>CM068371.1:97987895-99187895 GCA_034769895.1 Magicicada septendecula
AAATATCACTATAATATTGACGACTCTGAACACAAAGTTTTTTTATAAGTAAAAACGTAAAGTTTTACCTTACAGCCTAAACCGGCTTTCACCTATAGAAGGCTTCATCAGAGGCTGTCGTTAGTAGCCACTAGTAGTAGTAGTAGTAGTAGTAGTAGTAGTAGCTTCTAACCGACAGCCTCTGATGAAGCCTTCTATAGGTGAAAGCCGGTTTAGGCTGTAAGGTAAAACTTTACGTTTTTTACTTATAAAAAACTTTGGTGTTCCGAGTCGTCAATATTATAGTGATATTCAAAAGAATTGTTTTTCAGTTTAAGAAAAAAGTTGAAATTGTGTATTTCTTTTCTTTTCCATTCAGTTTTTATGGAAACGTGCTTTACATTAATATGTGTACCCTTACTATATTACAGTCCTAAACATCTTTATCAACACTGTAATATCTTTAAAATATAGACAAAGTCTAATGAGCAATTTGGCTTAACCTGAATTTACATGACCTGGCTCAGAACAACTTTATTTTTGGCAAATACAAAGATGAAGACTCTGTACACCCTGGTTGCAATTTCTTCAGGGCTCACACCTGCTCGCCAGGCTTAGTTCTATAACAAATTATTATTATTTGATTGTGATTTCAAAATTGTTTATGTTTTAATCCTGCACAAAATCACAACACATGGCGGTGCAGTAGACAATGGTATACACTCACTTAAAAATGTTATAATTATTACGAAAACACAACACATATATGACAATTTAATTCCTCTTCTTCGCTGAATTCACCTGCTTCAAGATCTTTCTGACGTGGGTTGAAACTTTCTCTTCCGTGATTGTCTCCCTTCACCAGTGCCGTCTCTTTTTAGCATAAAACAGTAGTCGGCCATCATGTTGGCATTCCACCTTCCCTGGTATCTCTTTTCCATGTCCTTGATATCCTGGTGGAAACGTTCGCCTTGTTCTTCACTGACATCGCCGAGGTTTGCAGGGAAAAAGTCAACATGTGAGTGTAGGAAGTGAAGCTTTACACTCATGTTACATCCTAATTTCATGAAACTCTGCAACATCCTTTTAACCATGGTTTTGTACTCTGGATGTTTGTGGTTGCCCAAAAAGTTGACAACAACTTCTTTAAACGAAACCCAGGCCCTTTTTTCCACTGGATTCATTGTACTTTCAAACAAATTGTCTTTCATTAACTTTCTTATCTGCGGTCCCACGAAGATCCCTTCTTTAAGTTTCTCATAAGATACTTTCGGAAATCTTGTTACCAAGTACTGGAAACAGTCACCATCTTTTGGAAGAGCTTTAGTGAACTGTTTCATTAATCCGAGTTTGATGTGCAGAGGAGGTAATAGTATCTTGCTTCGTAAAACAAGTGGTACATTTATTATGTTCTGTGAACCGGGTTGGAGGGTTTTTCTTTTTGGCCAGTCTGTCTTCTTCGAATGTTTGTCTCTGGCTCGACTATCCCATTCACAAATGAAACAAGGCATTTTTGTGTAGCCGGATTGTTGACCAAGTATCATACCTACTACTTTTAAATCCCCACAAATTGTCCAAGAATGTTTTTCATAATTCACGTATTTTAGCAGAGCTTTGAGATTTACATACGTCTCCTTGAGATGAACTGAATGTGCAATGGGTACTGAACCAAACAAATTTCCATTGTGTAAAAGTACACCTTTGAGGCTACTTTTGGACGAGTCTATAAATAACCTCCACTTACTTGGATTGTAAGTGACGTTAAAGAAATTCAATAAACCCTCAATATCACAACAATAAACCAGAGAGTCTTCTTCTTTAAAGAATTTCATTAATTCCTTCTCTCTGGACCTATACCAAGAGAACGTAACTCCGGGTAGTAGAAGATTTCTTGCATTCAATCTTGACCCAAGCAGTTGGGCGGCATCTTTTGTCAGGTTCAAGTCACGAGTAATATCATTAAGTTCATTTTGACTGAATAATTTTGGTGCAGAATCTTCTTCCGGGTTGTAATCATCAGCACTATCGCTTTCATTTTCTGAGCTGCTCGCCAGTGGCACATCTTCAAGAACGGGAGGTGGAACAGGGATATGGAGAGAATTACAATGCGTAACTGGTCGTAAGGCCGAAGGAATGTTCGGATATTGTATATCCTTCTTACTTTTTGCGTTATGACCTTGAATTTTAACCATACAAAAATAGCAATCGTTAACATGATTTTGTGGCTCCCTCCAAACCATTGGGATAGCAAAAGGCATTGATATTTTTGCACCATTTTTCCACAGTCTCAGTCCCTCAACACATGTACGACATACCTTGTGTGGTGCCCAGCTTTTGTCTTCATCACCAAGCCTTATGCCGAAGTACGCGTAATACACGTTTCTCACAAAACTATTAATGTCCTGTCTTTGCTTACCAATTACGTAGCTACCACAAATATAACAGAACACGTTTGGATTATTCAAACACTTCCGGGAACTCATTTCTACAGAAAGTTCACAAACTATATATGACAGCACAAATATAACCTCACAGCTCTATAGCACGTAAACAATGAACTACTGTTTCCCACCTAACAGCCAGCTGGGTGTAACAAGTGTGGCCAACTAATCCATCCCCCACAATAAAATTTCCCCTTGTGAAACTTACGAGTAAATAAAAGATGAGTTCATTTGATTTGCAAAAAAAAACTGTACGTGATAGAAAGAAACGGATCGCAGATCTGGAATCAGCGCAAAAAAATGCTTTAGGAACACCTAAGACTACAGAAACATAGAAAATCATGTTGCATAGTGTTTTTATTTGAATTGCAACATTGGCATCAAAACATCGATGGTTTTCTGGCGATGCTCATCCCTATTACAAATTAGTCTATATGTTACTACAAATTTTCTTTTTGTTTAGTCTTGGGGATTGTTCATATGCACAAAGTGAATATTTAATGTTTTTTTTTTCATATATATGTCACAATTGCCAAGTTATTTAATATACTGGCACTGCAACGCACAGACAGGAAATATGCAGCTTACACAAACTTTGATCTTAGCCAATAAGCTAAAAATCAACAGCTAGAATTCTGCTATCGTTTCCTTACATTTTGCTTGCATGAGGCTTCAAGTGCTACAATTTTTATAAAGATATCGGTGAAATAGTTCGTACCGTAGCGAACAATTAACAAAACGAAGCGTAGTCAGCGACTGTCGTTACTGTATCGATTTGCTGAATTATTTCTTCAACAGATAGCGCCACGCACTCGCCTGCGTACTTTCTACATTTTCCTAATAAAACTGCGTACATTTGCAGGACATGGATTACTACAACGTATCGGAACTCAATAGTTTCAGTAAAAAACGTACGAAAAGATTCGCAGAATTGAGCTATAAAAATAAAAAATGCGCTCGAAACTCAAGTTCGCGTCGTCATGAATCACACTGGCGAGATAGGGTAGGCAAAAGCTAGCGTTATTGCTCATACTTACCTGGCGTAGGGGTTACCGTGATCAACAAGGCGGTTCCCCCAGGGTGAGGCCCTTCCATTGCACTACGGTTGGGCTGGCCCCTGCGAATGACCCAAATGTGGTTATCTCGGACGCGTAATTTTTGGTAGTCGGGACTGCGTTCGCGCTGTCCCGGAACAAATCTTGATGGTATGTATAATACAATGGGATTGCAACCTGTGGGTTGTATTTGAATAATATATGCATGCAGTGCATTATAGTTATATATTACATACTGTATATCAAATACTATAAAAATTTGCGGCATCCGTTTACGTTTACGTTCCGTTACCTCATTTGTCTAGTAAATACGTTAGCTTCGGTACCGTGGATAACGCAAGACCTCTACGATATGTATGTGGCAGTGACCATGGCGATACGGGAGAGTGATCGTTCATAACAAAAGCTCCATCACCCTAGGGGTAATGTGTAGGTTACTAAATCACACGGCAAAGATATGCCCTTCCGCTTCTACTGATTTACATCAAAAATTTTAATTCATCCCTTGCAAACTTCATAGTTAAAATTATAGTGGGCGAAATTTGCCTACAGCCATAACATACCCCCCTCTGTCAGTCAGTCCTTTAGCATTCAGTGTTGTGCGTTTATTTGTATGAAGTAAGTAACTGAGCTGCACTAGATCATTACAACTGACAGTTTCCTAATCACTTTGTTATGCCTCTCAAGAAACTAGAGAGATTATTAAATAACGAAAAGGGATTTTCAGTTTGTCAAAAATCAGCAGCAAGTCTTTTGTATGAATATGAATGTTTAAACCAAAGTACATAAATATCTAATACCCCCCATACACATATAAGATGTGTGTTGCCATGTGATAAAATGAACACCTCCTGCCAAATGTAATCAAAAACTAGAACTATCCTGGACATGAAATCAGCATATATGAACAGTTGATATGTCAATAGCATGTCACCAAGTAATAATAGAATTTTTTGTTATTGAAAGAATTAAAATGATTTTTAAAATGACTTGGTATTGAAAAAAGTTTAGTTAAAAACCTATATTTAATATATATTAATAATAAAACAAATACGGTATTATATATTAATAATAAATATACTACACGATATACATTACTAATTATAAAATGGTAACATTTTTTTAGGGGAAACAACATTTCAATTAAACAAAAAATAGTTACAAAAGTAAAAAATTAACTGGAAAAAATGAAAAATACACAATTGCTGTTTGTAATCACAGTCTTCTGAAAGATCTTTCCCTGTTTAAAATATTTTCTAAAATAAAATGGCATTGCATTTAATATTTTCGAAATTGAGTACTGTAAAAATTATATTGTAAATTATCTTTTTACAGAAATTTTGAAAATATTTTGACTGCTATTCTGACTCAGAAACGCAAATTTTTATAATAACTTGCACACTAATATGTACACTGTTTGTCTATGCTTTTTAGTTAGATTTGATTTTTTAATTGAACCATTGAGTAAATAATTGTAAATCACTACTCCGTTTTTATTTATGTATTCCGGATAGTTTCAATATCCACCTGTGTTTGTACAAATGGGTAACCGAACACAGGTTCCATTATTATCAAACGCTGATAAAGGACACAAGGTAGGGCACCAAAAGAACTCTAGCATTCAAGTCAGTTCTTGAAAAATAAATATTAAATTAATAATCCACTTAGAAAAAAAAATGGTGGTACAATGAAATGTTATATATTTTAATAGTGAAATAAAAATATTACATTCGGCATGTCAACAGTATATAAGTGTGATCTAGTATCATATGCTTTCAACACAAAACACACATTCTGTTGTCTTGATTATTCATCTCTTCTTTCACAGCACTAACACTTAACTAAAAATAAACTTTTTTCATGTGAAAAACTTACTATTTTATTGTACGCGTTTCGGCATAGTATCTGCCTTCTTCAGCTTTGGTAACAGACTTCAGCTTTCCAATTCTGTGATTTGGAAAATATTAAACTTATAAAATCAATAACAAAAGGAAACCAATAACCTTAGAAAACCCTTACATACATTTAAAAAACAGAATAAGATAAAAGACTAAGTTCCGAATGAATAAAAATAAACACTAAACTCAAACTAATAACAAATAACACACACATGCACGCGCGCATGTTTTGACTGTTCACAAAATATTTCTTTATAAAGTTGCTAAACTGCTACTTTTTTATTTTTTAGACAAAGCTTTTCGTCATCACTGACATCATCAGGTCTTAAACAACCTTAATCTTAAACAAGGTTGTTTAAGACCTGATGATGTCAGTGATGACGAAAAGCTTTGTCTAAACAATAAAAAAGTAGCAGTTTAGAAACTTTATAAAGAAATATTAAGGATGGCTGCTAATTTAAACAATACGTTTGCTGCTAATGTTCACAAAATGTTTGTCTGCAAGAGATATTTATATTTACAGCTCGGTTAATATATACTTATAGGTTTGAAATATATGTAAGTTTACTACCATGCACCAGTTACATTATGTAACTGAATTCTGTTAATTTGTACAGATTTGAAAATCAATATCCAAGAATTTTTCTCATTTTATCAATAACTGTTCAAGAATCAAGACAGCACTTGAACAGACCAGAGAATCTGTCCTTTCAGTGATGTGTCCATGAAGACACAACACACAGATGCCAAACTCCCCCCTCCTGTAACTATCCTATTGACAACAAACTCTTTCCATAATTTATACTACTCTAGTGTGCGACAAATATTTTGTAGGCTATCTCAAAATGCTTACGTTATTATCTTGTTAAAGCCTAAATATTAGTTATCTGCAAACAACAGTCCATCAAAACATTACAATCTGGGTCGCCGTACTAAAATTCTCAGAACACACAACATATGCTCAATACAACATCCCCCCCCTATTTCATCTACAATAGGTAAAGTTTATAGATACATCTCACTAACAATGTATACAGCTTTAGATACATATACATATATGCAGTAAGAACATTAATAATTCAAGCTATATGTAACAAATAGACTTTTGTTACATGCACACCATCACTAAAAGTTACTATCCTATTTATTTTTAGTGTGTATGGCTTTGTATTAAACGTTATAATCTACATTTCCAGACACTATTGAATTGTATACAAAATTTTTTTTTACTATACTGTATTTACAAATATATGGAAGCTTACTGTATTTCATCCAACTGTATGGATTATATAACCATAGCTGTGATACAGTTTTTGAAGCGTGTAATTGTAAACAAGTAAATATAACATTAAACGTTTATTCTTTATTGGTTTTGTTCATTGCTGATTCTCCACATACAACTATCTGTATCTACAAGAAGCTGTCCTGTGTTCTGTGGATATGTTAATGACACGAACAACACTAAATCACAAGTACTTATTGCTTTTACCCAATGCAAATATATTTTATGTGTTTTACTACACGGTAACTATAACTCTCTATGTCTGAATATCACAACTTAGCTTGTATCATAAACTCTGTACTATATACACCAATGCAAACACATTAATTACTGACCGTTACGGGTTGATCAAAATGTCTGTGAGAAAATACTGTGTACATTATTTTTGCATTATACTTAATCTCATTCTATTCACTCGTCCTACACATTTTTGAATAACATTATTCTTTACATAGACACTTATAAAAGTAAAATGAGTTGAATGAATACATGAATCTTTCAAGTAAAAACAAAAACAAAATTGTATTAATAAAGTATTTATAATTTATTATTAATCAAACATCAAGTTTCAAGTTGGATTAAAGAAGCCCAAAAGGATTTAGAAAAAAATAATATACATGCAGAAGAAGCAATTGAAGGAGAAGTTATTTAGGCAAAAGTGTTAAAAATGGAGGGAGTCCAGGGTAGGACAGGGAAAAACGCAGGATCAAAGTGGACTGAAGACAGGAAGAAGAGACACAGTGAGAAGGTTAAGAAATATTGGAAGAAAAGGAAAGAACAAAGAGTAAAGAATTGAAATTGGCATGTGGTCCTTAGATGGCCGATACAAAAAAAAGTATTTATTATTCAATAATGACTATTCTGCAATCTACTATGTCTGTAGTTACACAGACTTATCAGCAATAATTTGGAGATTGAAAAAATCTACTTTTGTGGGGAATATTTACTTTCAAATAGCAAAGGAAATGAAAATCGCACACCAAATATCAAATGAAAATGGTTATAATATATATAATGACAATAAGTATTATACAACAAAGATGGAAAAGAAAAATATACAATAAAAACACAAAACAATTAAACAATACAGTTTCTAATTCTAATATAATATGGACATTTAGATAGCATACACCAACCATAATAGAAATAAAACAGTAAAAATTCTAACAAATACAATGTAAAAACAGTTTACAAAACATGATGTTTTATCAAACAAAAACAAAACAAAACAAACCATCACAAATCACCCTAACAGATCACCTAAATAAAAACTATGTTCTAAATACAATGTCACAAATACAACACAGTGAAAATGAGCCAGACAGGAAACAGTAATTATTTATTGGTACCTTAAACAGAAGAAAGCCTTTCTTATGCCAATAATGTCAAGAGCCATCTAGTATTGAATGCTAACAACATCAAACGCCTGTTCCTGATAAAACAAATGTTAGACTTACATTATGTAGTGGAAATATGAAAGTCTTATGAACAGTTTAAAAGAACTAAATCGTAAAAAACATAATCATTCCAGAAGAAATAATACACACACATACACACACACACAAATCAAATCCAATTAATTGTTCTAGAGTGTCTAGTTTTCGGCCTTTTGTGTGTACGTGTAAAATGTTCATGTTATTGTCGATGTTTTTGTATGTGTGGTCTGCTTCAATGACAATTCTTTTGTTTCTTTGTTTGTGTGGTTTGCTTCAAAGACACTCTAGAACAATTGGAAATATACAAACACACGAAAACAAATAAAAATGACATCCTAAACGAACAGACACAATTAAAATCGCACGCATTATTCGAACATATCTCACCCAACACACACAACATTGATCTTTCAAAATTCGATTCCGTCGCCCACAACAGGACGGACAGTGCTCCCAGCCACAACCTCTGAAGTAGCTTTTTTAAAAGTGAAAACCGGTTCAGGTTGTAAGGTAAAACTTTATGTTTTTACTCATAAAAAAACTTTGTGTTCCGAGTCGTTAATGAAATAGTTCTATTTAGTTAAGTAACGGACACGTCATGGACAATGAAATCCAAGAATTGAATTACTACATCTAAGAATATCTTATTAGGTCGTTTAGCTTTATTTATACATTTAATACATCTTAATTAGTATACTAACAGTACTGCTCCGTCTCACAGTAACACAACACATTACACTAACTCAAAAGAATTCTTGGATTTCGTTGTCCATGACGTGTCCGTTACTTAACTAAATATCACTATAATATTGACGACTCTGAACACAAAGTTTTTTATAAGTAAAAACGTAAAGTTTTACCTTACAGCCTAAACCGGCTTTCACCTATAGAAGGCTTCATCAGAGGCTGTCGTTAGTAGCCACTAGTAGTAGTAGTAGTAGTAGTAGTAGTAGTAGCTACTAACGACAGCCTCTGATGAAGCCTTCTATAGGTGAAAGCCGGTTTAGGCTGTAAGGTAAAACTTTACGTTTTTACTTATAAAAAACTTTGTGTTCCGAGTCGTCAATATTATAGTGATATTCAAAAGAATTGTTTTCAGTTTAAGAAAAAAGTTGAAATTGTGTATTTCTTTTCTTTTCCATTCAGTTTTTATGGAAACGTGCTTTACATTAATATGTGTACCCTTACTATATTACAGTCCTAAACATCTTTATCAACACTGTATATCTTTAAAATATAGACAAAGTCTAATGAGCAATTTGGCTTAACCTGAATTTACATGACCTGGCTCAGAACAACTTTATTTTTGGCAAATACAAAGATGAAGACTCTGTACACCCTGGTTGCAATTTCTTCAGGGCTCACACCTGCTGCCAGGCTTAGTTCTATAACAAATTATTATTATTTGATTGTGATTTCAAAATTGTTTATGTTTTAATCCTGCACAAAATCACAACACATGGCGGTGCAGTAGACAATGGTATACACTCACTTAAAAATGTTATAATTATTACGAAAACACAACACATATATGACAATTTAATTCCTCTTCTTCGCTGAATTCACTGCTTCAAGATCTTTCTGACGTGGGTTGAAACTTCTCTTCCGTGATTGTCTCCCTTCACCAGTGCCGTCTCTTTTTAGCATAAAACAGTAGTCGGCCATCATGTTGGCATTCCACCTTCCCTGGTATCTCTTTTCCATGTCCTTGATATCCTGGTGGAAACGTTCGCCTTGTTCTTCACTGACATCGCCGAGGTTTGCAGGGAAAAAGTCAACATGTGAGTGTAGGAAGTGAAGCTTTACACTCATGTTACATCCTAATTTCATGAAACTCTGCAACATCCTTTTAACCATGGTTTTGTACTCTGGATGTTTGTGGTTGCCCAAAAAGTTGACAACAACTTCTTTAAACGAAACCCAGGCCCTTTTTTCCACTGGATTCATTGTACTTTCAAACAAATTGTCTTTCATTAACTTTCTTATCTGCGGTCCCACGAAGATCCCTTCTTTAAGTTTCTCATAAGATACTTTCGGAAATCTTGTTACCAAGTACTGGAAACAGTCACCATCTTTTGGAAGAGCTTTAGTGAACTGTTTCATTAATCCGAGTTTGATGTGCAGAGGAGGTAATAGTATCTTGCTTCGTAAAACAAGTGGTACATTTATTATGTTCTGTGAACCGGGTTGGAGGGTTTTTCTTTTTGGCCAGTCTGTCTTCTTCGAATGTTTGTCTCTGGCTCGACTATCCCATTCACAAATGAAACAAGGCATTTTTGTGTAGCCGGATTGTTGACCAAGTATCATACCTACTACTTTTAAATCCCCACAAATTGTCCAAGAATGTTTTTCATAATTCACGTATTTTAGCAGAGCTTTGAGATTTACATACGTCTCCTTGAGATGAACTGAATGTGCAATGGGTACTGAACCAAACAAATTTCCATTGTGTAAAAGTACACCTTTGAGGCTACTTTTGGAAGAGTCTATAAATAACCTCCACTTACTTGGATTGTAAGTGACGTTAAAGAAATTCAATAAACCCTCAATATCACAACAATAAACCAGAGAGTCTTCTTCTTTAAAGAATTTCATTAATTCCTTCTCTCTGGACCTATACCAAGAGAACGTAACTCCGGGTAGTAGAAGATTTCTTGCATTCAATCTTGACCCAAGCAGTTGGGCGGCATCTTTTGTCAGGTTCAAGTCACGAGTAATATCATTAAGTTCATTTTGACTGAATAATTTTGGTGCAGAATCTTCTTCCGGGTTGTAATCATCAGCACTATCGCTTTCATTTTCTGAGCTGCTCGCCAGTGGCACATCTTCAAGAACGGGAGGTGGAACAGGGATATGGAGAGAATTACAATGCGTAACTGGTCGTAAGGCCGAAGGAATGTTCGGATATTGTATATCCTTCTTACTTTTTGCGTTATGACCTTGAATTTTAACCATACAAAAATAGCAATCGTTAACATGATTTTGTGGCTCCCTCCAAACCATTGGGATAGCAAAAGGCATTGATATTTTTGCACCATTTTTCCACAGTCTCAGTCCCTCAACACATGTACGACATACCTTGTGTGGTGCCCAGCTTTTGTCTTCATCACCAAGCCTTATGCCGAAGTACGCGTAATACACGTTTCTCACAAAACTATTAATGTCCTGTCTTTGCTTACCAATTACGTAGCTACCACAAATATAACAGAACACGTTTGGATTATTCAAACACTTCCGGGAACTCATTTCTACAGAAAGTTCACAAACTATATATGACAGCACAAATATAACCTCACAGCTCTATAGCACGTAAACAATGAACTACTGTTTCCCACCTAACAGCCAGCTGGGTGTAACAAGTGTGGCCAACTAATCCATCCCCCACAATAAAATTTCCCCTTGTGAAACTTACGAGTAAATAAAAGATGAGTTCATTTGATTTGCAAAAAAAAACTGTACGTGATAGAAAGAAACGGATCGCAGATCTGGAATCAGCGCAAAAAAATGCTTTAGGAACACCTAAGACTACAGAAACATAGAAAATCATGTTGCATAGTGTTTTTATTTGAATTGCAACATTGGCATCAAAACATCGATGGTTTTCTGGCGATGCTCATCCCTATTACAAATTAGTCTATATGTTACTACAAATTTTCTTTTTGTTTAGTCTTGGGGATTGTTCATATGCACAAAGTGAATATTTAATGTTTTTTTTTTCATATATATGTCACAATTGCCAAGTTATTTAATATACTGGCACTGCAACGCACAGACAGGAAATATGCAGCTTACACAAACTTTGATCTTAGCCAATAAGCTAAAAATCAACAGCTAGAATTCTGCTATCGTTTCCTTACATTTTGCTTGCATGAGGCTTCAAGTGCTACAATTTTTATAAAGATATCGGTGAAATAGTTCGTACCGTAGCGAACAATTAACAAAACGAAGCGTAGTCAGCGACTGTCGTTACTGTATCGATTTGCTGAATTATTTCTTCAACAGATAGCGCCACGCACTCGCCTGCGTACTTTCTACATTTTCCTAATAAAACTGCGTACATTTGCAGGACATGGATTACTACAACGTATCGGAACTCAATAGTTTCAGTAAAAAACGTACGAAAAGATTCGCAGAATTGAGCTATAAAAATAAAAAATGCGCTCGAAACTCAAGTTCGCGTCGTCATGAATCACACTGGCGAGATAGGGTAGGCAAAAGCTAGCGTTATTGCTCATACTTACCTGGCGTAGGGGTTACCGTGATCAACAAGGCGGTTCCCCCAGGGTGAGCCCCTTCCATTGCACTACGGTTGGGCTGACCCCTGCGAATGACCCAAATGTGGTTATCTCGGACGCGTAATTTTTGGTAGTCGGGACTGCGTTCGCGCTGTCCCGGAACAAATCTTGATGGTATGTATAATACAATGGGATTGCAACCTGTGGGTTGTATTTGAATAATATATGCATGCAGTGCATTATAGTTATATATTACATACTGTATATCAAATACTATAAAAATTTGCGGCATCCGTTTACGTTTACGTTCCGTTACCTCATTTGTCTAGTAAATACGTTAGCTTCGGTACCGTGGATAACACAAGACCTCTACGATATGTATGTGGCAGTGACCATGGCGATACGGGAGAGTGATCGTTCATAACAAAAGCTCCATCACCCTAGGGGTAATGTGTAGGTTACTAAATCACACGGCAAAGATATGCCCTTCCGCTTCTACTGATTTATATCAAAAATTTTAATTCATCCCTTGCAAACTTCATAGTTAAAATTATAGTGGGCGAAATTTGCCTACAGCCATAACATACCCCCCTCTGTCAGTCAGTCCTTTAGCATTCAGTGTTGTGCGTTTATTTGTATGAAGTAAGTAACTGAGCTGCACTAGATCATTACAACTGACAGTTTCCTAATCACTTTGTTATGCCTCTCAAGAAACTAGGGAGATTATGAAATAACGAAAAGGGATTTTCAGTTTGTCAAAAATCAGCAGCAAGTCTTTTGTATGAATATGAATGTTTAAACCAAAGTACATAAATATCTAATACCCCCCATACACATATAAAATATAAGATGTGTGTTGCCATGTGATAAAATGAACACCTCCTGCCAAATGTAATCAAAAACTAGAACTATCCTGGACATGAAATCAGCATATATGAACAGTTGATATGTCAATAGCATGTCACCAAGTAATAATAGAATTTTTTGTTATTGAAAGAATTAAAATGATTTTTAAAATGACTTGGTATTGAAAAAAGTTTAGTTAAAAACCTATATTTAATATATATTAATAATAAAACAAATACGGTATTATATATTAATAATAAATATACTACACGATATACATTACTAATTATAAAATGGTAACATTTTTTTAGGGGAAACAACATTTCAATTAAACAAAAAATAGTTACAAAAGTAAAAAATTAACTGGAAAAAATGAAAAATACACAATTGCTGTTTGTAATCACAGTCTTCTGAAAGATCTTTCCCTGTTTAAAATATTTTCTAAAATAAAATGGCATTGCATTTAATATTTTCGAAATTGAGTACTGTAAAAATTATATTGTAAATTATCTTTTTACAGAAATTTTGAAAATATTTTGACTGCTATTCTGACTCAGAAACGCAAATTTTTATAATAACTTGCACACTAATATGTACACTGTTTGTCTATGCTTTTTAGTTAGATTTGATTTTTTAATTGAACCATTGAGTAAATAATTGTAAATCACTACTCCGTTTTTATTTATGTATTCCGGATAGTTTCAATATCCACCTGTGTTTGTACAAATGGGTAACCGAACACAGGTTCCATTATTATCAAACGCTGATAAAGGACACAAGGTAGGGCACCAAAAGAACTCTAGCATTCATGTCAGTTCTTGAAAAATAAATATTAAATTAATAATCCACTTAGAAAAAAAAATGGTGGTACAATGAAATGTTATATATTTTAATAGTGAAATAAAAATATTACATTCGGCATGTCAACAGTATATAAGTGTGATCTAGTATCATATGCTTTCAACACAAAACACACATTCTGTTGTCTTGATTATTCATCTCTTCTTTCACAGCACTAACACTTAACTAAAAATAAACTTTTTTCATGTGAAAAACTTACTATTTTATTGTACGCGTTTCGGCATAGTATCTGCCTTCTTCAGCTTTGGTAACAGACTTCAGCTTTCCAATTCTGTGATTTGGAAAATATTAAACTTATAAAATCAATAACAAAAGGAAACCAATAACCTTAGAAAACCCTTACATACATTTAAAAAACAGAATAAGATAAAAGACTAAGTTCCGAATGAATAAAAATAAACACTAAACTCAAACTAATAACAAATAACACACACATGCACGCGCGCATGTTTTGACTGTTCACAAAATATTTCTTTATAAAGTTGCTAAACTGCTACTTTTTTATTTTTTAGACAAAGCTTTTCGTCATCACTGACATCATCAGGTCTTAAACAACCTTAATCTTAAACAAGGTTGTTTAAGACCTGATGATGTCAGTGATGACGAAAAGCTTTGTCTAAACAATAAAAAAGTAGCAGTTTAGAAACTTTATAAAGAAATATTAAGGATGGCTGCTAATTTAAACAATACGTTTGCTGCTAATGTTCACAAAATGTTTGTCTGCAAGAGATATTTATATTTACAGCTCGGTTAATATATACTTATAGGTTTGAAATATATGTAAGTTTACTACCATGCACCAGTTACATTATGTAACTGAATTCTGTTAATTTGTACAGATTTGAAAATCAATATCCAAGAATTTTTCTCATTTTATCAATAACTGTTCAAGAATCAAGACAGCACTTGAACAGACCAGAGAATCTGTCCTTTCAGTGATGTGTCCATGAAGACACAACACACAGATGCCAAACTCCCCCCTCCTGTAACTATCCTATTGACAACAAACTCTTTCCATAATTTATACTACTGTAGTGTGCGACAAATATTTTGTAGGCTATCTCAAAATGCTTACGTTATTATCTTGTTAAAGCCTAAATATTAGTTATCTGCAAACAACAGTCCATCAAAACATTACAATCTGGGTCGCCGTACTAAAATTCTCAGAACACACAACATATGCTCAATACAACATCCCCCCCCCTATTTCATCTACAATAGGTAAAGTTTATAGATACATCTCACTAACAATGTATACAGCTTTAGATACATATACATATATGCAGTAAGAACATTAATAATTCAAGCTATATGTAACAAATAGACTTTTGTTACATGCACACCATCACTAAAAGTTACTATCCTATTTATTTTTAGTGTGTATGGCTTTGTATTAAACGTTATAATCTACATTTCCAGACACTATTGAATTGTATACAAAATTTTTTTTTACTATACTGTATTTACAAATATATGGAAGCTTACTGTATTTCATCCAACTGTATGGATTATATAACCATAGCTGTGATACAGTTTTTGAAGCGTGTAATTGTAAACAAGTAAATATAACATTAAACGTTTATTCTTTATTGGTTTTGTTCATTGCTGATTCTCCACATACAACTATCTGTATCTACAAGAAGCTGTCCTGTGTTCTGTGGATATGTTAATGACACGAACAACACTAAATCACAAGTACTTATTGCTTTTACCCAATGCAAATATATTTTATGTGTTTTACTACACGGTAACTATAACTCTCTATGTCTGAATATCACAACTTAGCTTGTATCATAAACTCTGTACTATATACACCTATGCAAACACATTAATTACTGACCGTTACGGGTTGATCAAAATTTCTGTGAGAAAATACTGTGTACATTATTTTTGCATTATACTTAATCTCATTCTATTCACTCGTCCTACACATTTTTGAATAACATTATTCTTTACATAGACACTTATAAAAGTAAAATGAGTTGAATGAATACATGAATCTTTCAAGTAAAAACAAAAACAAAATTGTATTAATAAAGTATTTATAATTTATTATTAATCCAACATCAAGTTTCAAGTTGGATTAAAGAAGCCCAAAAGGATTTAGAAAAAAATAATATACATGCAGAAGAAGCAATTGAAGGAGAAGTTATTTAGGCAAAAGTGTTAAAAATGGAGGGAGTCCAGGGTAGGACAGAGAAAAACGCAGGATCAAAGTGGACTGAAGACAGGAAGAACAGACACAGTGAGAAGGTTAAGAAATATTGGAAGAAAAGGAAAGAACAAAGAGTAAAGAATTGAAATTGGCATGTGGTCCTTAGATGGCCGATACAAAAAAAAGTATTTATTATTCAATAATGACTATTCTTCAATCTACTATGTCTGTAGTTACACAGACTTATCAGCAATAATTTGGAGATTGAAAAAATCTACTTTTGTGGGGAATATTTACTTTCAAATAGCAAAGGAAATGAAAATCGCACACCAAATATCAAATGAAAATGGTTATAATATATATAATGACAATAAGTATTATACAACAAAGATGGAAAAGAAAAATATACAATAAAAACACAAAACAATTAAACAATACAGTTTCTAATTCTAATATAATATGGACATTTAGATAGCATACACCAACCATAATAGAAATAAAACAGTAAAAATTCTAACAAATACAATGTAAAAACAGTTTACAAAACATGATGTTTTATCAAACAAAAACAAAACAAAACAAAACAAATCATCACAAATCACCCTAACAGATCACCTAAATAAAAACTATGTTCTAAATACAATGTCACAAATACAACACAGTGAAAATGAGCCAGACAGGAAACAGTAATTATTTATTGGTACCTTAAACAGAAGAAAGCCTTTCTTATGCCAATAATGTCAAGAGCCATCTAGTATTGAATGCTAACAACATCAAACGCCTGTTCCTGATAAAACAAATGTTAGACTTACATTATGTAGTGGAAATATGAAAGTCTTATGAACAGTTTAAAAGAACTAAATCGTAAAAAACATAATCATTCCAGAAGAAATAATACACACACATACACACACACACAAATCAAATCCAATTAATTGTTCTAGAGTGTCTAGTTTTCGGCCTTTTGTGTGTACGTGTAAAATGTTCATGTTATTGTCGATGTTTTTGTATGTGTGGTCTGCTTCAATGACAATTCTTTTGTTTCTTTGTTTGTGTGGTTTGCTTCAAAGACACTCTAGAACAATTGGAAATATACAAACACACGAAAACAAATAAAAATGACATCCTAAACGAACAGACACAATTAAAATCGCACGCATTATTCGAACATATCTCACCCAACACACACAACATTGATCTTTCAAAATTCGATTCCGTCGCCCACAACAGGACGGACAGTGCTCCCAGCCACAACCTCTGAAGTAGCTTTTTTAAAAGTGAAAACCGGTTCAGGTTGTAAGGTAAAACTTTATGTTTTTACTCATAAAAAAACTTTGTGTTCCGAGTCGTTAATGAAATAGTTCTATTTAGTTAAGTAACGGACACGTCATGGACAATGAAATCCAAGAATTGAATTACTACATCTAAGAATATCTTATTAGGTCGTTTAGCTTTATTTATACATTTAATACATCTTAATTAGTATACTAACAGTACTGCTCCGTCTCACAGTAACACAACACATTACACTAACTCAAAAGAATTCTTGGATTTCGTTGTCCATGACGTGTCCGTTACTTAACTAAATATCACTATAATATTGACGACTCTGAACACAAAGTTTTTTATAAGTAAAAACGTAAAGTTTTACCTTACAGCCTAAACCGGCTTTCACCTATAGAAGGCTTCATCAGAGGCTGTCGTTAGTAGCCACTAGTAGTAGTAGTAGTAGTAGTAGTAGTAGTAGCTACTAACGACAGCCTCTGATGAAGCCTTCTATAGGTGAAAGCCGGTTTAGGCTGTAAGGTAAAACTTTACGTTTTTACTTATAAAAAACTTTGTGTTCCGAGTCGTCAATATTATAGTGATATTCAAAAGAATTGTTTTCAGTTTAAGAAAAAAGTTGAAATTGTGTATTTCTTTTCTTTTCCATTCAGTTTTTATGGAAACGTGCTTTACATTAATATGTGTACCCTTACTATATTACAGTCCTAAACATCTTTATCAACACTGTATATCTTTAAAATATAGACAAAGTCTAATGAGCAATTCGGCTTAACCTGAATTTACATGACCTGGCTCAGAACAACTTTATTTTTGGCAAATACAAAGATGAAGACTCTGTACACCCTGGTTGCAATTTCTTCAGGGCTCACACCTGCTGCCAGGCTTAGTTCTATAACAAATTATTATTATTTGATTGTGATTTCAAAATTGTTTATGTTTTAATCCTGCACAAAATCACAACACATGGCGGTGCAGTAGACAATGGTATACACTCACTTAAAAATGTTATAATTATTACGAAAACACAACACATATATGACAATTTAATTCCTCTTCTTCGCTGAATTCACTGCTTCAAGATCTTTCTGACGTGGGTTGAAACTTCTCTTCCGTGATTGTCTCCCTTCACCAGTGCCGTCTCTTTTTAGCATAAAACAGTAGTCGGCCATCATGTTGGCATTCCACCTTCCCTGGTATCTCTTTTCCATGTCCTTGATATCCTGGTGGAAACGTTTGCCTTGTTCTTCACTGACATCGCCGAGGTTTGCAGGGAAAAAGTCAACATGTGAGTGTAGGAAGTGAAGCTTTACACTCATGTTACATCCTAATTTCATGAAACTCTGCAACATTCTTTTAACCACGGTTTTGTACTCTGGATGTTTGTGGTTGCCCAAAAAGTTGACAACAACTTCTTTAAACGAAACCCAGGCCCTTTTTTCCACTGGATTCATTGTACTTTGAAACAAATTGTCTTTCATTAATTTTGTTATCTGCGGTCCCACGAAGATCCCTTCTTTAAGTTTCTCATAAGATACTTTCGGAAATCTTGTTACCAAGTACTGGAAACAGTCACCATCTTTTGGAAGAGCTTTAGTGAACTGTTTCATTAATCCGAGTTTGATGTGCAGAGGAGGTAATAGTATCTTGCTTCGTAAAACAAGTGGTACATTTATTATGTTCTGTGAACCGGGTTGGAGGGTTTTTCTTTTTGGCCAGTCTGTCTTCTTCCAATGTTTGTCTCTGGCTCGACTATCCCATTCACAAATGAAACAAGGCATTTTTGTGTAGCCGGATTGTTGACCAAGTATCATACCTACTACTTTTAAATCCCCACAAATTGTCCAAGAATGTTTTTCATAATTCACGTATTTTAGCAGAGCTTTGAGATTTACATACGTCTCCTTGAGATGAACTGAATGTGCAATGGGTACTGAACCAAACAAATTTCCATTGTGTAAAAGTACACCTTTGAGGCTACTTTTGGAAGAGTCTATAAATAACCTCCACTTACTTGGATTGTAAGTGACGTTAAAGAAATTCAATAAACCCTCAATATCACAACAATAAACCAGAGAGTCTTCTTCTTTAAAGAATTTCATTAATTCCTTCTCTCTGGACCTATACCAAGAGAACGTAACTCCGGGTAGTAGAAGATTTCTTGCATTCAATCTTGACCCAAGCAGTTGGGCGGCATCTTTTGTCAGGTTCAAGTCACGAGTAATATCATTAAGTTCATTTTGACTGAATAATTTTGGTGCAGAATCTTCTTCCGGGTTGTAATCATCAGCACTATCGCTTTCATTTTCTGAGCTGCTCGCCAGTGGCACATCTTCAAGAACGGGAGGTGGAACAGGGATATGGAGAGAATTACAATGCGTAACTGGTCGTAAGGCCGAAGGAATGTTCGGATATTGTATATCCTTCTTACTTTTTGCGTTATGACCTTGAATTTTAACCATACAAAAATAGCAATCGTTAACATGATTTTGTGGCTCCCTCCAAACCATTGGGATAGCAAAAGGCATTGATATTTTTGCACCATTTTTCCACAGTCTCAGTCCCTCAACACATGTACGACATACCTTGTGTGGTGCCCAGCTTTTGTCTTCATCACCAAGCCTTATGCCGAAGTACGCGTAATACACGTTTCTCACAAAACTATTAATGTCCTGTCTTTGCTTACCAATTACGTAGCTACCACAAATATAACAGAACACGTTTGGATTATTCAAACACTTCCGGGAACTCATTTCTACAGAAAGTTCACAAACTATATATGACAGCACAAATATAACCTCACAGCTCTATAGCATGTAAACAATGAACTACTGTTTCCCACCTAACAGCCAGCTGGGTGTAACAAGTGTGGCCAACTAATCCATCCCCCACAATAAAATTTCCCCTTGTGAAACTTACGAGTAAATAAAAGATGAGTTCATTTGATTTGCAAAAAAAAACTGTACGTGATAGAAAGAAACGGATCGCAGATCTGGAATCAGCGCAAAAAAATGCTTTAGGAACACCTAAGACTACAGAAACATAGAAAATCATGTTGCAGTGTTTTTATTTGAATTGCAACATTGGCATCAAAACATCGATGGTTTTCTGGCGATGCTCATCCCTATTACAAATTAGTCTATATGTTACTACAAATTTTCTTTTTGTTTAGTCTTGGGGATTGTTCATATGCACAAAGTGAATATTTAATGTTTTTTTTTTCATATATATGTCACAATTGCCAAGTTATTTAATATACTGGCACTGCAACGCACAGACAGGAAATATGCAGCTTACACAAACTTTGATCTTAGCCAATAAGCTAAAAATCAACAGCTAGAATTCTGCTATCGTTTCCTTACATTTTGCTTGCATGAGGCTTCAAGTGCTACAATTTTTATAAAGATATCGGTGAAATAGTTCGTACCGTAGCGAACAATTAACAAAACGAAGCGTAGTCAGCGACTGTCGTTACTGTATCGATTTGCTGAATTATTTCTTCAACAGATAGCGCCACGCACTCGCCTGCGTACTTTCTACATTTTCCTAATAAAACTGCGTACATTTGCAGGACATGGATTACTACAACGTATCGGAACTCAATAGTTTCAGTAAAAAACGTACGAAAAGATTCGCAGAATTGAGCTATAAAAATAAAAAATGCGCTCGAAACTCAAGTTCGCGTCGTCATGAATCACACTGGCGAGATAGGGTAGGCAAAAGCTAGCGTTATTGCTCATACTTACCTGGCGTAGGGGTTACCGTGATCAACAAGGCGGTTCCCCCAGGGTGAGGCCCTTCCATTGCACTACGGTTGGGCTGGCCCCTGCGAATGACCCAAATGTGGTTATCTCGGACGCGTAATTTTTGGTAGTCGGGACTGCGTTCGCGCTGTCCCGGAACAAATCTTGATGGTATGTATAATACAATGGGATTGCAACCTGTGGGTTGTATTTGAATAATATATGCATGCAGTGCATTATAGTTATATATTACATACTGTATATCAAATACTATAAAAATTTGCGGCATCCGTTTACGTTTACGTTCCGTTACCTCATTTGTCTAGTAAATACGTTAGCTTCGGTACCGTAGATAACGCAAGACCTCTACGATATGTATGTGGCAGTGACCATGGCGATACGGGAGAGTGATCGTTCATAACAAAAGCTCCATCACCCTAGGGGTAATGTGTAGGTTACTAAATCACACGGCAAAGATATGCCCTTCCGCTTCTACTGATTTACATCAAAAATTTTAATTCATCCCTTGCAAACTTCATAGTTAAAATTATAGTGGGCGAAATTTGCCTACAGCCATAACATACCCCCCTCTGTCAGTCAGTCCTTTAGCATTCAGTGTTGTGCGTTTATTTGTATGAAGTAAGTAACTGAGCTGCACTAGATCATTACAACTGACAGTTTCCTAATCACTTTGTTATGCCTCTCAAGAAACTAGGGAGATTATTAAATAACGAAAAGGGATTTTCAGTTTGTCAAAAATCAGCAGCAAGTCTTTTGTATGAATATGAATGTTTAAACCAAAGTACATAAATATCTAATACCCCCCATACACATATAAGATGTGTGTTGCCATGTGATAAAATGAACACCTCCTGCCAAATGTAATCAAAAACTAGAACTATCCTGGACATGAAATCAGCATATATGAACAGTTGATATGTCAATAGCATGTCACCAAGTAATAATAGAATTTTTTGTTATTGAAAGAATTAAAATGATTTTTAAAATGACTTGGTATTGAAAAAAGTTTAGTTAAAAACCTATATTTAATATATATTAATAATAAAACAAATACGGTATTATATATTAATAATAAATATACTACACGATATACATTACTAATTATAAAATGGTAACATTTTTTTAGGGGAAACAACATTTCAATTAAACAAAAAATAGTTACAAAAGTAAAAAATTAACTGGAAAAAATGAAAAATACACAATTGCTGTTTGTAATCACAGTCTTCTGAAAGATCTTTCCCTGTTTAAAATATTTTCTAAAATAAAATGGCATTGCATTTAATATTTTCGAAATTGAGTACTGTAAAAATTATATTGTAAATTATCTTTTTACAGAAATTTTGAAAATATTTTGACTGCTATTCTGACTCAGAAACGCAAATTTTTATAATAACTTGCACACTAATATGTACACTGTTTGTCTATGCTTTTTAGTTAGATTTGATTTTTTAATTGAACCATTGAGTAAATAATTGTAAATCACTACTCCGTTTTTATTTATGTATTCCGGATAGTTTCAATATCCACCTGTGTTTGTACAAATGGGTAACCGAACACAGGTTCCATTATTATCAAACGCTGATAAAGGACACAAGGTAGGGCACCAAAAGAACTCTAGCATTCAAGTCAGTTCTTGAAAAATAAATATTAAATTAATAATCCACTTAGAAAAAAAAATGGTGGTACAATGAAATGTTATATATTTTAATAGTGAAATAAAAATATTACATTCGGCATGTCAACAGTATATAAGTGTGATCTAGTATCATATGCTTTCAACACAAAACACACATTCTGTTGTCTTGATTATTCATCTCTTCTTTCACAGCACTAACACTTAACTAAAAATAAACTTTTTTCATGTGAAAAACTTACTATTTTATTGTACGCGTTTCGGCATAGTATCTGCCTTCTTCAGCTTTGGTAACAGACTTCAGCTTTCCAATTCTGTGATTTGGAAAATATTAAACTTGTAAAATCAATAACAAAAGGAAACCAATAACCTTAGAAAACCCTTACATACATTTAAAAAACAGAATAAGATAAAAGACTAAGTTCCGAATGAATAAAAATAAACACTAAACTCAAACTAATAACAAATAACACACACATGCACGCGCGCATGTTTTGACTGTTCACAAAATATTTCTTTATAAAGTTGCTAAACTGCTACTTTTTTATTTTTTAGACAAAGCTTTTCGTCATCACTGACATCATCAGGTCTTAAACAACCTTAATCTTAAACAAGGTTGTTTAAGACCTGATGATGTCAGTGATGACGAAAAGCTTTGTCTAAACAATAAAAAAGTAGCAGTTTAGAAACTTTATAAAGAAATATTAAGGATGGCTGCTAATTTAAACAATACGTTTGCTGCTAATGTTCACAAAATGTTTGTCTGCAAGAGATATTTATATTTACAGCTCGGTTAATATATACTTATAGGTTTGAAATATATGTAAGTTTACTACCATGCACCAGTTACATTATGTAACTGAATTCTGTTAATTTGTACAGATTTGAAAATCAATATCCAAGAATTTTTCTCATTTTATCAATAACTGTTCAAGAATCAAGACAGCACTTGAACAGACCAGAGAATCTGTCCTTTCAGTGATGTGTCCATGAAGACACAACACACAGATGCCAAACTCCCCCCTCCTGTAACTATCCTATTGACAACAAACTCTTTCCATAATTTATACTACTGTAGTGTGCAACAAATATTTTGTAGGCTATCTCAAAATGCTTACGTTATTATCTTGTTAAAGCCTAAATATTAGTTATCTGCAAACAACAGTCCATCAAAACATTACAATCTGGGTCGCCGTACTAAAATTCTCAGAACACACAACATATGCTCAATACAACATCCCCCCCCTATTTCATCTACAATAGGTAAAGTTTATAGATACATCTCACTAACAATGTATACAGCTTTAGATACATATACATATATGCAGTAAGAACATTAATAATTCAAGCTATATGTAACAAATAGACTTTTGTTACATGCACACCATCACTAAAAGTTACTATCCTATTTATTTTTAGTGTGTATGGCTTTGTATTAAACGTTATAATCTACATTTCCAGACACTATTGAATTGTATACAAAATTTTTTTTACTATACTGTATTTACAAATATATGGAAGCTTACTGTATTTCATCCAACTGTATGGATTATATAACCATAGCTGTGATACAGTTTTTGAAGCGTGTAATTGTAAACAAGTAAATATAACATTAAACGTTTATTCTTTATTGGTTTTGTTCATTGCTGATTCTCCACATACAACTATCTGTATCTACAAGAAGCTGTCCTGTGTTCTGTGGATATGTTAATGACACGAACAACACTAAATCACAAGTACTTATTGCTTTTACCCAATGCAAATATATTTTATGTGTTTTACTACACGGTAACTATAACTCTCTATGTCTGAATATCACAACTTAGCTTGTATCATAAACTCTGTACTATATACACCAATGCAAACACATTAATTACTGACCGTTACGGGTTGATCAAAATTTCTGTGAGAAAATACTGTGTACATTATTTTTGCATTATACTTAATCTCATTCTATTGACTCGTCCTACACATTTTTGAATAACATTATTCTTTACATAGACACTTATAAAAGTAAAATGAGTTGAATGAATACATGAATCTTTCAAGTAAAAACAAAAACAAAATTGTATTAATAAAGTATTTATAATTTATTATTAATCCAACATCAAGTTTCAAGTTGGATTAAAGAAGCCCAAAAGGATTTAGAAAAAAATAATATACATGCAGAAGAAGCAATTGAAGGAGAAGTTATTTAGGCAAAAGTGTTAAAAATGGAGGGAGTCCAGGGTAGGACAGGGAAAAACGCAGGATCAAAGTGGACTGAAGACAGGAAGAAGAGACACAGTGAGAAGGTTAAGAAATATTGGAAGAAAAGGAAAGAACAAAGAGTAAAGAATTGAAATTGGCATGTGGTCCTTAGATGGCCGATACAAAAAAAAGTATTTATTATTCAATAATGACTATTCTGCAATCTACTATGTCTGTAGTTACACAGACTTATCAGCAATAATTTGGAGATTGAAAAAATCTACTTTTGTGGGGAATATTTACTTTCAAATAGCAAAGGAAATGAAAATCGCACACCAAATATCAAATGAAAATGGTTATAATATATATAATGACAATAAGTATTATACAACAAAGATGGAAAAGAAAAATATACAATAAAAACACAAAACAATTAAACAATACAGTTTCTAATTCTAATATAATATGGACATTTAGATAGCATACACCAACCATAATAGAAATAAAACAGTAAAAATTCTAACAAATACAATGTAAAAACAGTTTACAAAACATGATGTTTTATCAAACAAAAACAAAACAAAACAAATCATCACAAATCACCCTAACAGATCACCTAAATAAAAACTATGTTCTAAATACAATGTCACAAATACAACACAGTGAAAATGAGCCAGACAGGAAACAGTAATTATTTATTGGTACCTTAAACAGAAGAAAGCCTTTCTTATGCCAATAATGTCAAGAGCCATCTAGTATTGAATGCTAACAACATCAAACGCCTGTTCCTGATAAAACAAATGTTAGACTTACATTATGTAGTGGAAATATGAAAGTCTTATGAACAGTTTAAAAGAACTAAATCGTAAAAAACATAATCATTCCAGAAGAAATAATACACACACATACACACACACACAAATCAAATCCAATTAATTGTTCTAGAGTGTCTAGTTTTCGGCCTTTTGTGTGTACGTGTAAAATGTTCATGTTATTGTCGATGTTTTTGTATGTGTGGTCTGCTTCAATGACAATTCTTTTGTTTCTTTGTTTGTGTGGTTTGCTTCAAAGACACTCTAGAACAATTGGAAATATACAAACACACGAAAACAAATAAAAATGACATCCTAAACGAACAGACACAATTAAAATCGCACGCATTATTCGAACATATCTCACCCAACACACACAACATTGATCTTTCAAAATTCGATTCCGTCGCCCACAACAGGACGGACAGTGCTCCCAGCCACAACCTCTGAAGTAGCTTTTTAAAAGTGAAAACCGGTTCAGGTTGTAAGGTAAAACTTTATGTTTTTACTCATAAAAAAACTTTGTGTTCCGAGTCGTTAATGAAATAGTTCTATTTAGTTAAGTAACGGACACGTCATGGACAATGAAATCCAAGAATTGAATTACTACATCTAAGAATATCTTATTAGGTCGTTTAGCTTTATTTATACATTTAATACATCTTAATTAGTATACTAACAGTACTGCTCCGTCTCACAGTAACACAACACATTACACTAACTCAAAAGAATTCTTGGATTTCGTTGTCCATGACGTGTCCGTTACTTAACTAAATATCACTATAATATTGACGACTCTGAACACAAAGTTTTTTATAAGTAAAAACGTAAAGTTTTACCTTACAGCCTAAACCGGCTTTCACCTATAGAAGGCTTCATCAGAGGCTGTCGTTAGTAGCCACTAGTAGTAGTAGTAGTAGTAGTAGTAGTAGTAGCTACTAACGACAGCCTCTGATGAAGCCTTCTATAGGTGAAAGCCGGTTTAGGCTGTAAGGTAAAACTTTACGTTTTTACTTATAAAAAACTTTGTGTTCCGAGTCGTCAATATTATAGTGATATTCAAAAGAATTGTTTTCAGTTTAAGAAAAAAGTTGAAATTGTGTATTTCTTTTCTTTTCCATTCAGTTTTTATGGAAACGTGCTTTACATTAATATGTGTACCCTTACTATATTACAGTCCTAAACATCTTTATCAACACTGTATATCTTTAAAATATAGACAAAGTCTAATGAGCAATTTGGCTTAACCTGAATTTACATGACCTGGCTCAGAACAACTTTATTTTTGGCAAATACAAAGATGAAGACTCTGTACACCCTGGTTGCAATTTCTTCAGGGATCACACCTGCTGCCAGGCTTAGTTCTATAACAAATTATTATTATTTGATTGTGATTTCAAAATTGTTTATGTTTTAATCCTGCACAAAATCACAACACATGGCGGTGCAGTAGACAATGGTATACACTCACTTAAAAATGTTATAATTATTACGAAAACACAACACATATATGACAATTTAATTCCTCTTCTTCGCTGAATTCACTGCTTCAAGATCTTTCTGACGTGGGTTGAAACTTCTCTTCCGTGATTGTCTCCCTTCACCAGTGCCGTCTCTTTTTAGCATAAAACAGTAGTCGGCCATCATGTTGGCATTCCACCTTCCCTGGTATCTCTTTTCCATGTCCTTGATATCCTGGTGGAAACGTTTGCCTTGTTCTTCACTGACATCGCCGAGGTTTGCAGGGAAAAAGTCAACATGTGAGTGTAGGAAGTGAAGCTTTACACTCATGTTACATCCTAATTTCATGAAACTCTGCAACATTCTTTTAACCATGGTTTTGTACTCTGGATGTTTGTGGTTGCCCAAAAAGTTGACAACAACTTCTTTAAACGAAACCCAGGCCCTTTTTTCCACTGGATTCATTGTACTTTGAAACAAATTGTCTTTCATTAATTTTGTTATCTGCGGTCCCACGAAGATCCCTTCTTTAAGTTTCTCATAAGATACTTTCGGAAATCTTGTTACCAAGTACTGGAAACAGTCACCATCTTTTGGAAGAGCTTTAGTGAACTGTTTCATTAATCCGAGTTTGATGTGCAGAGGAGGTAATAGTATCTTGCTTCGTAAAACAAGTGGTACATTTATTATGTTCTGTGAACCGGGTTGGAGGGTTTTTCTTTTGGGCCAGTCTGTCTTCTTCCAATGTTTGTCTCTGGCTCGACTATCCCATTCACAAATGAAACAAGGCATTTTTGTGTAGCCGGATTGTTGACCAAGTATCATACCTACTACTTTTAAATCCCCACAAATTGTCCAAGAATGTTTTTCATAATTCACGTATTTTAGCAGAGCTTTGAGATTTACATACGTCTCCTTGAGATGAACTGAATGTGCAATGGGTACTGAACCAAACAAATTTCCATTGTGTAAAAGTACACCTTTGAGGCTACTTTTGGACGAGTCTATAAATAACCTCCACTTACTTGGATTGTAAGTGACGTTAAAGAAATTCAATAAACCCTCAATATCACAACAATAAACCAGAGAGTCTTCTTCTTTAAAGAATTTCATTAATTCCTTCTCTCTGGACCTATACCAAGAGAACGTAACTCCGGGTAGTAGAAGATTTCTTGCATTCAATCTTGACCCAAGCAGTTGGGCGGCATCTTTTGTCAGGTTCAAGTCACGAGTAATATCATTAAGTTCATTTTGACTGAATAATTTTGGTGCAGAATCTTCTTCCGGGTTGTAATCATCAGCACTATCGCTTTCATTTTCTGAGCTGCTCGCCAGTGGCACATCTTCAAGAACGGGAGGTGGAACAGGGATATGGAGAGAATTACAATGCGTAACTGGTCGTAAGGCCGAAGGAATGTTCGGATATTGTATATCCTTCTTACTTTTTGCGTTATGACCTTGAATTTTAACCATACAAAAATAGCAATCGTTAACATGATTTTGTGGCTCCCTCCAAACCATTGGGATAGCAAAAGGCATTGATATTTTTGCACCATTTTTCCACAGTCTCAGTCCCTCAACACATGTACGACATACCTTGTGTGGTGCCCAGCTTTTGTCTTCATCACCAAGCCTTATGCCGAAGTACGCGTAATACACGTTTCTCACAAAACTATTAATGTCCTGTCTTTGCTTACCAATTACGTAGCTACCACAAATATAACAGAACACGTTTGGATTATTCAAACACTTCCGGGAACTCATTTCTACAGAAAGTTCACAAACTATATATGACAGCACAAATATAACCTCACAGCTCTATAGCACGTAAACAATGAACTACTGTTTCCCACCTAACAGCCAGCTGGGTGTAACAAGTGTGGCCAACTAATCCATCCCCCACAATAAAATTTCCCCTTGTGAAACTTACGAGTAAATAAAAGATGAGTTCATTTGATTTGCAAAAAAAAACTGTACGTGATAGAAAGAAACGGATCGCAGATCTGGAATCAGCGCAAAAAAATGCTTTAGGAACACCTAAGACTACAGAAACATAGAAAATCATGTTGCAGTGTTTTTATTTGAATTGCAACATTGGCATCAAAACATCGATGGTTTTCTGGCGATGCTCATCCCTATTACAAATTAGTCTATATGTTACTACAAATTTTCTTTTTGTTTAGTCTTGGGGATTGTTCATATGCACAAAGTGAATATTTAATGTTTTTTTTTTTCATATATATGTCACAATTGCCAAGTTATTTAATATACTGGCACTGCAACGCACAGACAGGAAATATGCAGCTTACACAAACTTTGATCTTAGCCAATAAGCTAAAAATCAACAGCTAGAATTCTGCTATCGTTTCCTTACATTTTGCTTGCATGAGGCTTCAAGTGCTACAATTTTTATAAAGATATCGGTGAAATAGTTCGTACCGTAGCGAACAATTAACAAAACGAAGCGTAGTCAGCGACTGTCGTTACTGTATCGATTTGCTGAATTATTTCTTCAACAGATAGCGCCACGCACTCGCCTGCGTACTTTCTACATTTTCCTAATAAAACTGCGTACATTTGCAGGACATGGATTACTACAACGTATCGGAACTCATTAGTTTCAGTAAAAAACGTACGAAAAGATTCGCAGAATTGAGCTATAAAAATAAAAAATGCGCTCGAAACTCAAGTTCGCGTCGTCATGAATCACACTGGCGAGATAGGGTAGGCAAAAGCTAGCGTTATTGCTCATACTTACCTGGCGTAGGGGTTACCGTGATCAACAAGGCGGTTCCCCCAGGGTGAGGCCCTTCCATTGCACTACGGTTGGGCTGGCCCCTGCGAATGACCCAAATGTGGTTATCTCGGACGCGTAATTTTTGGTAGTCGGGACTGCGTTCGCGCTGTCCCGGAACAAATCTTGATGGTATGTATAATACAATGGGATTGCAACCTGTGGGTTGTATTTGAATAATATATGCATGCAGTGCATTATAGTTATATATTACATACTGTATATCAAATACTATAAAAATTTGCGGCATCCGTTTACGTTTACGTTCCGTTACCTCATTTGTCTAGTAAATACGTTAGCTTCGGTACCGTGGATAACGCAAGACCTCTACGATATGTATGTGGCAGTGACCATGGCGATACGGGAGAGTGATCGTTCATAACAAAAGCTCCATCACCCTAGGGGTAATGTGTAGGTTACTAAATCACACGGCAAAGATATGCCCTTCCGCTTCTACTGATTTACATCAAAAATTTTAATTCATCCCTTGCAAACTTCATAGTTAAAATTATAGTGGGCGAAATTTGCCTACAGCCATAACATACCCCCCTCTGTCAGTCAGTCCTTTAGCATTCAGTGTTGTGCGTTTATTTGTATGAAGTAAGTAACTGAGCTGCACTAGATCATTACAACTGACAGTTTCCTAATCACTTTGTTATGCCTCTCAAGAAACTAGGGAGATTATGAAATAACGAAAAGGGATTTTCAGTTTGTCAAAAATCAGCAGCAAGTCTTTTGTATGAATATGAATGTTTAAACCAAAGTACATAAATATCTAATACCCCCCATACACATATAAAATATAAGATGTGTGTTGCCATGTGATAAAATGAACACCTCCTGCCAAATGTAATCAAAAACTAGAACTATCCTGGACATGAAATCAGCATATATGAACAGTTGATATGTCAATAGCATGTCACCAAGTAATAATAGAATTTTTTGTTATTGAAAGAATTAAAATGATTTTTAAAATGACTTGGTATTGAAAAAAGTTTAGTTAAAAACCTATATTTAATATATATTAATAATAAAACAAATACGGTATTATATATTAATAATAAATATACTACACGATATACATTACTAATTATAAAATGGTAACATTTTTTTAGGGGAAACAACATTTCAATTAAACAAAAAATAGTTACAAAAGTAAAAAATTAACTGGAAAAAATGAAAAATACACAATTGCTGTTTGTAATCACAGTCTTCTGAAAGATCTTTCCCTGTTTAAAATATTTTCTAAAATAAAATGGCATTGCATTTAATATTTTCGAAATTGAGTACTGTAAAAATTATATTGTAAATTATCTTTTTACAGAAATTTTGAAAATATTTTGACTGCTATTCTGACTCAGAAACGCAAATTTTTATAATAACTTGCACACTAATATGTACACTGTTTGTCTATGCTTTTTAGTTAGATTTGATTTTTTAATTGAACCATTGAGTAAATAATTGTAAATCACTACTCCGTTTTTATTTATGTATTCCGGATAGTTTCAATATCCACCTGTGTTTGTACAAATGGGTAACCGAACACAGGTTCCATTATTATCAAACGCTGATAAAGGACACAAGGTAGGGCACCAAAAGAACTCTAGCATTCAAGTCAGTTCTTGAAAAATAAATATTAAATTAATAATCCACTTAGAAAAAAAAATGGTGGTACAATGAAATGTTATATATTTTAATAGTGAAATAAAAATATTACATTCGGCATGTCAACAGTATATAAGTGTGATCTAGTATCATATGCTTTCAACACAAAACACACATTCTGTTGTCTTGATTATTCATCTCTTCTTTCACAGCACTAACACTTAACTAAAAATAAACTTTTTTCATGTGAAAAACTTACTATTTTATTGTACGCGTTTCGGCATAGTATCTGCCTTCTTCAGCTTTGGTAACAGACTTCAGCTTTCCAATTCTGTGATTTGGAAAATATTAAACTTGTAAAATCAATAACAAAAGGAAACCAATAACCTTAGAAAACCCTTACATACATTTAAAAAACAGAATAAGATAAAAGACTAAGTTCCGAATGAATAAAAATAAACACTAAACTCAAACTAATAACAAATAACACACACATGCACGCGCGCATGTTTTGACTGTTCACAAAATATTTCTTTATAAAGTTGCTAAACTGCTACTTTTTTATTTTTTAGACAAAGCTTTTCGTCATCACTGACATCATCAGGTCTTAAACAACCTTAATCTTAAACAAGGTTGTTTAAGACCTGATGATGTCAGTGATGACGAAAAGCTTTGTCTAAACAATAAAAAAGTAGCAGTTTAGAAACTTTATAAAGAAATATTAAGGATGGCTGCTAATTTAAACAATACGTTTGCTGCTAATGTTCACAAAATGTTTGTCTGCAAGAGATATTTATATTTACAGCTCGGTTAATATATACTTATAGGTTTGAAATATATGTAAGTTTACTACCATGCACCAGTTACATTATGTAACTGAATTCTGTTAATTTGTACAGATTTGAAAATCAATATCCAAGAATTTTTCTCATTTTATCAATAACTGTTCAAGAATCAAGACAGCACTTGAACAGACCAGAGAATCTGTCCTTTCAGTGATGTGTCCATGAAGACACAACACACAGATGCCAAACTCCCCCCTCCTGTAACTATCCTATTGACAACAAACTCTTTCCATAATTTATACTACTGTAGTGTGCGACAAATATTTTGTAGGCTATCTCAAAATGCTTACGTTATTATCTTGTTAAAGCCTAAATATTAGTTATCTGCAAACAACAGTCCATCAAAACATTACAATCTGGGTCGCCGTACTAAAATTCTCAGAACACACAACATATGCTCAATACAACATCCCCCCCCTATTTCATCTACAATAGGTAAAGTTTATAGATACATCTCACTAACAATGTATACAGCTTTAGATACATATACATATATGCAGTAAGAACATTAATAATTCAAGCTATATGTAACAAATAGACTTTTGTTACATGCACACCATCACTAAAAGTTACTATCCTATTTATTTTTAGTGTGTATGGCTTTGTATTAAACGTTATAATCTACATTTCCAGACACTATTGAATTGTATACAAAATTTTTTTTTACTATACTGTATTTACAAATATATGGAAGCTTACTGTATTTCATCCAACTGTATGGATTATATAACCATAGCTGTGATACAGTTTTTGAAGCGTGTAATTGTAAACAAGTAAATATAACATTAAACGTTTATTCTTTATTGGTTTTGTTCATTGCTGATTCTCCACATACAACTATCTGTATCTACAAGAAGCTGTCCTGTGTTCTGTGGATATGTTAATGACACGAACAACACTAAATCACAAGTACTTATTGCTTTTACCCAATGCAAATATATTTTATGTGTTTTACTACACGGTAACTATAACTCTCTATGTCTGAATATCACAACTTAGCTTGTATCATAAACTCTGTACTATATACACCAATGCAAACACATTAATTACTGACCGTTACGGGTTGATCAAAATTTCTGTGAGAAAATACTGTGTACATTATTTTTGCATTATACTTAATCTCATTCTATTGACTCGTCCTACACATTTTTGAATAACATTATTCTTTACATAGACACTTATAAAAGTAAAATGAGTTGAATGAATACATGAATCTTTCAAGTAAAAACAAAAACAAAATTGTATTAATAAAGTATTTATAATTTATTATTAATCCAACATCAAGTTTCAAGTTGGATTAAAGAAGCCCAAAAGGATTTAGAAAAAAATAATATACATGCAGAAGAAGCAATTGAAGGAGAAGTTATTTAGGCAAAAGTGTTAAAAATGGAGGGAGTCCAGGGTAGGACAGGGAAAAACGCAGGATCAAAGTGGACTGAAGACAGGAAGAAGAGACACAGTGAGAAGGTTAAGAAATATTGGAAGAAAAGGAAAGAACAAAGAGTAAAGAATTGAAATTGGCATGTGGTCCTTAGATGGCCGATACAAAAAAAAGTATTTATTATTCAATAATGACTATTCTGCAATCTACTATGTCTGTAGTTACACAGACTTATCAGCAATAATTTGGAGATTGAAAAAATCTACTTTTGTGGGGAATATTTACTTTCAAATAGCAAAGGAAATGAAAATCGCACACCAAATATCAAATGAAAATGGTTATAATATATATAATGACAATAAGTATTATACAACAAAGATGGAAAAGAAAAATATACAATAAAAACACAAAACAATTAAACAATACAGTTTCTAATTCTAATATAATATGGACATTTAGATAGCATACACCAACCATAATAGAAATAAAACAGTAAAAATTCTAACAAATACAATGTAAAAACAGTTTACAAAACATGATGTTTTATCAAACAAAAACAAAACAAAACAAAACAAATCATCACAAATCACCCTAACAGATCACCTAAATAAAAACTATGTTCTAAATACAATGTCACAAATACAACACAGTGAAAATGAGCCAGACAGGAAACAGTAATTATTTATTGGTACCTTAAACAGAAGAAAGCCTTTCTTATGCCAATAATGTCAAGAGCCATCTAGTATTGAATGCTAACAACATCAAACGCCTGTTCCTGATAAAACAAATGTTAGACTTACATTATGTAGTGGAAATATGAAAGTCTTATGAACAGTTTAAAAGAACTAAATCGTAAAAAACATAATCATTCCAGAAGAAATAATACACACACACACACACACACACACAAATCAAATCCAATTAATTGTTCTAGAGTGTCTAGTTTTCGGCCTTTTGTGTGTACGTGTAAAATGTTCATGTTATTGTCGATGTTTTTGTATGTGTGGTCTGCTTCAATGACAATTCTTTTGTTTCTTTGTTTGTGTGGTTTGCTTCAAAGACACTCTAGAACAATTGGAAATATACAAACACACGAAAACAAATAAAAATGACATCCTAAACGAACAGACACAATTAAAATCGCACGCATTATTCGAACATATCTCACCCAACACACACAACATTGATCTTTCAAAATTCGATTCCGTCGCCCACAACAGGACGGACAGTGCTCCCAGCCACAACCTCTGAAGTAGCTTTTTAAAAGTGAAAACCGGTTCAGGTTGTAAGGTAAAACTTTATGTTTTTACTCATAAAAAAACTTTGTGTTCCGAGTCGTTAATGAAATAGTTCTATTTAGTTAAGTAACGGACACGTCATGGACAATGAAATCCAAGAATTGAATTACTACATCTAAGAATATCTTATTAGGTCGTTTAGCTTTATTTATACATTTAATACATCTTAATTAGTATACTAACAGTACTGCTCCGTCTCACAGTAACACAACACATTACACTAACTCAAAAGAATTCTTGGATTTCGTTGTCCATGACGTGTCCGTTACTTAACTAAATATCACTATAATATTGACGACTCTGAACACAAAGTTTTTTATAAGTAAAAACGTAAAGTTTTACCTTACAGCCTAAACCGGCTTTCACCTATAGAAGGCTTCATCAGAGGCTGTCGTTAGTAGCCACTAGTAGTAGTAGTAGTAGTAGTAGTAGTAGTAGTAGCTACTAACGACAGCCTCTGATGAAGCCTTCTATAGGTGAAAGCCGGTTTAGGCTGTAAGGTAAAACTTTACGTTTTTACTTATAAAAAACTTTGTGTTCCGAGTCGTCAATATTATAGTGATATTCAAAAGAATTGTTTTCAGTTTAAGAAAAAAGTTGAAATTGTGTATTTCTTTTCTTTTCCATTCAGTTTTTATGGAAACGTGCTTTACATTAATATGTGTACCCTTACTATATTACAGTCCTAAACATCTTTATCAACACTGTATATCTTTAAAATATAGACAAAGTCTAATGAGCAATTTGGCTTAACCTGAATTTACATGACCTGGCTCAGAACAACTTTATTTTTGGCAAATACAAAGATGAAGACTCTGTACACCCTGGTTGCAATTTCTTCAGGGCTCACACCTGCTGCCAGGCTTAGTTCTATAACAAATTATTATTATTTGATTGTGATTTCAAAATTGTTTATGTTTTAATCCTGCACAAAATCACAACACATGGCGGTGCAGTAGACAATGGTATACACTCACTTAAAAATGTTATAATTATTACGAAAACACAACACATATATGACAATTTAATTCCTCTTCTTCGCTGAATTCACTGCTTCAAGATCTTTCTGACGTGGGTTGAAACTTCTCTTCCGTGATTGTCTCCCTTCACCAGTGCCGTCTCTTTTTAGCATAAAACAGTAGTCGGCCATCATGTTGGCATTCCACCTTCCCTGGTATCTGTTTTCCATGTCCTTGATATCCTGGTGGAAACGTTTGCCTTGTTCTTCACTGACATCGCCGAGGTTTGCAGGGAAAAAGTCAACATGTGAGTGTAGGAAGTGAAGCTTTACACTCATGTTACATCCTAATTTCATGAAACTCTGCAACATTCTTTTAACCATGGTTTTGTACTCTGGATGTTTGTGGTTGCCCAAAAAGTTGACAACAACTTCTTTAAACGAAACCCAGGCCCTTTTTTCCACTGGATTCATTGTACTTTGAAACAAATTGTCTTTCATTAACTTTCTTATCTGCGGTCCCACGAAGATCCCTTCTTTAAGTTTCTCATAAGATACTTTCGGAAATCTTGTTACCAAGTACTGGAAACAGTCACCATCTTTTGGAAGAGCTTTAGTGAACTGTTTCATTAAGCCGAGTTTGATGTGCAGAGGAGGTAATAGTATCTTGCTTCGTAAAACAAGTGGTACATTTATTATGTTCTGTGAACCGGGTTGGAGGGTTTTTCTTTTGGGCCAGTCTGTCTTCTTCCAATGTTTGTCTCTGGCTCGACTATCCCATTCACAAATGAAACAAGGCATTTTTGTGTAGCCGGATTGTTGACCAAGTATCATACCTACTACTTTTAAATCCCCACAAATTGTCCAAGAATGTTTTTCATAATTCACGTATTTTAGCAGAGCTTTGAGATTTACATACGTCTCCTTGAGATGAACTGAATGTGCAATGGGTACTGAACCAAACAAATTTCCATTGTGTAAAAGTACACCTTTGAGGCTACTTTTGGACGAGTCTATAAATAACCTCCACTTACTTGGATTGTAAGTGACGTTAAAGAAATTCAATAAACCCTCAATATCACAACAATAAACCAGAGAGTCTTCTTCTTTAAAGAATTTCATTAATTCCTTCTCTCTGGACCTATACCAAGAGAACGTAACTCCGGGTAGTAGAAGATTTCTTGCATTCAATCTTGACCCAAGCAGTTGGGCGGCATCTTTTGTCAGGTTCAAGTCACGAGTAATATCATTAAGTTCATTTTGACTGAATAATTTTGGTGCAGAATCTTCTTCCGGGTTGTAATCATCAGCACTATCGCTTTCATTTTCTGAGCTGCTCGCCAGTGGCACATCTTCAAGAACGGGAGGTGGAACAGGGATATGGAGAGAATTACAATGCGTAACTGGTCGTAAGGCCGAAGGAATGTTCGGATATTGTATATCCTTCTTACTTTTTGCGTTATGACCTTGAATTTTAACCATACAAAAATAGCAATCGTTAACATGATTTTGTGGCTCCCTCCAAACCATTGGGATAGCAAAAGGCATTGATATTTTTGCACCATTTTTCCACAGTCTCAGTCCCTCAACACATGTACGACATACCTTGTGTGGTGCCCAGCTTTTGTCTTCATCACCAAGCCTTATGCCGAAGTACGCGTAATACACGTTTCTCACAAAACTATTAATGTCCTGTCTTTGCTTACCAATTACGTAGCTACCACAAATATAACAGAACACGTTTGGATTATTCAAACACTTCCGGGAACTCATTTCTACAGAAAGTTCACAAACTATATATGACAGCACAAATATAACCTCACAGCTCTATAGCACGTAAACAATGAACTACTGTTTCCCACCTAACAGCCAGCTGGGTGTAACAAGTGTGGCCAACTAATCCATCCCCCACAATAAAATTTCCCCTTGTGAAACTTACGAGTAAATAAAAGATGAGTTCATTTGATTTGCAAAAAAAAACTGTACGTGATAGAAAGAAACGGATCGCAGATCTGGAATCAGCGCAAAAAAATGCTTTAGGAACACCTAAGACTACAGAAACATAGAAAATCATGTTGCAGTGTTTTTATTTGAATTGCAACATTGGCATCAAAACATCGATGGTTTTCTGGCGATGCTCATCCCTATTACAAATTAGTCTATATGTTACTACAAATTTTCTTTTTGTTTAGTCTTGGGGATTGTTCATATGCACAAAGTGAATATTTAATGTTTTTTTTTTTCATATATATGTCACAATTGCCAAGTTATTTAATATACTGGCACTGCAACGCACAGACAGGAAATATGCAGCTTACACAAACTTTGATCTTAGCCAATAAGCTAAAAATCAACAGCTAGAATTCTGCTATCGTTTCCTTACATTTTGCTTGCATGAGGCTTCAAGTGCTACAATTTTTATAAAGATATCGGTGAAATAGTTCGTACCGTAGCGAACAATTAACAAAACGAAGCGTAGTCAGCGACTGTCGTTACTGTATCGATTTGCTGAATTATTTCTTCAACAGATAGCGCCACGCACTCGCCTGCGTACTTTCTACATTTTCCTAATAAAACTGCGTACATTTGCAGGACATGGATTACTACAACGTATCGGAACTCATTAGTTTCAGTAAAAAACGTACGAAAAGATTCGCAGAATTGAGCTATAAAAATAAAAAATGCGCTCGAAACTCAAGTTCGCGTCGTCATGAATCACACTGGCGAGATAGGGTAGGCAAAAGCTAGCGTTATTGCTCATACTTACCTGGCGTAGGGGTTACCGTGATCAACAAGGCGGTTCCCCCAGGGTGAGGCCCTTCCATTGCACTACGGTTGGGCTGACCCCTGCGAATGACCCAAATGTGGTTATCTCGGACGCGTAATTTTTGGTAGTCGGGACTGCGTTCGCGCTGTCCCTGAACAAATCTTGATGGTATGTATAATACAATGGGATTGCAACCTGTGGGTTGTATTTGAATAATATATGCATGCAGTGCATTATAGTTATATATTACATACTGTATATCAAATACTATAAAAATTTGCGGCATCCGTTTACGTTTACGTTCCGTTACCTCATTTGTCTAGTAAATACGTTAGCTTCGGTACCGTGGATAACGCAAGACCTCTACGATATGTATGTGGCAGTGACCATGGCGATACGGGAGAGTGATCGTTCATAACAAAAGCTCCATCACCCTAGGGGTAATGTGTAGGTTACTAAATCACACGGCAAAGATATGCCCTTCCGCTTCTACTGATTTACATCAAAAATTTTAATTCATCCCTTGCAAACTTCATAGTTAAAATTATAGTGGGCGAAATTTGCCTACAGCCATAACATACCCCCCTCTGTCAGTCAGTCCTTTAGCATTCAGTGTTGTGCGTTTATTTGTATGAAGTAAGTAACTGAGCTGCACTAGATCATTACAACTGACAGTTTCCTAATCACTTTGTTATGCCTCTCAAGAAACTAGGGAGATTATGAAATAACGAAAAGGGATTTTCAGTTTGTCAAAAATCAGCAGCAAGTCTTTTGTATGAATATGAATGTTTAAACCAAAGTACATAAATATCTAATACCCCCCATACACATATAAAATATAAGATGTGTGTTGCCATGTGATAAAATGAACACCTCCTGCCAAATGTAATCAAAAACTAGAACTATCCTGGACATGAAATCAGCATATATGAACAGTTGATATGTCAATAGCATGTCACCAAGTAATAATAGAATTTTTTGTTATTGAAAGAATTAAAATGATTTTTAAAATGACTTGGTATTGAAAAAAGTTTAGTTAAAAACCTATATTTAATATATATTAATAATAAAACAAATACGGTATTATATATTAATAATAAATATACTACACGATATACATTACTAATTATAAAATGGTAACATTTTTTTAGGGGAAACAACATTTCAATTAAACAAAAAATAGTTACAAAAGTAAAAAATTAACTGGAAAAAATGAAAAATACACAATTGCTGTTTGTAATCACAGTCTTCTGAAAGATCTTTCCCTGTTTAAAATATTTTCTAAAATAAAATGGCATTGCATTTAATATTTTCGAAATTGAGTACTGTAAAAATTATATTGTAAATTATCTTTTTACAGAAATTTTGAAAATATTTTGACTGCTATTCTGACTCAGAAACGCAAATTTTTATAATAACTTGCACACTAATATGTACACTGTTTGTCTATGCTTTTTAGTTAGATTTGATTTTTTAATTGAACCATTGAGTAAATAATTGTAAATCACTACTCCGTTTTTATTTATGTATTCCGGATAGTTTCAATATCCACCTGTGTTTGTACAAATGGGTAACCGAACACAGGTTCCATTATTATCAAACGCTGATAAAGGACACAAGGTAGGGCACCAAAAGAACTCTAGCATTCAAGTCAGTTCTTGAAAAATAAATATTAAATTAATAATCCACTTAGAAAAAAAAATGGTGGTACAATGAAATGTTATATATTTTAATAGTGAAATAAAAATATTACATTCGGCATGTCAACAGTATATAAGTGTGATCTAGTATCATATGCTTTCAACACAAAACACACATTCTGTTGTCTTGATTATTCATCTCTTCTTTCACAGCACTAACACTTAACTAAAAATAAACTTTTTTCATGTGAAAAACTTACTATTTTATTGTACGCGTTTCGGCATAGTATCTGCCTTCTTCAGCTTTGGTAACAGACTTCAGCTTTCCAATTCTGTGATTTGGAAAATATTAAACTTGTAAAATCAATAACAAAAGGAAACCAATAACCTTAGAAAACCCTTACATACATTTAAAAAACAGAATAAGATAAAAGACTAAGTTCCGAATGAATAAAAATAAACACTAAACTCAAACTAATAACAAATAACACACACATGCACGCGCGCATGTTTTGACTGTTCACAAAATATTTCTTTATAAAGTTGCTAAACTGCTACTTTTTTATTTTTTAGACAAAGCTTTTCGTCATCACTGACATCATCAGGTCTTAAACAACCTTAATCTTAAACAAGGTTGTTTAAGACCTGATGATGTCAGTGATGACGAAAAGCTTTGTCTAAACAATAAAAAAGTAGCAGTTTAGAAACTTTATAAAGAAATATTAAGGATGGCTGCTAATTTAAACAATACGTTTGCTGCTAATGTTCACAAAATGTTTGTCTGCAAGAGATATTTATATTTACAGCTCGGTTAATATATACTTATAGGTTTGAAATATATGTAAGTTTACTACCATGCACCAGTTACATTATGTAACTGAATTCTGTTAATTTGTACAGATTTGAAAATCAATATCCAAGAATTTTTCTCATTTTATCAATAACTGTTCAAGAATCAAGACAGCACTTGAACAGACCAGAGAATCTGTCCTTTCAGTGATGTGTCCATGAAGACACAACACACAGATGCCAAACTCCCCCCTCCTGTAACTATCCTATTGACAACAAACTCTTTCCATAATTTATACTACTGTAGTGTGCGACAAATATTTTGTAGGCTATCTCAAAATGCTTACGTTATTATCTTGTTAAAGCCTAAATATTAGTTATCTGCAAACAACAGTCCATCAAAACATTACAATCTGGGTCGCCGTACTAAAATTCTCAGAACACACAACATATGCTCAATACAACATCCCCCCCCTATTTCATCTACAATAGGTAAAGTTTATAGATACATCTCACTAACAATGTATACAGCTTTAGATACATATACATATATGCAGTAAGAACATTAATAATTCAAGCTATATGTAACAAATAGACTTTTGTTACATGCACACCATCACTAAAAGTTACTATCCTATTTATTTTTAGTGTGTATGGCTTTGTATTAAACGTTATAATCTACATTTCCAGACACTATTGAATTGTATACAAAATTTTTTTTTACTATACTGTATTTACAAATATATGGAAGCTTACTGTATTTCATCCAACTGTATGGATTATATAACCATAGCTGTGATACAGTTTTTGAAGCGTGTAATTGTAAACAAGTAAATATAACATTAAACGTTTATTCTTTATTGGTTTTGTTCATTGCTGATTCTCCACATACAACTATCTGTATCTACAAGAAGCTGTCCTGTGTTCTGTGGATATGTTAATGACACGAACAACACTAAATCACAAGTACTTATTGCTTTTACCCAATGCAAATATATTTTATGTGTTTTACTACACGGTAACTATAACTCTCTATGTCTGAATATCACAACTTAGCTTGTATCATAAACTCTGTACTATATACACCAATGCAAACACATTAATTACTGACCGTTACGGGTTGATCAAAATTTCTGTGAGAAAATACTGTGTACATTATTTTTGCATTATACTTAATCTCATTCTATTGACTCGTCCTACACATTTTTGAATAACATTATTCTTTACATAGACACTTATAAAAGTAAAATGAGTTGAATGAATACATGAATCTTTCAAGTAAAAACAAAAACAAAATTGTATTAATAAAGTATTTATAATTTATTATTAATCCAACATCAAGTTTCAAGTTGGATTAAAGAAGCCCAAAAGGATAAAAAAAAAATAATATACATGCAGAAGAAGCAATTGAAGGAGAAGTTATTTAGGCAAAAGTGTTAAAAATGGAGGGAGTCCAGGGTAGGACAGGGAAAAACGCAGGATCAAAGTGGACTGAAGACAGGAAGAAGAGACACAGTGAGAAGGTTAAGAAATATTGGAAGAAAAGGAAAGAACAAAGAGTAAAGAATTGAAATTGGCATGTGGTCCTTAGATGGCCGATACAAAAAAAAGTATTTATTATTCAATAATGACTATTCTGCAATCTACTATGTCTGTAGTTACACAGACTTATCAGCAATAATTTGGAGATTGAAAAAATCTACTTTTGTGGGGAATATTTACTTTCAAATAGCAAAGGAAATGAAAATCGCACACCAAATATCAAATGAAAATGGTTATAATATATATAATGACAATAAGTATTATACAACAAAGATGGAAAAGAAAAATATACAATAAAAACACAAAACAATTAAACAATACAGTTTCTAATTCTAATATAATATGGACATTTAGATAGCATACACCAACCATAATAGAAATAAAACAGTAAAAATTCTAACAAATACAATGTAAAAACAGTTTACAAAACATGATGTTTTATCAAACAAAAACAAAACAAATCATCACAAATCACCCTAACAGATCACCTAAATAAAAACTATGTTCTAAATACAATGTCACAAATACAACACAGTGAAAATGAGCCAGACAGGAAACAGTAATTATTTATTGGTACCTTAAACAGAAGAAAGCCTTTCTTATGCCAATAATGTCAAGAGCCATCTAGTATTGAATGCTAACAACATCAAACGCCTGTTCCTGATAAAACAAATGTTAGACTTACATTATGTAGTGGAAATATGAAAGTCTTATGAACAGTTTAAAAGAACTAAATCGTAAAAAACATAATCATTCCAGAAGAAATAATACACACACACACACACACACACACAAATCAAATCCAATTAATTGTTCTAGAGTGTCTAGTTTTCGGCCTTTTGTGTGTACGTGTAAAATGTTCATGTTATTGTCGATGTTTTTGTATGTGTGGTCTGCTTCAATGACAATTCTTTTGTTTCTTTGTTTGTGTGGTTTGCTTCAAAGACACTCTAGAACAATTGGAAATATACAAACACACGAAAACAAATAAAAATGACATCCTAAACGAACAGACACAATTAAAATCGCACGCATTATTCGAACATATCTCACCCAACACACACAACATTGATCTTTCAAAATTCGATTCCGTCGCCCACAACAGGACGGACAGTGCTCCCAGCCACAACCTCTGAAGTAGCTTTTTAAAAGTGAAAACCGGTTCAGGTTGTAAGGTAAAACTTTATGTTTTTACTCATAAAAAAACTTTGTGTTCCGAGTCGTTAATGAAATAGTTCTATTTAGTTAAGTAACGGACACGTCATGGACAATGAAATCCAAGAATTGAATTACTACATCTAAGAATATCTTATTAGGTCGTTTAGCTTTATTTATACATTTAATACATCTTAATTAGTATACTAACAGTACTGCTCCGTCTCACAGTAACACAACACATTACACTAACTCAAAAGAATTCTTGGATTTCGTTGTCCATGACGTGTCCGTTACTTAACTAAATATCACTATAATATTGACGACTCTGAACACAAAGTTTTTTATAAGTAAAAACGTAAAGTTTTACCTTACAGCCTAAACCGGCTTTCACCTATAGAAGGCTTCATCAGAGGCTGTCGTTAGTAGCCACTAGTAGTAGTAGTAGTAGTAGTAGTAGTAGTAGTAGCTACTAACGACAGCCTCTGATGAAGCCTTCTATAGGTGAAAGCCGGTTTAGGCTGTAAGGTAAAACTTTACGTTTTTACTTATAAAAAACTTTGTGTTCCGAGTCGTCAATATTATAGTGATATTCAAAAGAATTGTTTTCAGTTTAAGAAAAAAGTTGAAATTGTGTATTTCTTTTCTTTTCCATTCAGTTTTTATGGAAACGTGCTTTACATTAATATGTGTACCCTTACTATATTACAGTCCTAAACATCTTTATCAACACTGTATATCTTTAAAATATAGACAAAGTCTAATGAGCAATTTGGCTTAACCTGAATTTACATGACCTGGCTCAGAACAACTTTATTTTTGGCAAATACAAAGATGAAGACTCTGTACACCCTGGTTGCAATTTCTTCAGGGCTCACACCTGCTGCCAGGCTTAGTTCTATAACAAATTATTATTATTTGATTGTGATTTCAAAATTGTTTATGTTTTAATCCTGCACAAAATCACAACACATGGCGGTGCAGTAGACAATGGTATACACTCACTTAAAAATGTTATAATTATTACGAAAACACAACACATATATGACAATTTAATTCCTCTTCTTCGCTGAATTCACTGCTTCAAGATCTTTCTGACGTGGGTTGAAACTTCTCTTCCGTGATTGTCTCCCTTCACCAGTGCCGTCTCTTTTTAGCATAAAACAGTAGTCGGCCATCATGTTGGCATTCCACCTTCCCTGGTATCTGTTTTCCATGTCCTTGATATCCTGGTGGAAACGTTTGCCTTGTTCTTCACTGACATCGCCGAGGTTTGCAGGGAAAAAGTCAACATGTGAGTGTAGGAAGTGAAGCTTTACACTCATGTTACATCCTAATTTCATGAAACTCTGCAACATTCTTTTAACCATGGTTTTGTACTCTGGATGTTTGTGGTTGCCCAAAAAGTTGACAACAACTTCTTTAAACGAAACCCAGGCCCTTTTTTCCACTGGATTCATTGTACTTTGAAACAAATTGTCTTTCATTAACTTTCTTATCTGCGGTCCCACGAAGATCCCTTCTTTAAGTTTCTCATAAGATACTTTCGGAAATCTTGTTACCAAGTACTGGAAACAGTCACCATCTTTTGGAAGAGCTTTAGTGAACTGTTTCATTAAGCCGAGTTTGATGTGCAGAGGAGGTAATAGTATCTTGCTTCGTAAAACAAGTGGTACATTTATTATGTTCTGTGAACCGGGTTGGAGGGTTTTTCTTTTGGGCCAGTCTGTCTTCTTCCAATGTTTGTCTCTGGCTCGACTATCCCATTCACAAATGAAACAAGGCATTTTTGTGTAGCCGGATTGTTGACCAAGTATCATACCTACTACTTTTAAATCCCCACAAATTGTCCAAGAATGTTTTTCATAATTCACGTATTTTAGCAGAGCTTTGAGATTTACATACGTCTCCTTGAGATGAACTGAATGTGCAATGGGTACTGAACCAAACAAATTTCCATTGTGTAAAAGTACACCTTTGAGGCTACTTTTGGACGAGTCTATAAATAACCTCCACTTACTTGGATTGTAAGTGACGTTAAAGAAATTCAATAAACCCTCAATATCACAACAATAAACCAGAGAGTCTTCTTCTTTAAAGAATTTCATTAATTCCTTCTCTCTGGACCTATACCAAGAGAACGTAACTCCGGGTAGTAGAAGATTTCTTGCATTCAATCTTGACCCAAGCAGTTGGGCGGCATCTTTTGTCAGGTTCAAGTCACGAGTAATATCATTAAGTTCATTTTGACTGAATAATTTTGGTGCAGAATCTTCTTCCGGGTTGTAATCATCAGCACTATCGCTTTCATTTTCTGAGCTGCTCGCCAGTGGCACATCTTCAAGAACGGGAGGTGGAACAGGGATATGGAGAGAATTACAATGCGTAACTGGTCGTAAGGCCGAAGGAATGTTCGGATATTGTATATCCTTCTTACTTTTTGCGTTATGACCTTGAATTTTAACCATACAAAAATAGCAATCGTTAACATGATTTTGTGGCTCCCTCCAAACCATTGGGATAGCAAAAGGCATTGATATTTTTGCACCATTTTTCCACAGTCTCAGTCCCTCAACACATGTACGACATACCTTGTGTGGTGCCCAGCTTTTGTCTTCATCACCAAGCCTTATGCCGAAGTACGCGTAATACACGTTTCTCACAAAACTATTAATGTCCTGTCTTTGCTTACCAATTACGTAGCTACCACAAATATAACAGAACACGTTTGGACTATTCAAACACTTCCGGGAACTCATTTCTACAGAAAGTTCACAAACTATATATGACAGCACAAATGTAACCTCACAGCTCTATAGCATGTAAAAAATGAACTACTGTTTCCCACCTAACAGCCAGCTGGGTGTAACAAGTGTGGCCAACTAATCCCTCCCCCACAATAAAATTTCCCCTTGTGAAACTTACGAGTAAATAAAAGATGAGTTCATTTGATTTAAAAAAAAAAACTGTACGTGATAGAAAGAAACGGATCGCAGATCTGGAATCAGCGCAAAAAAATGCTTTAGGAACACCTAAGACTACAGAAACATAGAAAATCATGTTGCATAGTGTTTTTATTTGAATTGCAACATTGGCATCAAAACATCGATGGTTTTCTGGCGATGCTCATCCCTATTACAAATTAGTCTATATGTTACTACAAATTTTCTTTTTGTTTAGTCTTGGGGATTGTTCATATGCACAAAGTGAATATTTAATGTTTTTTTTTTCATATATATGTCACAATTGCCAAGTTATTTAATATACTGGCACTGCAACGCACAGACAGGAAATATGCAGCTTACACAAACTTTGATCTTAGCCAATAAGCTAAAAATCAACAGCTAGAATTCTGCTATCGTTTCCTTACATTTTGCTTGCATGAGGCTTCAAGTGCTACAATTTTTATAAAGATATCGGTGAAATAGTTCGTACCGTAGCGAACAATTAACAAAACGAAGCGTAGTCAGCGACTGTCGTTACTGTATCGATTTGCTGAATTATTTCTTCAACAGATAGCGCCACGCACTCGCCTGCGTACTTTCTACATTTTCCTAATAAAACTGCGTACATTTGCAGGACATGGATTACTACAACGTATCGGAACTCAATAGTTTCAGTAAAAAACGTACGAAAAGATTCGCAGAATTGAGCTATAAAAATAAAAAATGCGCTCGAAACTCAAGTTCGCGTCGTCATGAATCACACTGGCGAGATAGGGTAGGCAAAAGCTAGCGTTATTGCTCATACTTACCTGGCGTAGGGGTTACCGTGATCAACAAGGCGGTTCCCCCAGGGTGAGGCCCTTCCATTGCACTACGGTTGGGCTGGCCCCTGCGAATGACCCAAATGTGGTTATCTCGGACGCGTAATTTTTGGTAGTCGGGACTGCGTTCGCGCTGTCCCGGAACAAATCTTGATGGTATGTATAATACAATGGGATTGCAACCTGTGGGTTGTATTTGAATAATATATGCATGCAGTGCATTATAGTTATATATTACATACTGTATATCAAATACTATAAAAATTTGCGGCATCCGTTTACGTTTACGTTCCGTTACCTCATTTGTCTAGTAAATACGTTAGCTTCGGTACCGTGGATAACGCAAGACCTCTACGATATGTATGTGGCAGTGACCATGGCGATACGGGAGAGTGATCGTTCATAACAAAAGCTCCATCACCCTAGGGGTAATGTGTAGGTTACTAAATCACACGGCAAAGATATGCCCTTCCGCTTCTACTGATTTACATCAAAAATTTTAATTCATCCCTTGCAAACTTCATAGTTAAAATTATAGTGGGCGAAATTTGCCTACAGCCATAACATACCCCCCTCTGTCAGTCAGTCCTTTAGCATTCAGTGTTGTGCGTTTATTTGTATGAAGTAAGTAACTGAGCTGCACTAGATCATTACAACTGACAGTTTCCTAATCACTTTGTTATGCCTCTCAAGAAACTAGGGAGATTATTAAATAACGAAAAGGGATTTTCAGTTTGTCAAAAATCAGCAGCAAGTCTTTTGTATGAATATGAATGTTTAAACCAAAGTACATAAATATCTAATACCCCCCATACACATATAAGATGTGTGTTGCCATGTGATAAAATGAACACCTCCTGCCAAATGTAATCAAAAACTAGAACTATCCTGGACATGAAATCAGCATATATGAACAGTTGATATGTCAATAGCATGTCACCAAGTAATAATAGAATTTTTTGTTATTGAAAGAATTAAAATGATTTTTAAAATGACTTGGTATTGAAAAAAGTTTAGTTAAAAACCTATATTTAATATATATTAATAATAAAACAAATACGGTATTATATATTAATAATAAATATACTACACGATATACATTACTAATTATAAAATGGTAACATTTTTTTAGGGGAAACAACATTTCAATTAAACAAAAAATAGTTACAAAAGTAAAAAATTAACTGGAAAAAATGAAAAATACACAATTGCTGTTTGTAATCACAGTCTTCTGAAAGATCTTTCCCTGTTTAAAATATTTTCTAAAATAAAATGGCATTGCATTTAATATTTTCGAAATTGAGTACTGTAAAAATTATATTGTAAATTATCTTTTTACAGAAATTTTGAAAATATTTTGACTGCTATTCTGACTCAGAAACGCAAATTTTTATAATAACTTGCACACTAATATGTACACTGTTTGTCTATGCTTTTTAGTTAGATTTGATTTTTTAATTGAACCATTGAGTAAATAATTGTAAATCACTACTCCGTTTTTATTTATGTATTCCGGATAGTTTCAATATCCACCTGTGTTTGTACAAATGGGTAACCGAACACAGGTTCCATTATTATCAAACGCTGATAAAGGACACAAGGTAGGGCACCAAAAGAACTCTAGCATTCAAGTCAGTTCTTGAAAAAGAAATATTAAATTAATAATCCACTTAGAAAAAAAAATGGGGGTACAATGAAATGTTATATATTTTAATAGTGAAATAAAAATATTACATTCGGCATGTCAACAGTATATAAGTGTGATCTAGTATCATATGCTTTCAACACAAAACACACATTCTGTTGTCTTGATTATTCATCTCTTCTTTCACAGCACTAACACTTAACTAAAAATAAACTTTTTTCATGTGAAAAACTTACTATTTTATTGTACGCGTTTCGGCATAGTATCTGCCTTCTTCAGCTTTGGTAACAGACTTCAGCTTTCCAATTCTGTGATTTGGAAAATATTAAACTTATAAAATCAATAACAAAAGGAAACCAATAACCTTAGAAAACCCTTACATACATTTAAAAAACAGAATAAGATAAAAGACTAAGTTCCGAATGAATAAAAATAAACACTAAACTCAAACTAATAACAAATAACACACACATGCACGCGCGCATGTTTTGACTGTTCACAAAATATTTCTTTATAAAGTTGCTAAACTGCTACTTTTTTATTTTTTAGACAAAGCTTTTCGTCATCACTGACATCATCAGGTCTTAAACAACCTTAATCTTAAACAAGGTTGTTTAAGACCTGATGATGTCAGTGATGACGAAAAGCTTTGTCTAAACAATAAAAAAGTAGCAGTTTAGAAACTTTATAAAGAAATATTAAGGATGGCTGCTAATTTAAACAATACGTTTGCTGCTAATGTTCACAAAATGTTTGTCTGCAAGAGATATTTATATTTACAGCTCGGTTAATATATACTTATAGGTTTGAAATATATGTAAGTTTACTACCATGCACCAGTTACATTATGTAACTGAATTCTGTTAATTTGTACAGATTTGAAAATCAATATCCAAGAATTTTTCTCATTTTATCAATAACTGTTCAAAAATCAAGACAGCACTTGAACAGACCAGAGAATCTGTCCTTTCAGTGATGTGTCCATGAAGACACAACACACAGATGCCAAACTCCCCCCTCCTGTAACTATCCTATTGACAACAAACTCTTTCCATAATTTATACTACTGTAGTGTGCGACAAATATTTTGTAGGCTATCTCAAAATGCTTACGTTATTATCTTGTTAAAGCCTAAATATTAGTTATCTGCAAACAACAGTCCATCAAAACATTACAATCTGGGTCGCCGTACTAAAATTCTCAGAACACACAACATATGCTCAATACAACATCCCCCCCCCTATTTCATCTACAATAGGTAAAGTTTATAGATACATCTCACTAACAATGTATACAGCTTTAGATACATATACATATATGCAGTAAGAACATTAATAATTCAAGCTATATGTAACAAATAGACTTTTGTTACATGCACACCATCACTAAAAGTTACTATCCTATTTATTTTTAGTGTGTATGGCTTTGTATTAAACGTTATAATCTACATTTCCAGACACTATTGAATTGTATACAAAATTTTTTTTTACTATACTGTATTTACAAATATATGGAAGCTTACTGTATTTCATCCAACTGTATGGATTATATAACCATAGCTGTGATACCGTTTTTGAAGCGTGTAATTGTAAACAAGTAAATATAACATTAAACGTTTATTCTTTATTGGTTTTGTTCATTGCTGATTCTCCACATCAAACTATCTGTATCTACAAGAAGCTGTCCTGTGTTCTGTGGATATGTTAATGACACGAACAACACTAAATCACAAGTACTTATTGCTTTTACCCAATGCAAATATATTTTATGTGTTTTACTACACGGTAACTATAACTCTCTATGTCTGAATATCACAACTTAGCTTGTATCATAAACTCTGTACTATATACACCAATGCAAACACATTAATTACTGACCGTTACGGGTTGATCAAAATGTCTGTGAGAAAATACTGTGCACATTATTTTTGCATTATACTTAATCTCATTCTATTGACTCGTCCTACACATTTTTGAATAACATTATTCCATACATAGACACATAAAAGTAAAATGAGTTGAATGAATACATGAATCTTTCAAGTAAAAACAAAAACAAAATTGTATTAATAAAGTATTTATAATTTATTATTAATCTAACATCAAGTTTCAATTTGGATTAAAGAAGCCCAAAAGGATTTAGAAAAAAATTATATACATGCAGAAGAAGCAATTGAAGGAGAAGTTATTTAGGCAAAAGTGTTAAAAATGGAGGGAGTCCAGGGTAGGACAGAGAAAAACGCAGGATCAAAGTGGACTGAAGACAGGAAGAAGAGACACAGTGAGAAGGTTAAGAAATATTGGAAGAAAAGGAAAGAACAAAGAGTAAAGAATTGAAATTGGCATGTGGTCCTTAGATGGCCGATACAAAAAAAAAGTATTTATTATTCAGTAATGACTATTCTGCAATCTACTATGTCTGTAGTTACACAGACTTATCAGCAATAATTTGGAGATTGAAAAAATCTACTTTTGTGGGGAATATTTGCTTTCAAATAGCAAAGGAAATGAAAATCGCACACCAAATATCAAATGAAAATGATTATAATATATATAATGACAATAAGTATTATACAACAAAGATGGAAAAGAAAAATATACAATAAAAACACAAAACAATTAAACAATACAGTTTCTAATTCTAATATAATATGGACATTTAGATAGCATACACCAACCATAATAGAAATAAAACAGTAAAAATTCTAAAAAATACAATGTAAAAACAGTTTACAAAACATGATGTTTTATCAAACAAAAACAAAACAAAACAAACCATCACAAATCACCCTAACAGATCACCTAAATAAAAACTATGTTCTAAATACAATGTCACAAATACAACACAGTGAAAATGAGCAATAATGACCAGATTTAATTAATTATAAATGTGAGTTAAATTATTTTAACGTCACCTCGCCTTTACCTAACCTGTTCTCAACGAGTTCGTCAACGGCCCTGGAATTTCTGATACGGGGAAGTTAGATGTATTTAAATTGTTTTCTCGGGTACAGTGTTGAGGTTTCCATATTCCGCCTGTCATAATGTGGTGGTGACCCAAGGGCTTTTGGCTTTTAGAATCTTCTGATAAGGTAAGTGAGTAAAGTATCGGGGTATATTATTCTTCTCTTTAATTATTTTTATTTATTACTCATCCCCAATTATTTGTACTATTACAAACATGTAAAAAGCATAGATTTCACTATGCAACATTTTTAAACTTTTGGTACGATGTTTTAAGACTGTAAGGTGATTTTTAAAGTATTTTTCATGCTGATTTCAAATCTGGTTTTAGTTTTTCTGTATCACATAAGGTTTTTATTCAATTCAATTTCGAATTTTGTGAACAGGGAAAATTATTATTATTTGATTGTGATTTCAAAATTGTTTATGTTTTAATCCTGCACAAAATCACAACACATGGCGGTGCAGTAGACAATGGTATACACTCACTTAAAAATGTTATAATTATTACGAAAACACAACACATATATGACAATTTAATTCCTCTTCTTCGCTGAATTCACTGCTTCAAGATCTTTCTGACGTGGGTTGAAACTTCTCTTCCGTGATTGTCTCCCTTCACCAGTGCCGTCTCTTTTTAGCATAAAATAGTAGTCGGCCATCGTGTTGGCATTCCACCTTCCCTGGTATCTGTTTTCCATGTCCTTGATATCCTGGTGGAAACGTTCGCCTTGTTCTTCACTGACATCGCCGAGGTTTGCAGAGAAAAAGTCAACATGTGAGTGTAGGAAGTGAAGCTTTACACTCATGTTACATCCTAATTTCATGAAACTCTGCAACATTCTTTTAACCATGGTTTTGTACTCTGGATGTTTGTGGTTGCCCAAAAAGTTGACAACAACTTCTTTAAACGAAACCCAGGACCTTTTTTCCACTGGATTCATTGTACTTTCAAACAAATTGTCTTTCATTAACTTTCTTATCTGCGGTCCCACGAATATCCCTTCTTTAAGTTTCTCATAAGATACTTTCGGAAATCTTGTTACCAAGTACTGGAAACAGTCACCATCTTTTGGAAGAGCTTTAGTGAACTGTTTCATTAATCCGAGTTTGATGTACAGAGGAGGTAATAGTATCTTGCTTCGTTGAACAAGTGGTACATTTATTATGTTCTGTGAACCGGGTTGGAGGGTTTTTCTTTTTGGCCAGTCTGTCTTCTTCCAATGTTTGTCTCTGGCTCGACTATCCCATTCACAAATGAAACAAGGCATTTTTGTGTAGCCGGATTGTTGACCAAGTATCATACCTACTACTTTTAAATCCCCACAAATTGTCCAAGAATGTTTTTCATAATTCACGTATTTTAGCAGAGCTTTGAGATTTACATACGTCTCCTTGAGATGAACTGAATGTGCAATGGGTACTGAACCAAACAATATTTCCATTGTGTAAAAGTACACCTTTGAGGCTACTTTTGGACGAGTCTATAAATAACCTCCACTTACTTGGATTGTAAGTGACGTTAAATAAATTCAATAAACCCTCAATATCACAACAATAAACCAGATAGTCTTCTTCTTTAAAGAATTTCATTAATTCCTTCTCTCTGGACCTATACCAAGAGAACGTAACTCCGGGTAGTAGAAGATTTCTTGCATTCAATCTTGACCCAAGCAGTTGGGCGGCATCTTTTGTCAGGTTCAAGTCACGAGTAATATCATTAAGTTCATTTTGACTGAATAATTTTGGTGCAGAATCTTCTTCCGGGTTGTAATCATCAGCACTATCGCTTTCATTTTCTGAGCTGCTCGCCAGTGGCACATCTTCAAGAACGGGAGGTGGAACAGGGATATGGAGAGAATTACAATGCGTAACTGGTCGTAAGGCCGAAGGAATGTTCGGATATTGTATATCCTTCTTACTTTTTGCGTTATGACCTTGAATTTTAACCATACAAAAATAGCAATCGTTAACATGATTTTGTGGCTCCCTCCAAACCATTGGGATAGCAAAAGGCATTGATATTTTTGCACCATTTTTCCACAGTCTCAGTCCCTCAACACATGTACGACTTACCTTGTGTGGTGCCCAGCTTTTGTCTTCATCACCAAGCCTTATGCCGAAGTACGCGTAATACACGTTTCTCACAAAACTATTAATGTCCTGTCTTTGCTTACCAATTACGTAGCTACCACAAATATAACAGAACACGTTTGGATTATTCAAACACTTCCGGGAACTCATTTCTACAGAAAGTTCACAAACTATATATGACAGCACAAATATAACCTCACAGCTCTATAGCATGTAAACAATGAACTACTCAAGGTTACTCTACTATAAGGCTGGGGCCCGAATGGGTTGCGCAGTACGCGTTCTGAATCCACGCTACAGCGCATTTCGTCACCTTGGAGGCAGAATTCCGCGCCTTACTGCTTGCTTAGTATTGTTATATAGGTGTTATCCGAGTGTTATAAATTGTGAAGTTAATCACTGTTAATTTACGCGTTTGTTCGTATGTACAGCAATACAGATTTAGAACAAATACGTGTAGTGTTTTGCAAAAAAAAAGTGGTACAGAACTGTTTAAATTCTGTGGTAAACACTTCAGTTATTGTTGGTGTATTTCTGTGAGCTGAGTGTTTGTTTTATCTCGTGACGTTTCACAAGAACGTTTCGACAGTAACAGTGTTAGGTTACCAATACGTTTGTATAGGTGTTTATAAAAATTTAATTATTTTCAATTACCTTTCTTAATTTTCTACTTATTCTTTGTTTGTTGACATAGTTTTGGGTTTTTTAATACGTGTATGTTTTTTGTTGTGACATCGAGGTAAACGTTGTTTTATCATTTGTTTTTTTACCGTTGTTTTGTTGTTTGATGAACATAGTTATTACTTTAGTTGTACTTTTATTCTTGTACAGTTACTTTCTCTTAATTTTCTATTCATTATTAGATTTCTTGTTGCTTGTTGATGCGATAGTTTTTAGTTTTCAAGGCGTATTCGTTTTTTGTTGCGACACCAAGGTAAACTTTGTTGTTTCGTCTCATTTTGATTTTTCGTTATTGAACATAGCTATTATTTCCGTTGTTTGAACTTACTCTTGTCCTTATTTTACTGCCAATATGCCTTCGTGTGCTGTAGCCGGTTGTAATTCACACAACAAAATAACGAAGGGGACAGATATTAAATATCATGCATTTCCAAAAGACCCCAAAGTACAAAAAATATGGATTTCGAAGTGCTACAGAAAAGATAATATTAATATTTCAAATGCTACGGTTTGCTCAAAACACTTTTCTACAACAGATTATGTTCGTGACTTACGTGCTGAGTTAATGAATATACCATCAAGAAGAGTTCTCAGAGAAGATGCTGTTCCCCATATGAATCTTCCCGTCGTCATCACTGCTTGTAATGACGGTATGCCTTGCCGCAGTGATGATAATACAGGGGTATCAGGCGTTCTTGAAAGTAATAAAGTCAGTGGCAGAAGAGAGAGATGTCATGCGAGAGAGGTCAGGAAAAGAGCCTTAAAAACCCTATCGGCTTTGTCACCCAAAAAAATTAAAATGGACCAAAGCACTATTACAAACTGCGAGATTGAGCTCGAGGATGTACAATCACTTAAGAAGCATGTAAAAAAGTTGGAAAGTGAAAACCGTTTTTTGAAATCTATGTGCGGGACTTTCAAGCTGAGAAATACACTTCTGAAGGAACAGAGAAAGGTTGCTCTTGAAAATTTAAAACTTCAAGACGAGAATCTGAAAAAACTTGTTGACGATAAGATAAAAAAAAGTTTTAGGACAAATTTTTACTGAAACACAAATTAACTGCTTACTGTCAAATAAAAACCGTGCAAAATGGAACTCTGAAGACATCGCAAAGGCAGTTACACTACGCACTGTATCAAGAAAATGTTACTTGTTCTTGAGAAATAAATGTGGTTTTCCCTTGCCAGGACTATCGACTTTGAAGAGATGGACATCTGCTTCATTTTGCTGTCAGCCGGGCGTACTCCATGATGTTCTGTGTTTCATGAAAGCCCAGGTGAACACATTGACCACTGCTGAAAGAATGTGTGTTATTTCTTTTGACGAAATGAATGTAGATAGTAGCGTCAGTTACGATCAGAAGGAAGATCGTGTTGTAGGGCCTCACAGCAATTGTCAGATTGCCATGCTTCGTGGCCTCGTAGCTGGTTGGAAGCAGCCAATATATTATGATTTTGATGTCCAAATGTCGGCTGCATTGTTAAAAAACATTATTTGTTGCGTGGAAGACGTAGGGTACAATGTTGTTGCCACTGTAGCAGATCTAGGGACAAAAAATCGACGAGTGTGGAATGAACTAAATGTAACGTATACAAATTCGTGGTTCCCAAACCCACACAACGTAGAAAAAGTCATATGGGTTTTCGCAGATGTTCCCCACCTTTACAAGCTTTTACGAAACCATTTTCTAGATGACGGTCTGACACTCTCCGACAACAAACACATCACAAAGACGACAGTTGAAAAATTGTTGGCATTGGATAATGGTGAATTCAAATTGTGCCCTAAGCTCTCACATGTCCATCTCACCGTCAAAGGTAGGGAACGTCAGCGCGTGTTTTTGGCGACGCAGTTATTCTCAAACACAACGGCTGAAGCAATTCGATATTTATTTCCTGAAGAAGAACATGTGGCTAAATTTTTTAAACTGATTAACGATTCTTTCGATATTTTAAATTCAAGAAGATGTGTAGATAATACACCTTTGGCTACCGGGTATGGCACTCACCACCAAGTACAAGAAGGCGTACTTAAAAAAATGTATACTTGTTGTGAAACAATGCGCGTAGGAAAATCTCGGAATTTGTTGCCATTTCAGAAAGGTTTCATGATGACCATCAACTCGTTATTTGGCCTTTTTAGTCATATACGAAAAAACAATCTTAAATATATTTTAACTGCAAGACTAAATCAAGACTGCCTGGAAAATCTTTTCTCCCAAATACGAGGCATTGGGCAGTTTTTTATTAACCCACCACCGACAGAAGTTAAACATCGACTTCGTTTGCTTTTGCTGGGTCAAAATACAAACAAAATACCTTTTTCGAAGGAAGCACCTGTTGTCCAAGATGATGATCAGGAAATTATGACTTCTCATCTCTTGCAAGGTATCTTACCTGACATGACCGAGCAGCTATCTATGATTGAAGGGTCAACAGAAATGCAAGATTTCTCCTTGACATTTAATGCACACGTTGACGTTCCTGCGATCAGTGATGGAGCAGACTGCTCTACTGAGGGGTTCCGCTACCTAGCTGGCTACATTGCCTATCGTGGGAGAAAGCATGACCCTACAATGGGAACACCTTCAGAAAATGTATATCCCCCTCCCGTTGGTACTTCTGCTGGAGGCTGGATAGAGTTTTTATCTCGAGGAGGTCTTCTTGTTCCTTCAGAAGACTGGGTGCACAAGATTTCACAGTGTGAAATAATTTTTAGGGACATCAATGGGCCGGATAGTTTGTGCAAAAGTAAAAATATTATAAAAAATATGACTACAAGAATTTTAAGTAAATTTCCTGAGATGCCAACAGAAGTTGTAAAAATATACGCCAGGACGAGAATGTTCATTCGCCTTCGTTTCATGAATGGCCGCATGAAAGCAGTGAAAGCAGCAGAAGCACAGAAGAGAAAATCACGCCAGTGGCACGCATCGTCCATAGATAAACCCACACATTAATTAATATATTTCTACTTTTGTATTAATTAGGATGGTATTATAGGCATCATTGTTCTTTGCAGGAAGGCGGAACTTAGACAGCCGCTGTCTGGTTTGGACTTTGAACTGAGTAGAGGTCTGATAAGTAACTGGTCAGTGGACTCTGGGTTCCGTCTATAAACAAACGGGTTCAATGTATAATTAGCCCACAATTTTTAAACCGCCTATATTCTGTAAAATTAAAATTTTAAATTAATTTTGTACAGAATATAGCTAGTCCCAAGCCTAGATAAAGCGTGAGGGAAGTTGTGGTTGAAAAAAATACATGTGTGTGCGCGCGCACACATGAGCGCTACCAAATCATGATATATTTTCATCAAATTATAAGGAATATTATGATGAAAAAAGAGAAGTTATAAAGCCTATTGTACTGCAATTTTATTTCTAAAGTCTAACACGGGCTTTAAAAAATTATAAAAAAAGGGTGTAGAGAATAGGAACTAAAAATAGTACAAAGAGCATTTAATTGTCATTACTTTCAATTTTTTCAAACCGTGTCTATTGTTTGCAGGCGAACGGAAACGTTCTAACAAATAAGTGTGTAGTTTGATAAAACGAGTCACTTCTGTAATTAGTCTACTAAAATTTGCTTCATTAGTATTCAGGCTTCGTTTATATCGGTCTAGACTGATCTAATTACTAAATTTAATTTTTAGCAAGGTGTTTCGGTATTATTTTTCCGACCATCAATCGGTTTATTAACAATTATGTATACGAAATCAGTACTGCTTCTTCAGTTGCTATACGCAGACCCCGGGCTTTAAATGGGCTGACTGGGCAAATGCCCAGGGCGCCTTGTCCAAGGGGGCGCCAATGAACTAAAAACAATATGCGTTAAGACTATAAGACAGTAGACAGTTGAGTGTTATTGTTAAAATTCTAGGAATGAAGGAAACTACGTTCGAATGCACGCCGGCACGCGCCAAGGAATATGTAATGAATAATATTATATTATGCATAGTTTCCTCTGTGCGTGTGTGTGTGATGTTTGCCTTATAGCCTTTTGCTTATATGTTTGACGTATAGCCTTTTCATAAACGACAGCGGCGGATGTCACCTGATATCGTTACTCAGTATCAGTAACTTGCAACTCTTACTGACAACAAACTTGTTTACACTGCGGTAAAAAAAAAAATTAATACAGTCATTTTCTCTTTCATGTTTGATGTTTCCTTTCAGTATACGCTTTCAATGTTATCGCGTTCACTTCGTTGTGCAAAAAAATGTGTTCTCTTATAGTGAAATATGTATAATTTCTCTATGTACAAGTCTCTCATCAAAACTTGGAAGTTGTGTAAGCCGAACATGAACGACTTTCGCCAGCAAAGTGTTAAATAATGCGGGTAAATCACATTTGCATCATAATAATGCGGGTTAGGTGTCTGGACTGCTTCCATTATAATTTTTTTTGTCACTTGACGTTTTGATCCCTGGAATCTGGGATCGTCCTCACAAGCTAAACAGCCATAATTTCAGTTATTTCATCACAGATAAAAACTGTCAAATGTTTATCTTCATTATAGTTTGTTGTTTCCCTAGTAAAAGGTGGTGGGGGGTGGGGGAGAAAAGTAAAAAAATGAAAGGGGCGGCTATAAGAATGCTTTGCCCAGGGTACAAGGTACCTGAAATCGGGGCCTGGCTATACGATTAAAATTAAATGCGTACACATTTAAATTACGCAAACATTCGCTTCATATAACATTATTACGTACTTCATTCAATAAAATAAGTTCGTAAATAAAAATATAAATAACAAACAAACTGTAGTTAATAAAAAAATAACATATTTGTATTGAGAGGTATTTACCGCGCAGCTCGTTCCTCGATGGTGACGTCATTTCAACAGCCAATAGCAATTCGTTTCGGTTCGGGCCCAACCTTATAGTAGAGTAACCTTGAGTAGTTCATTGTTTACATGCTATAGAGCTGTGAGGTTATATTTGTGCTGTCATATATAGTTTGTGAACTTTCTGTAGAAATGAGTTCCCGGAAGTATTTGAATAATCCAAACGTGTTCTGTTATATTTATGGTAGCTACGTAATTGGTAAGCAAAGACAGGACATTAATAGTTTTGTGAGAAACGTGTATTACGCGTACTTCGGCATAAGGCTTGGTGATGAAGACAAAAGCTGGGCACCACACAAGGTATGTCGTACATGTGTTGAGGGACTGAGACTGTGGAAAAATGGTGCAAAAATATCAATGCCTTTTGCTATCCCAATGTTTTGGAGGGAGCCACAAAATCATGTTAACGATTGCTATTTTTGTATGGTTAAAATTCAAGGTCATAACGCAAAAAGTAAGAAGGATATACAATATCCGAACATTCCTTCGGCCTTACGACCAGTTACGCAGTGTAATTCTCTCCATATCCCTGTTCCACCTCCCTTTCTTGAAGATGTGCCACTGGCGAGCAGCTCAGAAAATGAAAGCGATAGTGCTGATGATTACAACCTGGAAGAAGATTCTGCACCAAAATTATTCAGTCAAAATGAACTTAATGATATTACTCGTGACTTGAACCTGACAAAAGATGCCGCCCAACTGCTTGGGTCAAGATTGAATGCAAGAAATCTTCTACTACCCGGAGTTACGTTCTCTTGGTATAGGTCCAGAGAGAAGGAATTAATGAAATTCTTTAAAGAAGAAGACTCTCTGGTTTATTGTTGTGATATTGAGGGTTTATTGAATTTCTTTAACGTCACTTACAATCCAAGTAAGTGGAGGTTATTTATAGACTCGTCCAAAAGTAGCCTCAAAGGTGTACTTTTACACAATGGAAATTTGTTTGGTTCAGTACCCATTGCACATTCAGTTCATCTCAAGGAGACGTATGTAAATCTCAAAGCTCTGCTAAAATACGTGAATTATGAAAAACATTCTTGGACAATTTGTGGGGATTTAAAAGTAGTAGGTATGATACTTGGTCAACAATCCGGCTACACAAAAATGCCTTGTTTCATTTGTGAATGGGATAGTCGAGCCAGAGACAAACATTCGAAGAAGACAGACTGGCCCAAAAGAAAAACCCTCCAACCCGGTTCACAGAACATAATAAATGTACCACTTGTTCAACGAAGCAAGATACTATTACCTCCTCTGTACATCAAACTCGGATTAATGAAACAGTTCACTAAAGCTCTTCCAAAAGATGGTGACTGTTTCCAGTACTTGGTAACAAGATTTCCGAAAGTATCTTATGAGAAACTTAAAGAAGGGATCTTCGTGGGACCGCAGATAAGAAAGTTAATGAAAGACAATTTGTTTGAAAGTACAATGAATCCAGTGGAAAAAAGGTCCTGGGTTTCGTTTAAAGAAGTTGTTGTCAACATTTTGGGCAACCACAAACATCCAGAGTACAAAACCATGGTTAAAAGAATGTTGCAGAGTTTCATGAAATTAGGATGTAACATGAGTGTAAAGCTTCACTTCCTACACTCACATGTTGACTTTTTCCCTGCAAACCTCGGCGATGTCAGTGAAGAACAAGGCGAACGTTTCCACCAGGATATCAAGGACATGGAAAAGAGATACCAGGGAAGGTGGAATGCCAACATGATGGCCGACTACTGTTTTATGCTAAAAAGAGACGGCACTGGTGAAGGGAGACAATCACGGAAGAGAAGTTTCAACCCACGTCAGAAAGATCTTGAAGCAGTGAATTCAGCGAAGAAGAGGAATTAAATTGTCATATATGTGTTGTGTTTTCGTAATAATTATAACATTTTTAAGTGAGTGTATACCATTGTCTACTGCACCGCCATGTGTTGTGATTTTGTGCAGGATTAAAACATAAAAAATTTTGAAATCACAATCAAATAATAATAATTTTCCCTGTTCACAAAATTCGAAATTGAATTGTATAAAAACCTTATGTGATACAGAAAAACTAAAACCAGATTTGAAATCAGAATGAAAAATACTTTAAAAATCACCTTACAGTCTTAAAACATCGTACCAAAAGTTTAAAAATGTTGCATAGTGAAATCTATGCTTTTTACATGTTTGTAATAGTACAAATAATTGGGGATGAGTAACAAATAAAAATAATTAAAGAGAAGAATAATATACCCCGATACTTTACTCACTTACCTTATCAGAAGATTCTAAAAGCCAAAAGCCCTTGGGTCACCACCACATTTTGACAGGCGGAATATGGAAACCTCAACACTGTACCCGAGAAAACAATTTAAATACATCTAACTTCCCCGTATCAGAAATTCCAGGGCCGTTGACGAACTCGTTGAGAACAGGTTAGGTAAAGGCGAGGTGACGTTAAAATAATTTAACTCACATTTATAATTAATTAAATCTGGTCATTATTATTTATTATTATAATGATTATAAAGTGTTTTGAACAAACATACATAAAACCACCTCCTTTAACAAAAACAGAAACCTCTTTAAATCTGTCAGGTTTGTTTACTCCTAGTGAAAGTTTAAATTAGTATTCCCAAAGAGAAATAGGCCTATAAATTCTCTTGTTTTCTTTTAAACAGTAAAAGCTTAATAAAATCACAGTGTAAAGTAACACTGTTAATACTTTTAGTTTCAATTTATTTATTATAACATATTATACAGTTATATGTATAATAAGTATATAATAACAGGTAACCGTAGTTCGTACCTGTTATTTTATTGAACGGTTACGTTGGTACCTGTAACTTTCGAATACTAGTTTAGTCCACCTCTATAAAGAACAGAATATGAGATAAAAAATAATACAAATAAGGTACATGGAAAGAAGCGTAATTCATTTTAAAAATACCTGTAACGTTGCAATATAGCCTATCTTTTGGGTGGCATAATTAACGGGTAGATAATTATGAACGATGCCGATGATATTAAAAATTTAAATGTAAACTATATAAATTATGTTCTAACACTATCACAATTAAAAGAGAAAAACGCTACACCCAGTATGGAAAATAACTACAAAATCTAAAACTAAATCTGAGTGAAAACCAAATACGACTAACGTAATGGGTAAACCGTTATTTCATACGTATGTCATGTATGTAAGCTAAAGTTAACTTTGAAACTGTTGAAACCTACTTAACGGTCTCCTATAAAATGGTTTTGTTTAGTTTTACCATATATTATTACATCACTACGCTACTACGTAGCTATAGTTCTTAGTGTACTAATTAAGATGCATTAAATGTATAAATAAAGCTAAATGGCCTAATGAGTTATTCGTAGATGACATCATTAATTTTCTTGCTGATGGTGTACACGCCTTTCTCACAGTGGTTGCAGGTTCGAGCTGATTTCTTTCTTCCTTATCATGTTATAGAACTAAGCCTGGCAGCAGGTGTGAGCCCTGAAGAAATTGCAACCAGGGTGTACAGAGTCTTCATCTTTGTATTTGCCAAAAATAAAGTTGTTCTGAGCCAGGTCATGTAAATTCAGGTTAAGCCAAATTGCTCATTAGACTTTGTCTAAATTTTATAGATGTACAGTGTTGATAAAGATGTTTAGGACTGTAATATAGTAAGGGTACACATATTAATGTAAAGCACGTTTCCATAAAAACTGAATGGAAAAGAAAAGAAATACACAATTTCAACTTTTTTCTTAAACTGAAAACAATTCTTTTGAGTTAGTGTAATGTGTTGTGTTACTGTGAGACGGAGCAGTACTGTTTGTATTCTAATTAAGATGTATTAAATGTATAAATAAAGCTAAATGACCTAATAAGATATTCTTAGATGTAGTAATTCAATTCTTGGATTTCATTGTCCATGACGTGTCCGTTACTTAACTAAATAGAACTATTTCATTAACGACTCGGAACACAAAGTTTTTTTATAAGTAAAAACATAAAGTTTTACCTTACAACCTGAACCGGTTTTCACTTTTAAAAAGCTTCTTCAGAGGTTGTGGCTGGGAGCACTGTCCGTCCTGTTGTGGGCGACGGAATCGAATTTTGAAAGATCAATGTTGTGTGTGTTGGGTGAGATATGTTCGAATAATGCGTGCGATTTTAATTGTGTCTGTTCGTTTAGGATGTCATTTTTATTTGTTTTCGTGTGTTTGTATATTTCCAATTGTTCTAGAGTGTCTTTGAAGCAAACCACACATACAAAGAAGCAAAAGAATTGTCATTGAAGCAGACCACACATACAAAAACATCGACAATAACATGAACATTTTACACGTACACACAAAAGGCCGAAAACTAGACACTCTAGAACAATTAATTGGATTTGATTTGTGTATGTGTGTGTATTATTTCTTCTGGAATGATTATGTTTTTTACGATTTAGTTCTTTTAAACTGTTCATAAGGCTTTCATATTTCCACTACATAATGTAAGTCTAACATTAGTTTTATCAGGAACAGGCGTTTGATGTTGTTAGCATTCAATACTAGATGGCTCTTGACATTATTGGCATAAGAAAGGCTTTCTTCTGTTTAAGGTACCAATAAATAATTACTGTTTCCTGTCTGGCTCATTTTCACTGTGTTGTATTTGTGACATTGTATTTAGAACATAGTTTTTATTTAGGTGATCTGTTAGGGTGATTTGTGATGGTTTGTTTTGTTTTGTTTTTGTTTGATAAAACATCATGTTTTGTAAACTGTTTTTACATTGTATTTGTTAGAATTTTTACTGTTTTATTTCTATTATGGTTGGTGTATGCTATCTAAATGTCCATATTATATTAGAATTAGAAACTGTATTGTTTAATTGTTTTGTGTTTTTATTGTATATTTTTCTTTTCCATCTTTGTTGTATAATACTTATTGTCATTATATATATTATAATCATTTTCATTTGATATTTGGTGTGCGATTTTCATTTCCTTTGCTATGTGAAAGCAAATATTCCCCACAAAAGTAGATTTTTTCAATCTCCAAATTATTGCTGATAAGTCTGTGTAACTACAGACATAGTAGATTGCAGAATAGTCATTATTGAATAATAAATAATTTTTTTTTGTATCGGCCATCTAAGGACCACATGCCAATTTCAATTCTTTACTCTTTGTTCTTTCCTTTTCTTCCAATATTTCTTAACCTTCTCACTGTGTCTCTTCTTCCTGTCTTCAGTCCACTTTGATCCTGCGTTTTTCTCTGTCCCACCCTGGACTCCCTCCATTTTTAACACTTTTGCCTAAATAACTTCTCCTTCAATTGCTTCTTCTGCATGTATATTATTTTTTTCTAAATCCTTTTGGGCTTCTTTAATCCAACTTGAAACTTGATGTTGGATTAATAATAAATTATAATTACTTTATTAATACAATTTTGTTTTTGTTTTTACTTGAAAGATTCGTGTATTCATTCAACTCATTTTACTTTTATAAGTGTCTATGTATGGAATAATGTTATTCAAAAATGTGTAGGACGAGTCAATAGAATGAGATTAAGTATAATGCAAAAATAATGTACACAGTATTTTCTCACAGACATTTTGATCAACCTGTAACGGTCAGTAATTAATGTGTTTGCATTGGTGTATATAGTACAGAGTTTATGATACAAGCTAAGTTGTGATATTCAGACATAGAGAGTTATAGTTACCGTGTAGTAAAACACATAAAATATATTTGCATTGGGTAAAAAGCAATAAGTATTTGTGATTTAGTGTTGTTCTTGTCATTAACATATCCACAGAACACAGGACAGCTTCTTGTAGATACAGATAGTTGTATGTGGAGAATCAGCAATGAACAAAACCAATAAAGAATAAACGTTTAATGTTATATTTACTTGTTTACAATTACACGCTTCAAAAACTGTATCACAGCTATGGTTATATAATCCATACAGTTGGATGAAATACAGTAAGCTTCCATATATTTGTAAATACAGTATAGTAAAAAAAATGTTGTATACAATTCAATAATGTCTGGAAATGTAGATTATAACGTTTAATACAAAGCCATACACACTAAAAATAAATAGGATAGTAACTTTTAGTGATGGTGTGCATGTAACAAAAGTCTATTTGTTACATATAGCTTGAATTATTAATGTTCTTACTGAATATATGTATATGTATCTAAAGCTGTATACATTGTTAGTGAGATGTATCTATAAACTTTACCTATTGTAGATGAAATAGGGGGGGGATGTTGTATTGAGCATATGTTGTGTGTTCTGAGAATTTTAGTACAGCGACCCAGATTGTAATGTTTTGATGGACTGTTGTTTGCAGATAACTAATATTTAGGCTTTAACAAGATAATAACGTAAGCATTTTGAGATAGCCTACAAAATATTTGTCGCACACTACAGTAGTATAAATTATGGAAAAAGTTTGTTGTCAATAGGATAGTTACAGGAGGGGGGAGTTTGGCATCTGTGTGTTGTGTCATCATGGACACATCACTGAAAGGACAGATTCTCTGGTCTGTTCAAGTGCTGTCTTGATTTTTGAACAGTTATTGATAAAATGAGAAAAATTCTTGGATATTGATTTTCAAATCTGCACAAATTAACAGAATTCAGTTGCATAATGTAACTGGTGCATGGTAGTAAACTTACATATATTTCAAACCTATAAGTATATATTAACCGAGCTGTAAATATAAATATCTCTTGCAGACAAACATTTTGTGAACATTAGCAGCAAACGTATTGTTTAAATTAGCAGCCATCCTTAATATTTCTTTATAAAGTTGCTAAACTGCTACTTTTTTATTGTTTAGACAAAGCTTTTCGTCATCACTGACATCATCAGGTCTTAAACAACCTTGTTTAAGATTAAGGTTGTTTAAGACCTGATGATGTCAGTGATGACGAAAAGCTTTGTCTAAACAATAAAAAAGTAGCAGTTTAGCAACTTTATAAAGAAATATTTTGTGAACAGTCAAAACATGCGCGCGTGCATGTGTGTGTTATTTGTTATTAGTTTGAGTTTAGTGTTTATTTTTATTCATTCGGAACTTAGTCTTTTATCTTATTCTGTTTTTTAAATGTATGTAAGGGTTATCTAAGGTTATTGGTTTCCTTTTGTTGTTGATTTTATAAGTTTAATATTTTCCAAATCACAGAATGTGTGTTCTGTGTTGAAAGCGTATGATACTAGATCACACTTATATACTGTTGACATGCCGAATGTAATATTTTTATTTCACTATTAAAATATATAACATTTCATTGTACCACCATTTTCTTTTCTAAGTGGATTATTAATTTAATATTTCTTTTTCAAGAACTGACTTGAATGCTAGAGTTCTTTTGGTGCCCTACCTTGTGTCCTTTATCAGCGTTTGATATTAATGGAACCTGTGTTCGGTTACCCATTTGTACAAACACAGGTGGATATTGAAACTATCCGGAATACATAAATAAAAACGGAGTAGTGATTTACAATTATTTACTCAATGGTTCAATTAAAAAATCAAATCTAACTAAAAAGCATAGACAAACAGTGTACATATTAGTGTGCAAGTTATTATAAAAATTTGTGTTTCTGGGTCAGAATAGCAGTCAAAATATTTTCAAAATTTCTGTAAAAAGATAATTTACAATATAATTTTTACAGTACTCAATTTCGAAAATATTAAATGCAATTCAATTTTATTTTAGAAAATATTTTAAACAGGGAAAGATCTTTCAGAAGACTGTGATTACAAACAGCAATTGTGTATTTTTCATTTTTTCCAATTAATTTTTTACTTTTGTAACTATTTTTTAAATATCACTATAATATTGACGACTCGGAACACTAAGTTTTTTATAAGTAAAAACGTAAAGTTTTACCTTACAGCCTAAACCGGCTTTCACCTATAGAAGGCTTCATCAGAGGCTGTCGTTAGTAGCGCTGCTCGTCTTGTTGTTGGCGACGAGATAGGGTTTTTATTACAGCTTCTGATGAAGCCTTCTATAGGTGAAAGCCGGTTTAGGCTGTAAGGTAAAACTTTACGTTTTTACTTATAAAAAACTTAGTGTTCCGAGTCGTCAATATTATAGTGATATTTAAAAAATAGTTACAAAAGTAAAAAATTAATTGGAAAAAATCCAATTAAGAATATTCATCAGAAGCTGTAATAAAAACCCTATCTCGTCGCCAACAACAAGACGAGCAGCGCTACTAACGACAGCCTCTAATGAAGCCTTCTATAGGTGAAAGCCGGTTTAGGCTGTAAGGTAAAACTTTACGTTTTTACTTATAAAAAACTTAGTGTTCCGAGTCGTCAATATTATAGTGATATTTAGTTAAGTAACGGACACGTCATGGACAACGAAATCCAAGAATTTAACTATTTTTTGTTTAATTGAAATGTTGTTTCCCCTAAAATAATGTTACCATTTTATAATTTTCTTTTATACAATTGCTAAACTGCTATAATTGTTTTTATTATTTCGACAAAGCTTTTCGTCATTACTGACATCTTCAGGTCTTAAACAACGTTGACCTAGACCTAGACTTAGGTTGTTTAAGACCTGAAGATGTTAGTAATGACGAAAAGCTTTGTCTAAATAATAAAAACAATTATAGCAGTTTAGCAATTTTATAAAAGAAAAGTAAGGATGGCTGATAATTTAAACAATACGAAGAATAAAACATTTTATAATTAGTAATGTATATCGTGTTGTATATTTATTATTAATATATAATAACGTATTTGTTTTATTATTAATATATATTAAATATAGGTTTTTAACTAAACTTTTTTCAATACCAAGTCATTTTGAAAATCATTTTAATTCTTTCAATAACAAAAAATTCTATTATTACTTGGTGACATGCTATTGACATATCAACTGTTCATATATGCTGATTTCATGTCCAGGATAGTTCTAGTTTTTGATTACATTTGGCAGGAGGTGTTCATTTTATCACATGGCAACACACATCTTATATTTTATATGTGTATGGGGGGTATTAGATATTTATGTACTTTGGTTTAAACATTCATATTCATACAAAAGACTTGCTGCTGATTTTTGACAAACTGCAAAAAAAATCCCTTTTCGTTATTTTATAATCTCCCTAGTTTCTTGAGAGGCATAACAAAGTGATTAGGAAACTGTCAGTTGTAATGATCTAGTGCAGCTCAGTTACTTACTTCATACAAATAAACGCACAACACTGAATGCTAAAGGACTGACTGTCAGAGGGGGGTATGTTATGGCTGTAGGCAAATTTCGCCCACTATAATTTTAACTATGAAGTTTGCAAGGGATGAATTAAAATTTTTGATGTAAATCAGTAGAAGCGGAAGGGCATATCTTTGCCGTGTGATTTAGTAACCTACACATTACCCCTAGGGTGATGGAGCTTTTGTTATGAACGATCACTCTCCCGTATCGCCATGGTCACTGCCACATACATATCGTAGAGGTCTTGTGTTATCCACGGTACCGAAGCTAACGTATTTACTAGACAAATGAGGTAACGAACGTAAACGTAAACGGATGCCGCAAATTTTTATAGTATTTGATATACAGTATGTAATATATAACTATAATGCACTGCATGCATATATTATTCAAATACAACCCACAGGTTGCAATCCCATTGTATTATACATACCATCAAGATTTGTTCCGGGACAGCGCGAACGCAGTCCCGACTACCAAAAATTACGCGTCCGAGATAACCACATTTGGGTCATTCGCAGGGGTCAGTCCAACCGTAGTGCAATGGAAGGACCTCACCCTGGGGGAACCGCCTTGTTGATCACGGTAACCCCTACGCCAGGTAAGTTTGAGCAATAACGCTAGCTTTTGCCTACCCTATCTCGCCAGTGTGATTCATGACGACGCGAACTTGAGTTTCGAGCGAACCTTTTATTTATATAGCTCAATTCTGCGAATCTTTTCGTACGTTTTTTACTGAAACTATTGAGTTCCGATACGTTGTAGTTATCCATGTCCTGCAAATGTACGCAGTTTTATTAGGAAAATGTAGAAAGTACGCAGGCGAGTGCGTGGCGCTATCTGTTGAAGAAATAATTCAGCAAATCGATACAGTAACGACAGTCGCTGACTACGCTTCGTTTTGTTAATTGTTCGCTACGGTACGAACTATTTCACCGATATCTTTATAAAAATTGTAGCACTTGAAGCCTCATGCAAGCAAAATGTAAGGAAACGATAGCAGAATTCTAGCTGTTGATTTTTAGCTTATTGGCTAAGATCAAAGTTTGTGTAAGCTGCATATTTCCTGTCTGTGCGTTGCAGTGCCAGTCTATTAAATAACTTGGCAGTTGTGACATATATATGAAAAAAAAAACATTAAATATTCACTTTGTGCATATGAACAATCCCCAAGACTAAACAAAAAGAAAATTTGTAGTAACATATAGACTAATTTGTAATAGGGATGAGCATCGCCAGAAAACCATCGATGTTTTGATGCCAATGTTGCAATTCAAATAAAAACACTATGCAACATGATTTTCTATGTTTCTGTAGTCTTAGGTGTTCCTAAAGCATTTTTTTGCGCTGATTCCAGATCTGCGATCCGTTTCTTTCTATCACGTACAGTTTTTTTTGCAAATCAAATGAACTCATCTTTTATTTACTCGTAAGTTTCACAAGGGGAAATTTTATTGTGGGGGAGGGATTAGTTGGCCACACTTGTTACACCCAGCTGGCTGTTAGGTGGGAAACAGTAGTTCATTGTTTACATGCTATAGAGCTGTGAGGTTATATTTGTGCTGTCATATATAGTTTGTGAACTTTCTGTAGAAATGAGTTCCCGGAAGTGTTTGAATAATCCAAACGTGTTCTGTTATATTTGTGGTAGCTACGTAATTGGTAAGCAAAGACAGGACATTAGTAGTTTTGTGAGAAACGTGTATTACGCGTACTTCGGCATAAGGCTTGGTGATGAAGACAAAAGCTGGGCACCACACAAGGTATGTCGTACATGTGTTGAGGGACTGAGACTGTGGAAAAATGGTGCAAAAATATCAATGCCTTTTGCTATCCCAATGGTTTGGAGGGAGCCACAAAATCATGTTAACGATTGCTATTTTTGTATGGTTACAATTCAAGGTCATAACGAAAAAAGTAAGAAGGATATACAATATCCGAACATTCCTTCGGCCTTACGACCAGTTAGGCATTGTAATTCTCTCCATATCCCAGTTCCACCTCCCCTACTTGAAGATGTGCCACTGGCGAGCAGCTCAGAAAATGAAAGCGATAGTGCTGATGATTACAACCCGGAAGAAGATTCTGCACCAAAATTATTCAGTCAAAATGAACTTAATGATATTACTCGTGACTTGAACCTGACAAAAGATGCCGCCCAACTGCTTGGGTCAAGATTGAATGCAAGAAATCTTCTACTACCCGGAGTTACGTTCTCTTGGTATAGGTCCAGAGAGAAGGAATTAATGAAATTCTTTAAAGAAGAAGACTCTCTGGTTTATTGTTGTGATATTGAGGTTTCTTGAATTTCTTTAACGTCACTTACAATCCAAGTAAGTGGAGGTTATTTATAGACTCGTCCAAAAGTAGCCTCAAAGGTGTACTTTTACACAATGGAAATTTGTTTGGTTCAGTACCCATTGCACATTCAGTTCATCTCAAGGAGACGTATGTAAATCTCAAAGCTCTGCTAAAATACGTGAATTATGAAAAACATTCTTGGACAATTTGTGGGGATTTAAAAGTAGTAGGTATGATACTTGGTCAACAATCCGGCTACACAAAAATGCCTTGTTTCATTTGTGAATGGGATAGTCGAGCCAGAGACAAACATTGGAAGAAGACAGACTGGCCCAAAAGAAAAACCCTCCAACCCGGTTCACAGAACATAATAAATGTACCACTTGTTCAACGAAGCAAGATACTATTACCTCCTCTGTACATAAAACTCGGATTAATGAAACAGTTCACTAAAGCTCTTCCAAAAGATGGTGACTGTTTCCAGTACTTGGTAACAAGATTTCCGAAAGTATCTTATGAGAAACTTAAAGAAGGGATCTTCGTGGGACTGCAGATAAGAAAGTTAATGAAAGTCAATTTGTTTGAAAGTACAATGAATCCAGTGGAAAAAAGGGCCTGGGTTTCGTTTAAAGAAGTTGTTGTCAACTTTTTGGGCAACCACAAACATCCAGAGTACAAAACCATGGTTAAAAGAATGTTGCAGAGTTTCATGAAATTAGGATGTAACATGAGTGTAAAGCTTCACTTCCTACACTCACATGTTGACTTTTTCCCTGCAAACCTCGGCGATGTCAGTGAAGAACAAGGCGAACGTTTCCACCAGGTTATCAAGGACATGGAAAAGAGATACCAGGGAAGGTGGAATGCCAACACGATGGCCGACTACTGTTTTATGCTAAAAAGAGACGGCACTGGTGAAGGGAGACAATCACGGAAGAGAAGTTTCAACCCACGTCAGAAAGATCTTGAAGCAGTGAATTCAGCGAAGAAGAGGAATTAAATTGTCATATATGTGTTGTGTTTTCGTAATAATTATAACATTTTTAAGTGAGTGTATACCATTGTCTACTGCACCGCCATGTGTTGTGATTTTGTGCAGGATTAAAACATAAACAATTTTGAAATCACAATCAAATAATAATAATTATCCCTGTTCACAAAATTCGAAATTGAATTGTATAAAAACCTTATGTGATACAGAAAAACTAAAACCAGATTTGAAATCAGCATGAAAAATACTTTTAAAATCACCTTACAGTTTTGAAACGTCGTACCAAAAGTTTAAAAATGTTGCATAGTGAAGTCAATGCTTTTTACATGTTTGTAATAGTACAAATAATTGGGGATGAGTAATAAATAAAAATAATTAAAGAGAAGAATAATATACCCCGATACTTTACTCACTTACCTTATCAGAAGATTCTAAAAGCCAAAAGCCCTTGGGTCACCACCACATTTTGACAGGCGGAATATGGAAACCTCAACACTGTACCCGAGAAAACAATTTAAATACATCTAACTTCCCCGTATCAGAAATTCCAGGGCCGTTGACGAACTCGTTGAGAACAGGTTAGGTAAAGGCGAGGTGACGTTAAAATAATTTAACTCACATTTATAATTAATTAAATCTGGTCATTATTATTTATTATTATAATGATTATAAAGTGTTTTGTACAAACATACATAAAACCACCTCCTTTAACAAAAACAGAAACCTCTTTAAATCTGTCAGGTTTGTTTACTCCTAGTGAAAGTTTAAATTAGTATTCCCAAAGCTTAGTGATATATTATTACATCACTATGCTACTACGTAGCTATAGTTCTTAGTGTACTAATTAAGATGCATTAAATGTATAAATAAAGCTAAATGGCCTAATGAGTTATTCGTAGATGACATCATTAATTTTCTTGCTGATGGTGTACACGCCTTTCTCACAGTGGTTGCAGGTTCGAGCTGATTTCTTTCTTCCTTATCATGTTATAGAACTAAGCCTGGCAGCAGGTGTGAGCCCTGAAGAAATTGCAACCAGGGTGTACAGAGTCTTCATCTTTGTATTTGCCAAAAATAAAGTTGTTCTGAGCCAGGTCATGTAAATTCAGGTTAAGCCAAATTGCTCATTAGACTTTGTCTAAATTTTAAAGATATACAGTGTTGATAAAGATGTTTAGGACTGTAATATAGTAAGGGTACACATATTAATGTAAAGCACGTTTCCATAAAAACTGAATGGAAAAGAAAAGAAATACACAATTTCAACTTTTTTCTTAAACTGAAAACAATTCTTTTGAGTTAGTGTAATTTGTTGTGTTACTGTGAGACGGAGCAGTACTGTTAGTATACTAATTAAGATGTATTAAATGTATAAATAAAGCTAAATGACCTAATAAGATATTCTTAGATGTAGTAATTCAATTCTTGGATTTCATTGTCCATGACGTGTCCGTTACTTAACTAAATAGAACTATTTCATTAACGACTCGGAACTCAAAGTTTTTTTATGAGTAAAAACATAAAGTTTTACCTTACAACCTGAACCGGTTTTCACTTTTAAAAAGCTTCTTCAGAGGTTGTGGCTGGGAGCGCTGTCCGTCCTGTTGTGGGCGACGGAATCGAATTTTGAAAGATCAATGTGTGTGTTGGGTGAGATATGTTCGAATAATGCGTGCGATTTTAATTGTGTCTGTTCGTTTAGGATGTCATTTTTATTTGTTTTCGTGTGTTTGTATATTTCCAATTGTTCTAGAGTGTCTTTGAAGCAAACCACACATACAAAGAAGCAAAAGAATTGTCATTGAAGCAGACCACACATACAAAAACATCGACAATAACATAAACATTCTACACGTACACACAAAAGGCCGAAAACTAGACACTCTAGAACAATTAATTGGATTTGATTTGTGTGTGTGTGTGTGTATTATTTCTTCTGGAATGATTATGTTTTTTACGATTTAGTTCTTTTAAACTGTTCATAAGGCTTTCATATTTCCACTACATAATGTAAGTCTAACATTAGTTTTATCAGGAACAGGCGTTTGATGTTGTTAGCATTCAATACTAGATGGCTCTTGACATTATTGGCATAAGAAAGGCTTTCTTCTGTTTAAGGTACCAATAAATAATTACTGTTTCCTGTCTGGCTCATTTTCACTGTGTTGTATTTGTGACATTGTATTTAGAACATAGTTTTTATTTAGGTGATCTGTTAGGGTGATTTGTGATGGTTAGTTTTGTTTTGTTTTTGTTTGATAAAACATCATGTTTTGTAAACTGTTTTTACATTGTATTTGTTAGAATTTTTACTGTTTTATTTCTATTATGGTTGGTGTATGCTGTCTAAAAGTCCATATTATATTAGAATTATAAACTGTATTGTTTAATATTTTTGTGTTTTTATTGTATATTTTTCTTTTCCATCTTTCTTGTATAATATTTATTGTCATTATATATATTATAATCATTTTCATTTGATATTTGGTGTGCGATTTTCATTTCCTTTGCTATTTGAAAGCAAATATTCCCCACAAAAGTAGATTTTTTCAATCTCCAAATTATTGCTGATAAGTCTGTGTAACTACAGACATAGTAGATTGCAGAATAGTCATTGTTGAATAATAAATACTTTTTTTTTGTATCGGCTATCTAAGGACCACATGCCAATTTCAATTCTTTACTCTTTGTTCTTTCCTTTTCTTCCAATATTTCTTAACCTTCTCACTGTGTCTCTTCTTCCTGTCTTCAGTCCACTTTGATCCTGCGTTTTTGTTCTGTCCTACCCTGGACTCCCTCCATTTTTAACACTTTTGCCTAAATAACTTCTCCTTCAATTGGTTCTTCTGCATGTACATTATTTTTTTCTAAATCCTTTTGGGCTTCTTTAATCCAACTTGAAACTTGATGTTGGATTAATAATAAATTATAAATACTTTATTAATACAATTTTGTTTTTGTTTTTACTTGAAAGATTCATGTATTCATTCAACTCATTTTACTTTTATAAGTGTCTATGTATGGAATAATGTTATTCAAAAATGTGTAGGACGAGTGAATAGAATGAGATTAAGTGTAATGCAAAAATAATGTACACAGTATTTTCTCACAGACATATTGATCAACCCGTAACGGTCAGTAATTAATGTGTTTGCATTGGTGTATATAGTACAGAGTTTATGATACAAGCTAAGTTGTGATATTCAGACATAGAGAGTTATAGTTACCGTGTAGTAATACACATAAAATATATTTGCATTGGGTAAAGGCAATAAGTACTTGTGATTTAGTGTTGTTCGTGTCATTAACATATCCACAGAACACAGGACAGCTTCTTGTAGATACAGATAGTTGTATGTGGAGAATCAGCAATGAACAAAACCAATAAAGAATAAACGTTTAATGTTATATTTACTTGTTTACAATTACACGCTTCAAAAACTGTATCACAGCTATGGTTATATAATCCATACAGTTGGATGAAATACAGTAAGCTTCCATATATTTGTAAATACAGTATAGTAAAAAAAATTTTGTATACAATTCAATAGTGTCTGGAAATGTAGATTATAACGTTTAATACAAAGCCATACACACTAAAAATAAATAGGATAGTAACTTTTAGTGATGGTGTGCATGTAACAAAAGTCTATTTGTTACATATAGCTTGAATTATTAATGTTCTTACTGCATATATGTATATGTATCTAAAGCTGTATACATTGTTAGTGAGATGTATCTATAAACTTTACCTATTTTAGATGAAATAGGGGGGGGATGTTGTATTGAGCATATGTTGTGTGTTCTGAGAATTTTAGTACGGCGACCCAGATTGTAATGTTTTGATGGACTGTCGTTTGCAGATAACTAATATTTAGGCTTTAACAAGATAATAACGTAAGCATTTTGAGATAGCCTACAAAATATTTGTCGCACACTACAGTAGTATAAATTATGGAAAGAGTTTGTTGTCAATAGGATAGTTATAGGAGGGGGGAGTTTGGCATCTGTGTGTTGTGTCATCATGGACACATCACTGAAAGGACAGATTCTCTGGTCTGTTCAAGTGCTGTCTTGATTTTTGAACAGTTATTGATAAAATGAGAAAAATTCTTGGATATTGATTTTCAAATCTGCACAAATTAACAGAATTCAGTTACATAATGTAACTGGTGCATGGTAGTAAACTTACATATATTTCAAACCTATAAGTATATATTAACCGAGCTGTAAATATAAATATCTCTTGCAGACAAACATTTTGTGAACATTAGCAGCAAACGTATTGTTTAAATTAGCAGCCATCCTTAATATTTCTTTATAAAGTTTCTAAACTGCTAATTTTTTATTGTTTAGACAAAGCTTTTCGTCATCACTGACATCATCAGGTCTTAAACAACCTTGTTTAAGATTAAGGTTGTTTAAGACCTGATGATGTCAGTGATGACGAAAAGCTTTGTCTAAACAATAAAAAAGTAGCAGTTTAGCAACTTTATAAAGAAATATTTTGTGAACAGTCAAAACATGCGCGCGTGCATGTGTGTGTTATTTGTTATTAGTTTGAGTTTAGTGTTTATTTTTATTCATTCGGAACTTAGTCTTTTATCTTATTCTGTTTTTAAATGTATGTAAGGGTTTTCTAAGGTTATTGGTTTCCTTTTGTTGTTGATTTTATAAGTTTAATATTTTCCAAATCACAGAGTGTGTGTTTTGTGTTGAAAGCATATGATACTAGATCACACTTATATACTGTTGACATGCCGAATGAAATATTTTTATTTCACTATTAAAATATATAACATTTCATTGTACCACCATTTTTTTTCTAAGTGGATTATTAATTTAATATTTCTTTTTCAAGAACTGACTTGAATGCTAGAGCTCTTTTGGTGCCCTACCTTGTGTCCTTTATCAGCGTTTGATATTAATGGAACCTGTGTTCGGTTACCCATTTGTACAAACACAGGCGGATATTGAAACTATCCGGAATACATAAATAAAAACGGAGTAGTGATTTACAATTATTTACTCAATGGTTCAATTAAAAAATCAAATCTAACTAAAAAGCATAGACAAACAGTGTACATATTAGTGTGCAAGTTATTATAAAAATTTGCGTTTCTGAGTCAGAATAGCAGTCAAAATATTTTCAAAATTTCTGTACAAAGATAATTTACAATATAATTTTTACAGTACTCAATTTCGAAAAAATTAAATGCAATGCCATTTTATTTTAGAAAATATTTTAAACAGGGAAAGATCTTTCAGAAGACTGTGATTACAAACAGCAATTGTGTATTTTTCATTTTTTCCAATTAATTTTTTACTTTTGTAACTATTTTTTGTTTAATTGTAATGTTGTTTCCCCTAAAAAAATGTTACCATTTTATAATTAGTAATGTATATCGTGTTGTATATTTATTATTAATATATAATACCGTATTTGTTTTATTATTAATATATATTAAATATTGGTTTTTAACTAAACTTTTTTCAATACCAAGTCATTTTGAAAATCATTTTAATTCTTTCAATAACAAAAAATTCTATTATTACTTGGTGACATGCTATTGACATATCAACTGTTCATATATGCTGATTTCATGTCCAGGATAGTTCTAGTTTTTGATTACATTTGGCAGGAGGTGTTCATTTTATCACATGGCAACACACATCTTATATTTTATATGTGTATGGGGGGTATTAGATATTTATGTACTTCGGTTTAAACATTCATATTCATACAAAAGACTTGCTGCTGATTTTTGACAAACTGAAAATATCTTTTCGTTATTTGTTAATCTCCCTAGTTTCTTGAGAGGCATAACAAAGTGATTAGGAAACTGTCAGTTGTAATGATCTAGTGCAGCTCAGTTACTTACTTCATACAAATAAACGCACAACACTGAATGCTAAAGGACTGACTGTCAGAGGGGGGTATGTTATGGCTGTAGGCAAATTTCGCCCACTATAATTTTAACTATGAAGTTTGCAAGGGATGAATTAAAATTTTTGATGTAAATCAGTAGAAGCGGAAGGGCATATCTTTGCTGTGTGATTTAGTAACCTACACATTACCCCTAGGGTGATGGACTTTTGTTATGAACGATCACTCTCCCGTATCGCCATGGTCACTGCCACATACATATCGTAGAGGTCTTGTGTTATCCACGGTACCGAAGCTAACGTATTTACTAGACAAATGAGGTAACGGAACGTAAACGTAAACGGATGCCGCAAATTTTTATAGTATTTGATATACAGTATGTAATATATAACTATAATGCACTGCATGCATATATTATTCAAATACAACCCACAGGTTGCAATCCCATTGTATTATACATACCATCAAGATTTGTTCCGGGACAGCGCGAACGCAGTCCCGACTACCAAAAATTACGCGTCCGAGATAACCACATTCGGGTCATTCGCAGGGGTCAGCCCAACCGTAGTGCAATGGAAGGGCCTCACCCTGGGGGAACCGCCTTGTTGATCACGGTAACCCCTACGCCAGGTAAGTATGAGCAATAACGCTAGCTTTTGCCTACCCTATCTCGCCAGTGTGATTCATGACGACGCGAACTTGAGTTTCGAGCGCATTTTTTATTCATATAGCTCAATTCTGCGAATCTTTTCGTACGTTTTTTACTGACACTATTGAGTTCCGATACGTTGTAGGCATCCATGTCCTGCAAATGTACGCAGTTTTATTAGGAAAATGTAGAAAGTCCGCAGGCGAGTGCGTGGCGCTATCTGTTGAAGAAATAATTCAGCAAATCGATACAGTAACGACAGTCCCTGAATACGCTTCGTTTTGTTAATTCTTCCCTACGGTACGAACTATTTCACCGATATCTTTATAAAAATTGTAGCACTTGAAGCCTCATGCAAGCAAAATGTAAGGAAACGATAGCAGAATTCTAGCTGTTGATTTTTAGCTTATTGGCTAAGATCAAAGTTTGTGTAAGCTGCATATTTCCTGTCTGTGCGTTGCAGTGCCAGTATACATTAAATTTTCACTTTGTGCATATGAACAATCCCCAAGACTAAACAAAAAGAAAATTTGTAGTAATATATAGACTAATTTGTAATAGGGATGAGCATCGCCAGAAAACCATCGATATTTTGATGCCAATGTTGCAATTCAAATAAAAACACTATGCAACATGATTTTCTATATTTCTGTAGTCTTAGGTGTTCCTAAAGCATTTTTTTTGCGCTGATTCCAGATCTGCGATCCGTTTCTTTCTATCACGTACAGTTTTTTTTTGCAAATCAAATGAACTCATCTTTTATTTACTCGTAAGTTTCACAAGGGGAAATTTTATTGTGGGGGAGGGATTAGTTGGCCACACTAGTTACACCCAGCTGGCTGTTAGGTGGGATACAGTAGTTCATTGTTTACATGCTATAGAGCTGTGAGGTTATATTTGTGCTGTCATATATAGTTTGTGAACTTTCTGTAGAAATGAGTTCCCTGAAGTGTTTGAATAATCCAAACGTGTTCTGTTATATTTGTGGTAGCTACGTAATTGGTAAGCAAAGACAGGACATTAATAGTTTTGTGAGAAACGTGTATTACGCGTACTTCGGCATAAGGCTTGGTGATGAAGACAAAAGCTGGGCACCACACAAGGTATGTCGTACATGTGTTGAGGGACTGAGACTGTGGAAAAATGGTGCAAAAATATCAATGCCTTTTGCTATCCCAATGGTTTGGAGGGAGCCACAAAATCATGTTAACAATTGCTATTTTTGTATGGTTAAAATTCAAGGTCATAACGCAAAAAGTAAGAAGGATATACAATATCCGAACATTCCTTCGGCCTTACGACCAGTTACGCATTGTAATTCTCTCCATATCACAATTCCACCTCCCGTTCTTGAAGATGTGCCACTGGCGAGCAGCTCAGAAAATGAAAGCGATAGTGCTGATGATTACAACCCGGAAGAAGATTCTGCACCAAAATTATTCAGTCAAAATGAACTTAATGATATTACTCGTGACTTGAACCTGACAAAAGACGCCGCCCAACTGCTTGGGTCAAGATTGAATGCAAGAAATCTTCTACTACCCGGAGTTACGTTCTCTTGGTATAGGTCCAGAGAGAAGGAATTAATGAAATTCTTTAAAGAAGAAGACTCTCTGGTTTATTGTTGTGATATTGAGGGTTTATTGAATTTCTTTAACGTCACTTACAATCCAAGTAAGTGGAGGTTATTTATAGACTCGTCCAAAAGTAGCCTCAAAGGTGTACTTTTACACAATGGAAATTTGTTTGGTTCAGTACCCATTGCACATTCAGTTCATCTCAAGGAGACGTATGTAAATCTCAAAGCTCTGCTAAAATACGTGAATTATGAAAAACATTCTTGGACAATTTGTGGGGATTTAAAAGTAGTAGGTATGATACTTGGTCAACAATCCGGCTACACAAAAATGCCTTGTTTCATTTGTGAATGGGATAGTCGAGCCAGAGACAAACATTCGAAGAAGACAGACTGGCCCAAAAGAAAAACCCTCCAACCCGGTTCACAGAACATAATAAATGTACCACTTGTTTTACGAAGCAAGATACTATTACCTCCTCTGCACATCAAACTCGGATTAATGAAACAGTTCACTAAAGCTCTTCCAAAAGATGGTGACTGTTTCCAGTACTTGGTAACAAGATTTCCGAAAGTATCTTATGAGAAACTTAAAGAAGGGATCTTCGTGGGACCGCAGATAAGAAAGTTAATGAAAGACAATTTGTTTGAAAGTACAATGAATCCAGTGGAAAAAAGGGCCTGGGTTTCGTTTAAAGAAGTTGTTGTCAACTTTTTGGGCAACCACAAACATCCAGAGTACAAAACCATGGTTAAAAGGATGTTGCAGAGTTTCATGAAATTAGGATGTAACATGAGTGTAAAGCTTCACTTCCTACACTCACATGTTGACTTTTTCCCTGCAAACCTCGGCGATGTCAGTGAAGAACAAGGCGAACGTTTCCACCAGGATATCAAGGACATGGAAAAGAGATACCAGGGAAGGTGGAATGCCAACATGATGGCCGACTACTGTTTTATGCTAAAAAGAGACGGCACTGGTGAAGGGAGACAATCACGGAAGAGAAGTTTCAACCCACGTCAGAAAGATCTTGAAGCAGTGAATTCAGCGAAGAAGAGGAATTAAATTGTCATATATGTGTTGTGTTTTCGTAATAATTATAACATTTTTAAGTGAGTGTATACCATTGTCTACTGCACCGCCATGTGTTGTGATTTTATGCAGGATTAAAACATAAACAATTTTGAAATCACAATCAAATAATAATAATTTTCCCTGTTCACAAAATTCGAAATTGAATTGTATAAAAACCTTATGTGATACAGAAAAACTAAAACCAGATTTGAAATCAGCATGAAAAATACTTTTAAAATCACCTTACAGTCTTAAAACATCGTACCAAAAGTTTAAAAATGTTGCATAGTGAAATCTATGCTTTTTACATGTTTGTAATAGTACAAATAATTGGGGATGAGTAATAAATAAAAATAATTAAAGAGAAGATTAATATACCCCGATACTTTACTCACTTACCTTATCAGAAGATTCTAAAAGCCAAAAGCCCTTGGGTCACCACCACATTTTGACAGCGGAATATGGAAACCTCAACACTGTACCCGAGAAAACAATTTAAATACATCTAACTTCCCCGTATCAGAAATTCCAGGGCCGTTGACGAACTCGTTGAGAACAGGTTAGGTAAAGGCGAGGTGACGTTAAAATAATTTAACTCACATTTATAATTAACTAAATCGGGTCATTATTATTTATTATTATAATGATTATAAAGTGTTTTGAACAAACATACATAAAACCACCTCCTTTAACAAAAACAGAAACCTCTTTAAATCTGTCAGGTTTGTTTACTCCTAGTGAAAGTTTAAATTAGTATTCCCAAAGAGAAATAGGCCTATAAATTCTCTTGTTTTCTTTTAAACAGTAAAAGCTTAATAAAATCACAGTGTAAAGTAACACTGTTAATACTTTTAGTTTCAATTTATTTATTATAACATATTATACAGTTATATGTATAATAAGTATATAATAACAGGTAACCGTAGTTCGTACCTGTTATTTTCTTGAACGGTTACGTTGGTACCTGTAACTTTCGAATACTAGTTTAGTCCACCTCTATAAAGAACAGAATATGAGATAAAAAATAATACAAATAAGGTACATGGAAAGAAGCGTAATTCATTTTAAAAATACCTGTAACGTTGCAATATAGCCTATCTTTTGGGTGACATTATTAACGGGTAGATAATTATGAACGATGCCGATGATATTAAAAATTTAAATGTAAACTATATAAATTATGGTCTAACACTATCACAATTAAAAGAGAAAAACGCTACACCCAGTATGGAAAATAACTACAAAATCTAAAACTAAATCTGAGTGAAAACCAAATACGACTAACGTAATGGGTAAACCGTTATTTCATACGTATGTCATGTATGTAAGCTAAAGTTAACTTTGAAACTGTTGAAACCTACTTAACGGTCTCCTATAAACTGGTTTTGTTTAGTTTTACCATATATTATTACATCACTATGCTACTACGTAGCTATAGTTCTTAGTGTACTAATTAAGATGCATTAAATGTATAAATAAAGCTAAATGGCCTAATGAGTTATTCGTAGATGACATCATTAATTTTCTTGCTGATGGTGTACACGCCTTTCTCACAGTTGTTGCAGGTTCGAGCTGATTTCTTTCTTCCTTATCATGTTATAGAACTAAGCCTGGCAGCAGGTGTGAGCCCTGAAGAAATTGCAACCAGGGTGTACAGAGTCTTCATCTTTGTATTTGCCAAAAATAAAGTTGTTCTTAGCCAGGTCATGTAAATTCAGGTTAAGCCAAATTGCTCATTAGACTTTGTCTAAATTTTAAAGATATACAGTGTTGATAAAGATGTTTAGGACTGTAATATAGTAAGGGTACACATATTAATGTAAAGCACGTTTCCATAAAAACTGAATGGAAAAGAAAAGAAATACACAATTTCAACTTTTTTCTTAAACTGAAAACAATTCTTTTGAGTTAGTGTAATTTGTTGTGTTACTGTGAGACGGAGCAGTACTGTTAGTATACTAATTAAGATGTATTAAATGTATAAATAAAGCTAAATGACCTAATAAGATATTCTTAGATGTAGTAATTCAATTCTTGGATTTCATTGTCCATGACGTGTCCGTTACTTAACTAAATAGAACTATTTCATTAACGACTCGGAACTCAAAGTTTTTTTATGAGTAAAAACATAAAGTTTTACCTTACAACCTGAACCGGTTTTCACTTTTAAAAAGCTTCTTCAGAGGTTGTGGCTGGGAGCGCTGTCCGTCCTGTTGTGGGCGACGGAATCGAATTTTGAAAGATCAATGTGTGTGTTGGGTGAGATATGTTCGAATAATGCGTGCGATTTTAATTGTGTCAGTAGTAATAAAAGGTTGGTTCTGGGACAGCCACGTCCCCCTCGTTTGTTTATGTTTACATTTTTTTCACTCCCTCCACCCCCGTCTTCACCTACATACCGCCGCGCGGTCACCGAACCACCGCTCGTTTGTTTACATTTTTTCCGGTTTGTTTACATTTTTTCTCTTTCGCCACGCCCCCCACTCCTCTATTTATGTTTACATTTTTCCTTCCTCCTCACCCCCGCCTCGCCCCGCACCCATCGCCGCCGCCGCGTCGCGGTCATCGACCTCCTCGTGTTTATGTTTACGTTTGTTTTTCCACCGCGTGTCCCAGCTTTGCGTTGTTTACGTTCTCTCCTCTGTTTATGTTTACGTTTTTTTCCTTCCTTCCCAGCCCCGCCTCGCCCCGCACCCACCGCCGCCGCGTCGCGGTCATCGACCTCCTCGTGTTTATGTTTACGTTTTTCGTGTCCCAGCTTTGCGTTGTTTACGTTTTTCGGAATGTTTATGTTTACGTTTTTTTCTCTCTCTCGTTGTTTTCCTTGGCCGCCGCCGCCGATCGACGACACGCTGACCCAGTAACAAACGTAAACATAAACATTCCGACAAACGTAAACAACGCAAAGCTGGGACACGCGGTAAAAAAATGTAAACGTAAACATTCGGAGTTCGGCGGCGACCGCCGGAGCGCGTCTGTTTGTAAACAAATGTTTAGGAGAAGGGATAATGGCGTGATATATTTTTTTATTAATAACGTTGTTTGGTATTTGTCATTGTGCAGTACAATCGGAAACTATGACGCCGCTTAAATCTGTAATATTTTTTTTAACATTATGGGTAAAATGCGATCAAATATTACTAGCAAATTCTTCGACCGATAATACAACACAGATTGAAATGGATAGGTAAAAAAACGTAAACGTAAACATTCGGAGTTCGGCGGCGACCGCCGGAGCGCGTCTGTTTGTAAACAAATGTTTAGGAGAAGGGATAATGGCGTGATATATTTTTTTATTAATAACGTTGTTTGGTATTTGTCATTGTACAGTACAATCGGAAACTATGACGCCGCTTAAATCTGTAATATTTTTTTTAACATTATGGGTAAAATGCGATCAAATATTACTAGCAAATTCTTCGACCGATAATACAACACAGATTGAAATGGATAAAGTTAAGCGATATTTATATGATTATGGTTATCTTAAAACAGATGATGAATCTTCGTTGCAAGCGGTAAATGAATCAGATATTGCTAATGCGTTACTTATATTTCAAGAATACTATAAATTGCCTACTGATGGCGAATTAAATAATGAAACTATAAACTTAATGTTGAAAACTAGGTGCGGTAACAGTGATATTATCGATTATCGAGTATCTAGTTTCAAATGGAACAAGCCCGAAGTAACATGGCATTATTATTTAGCGAATCAAGAGGTGTTAGAATTGACTAAACAAGCTTTCGCAGTATGGGAGGAAAAGTCTGGTATACGTTTCAAACATGATAGAGTGAATACAGATATTTTAATTTCTAATAAACGATTGAAACATATGATGGAAAAAGAATCATGGCAATGTACGAGAATGTTTGACGGCAAAGGCGGAACATTAGCGCACGCATATTTTCCTGATTATAATAATTCAAGACGAGAAATTCATATTGATGAAGATGAAAATTGGTCATATTCGACTGGCAAAGTCGTTCCTCTTGGTCAATCAAGTTTGTATGCAACTTTAATACACGAAATCGGCCATGCTATAGGTTTATCACATTCAGATGTATCAGATTCTGTAATGTATGCTTATTACAACGGTAAAATCGAGTTAGGTGATGATGATGTTTTAGCTATTCAAAATTTGTATGGTAAGACACAAAACACTTTTATGACTTCTTTCATACCGATGTCACCATCTTCTTCAATACCAGAGACGGAAGACGAGCGTCCTATAGATACAAATAAAATTGATCTTTGTAATTTTAAAAATATTAATTTATTTTTAATTGCCGATAAACGATTATATATATTACATGAAAAATGGCTGTGGATATTAAATCCGACAGAGATGATGTACACCAAACCGCTTATAATAAAGCATTGGTTAACGTTTCTTCCAAGAAATTTCACGAAAATTTTAGCTGTATATCAACGGCCATCTGGCGAGATAGTTATGTTTATAGATTCTTTGGTATTCATGTTTGATTTAATGAGTCTTAAATTAAGTCATGGTTATCCGAAGCATATCCAGTCTTTATTTAACATACAACCGAATAATTTGCATGCGGTATTTAACAGTTATACAGGTAAAACTTATATATTTCATGATGATAATTATTATAGAGAAGTCAATGAGTGTATGTTCACTACTAAATCATGGGGTTATATATCCGATACATTTCCTGGAATACCGCCTAAAATCGATTCATCATTTAGATTTTCTGATGGCAATTTATACTTTTTTAAGAATAACACTGTGTATGTCTTTAATGAATTTACGGGCGGATTAGTTAGAACAGAACAAAATAATCTATCGATATTCGGATTGAAATGTGCAAATGATGATGTACTATACAAATTGAAAGAATTAATATTACAATTGATAATTCAAAAGAAAGACCAATCGATTTCACACAATAATTGATAGTAATATCGATGAAGAAGAATAAAAGTTCAGTTTGTAAATAAAATTTATAAAAATAGAGTTGATATGTATTATTGTCGACGCTTGTTTACGTTACAGTCGATGGATAACCTATAACCTTCAAATTGATATGACTCGAATTTTTGTATTGAGAAATATTTCATTGTTGTAAAGAGTGTAATAAATTGTATTGTTAACAAAACACTGGTTTTATTTTAATTATTCCTACGAAATAATAATAACAAATCAAAGCAGATCACAATATTTATTATCATACCATTAAATACATATATAATGATCGGATTATATCAACAAATACATACAAAATGATTATTTGAATAGTTACAAATTTTGTGATAACAAAATAATTGAGATTATATTAACAAGTACATACAAAATGATTATTTGAATAGTTACAAATTTTGTGATAAGAAAATAATTGAGATTATATTATACAAACTAACTATTTGAACAGTTACAAATTTTATGACGATAAAATAATTGAGATTATATTAACAAGTACATACAAAATGACTAACAAATTTTGTGATAACAAAATAATTGAGATTACATTAACAAGTACATACAAAATAACTATTTGAACTATGATAACAAAATAATTAAGATTATATTAACATATTATTTTTTTTTTTTTTTTTTTTTTGTCAGCAGTTGGAAGTCAGTCCTCCCCAACCTATAACAAACAAAAATAATAATTTGTTAATTAAACGCATCAAGAATCCTTTGAAAAAAAAAGTCATATTTTTTTAAAAATTAAACAAAAGATAAACTAAACTTTTAAGAACTAAAAATTGAACCCTATTAACTAAAGATAAAAAAAGTAATAGAGAAACGTATAGAATACATTATATATTTTAATAATTACATATTTAAAAAAAAAATGATATAGGAAAGACTTATAAGACAAAATTTTTGGAATAGAGAAATGTAAAAACGACATATGAAGAACCTACTTATTTTACAGGTAACGAATAATTACTGTATATGTATGTTCTTGTGTAGAACATATTATAATAAGTTATTTTACAAGTAACTAAATTATATTGTGAAACTAATATAATCACCTATTTTTTAAAATAGTAAAAATTATTTAAAAAAAAAAACCTTAAAGATGATAATGATCACATCCAAGCTGTGTTATCACAAACTGGCATTGCGGCATTACTTTCTTATGTAATGCTATAGGGCAATCCTCCGCCGTCCATTCCATAAATCTGACTCTACATGTCAGACATCGAACGGTGTCGCCATCGCCTTCATAAACAAATCCAGCGGCTGCCAGATTGTGAGGATTTTGATTCCTATTAGGATAAAATCTATGATAATGTTTTTTTCGTCCAGCTTTTTCGACTTTATAAAACGTCTTTAAGCGTTTCAAAAATTCTATGTGATTATACATTACAACAGTTGGTATGCTTCTGGATGCTGAGCCACAATTTTTAATCGGTTTATATACACAGAAAACGCATTATCGTCAGTACGTGTTATAAGTAGAAGGTCAAAAGATTAATTTATTATCGGTTTCATTGCAATTAACACAATCACGTTTCCAGTATGCGTTTCAATGAACATTTTTTTGTGTAGGAAATTATTTGAATATTGTTGATATCGTTTTTTGTTCAGGTATTAAAAATATATACATAAAATGTCATGGTAAATTAAAATATGTTAAAATAATTGAGATATAGTATTCCAAAGTTGAGTAACGCGTTGATCGCATTTTAAATGATTATTACAACAAGTATTTTGATACACATCAAACTTTGTACAATTTTTAACACACTCTACATTATTATCATATTCTTCTACTTTTTCACGAAGAAATTTAAATATTTTAGAATAACAGATATTAAAATTTTTAAGTCCCATAGCCTGAGTATCGTAAATATTAAAAACGATGTTTTTACGTTGATTGTGTTTATTTTGTAACATAAAAAGACGATTCATAGTTCGACTATAAAGTATCAACTTGAATGGCTTAATGAATAATGACCGTACGGGATTGTATTTATCCCGTTATCACATAATACTCTCTTATCATCATTATTGCTTAACGCTAATTTATTAATTGATACCGATTCTACTATATGTTTTTTCGATCTTATTAATTTCATAATTCTACGTTTTTCTGTTTCCGAAAGAGTATTATGAAGACAATTTTTGAAATCGTTAAACGAGATCTCGTTATTAATTACACATTTTTTAATTCCTTTCGCTTTCTTTTGAATATTATTGTCACGCGTAGTATAGGTATATAATTTTGATCGTAAACCAATAAATTCCTTAATCGGAATACCGTTACATTCGTCTTTAAATTTGCCAATTACTTTTTTATTTATAGTAGAATAACATTTATGATCAGGAGGATAATCGCTAGTATCAAAAAACATTTTCAAATCTGGATCTAACATATCTTCGTAAAAATCATTTGTCAATATTTCATAAAACAAACTGTCAGTATCAGTATATAATAACGAAATTTTGTTTCCATATTTTTTTTCATTATATTATAATGAAATTCATACATTAAGGTTTTGCTCAATTCTAATACCGCGAAACCTACATAAATTGGTTTATTAAAATAAATAGACGTTTTGTTTGATAATACAGCACAAAGTGATTTATCATATATAATTCTGTCTTTGAAAGTCGGCTTAGAAATAAGTTTTAATAATTTTTTATTTTCACTTACAAGATCTAATTTCATTCTTTTTCTTACATTTTCCATACACTTACCAAAGACAGAATTATTTAACAATTTAAAAAAATCTTTTTCAAACTCGTTTGTTGCAATTCGTCGTTTTTCCGTATTTAAATCGATATACGGTTTTAGCCATGGTTTTTGATAAAATTTTAACGTTCTGTGAATTTTAGTTACTTTCAACCCGTGATTGACAGCTTGATTTAAATTGATATAATGGCAAATATAATGTTCTTTTGGTTCTAATGTAGTTAGTAATTTTGTTTGTTTTGTGTGATTTATACTTTTATTAATTGGAAGAAATGGTAGATCCATATGGCTATCGTGTAAACTTTCAGGGTATTCTATATCGACTTCTAATATATACCCTGTTTTAGAATTATTAGGGGTATTTAATATATCTGTAATAGTAATTTTATCAGTCCATACAAAGTTAGAATACGGAATATATTCACTCATCGCCCACCCGTATAGATTATTCGCGTCTAAATATGCTAAAAATGTTTTAGGATAATTTGGATTATATGTTTCTTTTATATATTTGTTATTGGCTTTTGAATGTTTTTTAATACATGACGATATCCTCCTTTTATAGCGGCCTCAAAGAACATATACATTTCGTATTCGTTAAGCAACTCAAGTTCAATACCAGTACAAAATAGCATCGCATCAAAAGCAAACCCTGGAACGGTTAAATAGTGCGCGCAATCTAAATTATGTGAAGATAAACAAAGCAAACGAAAACTTTCAAAAACGTCGCATAAAAGCAATACGTCAATTTTCAAATATAAATCACTGTAGTCGCCCAACGATTTAATTTTAAAATGATTCCAAACTTGAACCGCGTGATTATAATCTTCATTGCTTATATGTTTCGCATTTAATTTACTATAAAATTCGACTTTAGGAGGTAGTTCTTGTACTTCCAATTTTTCCCACGAATCGGTATATTCATAAGGATATACACCTTTTCGAGTGACTAAATCCATATCATTATTTGAAAAAAATTTGCTAGTATGAAAAAATTGATTTTTTGGTAGATTATTACTTAGTTCCGCTAAGGATCTATTTAGAAAACGAAAAGTATCAACAAATTTAATAGTTATTCCGTTACACGTTTTTTTTGAAAATGATATATATTTTTCAGTCGAATTTGGAATAACAATTATTTGCCTAATATCATACCCTAATTGGCGGACGATAAAATGAGAATCATAATTTGAACTAGCGTGAATAAAAACGGGAACAAATTTTTGATTTTGTCTCCTCAGATTACAATTATTACATAATGCGGAACGGTAACGGCCGGTAATATGACAATGATCTCTAACGGGTCTTTAAAATAACGTGAATTCGCGTTTACACATTTCGCAATGTGTAGTAGATTTATATTTGATTTTATCTTGTTTTGTCATTTTTAACGGTATAATATTATTAAGAAGCAAACCTAATAAATTTATGTTTTCAACGAGATATGATACGAATTTTTCCGCAGCATTTTTACCTCTATATAAGAACGGTTCTGATGGCAAATGTTTTTTAATATTAGCGGGAATTGAATTTTCTACAACGAAATAAACGCAAAAACTCATAGGTTCGTGTAGTTCATTCGCGACTGTAAAAGAATATTTCCGATCAGGGTAACAAGTACTTATCGGTTTTAATATACATTCAAAATCCGCGTAAACTACTATTGGAAGTTTATATTGGTATTGGAAATTTTGAAATTTTAAATTATCAGTCGGCATTATCACTCGTGTAGGTGTATTTTTTTGACAGTTTCGTTTATGTATTTTTAACTTTTTAGATTTAACAGTGAAGTAGGTTAGACATCGTTTACAAAATTCGATATCATTAAAACTTTTAGTTACTTGCGATCTAATTAATTTGGTGAAATTTTTAATATAACAATAATGGGTCGTATTATTTTTATTTAATAATAAAAGATCGAAATGGTTTGATTTTTCATTATCGCATACTTTTAACGGGTAAATTGTGATATCGTTTTCAACACCATACACGTTAATCGAAACGTTATTATTTTTTTCAAAAATTTTTATTTGTGTTAACGGAGTAGGAAAATCGATATTATTAAAAGTAAATTTATTTTCTAAATCCCTATAACGAAAATTTATGCGTTCCGGGTGTGAACCGTTTACGAATTTACAAAGAATCGCCCATTTAAAACAATAATTATCTGTATTTTTAGGATTAATTATGCTTTTTTTAGCAGTCAGTTTTGGTGAAAGCGGAATATACGAACTACCTCTTAAAGGCTTAAAACGATTAATTCGAATCAATATCCCGTCAATTGAATGTAACGACCATCCAGAGCCTTTTTGTACATATATGTCTTCTTCATTACAAATACTGTTTATCATACTGTCTATTTCAGATGGTATAGACGAACTATGAAGTAAAATAATATTTTTGGTTTTAAATGTTCTGTCCTGATATTCATTAATATTATTTTTAACGTATGTACATTCAACTAAAATATTGAATTTTATAGCGTTATATATTACAATCATATTACTTAAAATGTTTAATATTTCTAATTTTAAATAAATTAATAATAGACATATGTCTTTAATTACGTTATTATTATTTTTATAAAAATACGTTCTTAAATTACCCTTAAACGCATTTTCTATTTCTATAAATTTATTTTCTAAAATTATATGTTTTAATCTATTATTTTTTAAATGTAAATTATTATTATTAGATGATGATGATGATGATGATGATGATGATGATGATGATGATAATGATGATGATGATGGTGATGATGTGGAAGAATAACTTGGATGTTGTATATAAGACGACCCAGGTTGAGGATCTTGTCTGGATGAAGATCCCGGTTCAGGTGTGCGAGTATTTGCGTCATTATCGGTTCTCACAGACAATCTCTTTTTGAATGGGAGTTGTTTGTCCATTATAATCTAAAAAAAGTAAAATAATTCATTTTTTAAAAAGTAAGTATTTACTATTGAATTAGTCTAACAGTAAAAGAAATAATTCCAATACCTATAGGTTGCTGTTGTTCAATAAAGCTGAGTAATAGTTTTGAAGGTACACAAAATTCGTTGATTTTGTTATGAAGCGATTGTATCTCTCTATCTGTCCTGTAACGAATTTGATGAATTTGTCTTCATACTGATGTAGAGGAATAAAATCATAGTATTTAAACGTTTTGCGGCTACAACAGTAAAATACAAATTGAGAAAAAAAATATTTACGTCATTTCAGTTAATTGGCGCTGTACATAAATGGAAAAACCAATTTGCGATAATTCCGGGTTGTTTAATCGACAGTACTCTTAATTATATTATTTTTTGTTTTGTTTTTTATATTACAATCTGTAAATAACAAGTTTCACGTGTATATCACACGATTATTAATTACAGTTATTAAAATAATTGGTTCGATAACGGAAACAGTAACGAAATCCGGGTCTAGAGTTTTAATTATTATTCTCTCTACTGTATTCTTACATATTATTTTTGTTGTTGTTTTGACATTACAACCTATAAATAACAAGTTTCACGTGTATGTTACATGATTATTAATTGCAGTTGTTTGTACAATTACGTAAATGGAATTAGCTTGATAACGAAAACAGTAAACAAAATCTGGATACAAAGTTCTAATTATTATTCTTTTTACAGTATTTTTATTTCTTTATATTATTTTTTTGTTGTTTTGACATTACAATCTGTAAATACCAAGTTTCACGCGTATATCACATGATTATTAATCACAGTTTTTTTTGTATAATTACGTAAATGGAAGTGGCTTGATAACGGAAAACAGTAAACAAGTCTCTGTACAGAGGTCATAATTGGTATTCTCAAAAAATGTATATAAAGTGAATTGGATTTTACTGATCTATGTACAATTCTTCGTTCGACTCGACGTGTTGTACTGCCGCTATCTCAGGTAAGAGACAATTTTTTGTATACACTAACATTGTTGATAGTGATAGATTTTAAATAGATAATGTTAAGTTGTGAAATTAATACTTTTTTTATTTTTATACAGATATCATCTGCTTATTACTACTACTACTACTACTACTACTATTATTTTTGGTAAGCGGATATTTTTATTTAATATAAAAACATTAGCGCTGTTGATAGTAATAGATTTTAAGTTGTAAAATTAATACAGATATTATCAGCTTGTTTCGTCTCCCTTCGTACGTTTTTATCAATCGACTACCGTCACTTTTGGTAAATGATTATTTATATTATAAACACTAACGCTACTGGTGGTTATGATAAGTTATAAAACTAATACTTTATTTTGTTTTATACAGATATTATCAGCTTGTTCTTATATCAGCTTTCGTCTCCCTTCGTACGTTTTTATCAATCGACTGACTACCGTCACTTTTGGTAAATGATTATTTTTATTAAAAAATACTAACGCTACTGGTGATTATGTTAAGTTATAAAACTAATACTTTATTTTGTTTTATACAGATATTATCAGCTTGTTCTTCTTCTTCTCTTTTTTGTGCAACAACTTCATACATCAATTCAGTAAGTAATTGTTTAAAATTGTTTTTTAATATATGTTAATATTATCCGATAATGTAATTGTTTTTGTATATAGATATTATCATCGCTGAAGGCAGTATAATTTGTTTTTTGTGTTGCAGGCATAATGGCAGTTCCAACTCTGTTTTTTGTCAAGTTATCTGATAATGCTTATCCTCCAGTCAAAATGAGCGCATATGCTGCGGGTTTCGATCTCAGAAGCGCGTATGATTGTATGATCGCTCCTAATGACAATGCGTTAGTTAAAACTGATTTGGCTGTTAAAATTCCAGAGAAATGTTACGGACGAATTGCACCACGTTCTGGGTTAGCGTTAAAACACCATATCGCTGTCGGTGCAGGCGTTATTGACAGAGATTATCGCGGCAATGTTGGTGTAATTTTATTTAACCATTCTTCTGAAATTTTTTACATTCGAAAAGGAGATCGTATAGCGCAGTTAATATGCGAACAAATAGCTGAACCAAAATTACAAGAATTAGCGAGTTTAGATTCAACAGCTCGCGGCTCTTGTGGTTTTGGTTCGACAGGAGGAACAAGCGTTGCAGATAACTATGATGATGATGAAAACTTATTGCTAGAAATAGAAAAATTTTTAACAGATTTCTAAATTTTCTTTTTTTTCTAACAATATTATTTATTTTTTTTAAAAATGTTGTTAGAAATTAATTATGTTATTTTTTTTCTGTTTCTAGTAATGGAACGCGAAACATCCAATACTTCTCCTTCAGCATCCGCCGGCCCATCGACGTATTTTTCAATTAAAGACCTGATTCAATGTCTTTACATAACGGGGCTGGTAAAAATAGTGCTGTGGGAGGAGGCATTAGAAAATTTGAAAGCGATTGTACTGGACCAACCTTCAATTATTATTAATTTATATTTAATTATTCAGAATGCGGTCATGCATATATTTGATGATGAACCGTCAGAAATCGATATTTTCCGTAGGAAACAAAAAGAAATGACCTTAGCGGAAATTATCGATTATTTTAATTCTCAGATTGATGACGAACTTTACAATAGCAAAAATTTAGATTATGATAGTATTAAATTGTTTCGTGAATTAATTAGTATAAAGAAATCGGCCGAGACGATTGAACTCAATAAAAACAGCGATAGTAGTACCGATACTCAATCAGATAGCGAAGACGATTTTGATAAAATTTTTAACTCTTTTTCCAAATCTAAAAAATCTAAAAAATCTGAAAAATAAAAAAAAATCAAAAACACTAAATTTGAACAAAAGTTTGAGATATTAAAAGACGGCATGAAGAAATGGGTCAAAACACCAGGTGAGGAAGGTCCATATTTGATCGAGGTAAAATTAACGCAGACGGCTGACATCAAACGTATACATTCCGACAACTGGTGGCAAAAAGTATCCCGTAAAGTGACTGTTTTAGCATCGTCACAACAAGACCCGCTGTTCGTGGCAACAGCCGATTTATTTAAATCGGCTTTAATCAAAATTAAAAATGTTAAAGATGTAGCACACGGCTCGTACAAGACGCGGTATAAGCCGTATTAAAATAATTTAAGGTTGGTCTGTTAGTTGATTGATTGATTGATTGATGTATGTAAATATGTATATATTATAAATAAGTATTTAATTTTAATTGTATGTATATATATATATATATATATAAATAATTTAATTTTAATATATATAATAAAAATAATATGTTTTACACAAGAACGTGTATAATAATTCTTGTTTTTTTTTTTGGTCACCTGTAAAATAAGTGTGTTCTTTTTATATCATTTTTAATATATGTATTATTACAAGGTATAACGTGTTTTACATTTCTCTATTCAAAAAATTAATTTGTTTTTGTTATAAGACTTTCCTATGTTATTTTTAAACCGTATTTGATTTTACATAGAACACATTTACAGCTGTTTTTGACCTACTTCTATTTGCGTCTTTGATGGAAATGAACACGTCATCAAAACAGGAGGAGGAGAATCGTCTTCTCCAGAAATGGTTTTTTTCGCCAAAAAGATTAACACCTGGAGAAATTGTGAAATTGAAAGCGATAGTCGACAGACCAGGCTCGACTATACAACCGTTTATAAAAGAATTAATAAAAAAATTATAGAATTTTTGTAATTTTATATATATATATATATATATAAATAAATAGCATATAAAAAAAATTTAGTGTTGGTGTTTAATACTTTCACAAAATCCTTTCCTTTGTTTGGTATTTATCATGGATTCCCGGATTAATAATAATGTGATGTTCTAGCATAGTAATAGTGAAGAAAAAAAAAAAGTTTATACAGACTGTTTTAAGACACTTAATGAGGGACACTTCAACCGACTTGTAGTCGATCATAGATTAATAATAGTGAAGGAAAAAGATGTGAAATAAATACATTAAAAAAAAATACATTTTAAATTTTATTATTCAATATCCAATTTGCTATATGAAATACATTATTTAGCGCACAATGATCAAGATTATGTTTATATGGGCAATCGACACGTGCCACAGTCTGCTGTTGTAAGACACTTAATGATGGACACTTAAGCGCTTCGAGATCTATTACTTCAACCGACTTGTAGTCGAGCATGTCCTCGATGAGTCTCTGCTTTTCTGCTCCTTTAGTGTACACATATTCACCTTCAGTAACGATGCTGTTTAAAATATTGTGAAGTTCGTCATAGCTGTGAATTCCACAATTCCAGCTGAAACCATGAAAAAATCTTTTCAACCACTCTACTTGTTTTTTTCTATTTTTTGATAAATAACGATAATCGAATGGTGGTAAAAACAAAAAATGTTCTCTCACACCGGTACAGTTATGATTTTCTATTCTTTGTACACACAATTCTTTAACAATATAATTTTTAGCGTCGTCGAAAAAACATTGAACATCAACAATAAAACCGATCATTATTATAAAGCGCTAACACTACAAGTGATTATAAAATGTGTATGACAAGCGAATAAATATAATGTTAACAATCGATTCATTCTATCGATTTTCTTATAACACCAGATAAAGGTAAATATACGAGAAAATTATCAGATATCAGTAAGCAGTATGCGGTCGTTTTCGGCGGAAAATTCTGCGCTGCTTCTATTTCTAAACGAACATCGACAAACCGGTTTTTAAAAGGTCGCTCTGATGAGAGCAGTCAATAACAATTATCGGCGCGTATAATAAATAATCGGTCCTGTCCAGAACAGGTTCGTTCTCGCTACCATCATAATACGATGATTGAAACCCTTTATACATCTCGTATAACGTTTCTTTACTTCCGTTTAAATTATCATACGGATAGTATTGCGAATTCAAATATAATTTAATATTATGCAAGTTGCATAAATCAAAATGAGAGGCATTTTTTGTTATGTTATTTTTTCTATCTGTTTGAAAACCTACAATTATATAACGCGGTTTATCAGTCTGTGCTACAGTTTTTATCGTCCACGTCAACTGTTTAGTTTCTGGTAAAGTCGGGTATTCTTGCAACTCCCATCTACGAAACGCTAATTTTATTGGCGTATCTCTATCAACAATACTCAATAATCTGTGTCTATACTCATCGCTAACATAAATATAAGGAATTCGCCAATTGATTTTTGATAATTGTAATTTATATTTATCGATAGCGTTTAAAACTACAGCGTTATTATCAGACGATGATCGTATTAAAATCAGTTCTTGTTTCACATTTAAAATTATGCGTTTGTATTGTTCAGCAAAACCGAGTAATAATTTTAAAGGGATACAAAACACGAAATTCGTTGAATCTGTTGTGAAGCAACTTTTTACATCTCCCGTCCATCCTGCATTAGTTATTTTCTTCATATCACCGGGTTTGAATGTTAAAATATTCTTCATTACTGATGTGATACCAACATTTTTAACACGATCTACTTCCGTAGCACATATTTCGTACCGTATTTCATCGAATAAAAACGCTAATCCGTTACTAATTAATCGAATATTTTCGTTTTTCTGATTGTTTTCACCCATTAATTTACCTTCGATATGTAGATAACTCTCACAAGGAAGTGTATAATGATCTTGTTGATGAACAGGAATACGTATCTCATCATTATTATTTAATGTAGTAGATGCGTAAGGAGTGTGTGTATGATACGCACGTCCGATGATACTATCGTCATCATAGACAGCGCTATTTAACACGTCCAATATACTCATTGTTAATAAGTACTTTATACCCTAACGACTTTAAAATTTTCTATTAAGAGATGTTAACTGATTAGCATCCCGTATTTTACTGGCGCTATTTACGGGCTTAACTATTGTTTTATTTTGCCCATAAGGAAAAATTAGCCTCATCTCGTCTTTTTCTTATATGTAATCGCAAAGAAATCGTTTCTTCTCTAAAATTTATTAACTTTCCGTCTTGATCTTCTAATCGTATTGTGATATTATCTAATCTATTTGTATTAACTGGTAAATAGATAACGTTTGTCGGTGATTCTACTAATTTATACCCCGGTCCGACTGTCGGATAAAATTCGTGTAATATATGAGATTCTCGACCGTTCTTCAATGATCCAGCCACAGCACTACAGACAAGTCTTACAACATCTGTCTTTACAATGTTGATTGTCGACTGTGATGAAAGCCATATAAGCGGTTCGAGTTTGGCAGTATTAGCGAATCCGAGAAGAGAAGCCAAAGAATTCGGTTTAGTGAAATCTATCGTTTCACTCGAATAGATTACGCTTTTCAAAGTATTATTATTAGCACGTACTAATAATTTAATAATTTTCCTTTTATTACTTTTTGGTAATTTTTGATTTATATAAGTGTTTATATCCTCGATTTCATAAGAGCCTGTAGGTAATGCAATCACTCCATCGTCACCGAAATAAAACATATTATTTACATTTTCTTCAACATTCGGTATGGAATTGTATGTCATGAAATTAATCAACCCGAGTTCCCAATTTCCTTCGAGTTCGATGGGAGGAAATATATCACAACTAAGCGACGATCCTACTCCGTTTAAGCTAAACATTATTACTAAGAAACTGTAAACACAAACGTCCACAATTAACTGTATTTGATCGTTGATAACGTTTATAATTATAGTTTATATTGACGGGTTGTTGCTCCGATGTTTGAAAATAACGAACTAATTCAATTGGCGGTCTTAAATTACCAAAACTATCGAAATAGTTTATTGTCTTATTTTGTTTACGGTAACATACCCAATGCGTACCTGACCCGCGTATACTATCTAAATTAACAATACCGGTTTCATTTTTCTGAATTTTTAACGGTAAAGTATCTTTCATAAAAACACCTCTAAAATTAAATACATTCAAGAGTTTAGCGTAGGAAAACAATTCATTATTGGTGAGAGCGTGTGAGGGAATCTTTATTTCTTTCGATGTATTTTTTTTTTATTCCCACCACCACCAGATTTTTTATACGGTCGTAAGTATAATCCCCTTCCCCTCCTTTTTCTTTTTTTTGATTTAGAAATTCGCTTATTTTTTTTCTTTTTAATACCGCCGCCGAATTTACTTTTCGCTTTCATAATATTAGTTAACGCCCAAGCAGCAGCTTTTTCACCGATAGACGAGTCTCGTGCTTTTACACGTTGCCAAGCTTTTTCCGCTAATTCACGATCGGCTTTAGAACGATTTTCAGTATCTCGATATTTCGAGTATATTATATCGTGTTCCTTACAAGCCGCGTCTAATTTATTAATACCCGAATCTCCGCGCTGTAATCGTTTACTTAATTTCGTACCCGGTCCGCAGTATTGATAACCAGGAACATGTAGTTCGATAGGTAAAATATCGACCGCTTTATTCAGTAAATTTCCGATTAATCCTCGACCGCGACGGACATCTTCTGCACTCTTCTGATATACACGCATTTGTGACGGCGATAAATAATAATTTACAAATATATATTTTTTTCCAATCTTCTATATCTCTGACAGGATTATCTTTCGTTGTTTTTACATAAACATTATATAATATACTATACACGTGATTGTTTAATATATTAACAAAATTGTCTAATCTGTCTTCAACTCTCTGTTGAACTATATTAACTGTATCGAGTATAAACTGTTTGCTTACAGCATCTGTCGGAACCGATGGATAACCTATGTTATTAACCTATAACCTTCGAAGTTACAAATTCCATTTGATACGGTCGGAATTTTTGTATCTACATACGATTTAGTCGCTGCGTCAGTAAGTAATTTCGGATCGGCTAAATTAATTATATTTTTCAAAGCAACGTCGTACTGGTTATCAATTTGATATAAACAATTTTCTTTTAAAATTTTAAAACTAACAGCATCTTCTTCCGAAACAGCGTTACCGACATTACAGAGTCTCTTATTATCTATATCATAATCACCCTCATCTGTTAAACGAAAACCTTCACCGGTAGGACCGCGAACAACGTTTATCCGCATATGTCTATTGTAACGTCCGAATTTATCGATACTCATTTTGTAAATGACAAAATTAACATTACTACACGTTATTTTATTATATTCGCTTCTCGTAATTCTTCGATAATTGATATGATTTCATTTTCATGACCGGAATGACCGGTATTCTTAGATGCTATTAATAAACGTAATCTGTCGCATAACTCGTTCGGATCATCCCAATATACATAATTCGGTTTATCGTCGTTAGTTAACGATAAAACACCGCGTCCTTCAATACGTTTCAGTTTCGATTTAGTAGACGTTGACTCTGATACCAGATTTTTAATTATATTATTATATTTATGTCCTTTGTTACTCTTAACTCGATCAGAGTGACTCTGTTTATGAGCATTTGTCGCTTTTAGTATCAAACCGTACGTATGCAGATCCTCTTTGAATATATATAATCGTCAGGTATTTTCATAAAAAGAAGTTCATAAAGTCCAGGCGTACCTTCATACGTTACATTATCGATAATAATATTATCGCCCTCGAAATTAATAGTTGAATTGCCTATCTTTATCGAATCATCGTCTCCAAAATAAACACCGTAAGTATGATCGATTTCCTTATTTTTATCATTAAACAATTTACGTAAATATAGTCTAGGCAATTTTCCTGTGACAGCGTTATCAATCCAATAATTTGCTCTACTAAGACCAGTAGATGTTGATAGTACTTCTTGTAATGTCGGCGGTGTTTCATATATTTCCGTAGCACCTTCGTTAACATCCATTTCAGGTGTACTAGTTATCGATCCAATTTTTCTCATTTTAATCGGCGTAATTCCTACTTCTTTTTGTTCTTCTATTTTATTTCCACGACGTTTATGTTTTTTTAAACGCGTTTCTACATCATCCATTTTTTCATCCGTATCATAAAGCACATTACGTAAATTTATTAATTTTTTTAAAGGTTGAACTATCGGTTCTAATTGTTTCTCTAATTTCTGTTGTTCGCTGATAGCGCTTTGAGTCAAATTAGCGTGTTTCCGTCTAATATCTTTCCTAATTTGTTTGATCTCTTTCGCAAGTTGTTCACGTTTCGCTCGCGACGTCATCTTGTACAATAATTTATCAATCCTTATGTATCTATATAAATATCGAATCCAATACGATAACGACCGCAACGCATATCACTCTCTTTGCCTATTACTAAAAAATGATGTTTACCACGTATCCATGCTTTATTACAAATTTCTTTAAAACAATCAAAACTCATATCCGTGTTAACATGATCGGTAAAAACATGTTTTAAATTTAGTTCATCTTGCCGAAATAAAACTATTAAATTTGCGTTATCTCGTATCAGTTGTTTTGGAATTTTACTATACGACTGGCACAAATAAAAAACATCAATATTATTATGTCTCCCCATTGTAAAATAATTTCGTATATTATACTGCCGTTCACAAGCTATATCGTCAAAAATTATTACAGAATTAGGTTTAGCTTCATTCGGATGTATAACCTCGTCATTATCTGTAAACGTATGATAACCTATAAACGGTATTTTTGAAAACACTCTATTTAAAAACTTGTATTTAGGCTGATACAACGATTTTGAAAACACGTATATATTTTCAAAGCATAATCCGTTCGGATCGAATAACAAATTAAGCATTAAATTAGTCTTCCCCATGTCTGATGAGCCTGTAATTAAACATCTAATATTATCTGGTAATAATTTACTATGTTTTTTTCTCTTTTTCTTCAGATCCCTACAATTATAAACAATCGTATCAATATCGCGAATATTTATTTTATGTTTCTGCCGTTTAAGCTTCATCACTGACGTCTATTTTTTTACACACGTTATTATATAATATTATTTCTATTAATCCAACTGTCGTGTGATTTATCATAACCCAACCAACGTACAAGTACTTTCTCGCCTTTACGTTTTAAAATTTTTTCAATTAAATATACGTCACCAAATTTTGTTTTACTTATTTCTTGTTCATAAAAACCACCTTCTAATATATTACCTTTATCGTCCTTCAGAATATACGTTCTCGGCGCTGTAGATTTAACGTTATAAATAGTAAATAACTCGTTTGTCCAGTTGGGAAGGTAACCTTTAGCAAACACCTTTTTATATTTGCTAATTCTTACTCTATCGCCGATTTTAAATTTTGGAGGTTTCTTATTGAACGTTAATTGTTTTATTTTATTTATTCGTAACAATACTTCTTTTTCGTTATTCTTGTTTACATCTACAGGTTTCATTTTAATCGTTCTGTGCACAGTATTATTGTAGTCTCTCAATAAATCAGGAAGGACATTCAACCACGTATACTTACCGTTAGTTGTAAACCATTTCCACATTTTATTTTTCAAAGTACGGTTGAACCGTTCGATAATAGAAGCTTTTTTATCTGAATGTGTAGAATAATGATTTATATTGCATTGCTTCAACAAATTACGCACACGTTCGTTGTACCATTCTTTACCTTTATCTGTTTGTAAATGATTCATTTTATTATTTTGTAATAAAATTTTAAGTACTCGCGCAACATTTTCAGACGATTTTGTTTTTATTGGAACAGCGAATGCGTATTTACTGAAGCAATTTATCATCGTTAATATATACTTATAACCTCTATTCAACTTTGCATATGGAATCATTTCTACAAGATCGGCTTGATATAAATCATCAAGACCTTTGAGCTCAACACTACGAGTTAAAAAATTTTTTCTAACTTGTTTATGTAATTCGTTACTGATATTCTCTCTTACACTCATTATATATATGTTGATGGTTCTAACTACGATAAGAAAATGAATAAAAAACAACAAACACAAATACATCAATACTATTTTTTATTATTTTTAATAATAATAATAATAATAATAATTACATACAATCTTCACCTTTGTGAATTTTCACCAAAAAACAGTGTGGTGATACTTTTTCATGAACAGTCCAAGGATCGTCAGAACATTTCCAACCGTTTAAAATGACTCTACACTCTATACATGATAATTTACTACCAACGCCGGTATAATAAAATCCGGCGTTAACCAGTTTTTTAAAATTGGGCTCGAGTGTAGGCCAACTTTTAAATGATAATAACATCACTTTTTTAGTCTCTGCAATACATCTTTTCGCATTCCTATAATTCTTGAAATTATACATTATACATTGCTCCATCTCGCAATTCGGATTCGATAATTTATGCATAAACTGAATATGTTCGATAGGTAAAGTTCCTCTTGTCTGAAACCCGCACAAAGAACACTGAACACTATCTAAATATCGTTTAAAAACAAAACCGGATTCTAACAATTCGTTTATCGAATGATTGATTAATCTTTCACACAGCAGCGCTTGTTTTGACATTGTTTTTTAACCGACATCTTCACAGCGACTGGTGACGCACGAACTGATTTTACTTTATACAATTTTTCTTCTTCTTCATGATCGATACTCAGTAGTGTTTGACGACTACAGTTTTTTAATTTTTTCAATACAGCACCGTATGTATAAGTAATCGGTAAACTGATTTTAATAATCTGCTTATTCCTTTCAATTTTAACAACATTTGCTCGTGTAAATTCGTTCACTATCAAACAACAAATTTCGTTAAAATTTAATTCTCCATCGAGCGGCGGGCCGAAATAATATATTTGCCAATTAAATGCGGAAATACTGTTTTCAAATTTATCAGTCATTTTGTTTTTAAAAATCGAAGATATCTATCTACAAAAAATAATTTAATTTCTGAATCATCATGACTTTCAATCAACTGTAAACAACACAGTCATTTATTTTTATTTCTTTCAAAAATAGCGCACGGGCACGGACCGTCTATAACGTCAGTAAACTTATCACTACAACAACACCCGTCTTCAGATAACTTCTTTACTTCACAATAAAAAATAATTTCTTTTAAGCAATCATATATTCCCTTCAGTTGGCACGTTCGAAAATGATCTATCACCAAATCGTCTAAACTCGTTACTTTAATAATATTTGATAACCTTAATACAACGTCTTCTGAAAATTCGCGTTTTAATAAGTCGATTATACTTCTACCGTCCATTCTTTCGTTAACATGTTCTCACAGAGACTGCAAACTGAACACTGACAATAAAATTGAACGTATACTAAATATTCGGTTAGGTGGGGATAGAAAATAATTCTTTATATATTCTAACTAATAAACAATATGGCGAGGCTTTCGCATGCTCAATCCAAGGATCGTCAGTCTCCTCCCACTCACAAAGAACCGCTTTGCATTCCACACACATTACGTCATCTTCAATTCCGGTATAATAAAATCCCGCTGATCTGAGTCTATCGGCTGACGGTGAACGTTTTGGCCATGTATAAAATGTCAACTTCATCATTTCTTCTGTTTCTTCAACACATTTTATCGCATTCTGATAATTAGCAATACACTCTTTTGATTTAGCGAGTAACATTTGTCTCAGAAAATTCATTATTTACAAAATAAATCTGACGAAAAATCTGCTCTCGTAAAAACACAATGTTGCCGCTAAGACCGCAAGCCATTTGCTGACAGAGAATAAACATTTGTTTAATCGGGAACTGAAAATTATTCTTTATATATTTTAATTAATAAAAAAATATGATTTGGTAATGCGAGGGATCGAACCTACGAACTAATAATACTGATAAAACCGTTATAGGATACAATTAACGCACACGACCAAATCATATTTGATAAATAATAATTTTAAAACGATACTAAACGAATAATTCAAAATAAAAATACATTTCCAGATAAAACTTGTTTATTACTACTACTATTTTTCCGCACACTGTCTCTTGTGCAATTTAATTAATACACAGTCTGGCGAAGCTTTCGCGTGTTCGAGCCAAGGATCATCAGTCTCCTTCCAATCACAAAGTACTATTCCGCATTCAACACATATTACGTCGTCTTCCGTTCCGGTGTAATAAAATCCCGCTGATACCAGTCTCTCGACTGACGGGTAACGTTTTCGCCATCGAGGAAACGCAAATAATGCTTCCATCTGTTTCCGCGCTTCTCGAACACATTTCACAGCGATTGGATAATTTGTAATACACTCTCTCGATTTAGCGTAATCTTCAAATTTATAATACCTATCGCGAATCATTCCGCATTTCGGATATAAAAGTTTATGCATGAACTGGATATGCGCGATTGTCAGATATACTTTTGTTTTAAAACCGCACTTGCCGCATTTAATATTATCTGAATTAGTTATAAAAACAAAACCTTCGTTGTCAAAAAAATCTAGCACAATCTGGACGGGTGTAACACGCGTTACAGACATCTTAAACGAAAATCTCGTATTAACTGAAAAAATTGATACGTAAACAATACCAAACAACGTCATTAATAAAAAAATATATCACGCCATTATCCCTTCTCCTAAACATTTGTTTAGAAACAGACGCGCTCCGGCGGTTGCCGCCGAACTCCGAATGTTTACGTTTACGTTTTTTTACCGCGTGTCCCAGCTTTGCGTTGTTTACGTTTGTCGGAATGTTTACGTTTACGTTTGTTACTGGGTCAGCGTGTCGTCGATCGGCGGCGGCGGCCAAGGAAAACAACGAGAGAGAGAAAAAAACGTAAACATAAACATTCCGACAAACATAAACAACGCAAAGCTGGGACACGAAAAACGTAAACATAAACACGCGGAGGTCGATGACCGCGACGCGGCGGCGGTGGGTGCGGGGCGAGGCGGGGGTGGGAAGGAAGGAAAAAAATGTAAACATAAACAGAGGAGAGAACGTAAACAACGCAAAGCTGGGACACGCGGTGGAAAAAAAAACGTAAACATAAACACGAGGAGGTCGATGACCGCGACGCGGCGGCGGTGGGTGCGGGGCGAGGCGGGGGTGGGAAGGAAGGAAAAAAATGTAAACATAAACAGAGGAGAGAACGTAAACAACGCAAAGCTGGGACACGAAAAACGTAAACATAAACACGCGGAGGTCGATGACCGCGACGCGGCGGCGGTGGGTGCGGGGCGAGGCGGGGGTGGGAAGGAAGGAAAAAATGTAAACATAAACAGAGGAGAGAACGTAAACAACGCAAAGCTGGGACACGCGGTGGAAAAAAAAACGTAAACATAAACACGAGGAGGTCGATGACCGCGACGCGGCGGCGGTGGGTGCGGGGCGAGGCGGGGGTGGGAAGTAAGGAAAAAATGTAAACATAAACAGAGGAGAGAACGTAAACAACGCAAAGCTGGGACACGAAAAACGTAAACATAAACACGAGGAGGTCGATGACCGCGACGCGGCGGCGGTGGGTGCGGAGCGAGGCGGGGGTGGGAAGGAAGGAAAAAAATGTAAACATAAACAGAGGAGAGAACGTAAACAACGCAAAGCTGGGACACGCGGTGGAAAAAAAACGTAAACATAAACACGAGGAGGTCGATGACCGCGCGGCGGCGGCGATGGGTGCGGGGCGAGGCGGGGGTGGGGAGGAAGGAAAAACGTAAACATAAACAGAGGAGTGGGGGGCGTGGCGAGAGAGAAAAAATGTAAACAAACCGGAAAAAATGTAAACAAACGAGCGGAGTTGGGTGACCGCGCGGCGGTATGTTGGTGAAGACGGGGGTGGAGGGAGTGAAAAAAATGTAAACATAAACAAACGAGGGGGGCGTGGCTGTCCCAGAACCAACCTTTTATTACTACTTGTGTCTGTTCGTTTAGGATGTCATTTTTATTTGTTTTCGTGTGTTTGTATATTTCCAATTGTTCTAGAGTGTCTTTGAAGCAAACCACACATACAAAGAAGCAAAAGAATTGTCATTGAAGCAAACCACACATACAAAAACATCGACAATAACATAAACATTCTACACGTACACACAAAAGGCCGAAAACTAGACACTCTAGAACAATTAATTGGATTTGATTTGTGTGTGTGTGTGTGTGTATTATTTCTTCTGGAATGATTATGTTTTTTACGATTTAGTTCTTTTAAACTGTTCATAAGACTTTCATATTTCCACTACATAATGTAAGTCTAACATTAGTTTTATCAGGAACAGGCGTTTGATGTTGTTAGCATTCAATACTAGATGGCTCTTGACATTATTGGCATAAGGAAGGCTTTCTTCTGTTTAAGGTACCAATAAATAATTACTGTTTCCTGTCTGGCTCATTTTCACTGTGTTGTATTTGTGACATTGTATTTAGAACATAGTTTTTATTTAGGTGATCTGTTAGGGTGATTTGTGATGGTTAGTTTTGTTTTGTTTTTGTTTGATAAAACATCATGTTTTGTAAACTGTTTTTACATTGTATTTGTTAGAATTTTTACTGTTTTATTTCTATTATGGTTGGTGTATGCTATCTAAAAGTCCATATTATATTAGAATTATAAACTGTATTGTTTAATAGTTTTGTGTTTTTATTGTATATTTTTCTTTTCCATCTTTGTTGTATAATATTTATTGTCATTATATATATTATAATCATTTTCATTTGATATTTGGTGTGCGATTTTCATTTCCTTTGCTATTTGAAAGCAAATATTCCCCACAAAAGTAGATTTTTTCAATCTCCAAATTATTGCTGATAAGTCTGTGTAACTACAGACATAGTAGATTGCAGAATAGTCATTATTGAATAATAAATACTTTTTTTTTGTATCGGCTATCTAAGGACCACATGCCAATTTCAATTCTTTACTCTTTGTTCTTTCCTTTTCTTCCAATATTTCTTAACCTTCTCACTGTGTCTCTTCTTCCTGTCTTCAGTCCACTTTGATCCTGCGTTTTTCTCTGTCCTACCCTGGACTCCCTCCATTTTTAACACTTTTGCCTAAATAACTTCTCCTTCAATTGCTTCTTCTGCATGTATATTATTTTTTTCTAAATCCTTTTGGGCTTCTTTAATCCAACTTGAAACTTGATGTTGGATTAATAATAAATTATAAATACTTTATTAATACAATTTTGTTTTTGTTTTTACTTGAAAGATTCATGTATTCATTCAACTCATTTTACTTTTATAAGTGTCTATGTATGGAATAATGTTATTCAAAAATGTGTAGGACGAGTGAATAGAATGAGATTAAGTATAATGCAAAAATAATGTACACAGTATTTTCTCACAGACATTTTGAACAACCCGTAACGGTCAGTAATTAATGTGTTTGCATTGGTGTATATAGTACAGAGTTTATGATACAAGCTAAGTTGTGATATTCAGACATAGAGAGTTATAGTTACCGTGTAGTAAAACACATAAAATATATTTGCATTGGGTAAAAGCAATAAGTACTTGTGATTAATGTTGTTCGTGTCATTAACATATCCACAGAACACAGGACAGCTTCTTGTAGATACAGATAGTTGAATGTGGAGAATCAGCAATGAACAAAACCAATAAAGAATAAACGTTTAATGTTATATTTACTTGTTTACAATTACACGCTTCAAAAACTGTATCACAGCTATGGTTATATAATCCATAGAGTTGGATGAAATACAGTAAGCTTCCATATATTTGTAAATACAGTATAGTAAAAAAAATTTTGTATACAATTCAATGGTGTCTGGAAATGTAGATTATAACGTTTATTACAAAGCCATACACACTAAAAATAAATAGGATAGTAACTTTTAGTGATGGTGTGCATGTAACAAAAGTCTATTTGTTACATATAGCTTGAATTATTAATGTTCTTACTGCATATATGTATATGTATCTAAAGCTGTATACATTGTTAGTGAGATGTATCTATAAACTTTACCTATTGTAGATGAAATAGGGTGGGGGGGATGTTGTATTGAGCATATGTTGTGTGTTCTGAGAATTTTAGTACGGCGACCCAGATTGTAATGTTTTGATGGACTGTTGTTTGCAGATAACTAATATTTAGGCTTTAACAAGATAATAACGTAAGAATTTTGAGATAGCCTACAAAATATTTGTCGCACACTACAGTAGTATAAATTATGGAAAGAGTTTGTTGTCAATAGGATAGTTACAGGAGGGGGGAGTTTGGCATCTGTGTGTTGTGTCATCATGGACACATCACTGAAAGGACAGATTCTCTGGTCTGTTCAAGTGCTGTCTTGATTTTTGAACAGTTATTGATAAAATGAGAAAAATTCTTGGATATTGATTTTCAAATCTGTACAAATTAACAGAATTCAGTTACATAATGTAACTGGTGTATGGTAGTAAACTTACATATATTTCAAACCTATAAGTATATATTAACCGAGCTGTAAATATAAATATCTCTTGCAGACAAACATTTTGTGAACATTAGCAGCAAACGTATTGTATAAATTAGCAGCCATCCTTAATATTTCTTTATAAAGTTGCTAAACTGCTACTTTTTTATTGTTTAGACAAAGCTTTTCGTCATCACTGACATCATCAGGTCTTAAACAACCTTGTTTAAGATTAAGGTTGTTTAAGACCTGATGATGTCAGTGATGACGAAAAGCTTTGTCTAAACAATAAAAAAGTAGCAGTTAACAACTTTATAAAGAAATATTTTGTGAACAGTCAAAACATGCGCGCGTGCATGTGTGTGTCATTTTTTATTAGTTTGAGTTTAGTGTTTATTTTTATTCATTCGGAACTTAGTCTTTTATCTTATTCTGTTTTTTAAATGTATGTAAGGGTTTTCTAAGGTTATTGGTTTCCTTTTGTTGTTGATTTTATAAGTTTAATATTTTCCAAATCACAGAATGTGTGTTTTGTGTTGAAAGCATATGATACTAGATCACACTTATATACTGTTGACATGCCGAATGTAATATTTTTATTTCACTATTAAAATATATAACATTTCATTGTACCACCATTTTTTTTTCTAAGTGGATTATTAATTTAATATTTCTTTTTCAAGAACTGACTTGAATGCTAGAGTTCTTTTGGTGCCCTACCTTGTGTCCTTTATCACCGTTTGATTATAATGGAACCTGTGTTCGGTTACCCATTTGTACAAACACAGGCGGATATTGAAACTATCCGGAATACATAAATAAAAACGGAGTAGTGATTTACAATTATTTACTCAATGGTTCAATTAAAAAATCAAATCTAACTAAAAAGCATAGACAAACGGTGTACATATTAGTGTGCAAGTTATTATAAAAATTTGCGTTTCTGAGTGAGAATAGCAGTCAAAATATTTTCAAAATTTCTGTAAAAAGATAATTTACAATATAATTTTTACAGTACTCAATTTCGAAAATATTAAATGCAATGTCATTTTATTTTAGAAAATATTTTATACAGGGAAAGGTCTTTCAGAAGACTGTGATTACAAACAGCAATTGTGTATTTTTCATTTTTTCCAATTAATTTTTTACTTTTGTAACTATTTTTTGTTTAATTGAAATGTTGTTTCCCCTAAAAAAATGTTACCATTTTATAATTAGTAATGTATATCGTGTTGTATATTTATTATTAATATATAATACCGTATTTGTTTTATTATTAATATATATTAAATATAGGTTTTTAACTAAACTTTTTTCAATACCAAGTCATTTTGAAAATCATTTTAATTCTTTCAATAACAAAAAATTCTATTATTACTTGGTGACATGCTATTGACATATCAACTGTTCATATATGCTGATTTCATGTCCAGGATAGTTCTAGTTTTTGATTACATTTGGCAGGAGGTGTTCATTTTATCACATGGCAACACACATCTTATATTTTATATGTGTATGGGGGGTATTAGATATTTATGTACTTCGGTTTAAACATTCATATTCATACAAAAGACTTGCTGCTGATTTTTGACAAACTGAAAATCCCTTTTCGTTATTTCATAATCTCCCTAGTTTCTTGAGAGACATAACAAAGTGGTTAGGAAACTGTCAGTTGTAATGATCTAGTGCAGCTCAGTTACTTACTTCATACAAATAAACGCACAACACTGAATGCTAAAGGACTGACTGACAGAGGGGGTTATGTTATTGCTGTAGGCAAATTTCGCCCACTATAATTTTAACTATGAAGTTTGCAAGGGATGAATTAAAATTTTTGATGTAAATCAGTAGAAGCGGAAGGGCATATCTTTGCCGTGTGATTTAGTAACCTACACATTACCCCTAGGGTGATGGAGCTTTTGTTATGAACGATCACTCTCCCGTATCGCCATGGTCACTGCCACATACATATCGTAGAGGTCTTGTGTTATCCACGGTACCGAAGCTAACGTATTTACTAGACAAATGAGGTAACGGAACGTAAACGTAAACGGATGCCGCAAATTTTTATAGTATTTGATATACAGTATGTAATATATAACTATAATGCACTGCATGCATATATTATTCAAATACAACCCACAGGTTGCAACCCATTGTATTAAGATTTGTTCCGGGACAGCGCGAACGCAGTCCCGACTACCATAAATTACGCGTCCGAGATAACCACATTTGGGTCATTCGCAGGGGTCAGCCCAACCGTAGTGCAATGGAAGGGCCTCACCCTGGGGGAACCGCCTTGTTGATCACGGTAACCCCTACGCCAGGTAAGTATGAGCAATAACGCTAGCTTTTGCCTACCCTATCTCGCCAGTGTGATTCATGACGACGCGAACTTGAGTTTCGAGCGCATTTTTTATTTTTATAGCTCAATTCTGCGAATCTTTTCGTACGTTTTTTACTGAAACTATTGAGTTCCGATACGTTGTAGGCATCCATGTCCTGCAAATGTACGCAGTTTTATTAGGAAAATGTAGAAAGTACGCAGGCGAGTGCGTGGCGCTATCTGTTGAAGAAATAATTCAGCAAATCGATACAGTAACGACAGTCGCTGACTACGCTTCGTTTTGTTAATTCTTCCCTACGGTACGAACTATTACACCGATATCTTTATAACAATTGTAGCACTTGAAGCCTCATGCAAGCAAAATGTAAGGAAACGATAGCAGAATTCTAGCTGTTGATTTTTAGCTTATTGGCTAAGATCAAAATTTGTGTAAGCTGCATATTTCCTGTCTGTGCGTTGCAGTGCCAGTATACATTAAATTTTCACTTTGTGCATATGAACAATCCCCAAGACTAAACAAAAAGAAAATTTGTAGTAATATATAGACTAATTTGTAATAGGGATGAGCATCGCCAGAAAACCATCGATGTTTTGATGCCAATGTTGCAATTCAAATAAAAACACTATGCAACATGATTTTCTATGTTTCTGTAGACTTAAGTGTTCCTAAAGCATTTTTTTGCGCTGATTCCAGATCAGCGATCCGTTTCTTTCTATCACGTACAGTTTTTTTTTGCAAATCAAATGAACTCATCTTTTATTTACTCGTAAGTTTCACAAGGGGAAATTTTATTGTGGGGGAGAGATTAGTTGGCCACACTTGTTACACCCAGCTGGCTGTTAGGTGGGAAAAAGTAGTTCATTGTTTACATGCTATAGAGCTGTGAGGTTATATTTGTGCTGTCATATATAGTTTGTGAACTTTCTGTAGAAATGAGTTCCCGGAAGTGTTTGAATAATCCAAACGTGTTCTGTTATATTTGTGGTAGCTACGTAATTGGTAAGCAAAGACAGGACATTAATAGTTTTGTGAGAAACGTGTATTACGCGTACTTCGGCATAAGGCTTGGTGATGAAGACAAAAGCTGGGCACCACACAAGGTATGTCGTACATGTGTTGAGGGACTGAGACTGTGGAAAAATGGTGCAAAAATATCAATGCCTTTTGCTATCCCAATGGTTTGGAGGGAGCCACAAAATCATGTTAACGATTGCTATTTTTGTATGGTTGAAATTCAAGGTCATAACGAAAAAAGTAAGAAGGATATACAACATCCGAACATTCCTTCGGCCTTACGACCAGTTACGCAGTGTAATTCTCTCCATATCCCAGTTCCACCTCCCGTTCTTGAAGATGTGCCACTGGCGAGCAGCTCAGAAAATGAAAGCGATAGTGCTGATGATTACAACCCGGAAGAAGATTCTGCACCAAAATTATTCAGTCAAAATGAACTTAATGATATTACTCGTGACTTGAACCTGACAAAAGATGCCGCCCAACTGCTTTGGTCAAGATTGAATGCAAGAAATCTTCTACTACCCGGAGCTACGTTCTCTTGGTATAGGTCCAGAGAAAAGGAATTAATGAAATTCTTTAAAGAAGAAGACTCTCTGGTTTATTGTTGTGATATTGAGGGTTTATTGAATTTCTTTAACGTCACTTACAATCCAAGTAAGTGGAGGTTATTTATAGACTCGTCCAAAAGTAGCCTCAAAGGTGTACTTTTACACAATGGAAATTTGTTTGGTTCAGTACCCATTGCACATTCAGTTCATCTCAAGGAGACGTATGTAAATCTCAAAGCTCTGCTAAAATACGTGAATTATGAAAAACATTCTTGGACAATTTGTGGGGATTTAAAAGTAGTAGGTATGATACTTGGTCAACAATCCGGCTACACAAAAATGCCTTGTTTCATTTGTGAATGGGATAGTCGAGCCAGAGACAAACATTCGAAGAAGACAGACTGGCCCAAAAGAAAAACCCTCCAACCCGGTTCACAGAACATAATAAATGTACCACTTGTTCAACGAAGCAAGATACTATTACCTCCTCTGTACATCAAACTCGGTTTAATGAAACAGTTCACTAAAGCTCTTCCAAAAGATGGTGACTGTTTCCAGTACTTGGTAACAAGATTTCCGAAAGTATCTTATGAGAAACTTAAAGAAGGGATCTTCGTGGGACCGCAGATAAGAAAGTTAATGAAAGACAATTTGTTTGAAAGTACAATGAATCCAGTGGAAAAAAGGGCCTGGGTTTCGTTTAAAGAAGTTGTTGTCAACTTGTTGGGCAACCACAAACATCCAGAGTACAAAACCATCGTTAAAAGAATGTTGCAGAGTTTCATGAAATTAGGATGTAACATGAGTGTAAAGCTTCACTTCCTACACTCACATGTTGACTTTTTCCCTGCAAACCTCGGCGATGTCAGTGAAGAACAAGGCGAACGTTTCCACCAAGATATCAAGGACATGGAAAAGAGATACCAGGGAAGGTGGAATGCCAACACGATGGCCGACTACTGTTTTATGCTAAAAAGAGACGGCACTGGTGAAGGGAGACAATCACAGAAGAGAAGTTTCAACCCACCTCAGAAAGATCTTGAAGCAGTGAATTCAGCGAAGAAGAGGAATTAAATTGTCATATATGTGTTGTGTTTTCGTAATAATTATAACATTTTTAAGTGAGTGTATACCATTGTCTACTGCACCGCCATGTGTTATGATTTTATGCAGGATTAAAACATAAACAATTTTGAAATCACAATCAAATAATAATAATTTTCCCTGTTCACAAAATTCGAAATTGAATTGTATAAAAACCTTATGTGATACAGAAAAACTAAAACCAGATTTGAAATCAGCATGAAAAATACTTTTAAAATCACCTTACAGTCTTAAAACATCGTACCAAAAGTTTAAAAATGTTGCATAGTGAAATCTATGCTTTTTACATGTTTGTAATAGTACAAATAATTGGGGATGAGTAATAAATAAAAATAATTAAAGAGAAGAATAATATACCCCGATACTTTACTCACTTACCTTATCAGAAGATTCTAAAAGCCACAAGCCCTTGGGTCACCACCACATTTTGACAGGCGGAATATGGAAACCTCAACACTGTACCGAGAAAACAATTTAAATAGGCCTACATCTAACTTCCCCGTATCAGAAATTCCAGGGCCGTTGACGAACTCGTTGAGAACAGGTTAGGTAAAGGCGAGGTGACGTTAAAATAATTTAACTCACATTTATAATTAACTACATCTGGTCATTATTATTTATTATTATAATGATTATAAAGTGTTTTGAACAAGCATACATAAAACCACCTCCTTTAACAAAAACAGAAACCTCTTTAAATCTGTCAGGTTTGTTTACTCCTAGTGAAAGTTTAAATTAGTATTCCCAAAGAGAGATAGGCCTATAAATTCTCTTGTTTTCTTTTAAACAGTAAAAGCTTAATAAAATCACAGTGTAAAGTAACACTGTTAATACTTTTAGTTTCAATTTATTTATTATAACATATTATACAGTTATATGTATAATAAGTATATAATAACAGGTAACCGTAGTTCGTACCTGTTATTTTCTTGAACGGTTACGTTGGTACCTGTAACTTTCGAATACTAGTTTAGTCCACCTCTATAAAGAACAGAATATGAGATAAAAAATAATACAAATAAGGTACATGGAAAGAAGCGTAATTCATTTTAAAATACCTGTAACGTTGCAATATAGCCTATCTTTTGGGTGGCATAATTAACGGGTAGATAATTATGCACGATGCCGATGATATTAAAAATTTAAATGTAAACTATATAATTATGGTCTAACACTATCACAATTAAAAGAGAAAAACGCTACACCCAGTATGGAAAATAACTACAAAATCTAAAACTAAATCTGAATGAAAACCAAATATGACTAACGTAATGGGTAAACCGTTATTTCATACGTATGTCATGTATGTAAGCTAAAGTTAACTTTGAAACTGTTGAAACCTACTTAACGGTCTCCTATAAACTGGTTTTGTTTAGTTTTACCATATATTATTACATCACTACGCTACTACGTAGCTATAGTTCTTAGTGTACTAATTAAGATGCATTAAATGTATAAATAAAGCTAAATGGCCTAATGAGTTATTCGTAGATGACATCATTAATTTTCTTGGTGATGGTGTACACGCCTTTCTCACAGTGGTTGCAGGTTCGAGCTGATTTCTTTCTTCCTTATCATGTTATAGAACTAAGCCTGGCAGCAGGTGTGAGCCCTGAAGAAATTCCAACCAGGGTGTACAGAGTCTTCATCTTTGTATTTGCCAAAAATAAAGTTGTTCTGAGCCAGGTCATGTAACTTCAGGTTAAGCCAAATTGCTCATTAGACTTTGTCTAAATTTTAAAGATATACAGTGTTGATAAAGATGTTTAGGACTGTAATATAGTAAGGGTACACATATTAATGTAAAGCACGTTTCCATAAAAACTGAATGGAAAAGAAAAGAAATACACAATTTCAACTTTTTTTTAACTGAAAACAATTCTTTTGAGTTAGTGTAATGTGTTGTGTTACTGTGAGACGGAGCAGTACTGTTAGTATACTAATGAAGATGTATTAAATGTACAAATAAAGCTAAATGACCTAATAAGATATTCTTAGATGTAGTATTTCAATTCTTGGATTTCATTGTCCATGACGTGTCCGTTACTTAACTAAATAGAACTATTTCATTAACGACTCGGAACACAAGTTTTTTTATGAGTAAAAACATAAAGTTTTACCTTACAACCTGAACCGGTTTTCACTTTTAAAAAGCTTCTTCAGAGGTTGTGGCTGGGAGCGCTGTCCGTCCTGTTGTGGGCGACGGAATCGAATTTTGAAAGATCAATGTTGTGTGTGTTGGGTGAGATATGTTCGAATAATGCGTGCGATTTTAATTGTGTCTGTTCGTTTAGGATGTCATTTTTATTTGTTTTCGTGTGTTTGTATATTTCCAATTGTTCTAGAGTGTCTTTGAAGCAAACCACACTTACAAAGAAGCAAAAGAATTGTCATTGAAGCAAACCACACATACAAAAACATCGACAATAACATGAACATTCTACATGTACACACAAAAGGCCGAAAACTAGACACTCTAGAACAATTAATTGGATTTGATTTGTGTGTGTGTGTGTGTGTGTGTGTGTGGTGTGTGTGTGTATTATTTCTTCTGGAATGATTATGCTTTTTACGATTTAGTTCTTTTAAACTGTTCATAAGACTTTCATATTTCCACTACATAATGTAAGTCTAACATTAGTTTTATCAGGAACAGGCGTTTGATGTTGTTAGTATTCAATACTAGATGGCTCTTGACATTATTGGCATAAGAAAGGCTTTCTTCTGTTTACGGTACCAATAAATAATTACTGTTTCCTGTCTGGCTCATTTTCACTGTGTTGTATTTGTGACATTGTATTTAGAACATAGTTTTTATTTAGGTGATGTGTTAGGGTGATTTGTGATGGTTTGTTTTGTTTTGTTTTTGTTTGATAAAACATCATGTTTTGTAAACTGTTTTTACATTGTAAGTAGAGGGAAAATGAGAGTTCAAAGCCACAAAGGAATGCCGCCTTTCTTAAAAAACAATAAAAAACACTAAAAAACATGATGTAAGAGATGACGCCGCCACCGCTGGGCCCGCAGCATCCCAATGGATCACAGCACCGCGAATTTCCGGGAAAAAATTTTTTAAATTGATTTTTTTTATTTTTTTTATTAAATTGATTAGCATATCAAAGGGGGTGGATGAGGTTCAATGGACCACCAGCATCCGTGAATATAATTTTTTATTTTTTTAATAAAGCTGATTTGCATATCAGTGGGTGGTGGTGGGTGGGAGGTTTTTTTATTTCATATCAGTGGGTGGTGGTGGGTGGGAGGTTCCAACTCGATGCATTATAGTGTATATTAAAATATATGATCAGGTGTACCAACCTTTGCATGAGTTCAAATTTGTCGTGTGTTATAATGTATATTAAATCTATATGATCAGGTGTACCAACCTGTGTATTATTATAGTGTATAGATATTTTATATGAGCAGGGTTGTCAACATTTTCTGGGGCGGGGGGAGGGAAATTCAAATATGTGTTATATAGTGTATATATTAAAATATATGATCAGGGTTACCAATCTTACATTATTGTGTATAGAGCAGATCTGCCAACATTTTTTTCTCTTCTGTAGTGGGAAATTCAAACTATATGATCATAATTGTTACTCTCTCTCTCTCTCTCTCTCTCTCTCTCTCTCTCTCTCTCTCTCTCTCTCTCTCTCTCTCTCTCTCTCTCTCTCTCTCTCTCTCTCTCTCTCTCTCTCTCTCTCACATTTGAATGTAAGTAAAACTATCTCTCTCTCACTCTCTCTTGTTGTCAAACGTTCAAACCGTTTTCTCCTCTCCCTCTCTCTCTCTTTCTCTCTATCTCTCTCTCTCTCACTGTGTACATTGAGTAAATAATTTGTAGCTCTCTCTCTCACTCGTTGTGTATGTCTCTCTCTCTCTCGTTGCCAAATGTTATGTTCAAACCGTTCGCCTCTCTCTGTGGTCATTACCGCGCATGTATATGAAATTAGAAAGTTTATATTTATTCGACAAATATTAACGCCCTCTCACTCTCACTCGTTTCAACTGTGTCAACAAATAGTAACACCCTCTCTCTCTCTCTCTCTCTCTCTCTCTCTCTCTCTCTCTCTCTCTCTCTCTCTCTCTCTCTCTCTCTCTCTCTCTCACTCTCACTCTCACTCGTTTCAACTATGCAAGGTTTCATACCCTTTCTCCTGTCTCTCTCTCGTACATTGAGTAGTCGGTGTGATGAGTAAATAATTTTAGCTCTCTCTCTCTCTCTCGTTGTCAAAACGCCGTCTTCATTTTTCAATGTATTAAATAATTAATTAATAGTTTTATAATGCAGTCAGTGTGATTGGTCCTTGTTAGAAATATATATATTTGGCAAATATTAACTATGTATGTTGTAACAAGACCGCTGTATGCGGTCGTTACAAAAGATAAAAATTTGATAGAAAACTTTATAAAAAAAATTGAAATTTCAAATAGTAAGAAATCTTGTTTATGTTTATAGAGGTGTGTATAAGAAATAAATCTGTTTTAAAAGGTTCATGTAAAAATTTTAATAACAGGTAGGTATTTATTGACCGTCGAGCACTTCTTGAAGATTTGAACCAAGTCTGGAGTTAAATAGATTAACTCCAGTTAATAATCGATGGTAACTTTCTGACTGGTCCAATATCTTGTTCAAATAAAATATATTCTTCTTATTTAAGTCCTTCAGCCTTAATAATACCCTTAAATTAACCTGTGAAATAAGTAACAGATACGAAATAATTGAAATATAAAATTTATTGACAATTTAAATAAATAATCGATTTTTTATCGGTGGAGAGCAATTATCGACTCTGTCTCGGGAATTATCGATTGTGTCATACAGAACAAAATTTATGATATATTATATTAAAAGACAGGTTCTTTGAGCGATTAGAATTAATAGTCAGAGAAGGGTGACTAGAAAGTATAACATTAACAATTAACACAAATACAATAATTATTATTCAATAGAATTTAAATAATTCTAATATGTAATGTGTATGAACGTTGTCGTACCATACGCATACGATGACGTCACTTCTCAATGACGAGAAGAGGCAGGCTTGAATTTTCAAAATGGCCGCTACTAGATATGGCGAGTTCACTGCAAAATCGGCATGTCCCAAAAATCACGACAAAATTACCTTCGTGAATGTCTGAAATCTTCCCGCACTGGTGTAATATGTCTATTAAGTTATTTGGTGTATTCTGACGAAGTGTTCTGTGTAAACTTGTGTTAATTTGGTTAATTCGTAGGTGTTCACTTCTGGGGTTAAGTTTCTCAAGTTACGGTTAGGATTGTAGAGTGAATCAGTTTAAATATAATGTTTTACTTGTTTCTATCACTAGTATTATGAAGTTAAGTGTTTGTTTTCACTACTGTCGTGAATGTATTGATAGCTTTAGTTTTAAGAAGTGTCTAATTCGTCTAACTCTCGTTTCATATTTTCATGGCTAAACGCTAGTACCATTTTCAACTCGATTTAAAGAACGTTTTGTCACACAACTATCCAGCTTGATATTCAACAAAAGACTAATTAACTTGGTCATAAATCTGGCCCAGTTAATCTTTGAAAAAGTATTGTTAACATATTTCGATTACCTGTACACATTATAAAATATTACATTATATATGGAATTTATCTATTTTATTCATCACTTTTATGAATTATGAACCTTATTATTGGTTTAATCATATCATTCCTTTAAATTGATGTATTATAGTCCATATCTGTAGACATTTTGTGGAAATTAACAAATTCCTTCCACTCTTTGGAAATATAGGCTCAAAATTGGATTTCCGTCTTTATACAAAATTCCTCCATTTTAGGTATCAGTAATACTATTATAATAAATTTTAATTAGTCATATTCCTCTTCCTTTCCTTAAGTACATATAAATTAAACCTTTGAACTGGTTTTTTGTGTTAATCTGTAAATTTGACATTGCTCTTTAAAATTAATTATTTTATATATTTTGAAAATTTACAATGTTTTAAGTATATTTCCTTATTATTATTTTAACTCATAGGATCATTTCCAGTAGTGGTTAACTGAGTTATCTTATATAAATCTTGCTAGTTTACAGGATTTATAAGTGATTTATACTAGTTTATATTGGTTGTGTGAATTCACCAAATGGCCTATATTTTGAAATTTTATATTTCTTTCTTTCTCAAATAAATTTAAACTTAACTCCTCCTCTGACTTTACATAATTACAATTATATGAAAATAACATGGTTTATAACTTATTGTGTTTTGTAGTAGTTAATTAATACTACTGTTATTAAAATAAATAATTATGAACATTGTTTAGCAATCTGCACAATTGAACATATTGCAGACATGGTTTGAACATACATCTTTTAACTATTCTTGAGCTAACATAGCATACCTATTAAAACATTATTAATGGTATGTAGGCTATTATTTATCAAACATAATTCTTTTTAAAACACATAACATAAATCTTATTTTCTAATAACCCTTACAAATACATTTTATTAACACATTGATTTTAGGACTGTGAATAAACAGTCTATTTAAACATTTTACACTTATTAATACTATATTAATGCCAGTCCTTTCTGGTCTAAACCATTATTACTTGTGATCCCCTACATCAGTAAACATTAACTCCCATACTCTATTTATTATCATTTTTTACAAATGTCCTGTAAATAAAGATTTACATTAAAATAATAAAATACTGGAAATCTTCCATTTTATTATTTTATTATGCTGTTTTATTATTAGATATTAAAGTTGTGATATAGCATACTGATAAGTTATAGTATCACCAACTTTAAGTTTATTGCATTTCTAAAAAACACTTACACTGTTGGTTCTGGTATTTTGAGTCTTATTATCTCAGACCAGACCTTTAGTAATCATGGACTGTTAAGACTAGTTTATTTTCTTTATTACACAATAGCTTTAGTCGGTTCACTTCTTATAACGCTATACAGCACTTTAGTTTTCTCAATAATTACATTTTATAGGATTTTGGATATGTTATACTTTCTTTGCATAGTTTTTGTGGGTTCGGGGTTGATAGTAGTTTATATAATAATAGGTTTTACAACGGTGTTTCTTTCATACTATTTCTTCCTCTCCTCCTGTCTTCCTTCTTGTCCTTCTTCTAGTCTTCATTCTTGTCCCTCTTGTAGTCTTCATTCTTGTCCCTCGTCTAGTCTTCATTCTTCTGGTTTTCTTGTCTTCCTTCTTCATTCTTGGGTAAACCAAGGTACTGGGTGTTATCTCGACAGAGGTTAGTTTGGAGCATTTGATTTATTCACTAATACTGACTTTATTCTTCTCTGACAGGTTTCAGGGTATTGTTTTCTTCCTGATCACAAACTTTATTCTTCCCTCTTCTTGTTTTTGGGGTATTTTGGTATTCACCACTCTTAAATTGAGTCTCTTTTTTCTTGATATGTTCTTATATAACTGGTTTACTGCTCTGAGCTTCCTGGGTAACTTACTGATATTATACTATGAGTTGCTTCGATACTTTCTTTGGTTTGTTAAACAGTGGTTTTTATATATAATGTAATGAGGATTTTTATTTTATCGTGGTTCATTCCTCTGATTTATTTAAATGTCATTCAATATTATTATAACATTTGTTGGTGTAATTAAACTTTATGATTTCATATGACTTAAGATGTAGTGGATTTTCTGTCACGCTACAGAATGCCCTTCTCCAGAAGTAATTTTTTTCAGACTATACTTGCTTTGTCTGAAACAATTGCTTATGATAATTATTCTAGGTTTGTTACTATTTTGGACTTCCTTCCATTTTAAAAATTTTCTTATTTATATTTGAGTTTATATCATTCTCAGTTGATCTTCCTTGATAGTAATAGTCATCTGAGTTTCATATTTATTATTTCATTTTCATATTTCTTCTTAGTATTTTCTCCTTGGGATATTTCCTCCCTATCGTTCCCTACTTTGTGAGCTGGTTCAGTTCAGAGAGGCACTGTACGCTACTTTCCTCTGCTGTCCAATACTTCACACATATTTGAGTACAGAGGCAAATCATCTCTGCTCAAAAACATATTAATCCTGCTGGAATTATCTTCAGACAGATTAAAAAATTATTCAGAATAGCACACATTGTTACTATTTAAAAAAAAATATCTTTGGGATACTTCACTTATTTCTTATTATATTTCTCAGAGATTTTAATATTCCTATCTCAGTTGTTCTTCTGACTCATTAACTGGATGTTTCTTTCATTTGATATTATGGTAGGAAGCTCTTCTATTATTACATTTTTCAACTTTTCTTATCATATAAATCTTTTGGTTATAAATTCTTTATTACCTTCTGGTTTTTTAATTATAATCTGCATTGTTTATAGTAGCATATCTTTATGACATTTTTAGACTGTTTCTTTGTTCTTAAATTTCCACTTGTTCTATTTTCTAGAACTTTTTATAACTGTCATCATCATAATTGACATTTAATTAATAAATCATTTTATATTAATTCGTTTAATTACATAAATCTTTGACATTATTCTTACATTATTCCTGTCATTGTTATTATACTTTCGAATGATGGTTTTTTATTAATTTCATAATGAGGTCATAATTTCTCCTCATACCACTTCAAAGTTTCATTATCTCATAATTCCAAATAAGTTTTTTCACTTTATTATATTCAATCACTCAAATCGTATTAAAGAATTTTTTCTTTTTTATTTCCTTTAGTTTCATTTTATGGAAAGGTTTTTCCTCTTCATATTGAACTTAGACATGATCATACTGTCCAGAACTATTTGTTTTAATTCTAAATCTGTTTCCTTTCTTCATCCCATTATGATCCTTTGTTACCATGGTAATTATATTCTATGCTTACCATAAATATGGTATGAAATCTCTTCTGTTTATCTCACCAAAGTGTTTTATTTATAATTGGTTGGTAAGTTGTACTTATACTTGGTTTGGAAACTTGATTATACATAATTCAAAATTCACTCTTCTTATATTATTCCATAAAGTTTTCTCAAATAATTTGTATGTAAGGTGGGCTTACATGTGTTTTGGCTGGTTTATTTCTCTAAACTCTCTTGGTATTATTGTCAAAATGTTTCTCTTCAAATAAATATTTAGTAAGCTGTCCTTACTTGTTTTTAGAATTTAGATAATTTTACCTTCAAAATTCTGTTTATATATTTTCTTCCAAAATGTTTCTTCTCAAATAAATTGTATGTAATGGGCTTACATTGTTTTTTTGAATTTAGGGGATTTATTCTAACTTCTTCTTATGCATATCTTCTAAATGGTTTTCCTTTAAATAATTTTGATGTAAGGTTGGCTTACATGTATTTTAGAATTTGGGGATTATTTCAAAATTCTTCTCAGATAACTCCTGTGTGATGTCCTTCAGGTAGTTGCACCCGATGATTGTAATACGATTGTGATTATTCTCAAAATTGCACTCATTATTATTATTATACCCAGTAGTCAGGAGCAGTAACGGGTTCTGGCGATTTATTACTGCCTGGTGCCCGTTTAAAGGCTCGGCATCATTGTTCCTTAGAGCCATATTATTCGATGCCTCATTCGGGATGCTCAGAGTGGTTACCTGCCGATCGGTCCTATGGTCTTCCGGTCGTTCATGGTGCGACCTCTGTTCAGTGTTGTCCAAACTATTGCTCCTACGCGTCGGATAGTACCTCGGTTGGTCCCGTTCTAGGCTCCTCCGCCTTTCTTCGTATCCGCGGTAACTGTTTCGTCGATTGTGGTTGAATCCTCGCTGTCTTCCATCTGTGGCTCGTATGAAGTTCACTCTAGGGCGAGGAAACCTATTATTATTAAAATTACCATTATTGGGACCCGTACGATTGGTATTATTAGGGTAAGGACTATTACCATAATTGGGGCTTCTCTGACTATTTGCGTTATTAGGGTAGGGATTGCGGTTACCCTGATAACCATTAGAGGGTCGATTCGGGTTTTGATAATTTGGACCCGTATTATTATTATCATTGTAATTAGTATTGTTCCCATTATTATATTGTCTTATATTCCAATATGTCTCTGGTCCATATGCTGTATGACCTGAAAAATATCTGTGAGGGTCTTCATCTGGTTTATCAATTATTTGCTTCTCTGAAGCCCCATAATCTGGTTCTCCATCACATATCCATCCTGAAGGTATACATTTTTGTGTAATTGTACACTGGAATAGTCCTGGATGGCGCACTAATGGAACACACTCCGGTGATTCACCAGTGCCATCGTAACAGTCTGATAAGATGTTATATTTCCATCTTTCTGAAATACACTGTTTAGTTCCGCACTGGAACTGATCTAGTCCACATGTAGTATTCCGTTTACCTCTGGTCCTTCCCCATTGGTAGACTACTGCTTTGTGGTAAATTATTTCTGAGATTACCTTGAATCTCCTTCCGAAATTTCTGTAATTCCTGATTTCTTCATGGTCGGTAATTGGAATATTATTGACATCCATTAAACCATGGTTCATCATTTCTATTTCTTCCTTGGTTTTCCTTAATTTCCTTGGAAGCGTTGTCCTCCTTTCCCTTGGTTCCACTTCCATATCTTTAGTTTTTCTTTATTCCCGTTAGTTTTCCTTTCAAGTAATACTACAACTGGTTCCATGGTCTTATTGTTCGGTATTTCCTCTGGTTCTGGTTTGTTATCATTTTTTATTTCTTCTGTCTTTTTCTTTCTTAATTCTTCGCTTTTTAATCTGTCCTCTCTCCTTTTCTTATCCTGGTCATCTAGTTTCTCTATTATTCGTTGGCCCATTTCCATTATCTTGTTCACCTCTCTACTATTGTAAGTTCTGCCATTTTGCTTGTCGTTATATTGCCCTTCTTCCTGACTGTATAACCGCTGCCAGGCTTATCTATTCAAGCCCTCTAAGTTGGACGCCACTTTGTAACAGACCGCTGTATGCCGGTCGTTACAAAAGAATAAAATGTAAAAAGGAAATTTCATAAAAATAGAAATTTCAAATAGTAGAAGATTTTGTTTATGTTTATTAAGAGGTGTGTATAAGAAATAAATCTGTTTTAAAAGGTTCTTGTAAAAATTTTAATAACAGGTAGGTATTTATTGGCCGTCGAGCACTTCTTGAAGATTTGAACCAAGTCTGGAGTTAAATAGATTAACTCCAGTTAATAATCGATTGGTGACTTTCCTGACTGGTCCAATATCTTGTTCAAATAAAATATATTCTTCTTATTTAAGTCCTTCAGCCTTAATAAATACTCTTAAATTAACCTGTGAAATAAGTAACAGATACGAAATAATGGAAATATAAAGATTTATTGACAATTTAAATAAATAATCGATTTTTTATCGATGGAGAGCAATTATCGACTCTGTCTCGGGAATTATCGATTGTGTCATACAGAACAAAATTTATGATATTTAATATATTACAAGACAGGTTCTTTGAGCGATTAGAATTAATAGTCAGAGAAGGGTGACGTGAAAAAATAACATTAACAATTAAAAATAAATACAATAATTACTATTCAATAGTATTTAAATAATTCCAGTATATAATATTTTAATAAATGTTTTGTCGAACCATTGAAGACTGACGTCACTGCGATGTAGGAAGCAGGCTTCTTATTCAAGATGGCCGCTACTCGATTTGGACTAGGTTACTGCAAATGCGTCGTGTCAGAAAATCACAATAAAATTACCTTCATTAAGGTTTGAAATATCCCCGCACTGGTGTAATATGTCTATTAAGTTATTAGGTGTATTCTGAAGACGTGTTCTGTGTAAACTTGTGTTAGTTAGTTTATTTTGTATGTGTTCACTTCTGCGATTAAGTTCTCAAGTTATGGTTAGGATTGTAGAGTGAATCAGTTTAAATATAATGTTTTACTTGTTTCTATCACTCGTATTATGAAGTTAAGTGTTCGTTTTCACTATTGTCGTGAATGTATTGATAGCTTTAGTTTTAAAAAGTGTCTAATTCGTCTAACTCTTGTTTCATATTTTAATGGCTAAACGCTAGTATCATTTTCAACTCGATTTAAAGAACGTTTTGTCACACACCTATCCAGCTTGATATTCAACAAAAGACTAATTAACTTGGTCATAAATCTGGCCCAGTTAATCTTTGAAAAAGTATTGTTAACATATTTCGATTACCTGTACATATGATAAAATATTACATTATATATGGAATTTATCTATTTTATTCATTACTTTTATGAATTATGAACCTTATTATTGGTTTAATCATATCATTCCCTTTAAATTGATGTATTCCGTACATCATGTATTGTTGTATTGATGTATGTAGTATTATAGTCCATATCTGTAGACATTTTGTGGAAATTAACAAATTCCTTCCACTCTTTGGAAATATAGGCTCAAAATTGGATTTCCGTCTTTATACAAAATTCCTCCATTTTAGGTATCAGTAATACTATTATAATAAATTTTAATTAGTCATATTCCTCTTCCTTTCCTTAAGTACATATAAATTAAACCTTTGAACTGGTTTTTTGTGTTAATCTGTAAATTTGACATTGCTCTTTAAAATTAATTATTTTATATATTTTGAAAATTTACAATGTTTTAAGTTATATTTCCTTATTATTATTTTAACTCATAGGATCATTTCCAGTAGTGGTTAACTGAGTTATCTTATATAAATCTTGCTAGTTTACAGGATTTATAAGTGATTTATACTAGTTTATATTGGTTGTGTGAATTCACCAAATGGCCTATATTTTGAAATTTTATATTTCTTTCTTTCTCAAATAAATTTAAACTTAACTCCTCCTCTGACTTTACATAATTACAATTATATGAAAATAACATGGTTTATAACTTATTGTGTTTTGTAGTAGTTAATTAATACTACTGTTATTAAAATAAATAATTATGAACATTGTTTAGCAATCTGCACAATTGAACATATTGCAGACATGGTTTGAACATACATCTTTTAACTATTCTTGAGCTAACATAGCATACCTATTAAAACATTATTAATGGTATGTAGGCTATTATTTATCAAACATAATTCTTTTTAAAACACATAACATAAATCTTATTTTCTAATAACCCTTACAAATACATTTTATTAACACATTGATTTTAGGACTGTGAATAAACAGTCTATTTAAACATTTTACACTTATTAATACTATATTAATGCCAGTCCTTTCTGGTCTAAACCATTATTACTTGTGATCCCCTACATCAGTAAACATTAACTCCCATACTCTATTTATTATCATTTTTTACAAATGTCCTGTAAATAAAGATTTACATTAAAATAATAAAATACTGGAAATCTTCCATTTTATTATTTTATTATGCTGTTTATTATTAGATATTAAAGTTGTGATATAGCATACTGATAAGTTATAGTATCACCAACTTTAAGTTTATTGCATTTCTAAAAAACACTTACACAAATTCACTTTCACTGTTGGTTCTGATATTTTGAGTCTTATTATCTCAGACCAGACCTTTAGTAATCATGGACTGTTAAGACTAGTTTATTTTCTTTATTACACAATAGCTTTAGTCGGTTCACTTCTTATAACGCTATACAGCACCTTAGTTTTCTCAATAATTACATTTTTATAGGATTTTGGGTATGTTATACTTTCTTTTGCATAGTTTTTGTGGGTTTGGGGTTGATAGTAGTTTATATAATAATAGGTTTCACAACGGTGTTTCTTTCATACTATTTCTTCCTCTCCTCCTGTCTTCCTTCTTGTCCTTCTTCGTATCTTCCTTCTTGTCCCTCTTCTAGTCTTCATTCTTGTCCCTCTTCTAGTCTTCATTCTTCTGGTTTTCTTGTCTTCCTTCTTCATTCTTGGGTAAACCAAGGTACTGGTGTTATCTCGACAGAGGTTTAGTTTGGAGCGTTTAATTTATTCACTGATATTGACTTTATTCTTCTCTACAGGTTTCAGGGTATTGTTTTCTTCCTGATCACAAACTTTATTCTTCCCTCTTCTTGTTTTTGGGGTATTTTGGTATTCACCACTCTTTAATTGAGTCTCTTTTTTTCTTGATATGTTCTTATATAACTGGTTTACTGCTCTGAGCTTCCTGGGTAAATTACTGATATGATACTATGAGTTGCTTCGATACTTTCTTTGGTTTTTTAAACAGTGGTTTTTATATATTACGTAATGAGGATTTTTATTTTATCGTGTTTCATTCCTCTGATTTATTTAAATGTCATTCAATATTATTATAACATTTGTTGGTGTAATTAAACTTTATGATTTCATATGACTTAAGATGTAGTGGATTTTCTGTCACGCTACAATGTGCGTTGTTGTCAATGAACTACTTACCTGTGTGCGTGTGTGCTGTTACAGATGACAAATCCATACGTTAACGGCTTAGCAATCTTCAATACGCTCTTCTTCATGCGGTACAATACTTCTGTTTAATGGTTGCAGTTTACACATGCACATAGGTTCAGTGGTGTATACAGATGACAAATATTAACTATGTACGTACTTACAACGCTCTCTCTCTCTCTCTCTCTCTCTCTCTCTCTCTCTCTCTCTCTCTCTCTCTCTCTCTCTCTCTCTCTCTCTCTCTCACTCGTCGTCAAAACACAGTATTCATTTTTCATTGTATTAAATATTAACTATGTGTGCGTGTGTGTTGTCAACTACTTACATGCATGTTCGCTCTCTCTCTCTTAACATAACGCTCCGTGTGAAGCGTTTGTAGAGCAGTCTCTCTCTCTCTCTCTCTCTCTCTCTCTCTCTCTCTCTCTCTCTCTCTCTTACCGTGTACATTGAGTAGTCGGTGTGATGAGTAAATTATTCTAGCTCTCTCTATATTTGACAAATATTAACTATGTATGTGTTGTTGTTGTCAATGAACTACTTTATAATGTATATATATATATACCTATATGTGTGTGCGGTTAGTCCGTCAAAGGGTTCAAAAAATATGTAAAACAAAAATACAGAATATAAGAATTGTTATATTTACAAATAAAATATGTTACAGATACTATTTGCAAATACAAATGATGTTGGTAATGTATGATTTTAAAGACAACTTTGTCACTAGCAATCTTCAATACGCTCTTCTTCAGGTGGTACTACATTAAGCCGGTCCCTGGACTTCACTTTTATGGGGGCTTCATAAACATAAAGATCACTACCACCAATAATTTGTGGTACAATACTTCGGTTTAATGGTAAAACCTAAGACAAAGCATTAAAGAAAACATGCAATCAGTATTAATTACAAAATATCACTGTAGTAAAATGTACAAATCACACGACTTTATGTGAAGAAAATCGAGGCTAGAAGACGCATTAAAAAGTGCGCCGAGGAGCGCACGGAAAAATTTAATGCGGAACATAAACTAGTCAAGTTCAAGACTGGAGAGAGTGTGCTTTTACGAGCATTAAATGTTGGAAGAAGGGAGGACAACACAGCCGCGAAGTTTTTTAGGCTGTATAATGGTCCGTATACCCTGTCGGAGCAAGTTGGGAAAAATACCTTTATCTTAACCAACCCAAATACCAACCGTGCGATTGGTAAATTCCATGCGTCCTCATTGAGGAAGTATTATACAAAGGATCCGTAAACTCAGAAATAAATGTCAGGATATAGGGGTAAGAATGTGTAGTGATTTAAATATGTCAATTCAGGTTTAATTGTGGTATGTAAGATGGCTCTGTGAATGAACAATAATCTAGTTTTGTTAAGGAATGTTGTCTGTGTACCCTATGACCCTGCATAAGATTTCGTTATCTGTGTTTCAAGAACATGTGTGTTTGTTTTGGTTTGAAGGTTACCACGTGTCTTTTGATTTGATGGCAGATTCCCCTTGCCAAAGAGTCGAGAAGATACACAGCATTTCTATATCGAAATAAATGCTATCAGTTTAGAGTAGTTCCATTTGGTTTGGTTACCAGTTTAGCGGCCATGGTCAGGTGTTTGGAGTTAGCTCTGGGACCCGAGGTGGAGGACTTCGTCAGCATATTTGTTGATGATATTTTGGTCATATCCAAATCATTTGAAGAACATCTTGAACATCTCAAGATTGTATTTCAGAAATTGCAAGCCGCTAACCTGACTCTCAATCTTGAAAAGTGTGAATTCGGGAAATCGCAAATTAAATTTTTGGGACATATTATCTCAGCGGAAGGTATAACAACTGACCCGGAAAAAATACGTGCGATCATGGAGTTCCCGAAACCCACAAAACCCAGGGATATCAGAGCGTTCCTCGGATTGACTGGGTACTTCAGACGTTTTACGCCAGAATATTCTGGGACAATTGAGCCGTTGTTAGAACTGCTTCGTAAGAGTACTAAATGGAGATGGGAGGAGCGTCATCAGCATGCTTTCGACGCGACTAAAAATTTGTATAGTAGGAACCTGCACGTGTTCCATCCTGAGAAAAGGGGCACATATGTCCTGAATTGCGATGCTTCGGATTACGCCATTGGGGGGGTACTCTACCAACGGAATGAGAAGGGTGAAAACAAAATAATTGCGCACAGCAGTAGGTCACTAAAAGGGGCCGAACGTAACTATTTCACATCGGAGAAAGAAATATTGGCTATTGTGTACTGCATTAGTAAATTTCGTTATTACCTGGTTGGACAACACTTCGAAATCCTTTCGGACAACCAGGCCTTATCGTTCATGTTGCGCTGCAAGTTAGCGAACGCTCGCATATCCCGTTGGATCATGGCCATCCAAGAGTACGACTTTACCATTAAATACTGTAAGGCAAGCGAGAACCAAGCAGCTGACACGTTAAGCCGATACCCTCCAATGGTGGAAGAACGTCATGCGTCTAATAACCAGGAAGTTCAAATTCTAGCTGTCAAATATAAATTAGAAGACAGTCTCAAAAATAAGTTAAGAAATATTGGTATGGAACAACAGCGGGACACAAAATTGAAGCGGATATGTGACGCTATCCGGATACAAGAAAACCCTAAGTACAGAATATATAAAGACGTAGTGTATAAAATTATCAATGGTGGATGGAAGATTATGGTACCGGACGCCATGGTGGAAGACCTCACCTGGATGTGTCATGAGAGTCTGGCTCATGCGGGGCCTTATAAATGTTACCTGGCAATGCGGGAGGATTTTGTGTGGCTAAATATGACCAGGAAAATAAAGGCCATACTCCGCTCATGCCACATCTGCCAAACAGCGAAATATCCGAACCAACATACACAGGTTGAAATGGGTAACATTGTTGTGCGTAATAAAAATGACCTTGTATGCATTGATTTTTTGGGTCCGCTTCCTCGGGAGGCACGTGGAATGAAGAACCTGGTGGTTGTTACGGATGCCTTTACCAAACATGTTAGCCTATATGCTATTGGTAGACCTACTACGTCGGCTGTCATAAACATTATGCTAAATAAATACATGCCGAAAAATGGTCCCGTAAGGAAGATACTCTCAGATCAAGGTAAGCAATTTACGAACACCAAGTGGCACTCCGAGCTTGAGAAACACGGGGTCCAGACGGTCTTGACTGCGATCCGGAGACCGCAAGGTAACTTGGCCGAGCGGGTCAACAAGGAGTTGGGACGGTTGTTCCGTACGTACTGTAATACTAACCAGAGTAAGTGGCCGGAATTCCTAGAATTTTTTGAGTATGCCATAAATGGAAATTATAATTCTACTACTGGGTATACTCCGAATGAACTCCAAACCGGAGAAATGCCAGGCCGGGTCTGGGGTAAACACATTGAAAGGATAGCGACGCATAATATGCCTATACCAGTTGAGATAAAGAAAATCGAGGCTAGAAGACGCATTAAAAAGTGCGCCGAGGAGCGCACGGAAAAATTTAATGCGGAACATAAACTAGTCAAGTTCAAGACTGGAGAGAGTGTGCTTTTACGAGCATTAAATGTTGGAAGAAGGGAGGACAACACAGCCGCGAAGTTTTTTAGGCTGTATAATGGTCCGTATACCCTGTCGGAGCAAGTTGGGAAAAATACCTTTATCTTAACCAACCCAAATACCAACCGTGCGATTGGTAAATTCCATGCGTCCTCATTGAGGAAGTATTATACAAAGGATCCGTAAACTCAGAAATAAATGTCAGGATATAGGGGTAAGAATGTGTAGTGATTTAAATATGTCAATTCAGGTTTAATTGTGGTATGTAAGATGGCTCTGTGAATGAACAATAATCTAGTTTTGTTAAGGAATGTTGTCTGTGTACCCTATGACCCTGCATAAGATTTCGTTATCTGTGTTTCAAGAACATGTGTGTTTGTTTTGGTTTGAAGGTTACCACGTGTCTTTTGATTTGATGCTTTGGTCAAAGTGACAGTTGGAATTGTTAGTATTAATTGAGGATGTTTATTTGATTTTAGTTCGAGGGTATTATTATTATTTCAGGATTAGGAAGTTGTTTTGGGTATATTAAAAAAAAAAAAAATTTTTATTTTTTGTTAGTTAACTAAAGAAAAAAAAAAAAATTTTTTTTTTGTGCGGGAAGGAGTTAATCCTGCAACGAATCACAGGATCATGATAGGCGGGGCAAGTTCATATATTACACAGACAATGGACATTCATATTATATTGGTAGATGGTTAAGTTTGGTTGTTATCAATTGTATTTAGTAAGGTTAAGGGTTTAGTTTAGAAAAACTGTGCATTATTATTTATGGTTATTCATGTACTGTGTTAGTGGAAATGTGCGCGCGTGCGCGAGTGGGAAACGTTTCCCGGGCGGTGCGTGAAGTATTATCGTTGTTTTGACATTAGCTGAACTGAGACATGTGTATCGCTACAATCCCTATACCTGTCGGATTATTGTTTACGTTCATGTATATTATTAGTATGTAGGCAGTCATGCATGAGATACGAGTAGTCTGATTACCGCTATGCATGCTGTTACAAAGTAAATGCACTCTACTGCATGAAAAGTGCATGGTCATTTTATACTAACCATGTGACTTCCATCCACCAATAGAATGCTGACTGGTGGTTGGAAATTTTCTTAAGCCTGTCGTTACACAGGCAGTTCTTCTACGCCATCTACCGCGAACGGGTCGTGCACTCCTTGTACAAGAATTCTACCGCTTGCAAGGTGTTGTAAAGACTATTCGTCGATAGTGAAACGGGAAGGCTCAGAACTGTGTATGTAGTACATCTGCACGCAGGAGTGTTTAAACGCATTACGCGTATAATTACGACAGTTCTTCTACGCCATCTACCGCGAACGGGACGTGCACCCCTTGTACAAGATTCTACCGCTTGCAAGGTGTTGTAAAAACTATTCGTCGTTAGTGAAACGGGAAGACTCAGAACTGTGTGTGTAGTACATTTGCACACATCAGTGTTTTAACGCATTGTGCGAAAAATTACAAGCAGTTCTTCACTGCTGCTACCGCGAACGGTACATACAATCCTTGTACAAGACTCTACCGCTTGCAAGGATCTGTTAAGACTTTTCGGGGATAGTAACGAGTGTTACGCATAACAATTGATTTTATATCTTTACACACGATATTAATATTGTAGTATTACGTGTGTAAGAAGTGAGTGTAACTGTATCACTGTGCGAGATTTTCCGCAGTGACAGTATCATTAATTGTTACGCAATAGTTCCATCAAGACGTTTCCGTGCTAGTGCAAGATTTCCTCATAGGGTGGTCTGCTGATCGCGGTAGACCTTGGTATTCGCGAGAACACTTGAAGAAGCCGGAGAGGTATAAGCTCAATATACCGTTATTGATTAAACTCACTGTCACCTGAGATATTACTTGGTCTTAAACTCTATATAAGTTTTGCGAGTAATAAAATCCGTAGTACCGTTGTGTGTGCGAAGTGTCGGATTCATCGTGGGTGTTGCAGGACATCAGCCCAGCTGTTACAGGACATCAGCCCAGCTGATATAGGACATCAGCCCAGCTGTTATAGGACACCAGCCCAGCTGTTATAGGACACCAGCCCAGCTGTTATAGGACCAGCCCAGCTGTTACAGGACGCCAGCCCAGCTGTAAACGTTTCTGGTGAAACGTCTGTCATTTGTAAGCCACACCTGACGAACCATCTATACCGCAAGGACCGGCCCTTCTCTTCAACAACATCATCGTGGGAGTCTTCTTATGTAATGTATCACGTCTTGCATATGAACATTATTTAACATTTTGAAAGAAAGACTCTATATCAAACATTACATTCTGTACATTTCAAATATACCATATAAACTATAACTTGTGTTTGTACAATAAATAATCTTAAACCCTCCAATATAGACTTGTAATTTGAAATACACATACTATCATATCCTATGCGCCAATAATTTAGTAATTTGTGTTGTCGCATAGAGATATTTTGGCGCTTAGCAACGTAGGGCTCGTTAAATAGCGATTAATTTACGCTATTACATATTTGTCTATGAATATAAAATTTGTTGGAAAAATCCGACGTATAAATATAATTAGCATAATAATTGTATGTGTATTGTGCATATGAAAAGCTGAGGATATAATATATCAATTGTGCATATTCTCTTGTATATCATATATGAACAGATTTTATCAGTATATTGGAGGTAGATTATTAGTTGTTGTATGTTAGATAAGGTATTTACATGTTGATATTTTGAACTGCTTTTTCTGTGTCCATATAAACTGGTTACCATATGTTCTAATCTTGTTGTGATAATAATAACTTGCTTTGCGTATAAATCAATAAATTTAAATTTACTAAATTTTAAATTAATTTGTGATCACTATGTAGAATAAAAAAGAGCTTATAGAATATTTAAGGGCCAGGGCACTTGATGATAAAACCATATCTGAGCATAGTAGAGCCGTTAGGCGGAAATTCTGGGATAGGATTGAAAGTAATATTAACGAGGCAACTCGCTTAGGGCATAGTATTTCGTTGTTCGATATGGTCGGAGATATGGATGTTGCATGCAATTATAGTGAAGATGACGAAAGTGAAATTAGTAATAGCAACACTATTAGTCCAGAACATACTTCAGATAATTGCTGCGGGGAGATGAAAGCCGTGGAAGAAGAGATGATATCGGATATACAAGGAGTTTCAGAGGAAAGTAAAGCCAGGGATGAGGAGATGATAGCCATTAGGCAGGAATTTTGGGAAGAAATGGACGCCGACAGAGAGGAGAGGATGGCGAAACTACAGGAAATGTCAGCTGATATTGAAGCAGATTTATCTGTTGAGAATATTGCACCGTGTGATAATTTTGAAGTACCTAATGTCCTTGTGGAACATACTCTCAAAGAAAGTAGTATGGAAGTTAACCAAGATGTTACATCTGGAGGAGTAACGGAGAACAGTAGCGTAGTAAATGAAATTGAAAATGATTATACAGAAACAACCTTATTAGGGCCTAGTAGTTCGTATCTCGGTAAAGTCGAATATTTAGAATCTGCATCGGATTGTAGTGAGGCTAACAGAAATGAAATTAGTAGTAACAACACTGTTAGTCTGGAACATACTTCAGGTAAGTGCTGTGGTGGGGTGATATTTTGTAGTGTAACAGATATAGCATGCGAGAACCGTGAACATATGATAGGATCTGAAGCTATCATGGATGCGGACAGTGTATGCATAACACATAAAATTTCCGAACCAGTAGTAGAGCCTGGAACTAGTATGGATACTAACGGTGCAGGTATTTATGACTTATGGCCTGATGATGAGGTACTAGAAGAATCAATATCAGATACTGAGGTGTTTACGGAGGATGGAGAGGTAAATGATACGGGTGACAATAAGGTGACAACAATTATGATAAATAATAATGAACCGCCGCGTAATCAGTTTCATGTTCAAACACCACAAAATCAGCCGCAATCACAACAACATAAAAATACAACTCAGCAGATTAATACCAACTTATTAGCGACAGTTACTGGAAATGATTTAGTTGAAAAGCAGTTCAATCAATCAATTATGAAAAATGTTAGTTATAAGAATGAAACTGTTATGTATGGCCTATATCCTGCAGCAATTAGGGATAATTTAATGTGTAATAATGATAATAGTAATAAACATGAAGGAAATATGAGTATTGAAAATTGCACCGACCTTATTGTCGAAGCAAAAATCAGTGGTTATGTTGACGAGATGTTGGTCGACAGCGGCACAGGAATATCGCTGTTGGACGAGCAGTTACGTAAGAGGTGTAAAAACCACTTTATACAAATGCCGATTCTGCCGGTAAGTCACACAAGGATAAAATCAGCAGCGTGTGAGTCGCAGATAGTTGAAAAACAGGCACGTATAACAAGATATGTGCAGGGAACGGAAATAGATGCGACCGTCCTTGGAGTTAAAAAACTCGGACATAATATATTTTGGGAGTGGACACATTAAATAAACTGCACGCGAACATTGATTTTCCAAATAAAATACTAAAATGTACTATAAATAATAGTAAACACGATATCAGGTTAGGACGCAGGAGGGGTAAGACGGGGTCTGATTGTGAACCTATTACTATAACTCGCCCAGCGGTTCAACTTGCCGATAAGATAACACATAATATGCGGACTCACAGCAGGCAGATAACGAGCAATGAGCAAGATAAGCTGCAAAGTATGCTTCATAAATTCGAATCTGTGTTTTCAAAAAATCCTACCGTCACGAATGTTTATGAACACAGTATTCAGGTGACTGATGAAAATAAATTTGTACGGAAGACGTACCCCATCCCCCTTCACTATCAACAACAGGTTGATGCCGAAGTTAAGAGTATGCTTCAGAATGGTGTGATTGAACGAACTGATAGCAATTTTTTAAATCCTATGGTTGTTGTTAAAAAGAAAAATAACGACATTCGATTATGTCTCGACATGAGAAATCTAAATTCTATTACAAAAAAATGCTACGACTGTGCTCCGAATGCGGAGAACCTATTCATAAAATGTCAAGGTGTTAAATACATGTCTCGCCTTGATCTTAAAAGTGGATTCTGGCAGATTCCCCTTGCCAAAGAGTCGAGAAGATACACAGCATTTCTATATCGAAATAAATGCTATCAGTTTAGAGTAGTTCCATTTGGTTTGGTTACCAGTTTAGCGGCCATGGTCAGGTGTTTGGAGTTAGCTCTGGGACCCGAGGTGGAGGACTTCGTCAGCATATTTGTTGATGATATTTTGGTCATATCCAAATCATTTGAAGAACATCTTGAACATCTCAAGATTGTATTTCAGAAATTGCAAGCCGCTAACCTGACTCTCAATCTTGAAAAGTGTGAATTCGGGAAATCGCAAATTAAATTTTTGGGACATATTATCTCAGCGGAAGGTATAACAACTGACCCGGAAAAAATACGTGCGATCATGGAGTTCCCGAAACCCACAAAACCCAGGGATATCAGAGCGTTCCTCGGATTGACTGGGTACTTCAGACGTTTTACGCCAGAATATTCTGGGACAATTGAGCCGTTGTTAGAACTGCTTCGTAAGAGTACTAAATGGAGATGGGAGGAGCGTCATCAGCATGCTTTCGACGCGACTAAAAATTTGTATAGTAGGAACCTGCACGTGTTCCATCCTGAGAAAAGGGGCACATATGTCCTGAATTGCGATGCTTCGGATTACGCCATTGGGGGGGTACTCTACCAACGGAATGAGAAGGGTGAAAACAAAATAATTGCGCACAGCAGTAGGTCACTAAAAGGGGCCGAACGTAACTATTTCACATCGGAGAAAGAAATATTGGCTATTGTGTACTGCATTAGTAAATTTCGTTATTACCTGGTTGGACAACACTTCGAAATCCTTTCGGACAACCAGGCCTTATCGTTCATGTTGCGCTGCAAGTTAGCGAACGCTCGCATATCCCGTTGGATCATGGCCATCCAAGAGTACGACTTTACCATTAAATACTGTAAGGCAAGCGAGAACCAAGCAGCTGACACGTTAAGCCGATACCCTCCAATGGTGGAAGAACGTCATGCGTCTAATAACCAGGAAGTTCAAATTCTAGCTGTCAAATATAAATTAGAAGACAGTCTCAAAAATAAGTTAAGAAATATTGGTATGGAACAACAGCGGGACACAAAATTGAAGCGGATATGTGACGCTATCCGGATACAAGAAAACCCTAAGTACAGAATATATAAAGACGTAGTGTATAAAATTATCAATGGTGGATGGAAGATTATGGTACCGGACGCCATGGTGGAAGACCTCACCTGGATGTGTCATGAGAGTCTGGCTCATGCGGGGCCTTATAAATGTTACCTGGCAATGCGGGAGGATTTTGTGTGGCTAAATATGACCAGGAAAATAAAGGCCATACTCCGCTCATGCCACATCTGCCAAACAGCGAAATATCCGAACCAACATACACAGGTTGAAATGGGTAACATTGTTGTGCGTAATAAAAATGACCTTGTATGCATTGATTTTTTGGGTCCGCTTCCTCGGGAGGCACGTGGAATGAAGAACCTGGTGTTTGTTACGGATGCCTTTACCAAACATGTTAGCCTATATGCTATTGGTAGACCTACTACGTCGGCTGTCATAAACATTATGCTAAATAAATACATGCCGAAAAATGGTCCCGTAAGGAAGATACTCTCAGATCAAGGTAAGCAATTTACGAACACCAAGTGGCACTCCGAGCTTGAGAAACACGGGGTCCAGACGGTCTTGACTGCGATCCGGAGACCGCAAGGTAACTTGGCCGAGCGGGTCAACAAGGAGTTGGGACGGTTGTTCCGTACGTACTGTAATACTAACCAGAGTAAGTGGCCGGAATTCCTAGAATTTTTTGAGTATGCCATAAATGGAAATTATAATTCTACTACTGGGTATACTCCGAATGAACTCCAAACCGGAGAAATGCCAGGCCGGGTCTGGGGTAAACACATTGAAAGGATAGCGACGCATAATATGCCTATACCAGTTGAGATAAAGAAAATCGAGGCTAGAAGACGCATTAAAAAGTGCGCCGAGGAGCGCACGGAAAAATTTAATGCGGAACATAAACTAGTCAAGTTCAAGACTGGAGAGAGTGTGCTTTTACGAGCATTAAATGTTGGAAGAAGGGAGGACAACACAGCCGCGAAGTTTTTTAGGCTGTATAATGGTCCGTATACCCTGTCGGAGCAAGTTGGGAAAAATACCTTTATCTTAACCAACCCAAATACCAACCGTGCGATTGGTAAATTCCATGCGTCCTCATTGAGGAAGTATTATACAAAGGATCCGTAAACTCAGAAATAAATGTCAGGATATAGGGGTAAGAATGTGTAGTGATTTAAATATGTCAATTCAGGTTTAATTGTGGTATGTAAGATGGCTCTGTGAATGAACAATAATCTAGTTTTGTTAAGGAATGTTGTCTGTGTACCCTATGACCCTGCATAAGATTTCGTTATCTGTGTTTCAAGAACATGTGTGTTTGTTTTGGTTTGAAGGTTACCACGTGTCTTTTGATTTGATGCTTTGGTCAAAGTGACAGTTGGAATTGTTAGTATTAATTGAGGATGTTTATTTGATTTTAGTTCGAGGGTATTATTATTATTTCAGGATTAGGAAGTTGTTTTGGGTATATTAAAAAAAAAAAAAATTTTTATTTTTTGTTAGTTAACTAAAGAAAAAAAAAAAAATTTTTTTTTTTGTGCGGGAAGGAGTTAATCCTGCAACGAATCACAGGATCATGATAGGCGGGGCAAGTTCATATATTACACAGACAATGGACATTCATATTATATTGGTAGATGGTTAAGTTTGGTTGTTATCAATTGTATTTAGTAAGGTTAAGGGTTTAGTTTAGAAAAACTGTGCATTATTATTTATGGTTATTCATGTACTGTGTTAGTGGAAATGTGCGCGCGTGCGCGAGTGGGAAACGTTTCCCGGGCGGTGCGTGAAGTATTATCGTTGTTTTGACATTAGCTGAACTGAGACATGTGTATCGCTACAATCCCTATACCTGTCGGATTATTGTTTACGTTCATGTATATTATTAGTATGTAGGCAGTCATGCATGAGATACGAGTAGTCTGATTACCGCTATGCATGCTGTTACAAAGTAAATGCACTCTACTGCATGAAAAGTGCATGGTCATTTTATACTAACCATGTGACTTCCATCCACCAATAGAATGCTGACTGGTGGTTGGAAATTTTCTTAAGCCTGTCGTTACACAGGCAGTTCTTCTACGCCATCTACCGCGAACGGGTCGTGCACTCCTTGTACAAGAATTCTACCGCTTGCAAGGTGTTGTAAAGACTATTCGTCGATAGTGAAACGGGAAGGCTCAGAACTGTGTATGTAGTACATCTGCACGCAGGAGTGTTTAAACGCATTACGCGTATAATTACGACAGTTCTTCTACGCCATCTACCGCGAACGGGACGTGCACCCCTTGTACAAGATTCTACCGCTTGCAAGGTGTTGTAAAAACTATTCGTCGTTAGTGAAACGGGAAGACTCAGAACTGTGTGTGTAGTACATTTGCACACATCAGTGTTTTAACGCATTGTGCGAAAAATTACAAGCAGTTCTTCACTGCTGCTACCGCGAACGGTACATACAATCCTTGTACAAGACTCTACCGCTTGCAAGGATCTGTTAAGACTTTTCGGGGATAGTAACGAGTGTTACGCATAACAATTGATTTTATATCTTTACACACGATATTAATATTGTAGTATTACGTGTGTAAGAAGTGAGTGTAACTGTATCACTGTGCGAGATTTTCCGCAGTGACAGTATCATTAATTGTTACGCAATAGTTCCATCAAGACGTTTCCGTGCTAGTGCAAGATTTCCTCATAGGGTGGTCTGCTGATCGCGGTAGACCTTGGTATTCGCGAGAACACTTGAAGAAGCCGGAGAGGTATAAGCTCAATATACCGTTATTGATTAAACTCACTGTCACCTGAGATATTACTTGGTCTTAAACTCTATATAAGTTTTGCGAGTAATAAAATCCGTAGTACCGTTGTGTGTGCGAAGTGTCGGATTCATCGTGGGTGTTGCAGGACATCAGCCCAGCTGTTACAGGACATCAGCCCAGCTGATATAGGACATCAGCCCAGCTGTTATAGGACACCAGCCCAGCTGTTATAGGACACCAGCCCAGCTGTTATAGGACCAGCCCAGCTGTTACAGGACGCCAGCCCAGCTGTAAACGTTTCTGGTGAAACGTCTGTCATTTGTAAGCCACACCTGACGAACCATCTATACCGCAAGGACCGGCCCTTCTCTTCAACAACATCATCGTGGGAGTCTTCTTATGTAATGTATCACGTCTTGCATATGAACATTATTTAACATTTTGAAAGAAAGACTCTATATCAAACATTACATTCTGTACATTTCAAATATACCATATAAACTATAACTTGTGTTTGTACAATAAATAATCTTAAACCCTCCAATATAGACTTGTAATTTGAAATACACATACTATCATATCCTATGCGCCAATAATTTAGTAATTTGTGTTGTCGCAGTTCTGAGAAGTACACATATTCATCTGCTCGCCTCCCTCCCGTTTACTGACAGTATGTTTGGATGCAGTCAACCACTGATAAGAATTCATCTTCTTGTTCCTATAATAATAATAACAGTACCTGCTTCATTATCATATACATTATGTGCTATATATATATAAATATATACATAAGGCTTTCAAAACACACACACACACACACACACACACACACACACACACACACACACACACACACACACACACACACACACACACACACACACACACACACACACACACACACACACACACACACACACACACACACACACACACACACACACACACACTGTGCCGGTGTAAATCCGGCCGTTGAAAAAGTTTTAGAAAAGTTTTGTCTAATTGTTGAGTAACGCGAAGGCAACGGTCAGCTGTAGTGACCCTTCTCCTGCTCGGTTAAGGCGGCGCGCGCAGCCGTAGTAGGGGGGTCGTTTTGGCTCTGTCGCTGAGAGCAGTGCAGCTCACCGCCCGCTACGAAATACATCGCTCTCTCTTCGAACAATTACGGCGTAGTTTGTATCCGTCTTCATGGCTTGCTGAAACTTAAACGACTCCCGGTAAGAAGTGCATTATCTTATGTTTTTATAAGTAATTATATATATATGGATAATTAATAACAAGGTGTATGCCACCGTATAAAATACGTAATTATGTGTGTGCGACCCGACAGTTTTTATATTAAGAGAGAACTCATTGTTCATTAAATTACTTAATGTTCAGCATATAGCTCATGTTCCGTTTATTATTACTAGAATAGTGTGAGAGGTATTGCAATTGTCATTGTCATGATACAGGTGTAGAATGTAAAAATTAATCGCTAAAAGTTAGCGCGTGGTGTCTATTCATGCAGCAGACTGTCGGGGAGCTATTTAATTAACTGTACAGTAGAGAGTTTCTTTGTGTGAACTTCCTTAGATGAAATTTTATTTATGTTAAAACATTCTTGATGCTGTGAATGCCTTGCAGTTGAATTTTTGGTCAAATAACGATTATCGCTCACCACGTGGCTGTTTAACCTGCAAAGTTCTGTCGAGGCATGTTGCCAGTGAGCTGATGACTTTTATATTACGCCACATTTAATAAAGTCTGTTCATTATTCAAATTTACTTATTCCATGGCTGATTTTCTACCCTTTAAGCTGGTTGCAAAAACTTTATTAATGAAAATTGTGCTTTTATTGAGAGTTAGTTGGATGCCCGTTCTGAGGTTAATTACCTGAACTCGGGTGTACAATTTTGGTGAACATTTCTCTAATTTATATGATTTAACAGGGTTCTTGAATTAAACCGGAGATTTGGCCTTGCTGATCGCCGTACACCTGCATCAGTCATGGACCATTAAACAAGATCTTGTCCGAAGAGGGAGTTGGTGACTGATTCTCGATGTAGCACTTGCCAGCAGTACTAAGGTGATATTCACAGTTTTATTTTACTTTTGGGGCCGGGCCGGCAGTGCGCCTGTTTTACATTAAATATCTTTGAAGCCATGTGACCATGTGTCCAGACTGTCTGCTAGAAAGGGGAGCAGCTGATCATGACTCTGAACATTATAAGTTAATTTCAAGAACACTTTTTTATAACTGATTTACATAACACTAAGTGCACTGCTTGTAATTGTGTGCTGCACTGGGGGAGCGTGCCAGATATTTTTTTACACTTGGACATTTTACAGTTTGCTTCTCATTATCATTTAACTCTTTACAAAATTTATAGAACAGGTTAGTAGCTCGGTTCCGGCTGGAACAGGAATGAATAAATATTAACTTCACTATGGGTTTATCATTTAAGGGCTGGGGGTTTCCTGTGTTTTTTTTTGGGCCGTTTTCTGGGGTTTAAAAGGGGACTTAGTTTTTCTCTGACTCATGTTGGTGCAACCTCAGGCAGGTTGGAGGCCTGTCAATCTTTGTCAACCGCATGCTGGCGCGCTGCCACAGCTGCTAGGGCACAACCGCCTTATTGTATTTTTTTATTTTAATTATATTTGTATAGCCATTCGGGGTTAATAGAAAATAATTTGTTTTTTCTTCTGGACATATATTAGTTGATTTTGCTCCTTACAAAAGGGCTATACTGATTGTCTTTCTTAACTGGCAAAACATATTGATTAACTTTCACTTGTAGTATCTGCTGTTTAATTTTCGTTAACTATAAAACATATACTCATTATTTTTTTGTAAAACATATATTGTCTAAATTTTTCTGACATTGTAAAGCTTCGAGTGAATAATTTCTGATTGTGAAAGGACATAGTGATTTTTAAGTCCTTCGGAGTTTGTGAAGTAAAGTAACCGTTTAGAATTGGATAACACTGTTTGAAATCAGGTGATGTAGTTCTGTAGAATTTTATTTAATGCTGTGAAAGGAACTTAAGGTTCATACGCTCATGATGGGTCATTGATCAGTGGAATGCTATACAAATGGGCGGTCCGGGTTTAATTATGCGTTATGAGGTTTTATCATCCTTTCTGGGGTTCTGGCTTTTATGAAAGTCTACAAAAACGGGTTGTTGATGGGCGAATATTTTATCACTGCTGGGTTATGAGTATTGTAGCCACACTGCCTGCTAGGCGGGTGCATTCCAGGGGCATTCGTGTTAGTATTGATGTAATTGTGAGTTCGTGTGCCTTATGTTTCTGTGTGTGTTATGTTTGTCCGTGTCTAGCTAGCCACAAGATGGGGGAGAACTTATATTTATATATACATATATTTACTAAATTTATACACACTTGTTATGCTGTTATATTGATATATATATATTTGCTGAATTTATACACACTTGTTATGCTATACACATGTTGTTTCTCTTTAATACTGTTAAAGGTGGGATTAAATTATTCGTGATATTTATGATTCATGGGGGGGGGGAGAATTAAGTCATAGAGTTGGCCTGCATGTATGAATTCTAAGCATACAATAAACTTGTTATTGTTACATTACAGCTGAGTTTCATTGCAAGTCCCGTCATACTGGACCCGGCACAATTTTTGCTTCTCTAGGCTCCAGCCTAGTCCTAATTGACTTGTGGCTTCTCTTTCAAAAAAAAAATATTAAAATTAAAGAAGTTGTTTTATATTCAAAAAAAATACATAAAAGGAAAGAGGGGTCACAACACACAGCACATACCATAATCCAGAACAGGAAAGGTATTATAAGAAACATTACGAAAACAAGTACCTATTGTCACGTACATAGATCAACGTTTAAACAAACAGATTAATACCTGAATAAATTTTTTTTAAAACAGGACAGCGTATTATCTATATAACTTTCTGTTTCAGATAAGAATAGTTTGAATATAAAATGAAAGGGTACGTTGTATTTTGTTATGAGAAAATGCATTTCTAAATTTCGTTACATTTGTAAATTACAGAATTGTTCTTCAACTACAGTCACAATCGTTCAGTTTCATTAACATTTGAAAATTGATGGATTTGGTACTCGATATATTCTACTCTCACAGTATTTTCATTGATACATTTTAGAAACTGAGTACAGAATAAATCTACAATCACCCAGGCGGAATCATTAAGTTTTACAAAAGATCTTATTGATCAGCCTTATGAGTAATTATATTAATCCTTATGTAGCAAATACGCACGCATTCGTAAAATACAGCACTCAGGTGTAGGGCAATTGATCCTTTTTGTATTGAACGTATTTAAGTAGGCCTACTCGTGATATCAGTAAATTCTGTCTAAACGTCATCTCAACGGAATCATTAAGTTTTACAAAAGATCTTATTGATCAGACGTATGAGTAATTATATTAATCCTTATGTAGCAAATACGCACGCATTCATAAAATACAGCACTCAGGTGTAGGGCAATTAATCCTTTTTGTATTGAACGTATTTAAGTAGGCCTACTCGTGATATCAGTAAATTCTGTCTAAATGACTAGTACATAAACGTACCTGGTAATCGCTTCTTGAGTCGTAGTCATTCTTAAACTCGACATAACTACTTGTGTTACTCGATTGATGTTCATGTTAAACGATTGATGACTCATGTAATAATACGGATTAACCTCGTATAATAATAATGACAGGACAGCGTATTTAGAACATTTAAAATTGGAAATCTACAAACACATCAAAAATATCTGTCAAACCCCTATCAAACAAAAACCCCGTTCTTATCGAGAGACAACAGTAACTGACCTAAGCACATGTGCTTCATTAGGCAACAGGCCAGAAAATCAAATAGACGACTATAAGCTCAATTTAAATAAAATCTGAATATTCAATAAAATTATGTTTACTTAGTAACATATGCAAATCTTTTACTTACCTCTTAAATGTTGTTGTTGTTATACACACAATAGTCGATTGTACGATGAGTGTCTCATACAAATGAGAAATAGTGACATGTCGTCTTGTGTGTGTATATATATCATACGGCGGTAGCGTACACGTTTGAAAGTTGATGCACATTAAATTGTCTCTCTCTCTCTCTCACACACACACACACACACACACACACACACACACACACACACACACACACACACACACACACACACACACACACACACACACACACACACACACACACACACATTTCTGATTACTATAAAAATAATTGCATGTATGTTCAGAGGTTTGGTGTCTAAATCGATGCATTTTACTTTCACCTTCTAATTTGACACATGGCTTACTTTCATACAGAAATAGCTATCGCCCATGGCCATCTACGAGTGTTGCTAAACGAAATTAAAAATGCTGTAATACATAACGTCCTGTGAAATAGATATGGTATGTTTTTAGGACAGCCAAAAGCATGAAAGTATTATTTAAATCTGTTATCTGCTTCTGTATGGAAGTCATCTATAAATATCAGGTCAGTGCGACACAACGTAATTGGACCTAACATGATTCATGTCAACGTGTGCGCTCGTTGTGTGTGCGTGTGCGTCTGTGTGTTCGTGTGTGCGTGCGTTGCGTGTTTGGTTACGTTGCGTATGCGTCTGTGTGTGTGGGTGTGTGGGTGTGTGTGTGTGTGTGCACGTCGGATGTGTGATTACGTGTGCGTCTGTGTGTGTTCGTGTGTGCGCGCGTCGGATCATGACATAGTATTCGTAATGACCGAGGCACGTCCTTTATTGCATGAGGATATTCAGGTAGAGCAGAGCAGAGCAGACACGTTTACGCAATATCAAGTGCACACGCACACAAGAATCAGATGTTTTGTATACGTTGTAAGTGAAACACTACTGGGGTGTCTCTGACTTTAGTTGGAAATAAATAACATTACAGATATTGATATGGTACTATGAGTAGCCTATACGTGAATACTATACATCAGACTGCATGTATCTGCCATTAGCAATCTAACGTTACGACGGCAGCATAACGATAATGAAAGTCATATATTATCGTTATTTTGTCTAAGCTGTGTTAACTTCACACACACACACACACACACACACACACACACACACACACACACACACACACACACACACACACACACACACACACACACACACACACACACACACACACACACACACACACACACACACACACACACACACACACACACACACACACACACACACACACACACACACACACACGTGTTAGGTTGCAACCTAACACGTGTGTATGTTATTTAAATAATAATTTAAATAACATACACGTGTGTGTGTGTGTTTGTTTGCATTTTAACCTAACATGTGATAATTTGATATTTAACATGATTTTTATGCTGTTGTTTTTGTATGGAGGTCATCTATAAATATCATGTCAGTGCGACACCGTGTAACAAACCTAATTGGACCTATCACTCCTGTTGCGTCATGTACTGATGACCTAAACACTACTGGCTGATCCAAGTTTGTTTGGTTCTCGTCAACAACCTCTTGCATAACTTTGCCCTCAGGCGCTTCTATCAACTCAGGAACAAGCAAGAATTTTGTCTCGACACCCACAGTTGGCTTTCCAATCACTTCTTTTATTGTTACACTTAATTGTGTTTCCTATTCTAGTTCTTCCTCCATTTCCGTATGAGTGTGTGTGTGTGTGTGTGTGTGTGTGTGAAGTTAACATAGCTTAGACAAAATAACGATAATGTATGACTTTCATTATCGTTATTCTGCCGTCGTAACGTTAGATTGCTAATGACAGATACATGAAGTCTGATGTATAGTATTCACGTATAGGCTACTCATAGTACCATATCAATATCTGTAATGTTATTTATTTCCAACTAAAGTCAGAGACACCCCAGTAGTTTTTCACTTAGAACGTATACAAAACATCTGATTCTTGTGTGTGTGTGTGTGTGTGCACTTGATATTGCGTAAACGTGTCTGCTCTGCTCTACCTGAATATCCTCATGCAATAAAGGACGTGCCTCGGTCATTACGAATACTATGTCATGATCCGACGCGCGCACACACGAACACACACAGACGCACACGTAATCACACATCCGACGTGCACACACACACACACACACACACACACACACACACACACACACACACACAGACGCATACGCAACGTAACCAAACACGCAACGCACGCACACACGAACACAGAGACGCACACGCACACACAACGAGCGCACACGTTGACATGAATCATGTTAGGTCCAATTACGTTGTGTCGCACTGACCTGATATTTATAGATGACTTCCATACAGAAGCAGATAACAGATTTAAATAATACTTTCATGCTTTTGGCTGTCCTAAAAACATACCATATCTATTTCACAGGACGTTATGTATTACAGCATTTTTAATTTCGTTTAGCAACACTCGTAGACGGACATGGGCGATAGCTATTTCTGTATGAAAGTAAGCCATGTGTCAAATTAGAAGGTGAAAGTAAAATGCATCGATTTAGACACCAAACCTCTGAACATACATGCAATTATTTTTATAGTAATCAGAAATGTGTGTGTGTGTGTGTGTGTGAGAGAGAGAGAGAGAGAAAGAAAGAGAGAGAGAGAGAGAGAGAGAGAGAGAGAGAGAGAGAGAGAGAGACAATTTAATGTCCATCAACTTTCAAACGTGTACGCTACCGCCGTATGATATATATACACACACACAAGACGACATGTCACTATTTCTCATTTGTATGACACACTCATCGTACAATCGACTATTGTGTGTATAACAACAACAACATTTAAGAGGTAAGTAAAAGATTTGCATATGTTACTAAGTAAAAATAATTTTATTGAATATTCAGATTTTATTTAAATTTAGCTTATAGTCTTCTATTTGATTTTTTGGTCTGTTGCCTAATGAAGCACATGTGCTTAGGTCAGTTACTGTTGTCTCTCGATAAGAAGGGGGTTGTTTGATAGGGGGTTGACAGATATTTTTGATGGGTTTGTAGATTTCCACTTTTCAGTCATCTAAATACGCTGTTCTGTCATTATTGTGAATTTTATATTGTGAACAAATTATTTTCTATTAACCCCGAATGGCTATATATATATAATTAAAATAAAAAAATACAATAAGGCGGTTGTGCCCTAGCAGCTGTGGCAGCGCGCCAGCATGCGGTTGACAAAGTTTGACAGGCCTCCAACCTGCCTGAGGTTGTACCAACATGAGTCAGAGAAAAACTAAGTCCCCTTTTAAACCCCAGAAAACGGCCCAAAAAAAAACACAGGAAACCCCCAGCCCTTAAATGATAAACCGATAGTGAAGTTAATATTTATTCATTTCTGTTCCAGCCGGAACAGAGCTACTAACCTGTTCTATAAATTCTGTAAAGAGTTAAATGATAATGAGATGCATACTGTAAAATGTCCAAGTGTAAAAAATATCTGGCACGCTCCCCCAGTGCAGCACACAATTACAAGCAGTGCACTTAGTGTTATGTAAATCAGTTATAAAAAAGTGTTCTTGAATTTAACTTATAATGTTCAGAGTCATGATCAGCTGCTCCCCTTTCTAGCAGACAGTCTGGACACATGGTCACATGGCTTCAAAGATATTTAATGTAAAACAGGCGCACTGCCGGCCCGGCCCCAAAAGTAAAATAAAAGTGTGAATATCACCTTAGTACTGCTGGCAAGTGCTACATCGAGAATCAGTCACCAGCTCCCTCTTCGGACAAGATCTTGTTTAATGGTCCATGACTGATGCAGGTGTACGGCGATCAGCAAGGCCAAATCTCCGGCTAAATTCAAGAACCCTGTTAATTCATATAAATTAGAGAAATGTTCACCAAAAATATACACCCGAGTTCAGGTAATTAACCTCAGAACGGGCCTCCAACTAACTCTCAATAAAAGCACAATTTTCATTAATAAAGTTTTTGCAACCAGCTTAAAGGGTAGAAAATCAGCCATGGAATAAGTAAATTTAAATAATGAACAGACTTTATTAAACGTGGCGTAATATAAAAGTCATCAGTTCACTGGCTACATGCCTCGACAGAACTTTGCAGGTTAAACAGCCACGTGGTGAGCGATAATCATTATTTGACCAAAAATTCAACTGCAAGGCACTTACAGCATTAAGAATGTTTTAACCTTAATAAAATTTCATCTAAGGAAGGTCACACAAAGAAACTCTCTACTGTACAGTTAATTAAATAGCTCCCCGACAGTCTGCTGCATGAATAGACACCACGCGCTAACTTTTAGCGATTAATTTTTACATTCTACACCTGTATCATGACAATGACAATTGCAATACCTCTCACACTATTCTAGTAATAATAAACGGAACATGAGCTATATGCTGAACATTAAGTAATTTACTGAACAATGAGTTCTCTCTTAATATAAAACTTGTCGGGTCGCACACACCTAATTACGTATTTTATACGGTTACATACACCTTGTTATTAATTATCCATATATATAATTACTTATAAAGACATAAGATAATGCACTTCTTACCGGGAGTCGTTTATGCTTCAGCCAGCCATGTAGAAACAGAAACTCGCCGTAATCGTTCGAAGAGAGAGACAGACCGTTGTATCTCGCAGCGGGGCAGTGAGTCGTCTCTCGTTACAAGCAGAACCAAATGCTCCCCTTTCTACGAGCTGCGCGCGCAGCTTAACTGAGCCGGACAAAGGTCGCTTGCATTCGCTCTATTTTACAATTAGACAAAAACTTTTCTAAAACTTTTTCAACGGCCGGATTTACACCGGCACACCTGCTCATATAAAATATCTATACACTATAATAATAATACAAAGGTTGGTACACCTGATCATATAGATTTAATATACATTATAACACACGACAAATTTGAACTCATGCAAAGGTTGGTACACCTGATCATATATTTTAATATACACTATAATGCATCGAGTTGGAACCTCCCACCCACCACCACCCACTGATATGAAATAAAAAAACCTCCCACCCAACACCACCCCCTGATATGCAAATCAGCTTTCTTAAAAAAATAAACAATTATATTCACGGATGCTGGTGGTCCATTGAACCTCATCCCACCCCCTTGATATGCAAATCAATTTAATTAAAAAAATAAAAAACAAAATTAAAAAAATAAAAAATAAAAAATCAAATAAAAAAAAAAAAAAAAAATTTTATTCGCAGAAATTCGCGGATGCTGCGGTCCATTGGGATGCTGCGGTCCAGCGGTGGTGGGGAGAGCGTGGGAAAAAATCTCTGGCCGTGGGAAAGGCGGCATTCCTTTGTGCGTTTGAATCCTCATTTTCCCTCTGTATTTGTTAGAATTTTTACTGTTTTATTTCTATTATGGTTGGTGTATGCTATCTAAAAGTCCATATTACTGTATATTAGAATTAGAAACTGTATTGTTTAATTGTTTTGTGTTTTTATTGTATATTTTTCTTTTCCTTCTTTGTTGTATAATATTTATTGTCATTATATATATTATAATCATTTTCATTTGATATTTGGTGTGCGATTTTCATTTCCTTTGCTATTTGAAAGCAAATATTCCCCACAAAAGTAGATTTTTTCAATCTCCAAATTATTGCTGATAAGTCTGTGTAACTACAGACATAGTAGATTGCAGAATAGTCATTATTGAATAATAAATACTTGGATTTCGTTGTCCATGACGTGTCCGTTACTTAACTAAATATCACTATAATATTGACGACTCGGGACACTAAGTTTTTTATAAGTAAAAACGTAAAGTTTTACCTTAAAGCCTAAACTGGCTTTCACCTATACAAGGCTTCATCAGAGGCTGTCGTTACTAGCGCTGTTCGTCTTGTTGTTGGTGACGAGATAGTTTTTCGAAAGATCGAAGCTGTGTGTGTGTGGTGAGATGTGTTCGAATAATGCGTGCGATTTGAATTGTGTCTGTTCGTTTACGATGTCGTTTTTATTTGTTTTTGTGTGTTTGTATATTTCTAATTGTTCTAGAGTGTCTAGTTTTCGGCCTTTTGTGTGTACGTGTAGTATGTTCATGTTATTGTCGATGTTTTTATATGTGTGGTTTGCTTCAATGAGGTGGTTTGCGAAGGTAGATTCTGTAGTGGTGTGGAGTGCTTTTGTGTGTTCAATGTATCTCTGTTTGAAGCTACGTCCTGTCTGGCCTATGTAGAATTTATTGCAATTTGAACAATTTAGCTTATATACACCGGGATCGAATTTGTTTTGTGCTTTGGGCATGCGTTTTGATAGTGTGTGTTCTGTTTTGTTAGTAGTTTTGAAAGCGATTCTGTATCCTGCTTTTTTGAATTTGTGGGCGATTTTTTCTGTTTGTTTGTTGATGTATGTTAGTGTTATGAATTTGTTGTTTTCTGTCTTTGTCTGTTGTTTGTTTTGTGTTTTGTGTAGGAGTTTACTGATTATTGTTCTGTCATAACCGTTAGATTCTGCTAGATATTTTATCGTGTTTAGTTCGTCTTTGTAGTCTATTTCATCTAAGGGGATGTTGTTAAGTCTATGTATCATGGTTCTAAAAGCAGCTAGTTTGTGTTGTATTGGGTGATTGGAGGTGTTGTGTATTAGTGTGTCAGTTGTAGTTGGTTTTCTGTATATACTGTATTTGTGCCTGTGTTCTAGTTTTGTGATGGAGAGGTCTAAGAAGTTTATGGTATTGTTGTGTTCGTATTCGGCAGTGAAGGTTATGTTTTTATGTATTTTGTTTATGTGCGTTAGTAACTGTTCACATTGTCTTTTGTTTCCCCTGTATAGTATTAGAATGTCATCAACGTATCTGTGCCAATATAGTATTTTATGTGAGTGTCTGTCATTGTTTGTGAGTATTTTTGTTTTTTCTAAGTGTTGGAGGAAGACTTCTGCTAGAATGCTGGATATGGGGGAGCCCATGGGTAGGCCATCGTTCTGTGTGTAGTATTTATTGTTATAAGTAAAGTAGTTTTGATTTGTGATAATGTTCAGAGTTTCTGTTATTTCATTGATAAGTTCGTCTGGTGTGTTGTTCTGTTTGAGTTTGTTTTGTAGGATGGTGATTGTTTCAGAGATGGGGATGTTTGTGTACTTGTAGGATGGTGATTGTTTCAGAGATGGGGATGTTTGTGTACTTGTAGGATGGTGATTGTTTCAGAGATGGGGATGTTTGTGTACTGTAGGATGGTGATTGTTTCAGAGATGGGGATGTTTGGTACCGATTGTTTCAGAGATGGGGATGTTTGTTGTAAAATAACCCCATAACGCCACATTAGCCTCCTTTGACATTAAAAACATGTACACAAACATCCCCATCTCTGAAACAGTCACCATCCTACAAAACAAACTCAAACAGAACAACACACCAGACGAACTTATCAATGAAATAACAGAAACTCTGAACATTATCACAGAACAAAACTACTTTACTTATAACAATAAATACTACACACAGAGCGAAGGCCTACCCATGGGCTCCCCCATATCCACCATTCTAGCAGAAGTCTTCCTCCAACACTTAGAAAAAACAAAAATACTCACAAACAATGACAGACACTCACATAAAATACTATATTGGCACAGATACGTTGATGACATTCTAATACTATACAGGGGAAACAAAAGACAATGTGAACAGTTACTAACGCACATAAACAAAATACATAAAAACATAACCTTCACTGCCAAATACGAACACAACAATTCCATAAACTTCTTAGACCTCTCCATCACAAAACTAGAACACAGGCACAAATACAGTATATACAGAAAACCAACTACAACTGACACACTAATACACAACACCTCCAATCACCCAATACAACACAAACTAGCTGCTTTTAGAACCATGATACATAGACTTAACAACATCCCCTTAGATGAAATAGACTACAAAGACGAACTAAACACGATAAAATATCTAGCAGAATCTAACGGTTATGACAGAACAATAATCAGTAAACTCCTACACAAAACACAAAACAAACAACAGACAAAGACAGAAAACAACAAATTCATAACACTAACATACATCAACAAACAAACAGAAAAAATCGCCCACAAATTCAAAAAAGCAGGATACAGAATCGCTTTCAAAACTACTAACAAAACAGAACACACACTATCAAAACGCATGCCCAAAGCACAAAACAAATTCGATCCCGGTGTATATAAGCTAAATTGTTCAAATTGCAATAAATTCTACATAGGCCAGACAGGACGTAGCTTCAAACAGAGATACATTGAACACACAAAAGCACTCCACACCACTACAGAATCTACCTTCGCAAACCACCTCATTGAAGCAAACCACACATATAAAAACATCGACAATAACATGAACATACTACACGTACACACAAAAGGCCGAAAACTAGACACTCTAGAACAATTAGAAATATACAAACACACAAAAACAAATAAAAACGACATCCTAAACGAACAGACACAATTAAAATCGCACGCATTATTCGAACACATCTCACCACACACACACAGCTTCGATCTTTCGAAAAACTATCTCGTCACCAACAACAAGACGAACAGCGCTACTAACGACAGCCTCTGATGAAGCCTTCTATAGGTGAAAGCCGGTTTAGGCTGTAAGGTAAAACTTTACGTTTTTACTTATAAAAAACTCAGTGTTCCGAGTCGTCAATATTATAGTGATATTTAATAAATACTTTTTTTTTGTATCGGCCATCTAAGGACCACATGCCAATTTCAATTCTTTACTCTTTGTTCTTTTTTTTTCTTCCAATATTTCTTAACCTTCTCACTGTGTCTCTTCTTCCTGTCTTCAGTTCACTTTGATCCTACGTTTTTCTCTGTCCTACCCTGGACTCCCTCCATTTTTAACACTTTTGCCTAAATAACTTCTCCTTCAATTGCTTCTTCTGCATGTATATTATTTTTTTCTAAATCCTCTTGGGCTTCTTTAATCCAACTTGAAACTTGATGTTGGATTAATAATAAATTATAAATACTTTATTAATACAATTTTGTTTTTGTTTTTACTTGAAAGATTCATGTATTCATTCAACTCATTTTACTTTTATAAGCGTCTTTGTATGGAATAATGTTATTCAAAAATGTGTAGGACGAGTGAATAGAATGAGATTAAGTATAATGCAAAAATAATGTACACAGTATTTTCTCACAGTCATTTTGATCAACCCGTAACGGTCAGTAATTAATGTGTTTGCATTGGTGTATATAGTACAGAGTTTATGATACAAGCTAAGTTGTGATATTCAGACATAGAGAGTTATAGACATAGTTACCGTGTAGTAAAACACATAAAATATATTTGCACTGGGTAAAAGCGATAAGTACTTGTGATTTAGTGTTGTTCGTGTCATTAACATATCCACAGAACACAGGACAGCTTCTTGTAGATACAGATAGTTGTATGTGGAGAATCAGCAATGAACAAAACCAATAAAGAATAAACGTTTAATGTTATATTTACTTGTTTACAATTACACGCTTCAAAAACTGTATCACAGCTATGGTTATATAATCCATACAGTTGGATGAAATACAGTAAGCTTCCATATATTTGTAAATACAGTATAGTAAAAAAAATTTTGTATACAATTCAATAGTGTCTGGAAATGTAGATTATAACGTTTAATACAAAGCCATACACACTAAAAATAAATAGGATAGTAACTTTTAGTGATGGTGTGCATGTAACAAAAGTCTATTTGTTACATATAGCTTGAATTATTAATGTTCTTACTGCATATATGTATATGTATCTAAAGCTGTATACATTGTTAGTGAGATGTATCTATAAACTTTACCTATTGTAGATGAAATAGGGGGGGGGGGATGTTGTATTGAGCATATGTTGTGTGTTCTGAGAATTTTAGTACGGCGACCCAGATTGTAATGTTTTGATGGACTGTCGTTTGCAGATAACTAATATTTAGGCTTTAACAAGATAATAACGTAAGAATTTTGAGATAGCCTACAAAATATTTGTCGCACACTACAGTAGTATAAATTATGGAAAGAGTTTGTTGTCAATAGGATAGTTACAGGAGGGGGGAGTTTGGCATCTGTGTGTTGTGTCATCATGGACACATCACTGAAAGGACAGATTCTCTGGTCTGTTCAAGTGCTGTCTTGATTTTTGAACAGTTATTGATAAAATGAGAAAAATTCTTGGATATTGATTTTCAAATCTGTACAAATTAACAGAATTCAGTTACATAATGTAACTGGTGCATGGTAGTAAACTTACATATATTTCAAACCTATAAGTATATATTAACCGAGCTGCAAATATAAATATCTCTTGCAGACAAACATTTTGTGAACATTAGCAGCAAACGTATTGTTTAAATTAGCAGCCATCCTTAATATTTCTTTATAAAGTTGCTAAACTGCTACTTTTTTATTGTTTAGACAAAGATTTTCATCATCACTGACATCATCAGGTCTTAAACAACCTTGTTTACGATTAAGGTTGTTTTAGACCTGATGATGTCAGTGATGACGAAAAGCTTTGTCTAAACAATAAAAAAGTAGCAGTTTAGCAACTTTATAAAGAAATATTTTGTGAACAGTCAAAACATGCGCGCGTGCATGTGTGTGTTATTTGTTATTAGTTTGAGTTTAGTGTTTATTTTTATTCATTCGGAACTTAGTCTTTTATCTTATTCTGTTTTTTAAATGTATGTAAGGGTTTTCTAAGGTTATTGGTTTCCTTTTGTTGTTGATTTTATAAGTTTAATATTTTCCAAATCACAGAATGTGTGTTTTGTGTTGAAAGCATATGATACTAGATCACACTTATATACTGTTGACATGCCGAATGTAATATTTTTATTTCACTATTAAAATATATAACATTTCATTGTACCACCATTTTTTTTTCTAAGTGGATTATTAATTTAATATTTCTTTTTCAAGAACTGACTTGAATGCTAGAGCTCTTTTGGTGCCCTACCTTGTGTCCTTTATCAGCGTTTGATAATAATGGAACCTGTGTTTGGTTACCCATTTGTACAAACACAGGCGGATATTGAAACTATCCGGAATACATAAATAAAAACGGAGTAGTTATTTACAATTATTTACTCAATGGTTCAATTAAAAAATCAAATCTAACTAAAAAGCATAGACAAACAGTGTACATATTAGTGTGCAAGTTATTATAAAAATTTGCGTTTCTGAGTCAGAATAGCAGTCAAAATATTTTCAAAATTTCTGTAAAAAGATAATTTACAATATAATTTTTACAGTACTCAATTTCGAAAATATTAAATGCAATGCCATTTTATTTTAGAAAATATTTTAAACAGGGAAAGATCTTTCAGAAGACTGTGATTACAAACAGCAATTGTGTATTTTTCATTTTTTCCAATTAATTTTTTACTTTTGTAACTATTTTTTGTTTAATTGAAATGTTGTTTCCCCTAAAAAAATGTTACCATTTTATAATTAGTAATGTATATGGTGTTGTATATTTATTATTAATATATAATACCGTATTTGTTTTATTATTAATATATATTAAATATAGGTTTTTAACTAAACTTTTTTCAATACCAAGTTATTTTGAAAATCATTTTAATTCTTTTGTGCCGGCGCGGAGCCGGCCGTTACAAAATATTTTAGAACAGTTTCATTTTATTGTAACATAACGTGAAGCACTCGCGACCTTTGTTCGGCGGTGTGAGAGGGAGCGCCATTGTGTGCCGTTGCGCGCGCAGCTCTACTATGTGCTGTTACGATTGTGTGCCGGTGTCCGGCAGTCTACGCTTGCCTCTGCTAGAAGAATTGTCCCCCATCTCCTCTCTTCGTATCGTTCTACGCAGTAACTTCTTCTTATGCTTGCTAAGCGTAAATTGGCTCCCGGGTTCTCGCACTAAGCCGGTTTCCTGGTCTGCTGTGGGCTGAACATCTGCCCAAGCTGTGAACCATGTCAAGACCGCCTACGAAGAGGGAGATGGAGACGGAATCACTATGTTGCACTCGCCAGCACTTATGAGGTGACATTTATGCTTTTTCTTTTTTTGGGGGCCGAACCGGCAGTGTGCCTGTTTTATGTGAATAACTTAGAAGCCAGGGGACCACGTGTCCAGACTGTCTATTGGGAAGTGGACTGTGATCATGACTCTGAACACTCTCGATAAAAAATTACTGAACTTTTTATAACCCTTTTCTATAACACTAAATGCTATGACTGTAAGTGCGTGCTGCACTGCGGGAGCGCGCCAGCCATTTCACTCTTGTACCATTTTACAGTTGTATCTCTTTTCGCTTTTACTCATTACACAAATTTAGAATACGGCCCTGTAGCCCTGTTCCGGCTGGAACAGTGGTGTATAAAAAAAAAATTATATTGACTGTGGTTTCACATTTAAGGGTTGGGGGCTTTCCTGAAGTTTTTTTTGGGACGTTTTAAGGGTTTACAAAAGGGCACTTAGTTTCTTGGACCCGCGCTGGGGCATTATCATACAGGCTGATGTCCTGTCAAGTTCTGTCAACTACATGTGGGCGCGCTCCCACAGATGCCAGAGCTCAACCACCTTATTGTATTCTTTTTTAATTATTTTCTACAGTTATCTGAGGCTAATAGAAACCATTTACTAATGTTATTGAATTATTTTAGCTGATTTGCCCCTTGCACAAGGGCTAAACTGATTGTTTTCTTAACTGGCATACACATATGGGTTGACTTCCCACGTATAGAACTTGCTGTTAATTTTGAATATAACACTGGTTTTCATCATTTTCCTTTTTTTTGGGTAAATTAAATATATATATATATATTGTCAAAATCTTCTGAAATTGTAAAGCCTCAAGTAATTAATTTCTGTCTATTAAGGTACATAAGGATTTAATTCCTTTTGGAATTTTGTGAAGTCACTACTGTCTAGAATTTTATGAACACTGTCTGAAAGTAGGTGATGAGTTTTGTTAATATTACTTAATGCTGCGAACGGAACTAAGGTTCACACACTCATCATGGGTCATTGATAAACGGAATGCTAGACAAATGGGTGGTCCGGTTTCATTTATGCTTCATGAATTATTCGTCTTTAAAGGGGTTTGGCGTTTATGTTATCCTACTGAACGGGTTGCCGACGGGCGTATATTTTATCACTGCCGGGGCATAAGATGATAGTTGCTTTACCCGGTGGGTGGGTGCATTACAGGGGCATGCGTGTTGAAAATAAATGATTGTGAGTCTGTGTACCTTGTGTTCTGTGTGTGTTGTTATGTGTCTAGCTAGCCACACGATGGAGAAAATTTTACATTTACGTTGTGCATTTCATATTTTATATATGTATCTACATTACCTTATATGCAATTATATACACTTGTTCTGATGCACACTGGAATTATGTATGCTTGTTGTGATGTAACATTTTTATATTATATATATGTATATACATTTACTTTGTGCACCCTTATGCACACTTATGCTGATGTACACTTAATTTATACATGCTTGCCATGATGTACCTTTTGGTAGTTTTTTTATATAGATACATATATTTATCTTGTACACTTGTATGAATTCCAGAGATATAATAAATCTGTTATTGTTATATTATGGCTGAGTTCATTGCAAGTCCCGTCATACTGGACCCAGCATAATTTTGCTTCTCTAGGCTCCTGCCTAGTTCTAAATAACTTGTAACCTCTCTTTGAAAACCAACAAGCAAGGAGATAGAAATTTAAAAAGAAATAAACTAAATACTAAAAGCATAGAGAGGTTTTAAATGGTAGCAGAGCGTGGTTCATTCTAGGCTTGAACCCTTGGGTCCTGGTGTGTGACGGGGCTTGCAGACTCGGCAATATAATGCGATTGTTGTAACATAGTTGATATAGGCCCGTGTAGGCTAGTTATAAGTTGTTTAATTTGTGAGTCGGTTCGCACCACTGAGGCGGTTAATGGTGTTTAAAAATTTTGATAGTTTGTACGGCCGGGGAGTCGCAAGCGTGGCCTGGAATTTGGAATATTAATTAGGGTCGGTGTTTAGCGTGGTATATTGACGGGATGCGGTATGGCCCGATCGGAAATCGGTACCGGAACCGATTTGTGTCCGGTTGATGTCGAATGATTCTGCATTTCCGAATTAGGACTTGTAGTTGAAGGTTAGTTGCTTGTTGTGAATTATGTGTTGGCACGACGTGTGTGTCGAGTTGCTGTTTGCTGTTATATGTGTCTAGTATTTTTGTTGTCTCTTGTCTCCTTCCGTCGTGGAGTGCATGGTTCTGAATAGGCCAGGTTTCCGCAGCGCTAGAGAACCCGGGGGTCTACTCAAAGGAAGGACAGTACTTGAGTTTTTCCGTTTCTTGTAAATATGCTTTTGTGGGTTATGTTTTGTGTTCAGTGTATTGTGTGATTCTGGCGGGGGTAGGGTATCAAGGACTACCCAATCCTATTTCCGGCATCCTCCAGAGACTTCCGGTAGTGGATGGAGAAGATGAGGGCAAATTGTTGGTTTTTCTGGACATCGTCCTGGAGTTGGCGGATTTTCCGGGGCTGTCCGATGAGGTCCTCTTGTCCGTTATATATCCGTACTGCCGGGGTTTATTGGCTGAGCTGGTCACCCGCAATCTGCGTCGTGGTGGCAGTATCGACTCTCTCCATGGGGAGGTGTTGGACTCTTTCATACCCCGTCGGCGACGTTGGCGTTTGGAACTTAGCCGGTTCTATCGTGCACAGGCCAACGGAGAGGCGTTGGGGGATTTTGTGCAGGATATCCGTAAATGTGCTCGGGTTCTGAGGTTAGGGTTGCCCGAGAAGGATGTCGTTGGAAGAATTTTAGAAGGGGTGACGCCCCAAGAGAGATCCCGTTTGGTGTTCGCGGACCGTCCACGTTGTTTTGCGGACCTCGAACGGCTATGTGTGTTTTCTAAAACGATCCAGGTGATTGACGAGTCCCGTGAGCACGTGACCCAGGATAAGTTAAGACACGAGAGGCATGGGGGGCGAATTGTTCCATCCTCATGCGATAATGAAAATAGTATTACAAACTCTTGTAGCGAGAGGCGCCGTCGTTCGCCTAATGTGTCTTGTTTTAAGTGTGGTAGGTTGGGCCACGTCAGACGATTTTGTACCGGGGTTGGGTCGAGTCCAACGTCCCTCCCCAGGGCGCCCAAGGTCATTCAGAAAAGGCTCAATGAGGGGAAGATATGTCGGAGGTCTTCCCCTACCTGTCGCGGGTCTTCTAAGGTACGCGCCTCCAGGCCAGTTGTAGGTCCCAAGTCTTTGGGTAGCAAGGTCCTCCAAACCATCTCTAGACCCACTTCCGTATGCCCCTTCTTGCTGGTGGAGTTGAAAAAAAGTCAACTCAGAGCATTAGTTGACTCCGGATCAGCAAGATCCATCATTTCATCTAAAGTGTGCGAGGACCTTGAGCGACAGGGTTTAATTAAACGGTCAGAAAAGTCTTCCGTAGTGTGCTGGACGGCATCCCAGGAAATTCTGCCCATTTCCCGGGTAGTTTCATTCAAGTTTAAAATCGAGGGATTTTCTTGGGTGTGGAGCTTTCTGGTTTCTCCGGCTCTGGGAGTTGAATGCATTATTGGTGCCGATTTCATCTGCAAAAGTGGTCTCGTTATTGACATCCAAGAGCACCAATGTTATTTTAAATTCAATCGGGGAGTTGTAATCCCGTTCCTTGGATATCAGGGGACCAGGCAAGATATCCAAGAGGTTAAGTGCCCCGACACATCTAGAGACCACCTCTCCCAGTCCCAGCGGTCCGCTTTAGATCAGTTGTGTGAGCGTTTCCCCACTGTATTAACTCCGGCCCTTGGGCTCACACATCTCTTGGAGTATAAGATCCGCCTAACGGACTCCAAGGTGGTGCGCTCCCACCCTTATAAGTTTGCCCCTCCGAAGATGAGCATCTTGAGGGAGAAGGTTCAAGAATTATTAGATCAAGGGGTGATTGAACCTTCTCAGTCCAGTTATGCCAGTCCAGCGTTCCTAGTGCCCAAGCCTGGAGGTAAGCACAGGATGGTCATCGACTACCGCAAGCTGAACGCTAACATCGAGGTAGATTCGGTCCCACTTCCTGACCTTCATTCCGCGTTCGATTGGTTCAGTGAGGCGAGGTATTTTACCATCATTGACCTCAACTCTGCATATCACCAGATTCCCTTGACGAAAGAAAGTAGTCCCTACACGGCATTCTGTGTTCCGTGGAACCTCTATCAGTATACTAGGGTTCCTATGGGTCTAGCGGTAGGGGCCCAAACACTCACCCGTTTGCTTGACACCGTTTTTCACGATGTCAAGTTCAAGTACGTTTTTAATTATCTTGATGACTTGCTGGTGTACAGCAAGGGGTACGAGGAACATTTGGATCATCTTGAAGAGGTGATGTGCAGGTTGAGGGGTGCCGGCCTCACTGTCAATCCAGAAAAGGTGAAGTTCGCCCAGACACAAATTTCTTTTCTGGGCCACCTGATTTCCCATAGAGGTGTCACTGTGGATCCGGAGCGAACACAGGGAATCAGGGACTTTCCCCCACCAAAGGATGCCAAAGGCATCGCGAGATTTCTGGGGATGGTCAATTTCTATCGACGTTTCATCCCAAACGCGGCGGAGATTGCGGCACCTCTGAATGAACTCCGGAAAAAGGGCGCCAAATTTGTATGGGGGGAAAAGCAACAGAAGGCTTTCGAGACTCTGAAGGAAGCCATTATTTCCCCTCCAGTACTGAGAATGCCAGACTTCTCGAGACCGTTTATCTTACAGACGGACGCGAGTTCTGTGGCGCTCGGGGCGGTTCTGTCCCAAGTGGTTGATGGTGCTAGGCAGCCTGTGGCCTTCATTTCTAGAACTTTGACCCAACAAGAACGGAAGTCTTCAGTGTATGAGCTAGAGTGTTTGGCTGTGGTATACGCTCTAGATAAGTTCAGGCGTTTTCTGGAACACGCTGAGTTCCTGCTCGAGACCGACAACCAGGCTCTCTCTTGGCTTCTCGCTCATCCCCGGCAGCTGGGTAAGATCGGACGATGGGTGGTTAAAATCTCATCCTTTAAATTTAAGGTGCAACACATTCGGGGAACTCAAAATGTGGTTGCAGATGCTTTGTCCCGTATGTTCTCCCAGCCCAGCGAAGCCCAGCCGGAGCAACCCTGTTCTGTTCTACTGGACTTTCCGTTAGCTTTTACTGATGTGTTGCCCCATCAGTTAAATGATGAAGAGTTGGGTCCGATCATCCAAAATCTAAAAGAGGGTAACGTGCAGGTCCCCTACTTCTTGTCCAGGGGCGTCCTATGTTGCAGAGAGAAGAAAGGACGGGCCCCGAAGATAGTGCTGCCTAGCAAACTTGTGCCCATGGTCTTCAGCTACTATCACAATTCCCCGGTAGGTGGACATAAGGGAATTTCGAAGACCATTTCCAGTATTAGGAAAAACTTCATCTGGAAGGGCATGGATAGGGACATAGCAACTCGGGTGAAGGCATGTCATCTCTGTGGCTTAAGCAAGCCTGCCCAAAACACAAAGTTGGGGCTGTTGTCATCTGATGTGGCGAGCAGACCGATGGAGAAGCTATTCATCGACTACGTGGGACCCTTCCCGCGTAGCAAGTCAGGTAATGCTTACCTACTTGTCTGTGTGGATGCTTTTTCGAAGTTTGCCTGGCTACTGCCCTTACGGCAGGCAACTGCTCGATTGACCATAAACGCGCTCCAGAGTCATGTATTTCAGCACTTCGGTCTTCCGGCCATCATTGTCTCGGACAATGGTCCACAATTTATTTCTGGCGACTTTCGGCGAATGTGCTTCGCCAATGGCATCAAGCATGTAACCACTTCCCCGTATTACCCGCAGCCGTCCCATGCGGAGAGGTTCAATAGGAATCTACGGTCCGCACTTATTGCCTATCACGCTGAGCAACAGACTACCTGGGACCAGAACTTAAAGTGGTTACAACTAGCTTTCAATACGGCCCTGCATGACAGTCATAAGGCCGTTCCTTTTGAAGTTATGTTTGGTTTCTCGCCTACGCTTCCCTTGGCCAACTTATGGAATATTGACGATCTTCTGCCTAGTAACCCAGACATTAGGACGGCAGATAGGTGGAAAGAGGCCCGGAAGAATTTGCTCCGTGCGCACGAGCGCGTCCGTGCTCGGTATAATCAGGGGCGTATTCCAAATCCCTTTAAGGTAGGAGATTTGGTCTACTGCCAGAGCCACCCGATCAGCTCGGCTGCCGATAAAAGAGCCGCCAAATTATGCTATCGTTGGTCGGGGCCGTACCGCATTCTCGGGTTTACGTCACCGGTGACGGCGCGGTTGGAAGAGCCGGGTGGTAATCCTAAAGAGATTACTACACACATTTCCAAATTAAAATTGTTTAAAAAGGGGTAAACGGGCTGAAAAATGGGGGGGGGAAGCGGCGGTGGTCTCTGCGCGCGTTGGGGATGTTGTCTATTTTAAGAGGGTGTGCTCCGGGGGGGGGGGGCGGTAATGAGTATGATAGGGTAGCGGGTAGATGTTTCCCACAGTCCCAGTGGGGTTCGTCTACTTCAGGGATGCGCCCCTGCCTGCGCGAGCCTTGGCTTTCTCCAATTGTCCTTACGTCCGGAGGGAGCCATGTCCTTCCCGTCAGTCCCAGCCCCAGACAGTTTAATCATCCTTGACCATCCACCCTCCAATTTTCCTAACCTTACCCAGAGGAAAAAAAAAAAAAAAAAAAAATAGAAAAGGTAAAAAAAAAAGGAGTTAGAGAGTGGAGGGTCGGCGGTGTCCGGCGCGGGGTCGATCTTGCTCCTCGTACCGAACATCGTCGACCGCATGCCCTGGGAGCACACTTGTAAAACACAATATATATATATTGGGAAGGGTGCCATAGTCACAGTTGACATGGTTTTCCGTTAGGTCCCAGCGGGGACCACCGCATCATGGGGACTGTCATCGCCCCTTTTTCCCCTTAGCCCGTACAGTATGGTAGTGGTAAAATGGGGAATACTATTGGGGAATTATCCCGTAATTACATGGGGCAGATGGCCCTGGTTAGGTGGCTATCGTGTTCTGGCTTGGGTGGACGAGCCTCAGGGGGTCGGAACTCAGGGAGCTCCCGAACTTTTCTTTTGTCTTTCTTCTCTGTCCCTCTTTGGTGTGGGCTGGCCCTGATCAGATCAGCGTGCAGCTACCGCACACTTACACTCTACACGTCTTCTTTCGTCTCTTTCGTTTTCCCTTCTGAGCCTCTGTTCTCCTGGGAGCGAGTCTAACTGGCCACCTTACCCACGATGTCCACCGGATTTTTCAGTTGGAAGTACACTGCAGGGTACTTTCCCGAGTTTTGTGGGGCAACCGGGTTGCCCTTTCGGGGTGGGGGTGTGCCGGCGCGGAGCCGGCCGTTACAAAATATTTTAGAACAGTTTCATTTTATTGTAACATAACGTGAAGCACTCGCGACCTTTGTTCGGCGGTGTGAGGGGGAGCGGCATTGTGTGCCGTTGCGCGCGCAGCTCTACTATGTGCTGTTACGATTGTGTGCCGGTGTCCGGCAGTCTACGCTTGCCTCTGCTAGAAGAATTGTCCCCCATCTCCTCTCTTCGTATCGTTCTACGCAGTAACTTCTTCTTATGCTTGCTAAGCGTAAATTGGCTCCCGGGTTCTCGCACTAAGCCGGTTTCCTGGTCTGCTGTGGGCTGAACATCTGCCCAAGCTGTGAACCATGTCAAGACCGCCTACGAAGAGGGAGATGGAGACGGAATCACTATGTTGCACTCGCCAGCACTTATGAGGTGACATTTATGCTTTTTCTTTTTTTGGGGGCCGAACCGGCAGTGTGCCTGTTTTATGTGAATAACTTAGAAGCCAGGGGACCACGTGTCCAGACTGTCTATTGGGAAGTGGACTGTGATCATGACTCTGAACACTCTCGATAAAAAATTACTGAACTTTTTATAACCCTTTTCTATAACACTAAATGCTATGACTGTAAGTGCGTGCTGCACTGCGGGAGCGCGCCAGCCATTTCACTCTTGTACCATTTTACAGTTGTATCTCTTTTCGCTTTTACTCATTACACAAATTTAGAATACGGCCCTGTAGCCCTGTTCCGGCTGGAACATTGGTGTATAAAAAAAAAATTATATTGACTGTGGTTTCACATTTAAGGGTTGGGGGCTTTCCTGAAGTTTTTTTGGGACGTTTTAAGGGTTTACAAAAGGGCACTTAGTTTCTTGGACCCGCGCTGGGGCATTATCATACAGGCTGATGTCCTGTCAAGTTCTGTCAACTACATGTGGGCGCGCTCCCACAGATGCCAGAGCTCAACCACCTTATTGTATTCTTTTTTAATTATTTTCTACAGTTATCTGAGGCTAATAGAAACCATTTACTAATGTTATTGAATTATTTTAGCTGATTTGCCCCTTGCACAAGGGCTAAACTGATTGTTTTCTTAACTGGCATACACATATGGGTTGACTTCCCACGTATAGAACTTGCTGTTAATTTTGAATATAACACTGGTTTTCATCATTTTCCTTTTTTTTGGGTAAATTAAATATATATATATATATATTGGCAAAATCTTCTGAAATTGTAAAGCCTCAAGTAATTAATTTCTGTCTATTAAGGTACATAAGGATTTAATTCCTTTTGGAATTTTGTGAAGTCACTACTGTCTAGAATTTTATGAACACTGTCTGAAAGTAGGTGATGAGTTTTGTTAATATTACTTAATGCTGCGAACGGAACTAAGGTCCACACACTCATCATGGGTCATTGATAAACGGAATGCTAGACAAATGGGTGGTCCGGTTTCATTTATGCTTCATGAATTATTCGTCTTTAAAGGGGTTTGGCGTTTATGTTATCCTACTGAACGGGTTGCCGACGGGCGTATATTTTATCACTGCCGGGGCATAAGATGATAGTTGCTTTACCCGGTGGGTGGGTGCATTACAGGGGCATGCGTGTTGAAAATAAATGATTGTGAGTCTGTGTACCTTGTGTTCTGTGTGTGTTGTTATGTGTCTAGCTAGCCACACGATGGAGAAAATTTTACATTTACGTTGTGCATTTCATATTTTATATATGTATCTACATTACCTTATATGCAATTATATACACTTGTTCTGATGCACACTGGAATTATGTATGCTTGTTGTGATGTAACATTTTTATATTATATATATGTATATACATTTACTTTGTGCACCCTTATGCACACTTATGCTGATGTACACTTAATTTATACATGCTTGCCATGATGTACCTTTTGGTAGTTTTTTTATATAGATACATATATTTATCTTGTACACTTGTATGAATTCCAGAGATATAATAAATCTGTTATTGTTATATTATGGCTGAGTTCATTGCAAGTCCCGTCATACTGGACCCAGCATAATTTTGCTTCTCTAGGCTCCTGCCTAGTTCTAAATAACTTGTAACCTCTCTTTGAAAACCAACAAGCAAGGAGATAGAAATTTAAAAAGAAATAAACTAAATACTAAAAGCGTAGAGAGGTTACACTTTCAATAACAAAAAATTCTATTATTACTTGGTGACATGCTGTTGACATATCAACTGTTCATATATGCTGATTTCATGTCCAGGATAGTTCTAGTTTTTGATTACATTTGGCAGGAGGTGTTCATTTTATCACATGGCAACACACATCTTATATTTTATATGTGTATGGGGGGTATTAGATATTTATGTACTTCGGTTTAAACATTCATATTCATACAAAAGACTTGCTGCTGATTTTTGACAAACTGAAAATCCCTTTTCGTTATTTCATAATCTCCCTAGTTTCTTGAGAGGGATAACAAAGTGATTAGGAAACTGTCAGTTTTAATGATCTAGTGCAGCTCAGTTACTTACTTCATAAAAATAAACGCACAACACTGAATGCTAAAGGACTGACTGACAGAGGGGGTTATGTTATGGCTGTAGGCAAATTTCGCCCACAATAATTTTAACTATGAAGTTTGCAAGGGATGAATTAAATTTCTTTGATGTAAATCAGTAGAAGCGGAAGGGCATATCTTTGCCGTGTGATTTAGTAACCTACACATTACCCCTAGGGTGATGGAGCTTTTGTTATGAACGATCACTCTCCCGTATCGCCATGGTCACTGCCACATACATATCGTAGAGGTCTTGTGTTATCCACGGTACCGAAGCTAACGTATTTACTAGACAAATGAGGTAACGGAACGTAAACGGATGCCGCAAATTTTTATAGTATTTGATATACAGTATGTAATATATAACTATAATGCACTGCATGCATATATTATTCAAATACAACCCACATGTTGCAATCCGGGACAGCGCGAACGCAGTCCCGACTACCAAAAATTACGCGTCCGAGATAACCACATTTGGGTCATTCGCAGGGGTCAGCCCAACCGTAGTGCAATGGAAGGGCCTCACCCTGGGGGAACCGCCTTGTTGATCACGGTAACCCCTACGCCAGGTAAGTATGAGCAATAACGCTAGCTTTTGCCTACCCTATCTCGCCAGTGTGATTCATGACGACGCGAACTTGAGTTTCGAGCGCATTTTTTATTTTTATAGCTCAATTCTGCGAATCTTTTCGTACGTTTTTTACTGAAACTATTGAGTTCCGATACGTTGTAGGCATCCATGTCCTGCAAATGTACGCAGTTTTATTAGGAAAATGTAGAAAGTACGCAGGCGAGTGCGTGGCGCTATCTGTTGAAGAAATAATTCAGCAAATCGATACAGTAACGACAGTCGCTGACTACGCTTCGTTTTGTTAATTGTTCGCTACGGTACGAACTGTTTCACCGATATCTTTATAAAAATTGTAGCACTTGAAGCCTCATGCAAGCAAAATGTAAGGAAACGATAGCAGAATTCTAGCTGTTGATTTTTAGCTTATTGGCTAAGATCAAAGTTTGTGTAAGCTGCATATTTCCTGTCTGTGCGTTGCAGTGCCAGTATATTAAATAACTTGGCAGTTGTGACATATATATGAAAAAAAAACATTAAATATTCACTTTGTGCATATGAACAATCCCCAAGACTAAACAAAAAGAAAATTTGTAGTAATATATAGACTAATTTGTAATAGGGATGAGCATCGCCAGAAAACCATCGATGTTTTGATGCCAATGTTGCAATTCAAATAAAAACACTTTGCAACATGATTTTCTATGTTTCTGTAGTCTTAGGTGTTCCTAAAGCATTTTTTTGCGCTGATTCCAGATCTGCGATCCGTTTCTTTCTATCACGTACAGTTTTTTTTGCAAATCAAATGAACTCATCTTTTATTTACTCGTAAGTTTCACAAGGGGAAATTTTATTGTGGGGGAGGGATTAGTTGGCCACACTTGTTACACCCAGCTGGCTGTTAGGTGGGAAACAGTAGTTCATTGTTTACATGCTATAGAGCTGTGAGGTTATATTTGTGCTGTCATATATAGTTTGTGAACTTTCTGTAGAAATGAGTTCCCGGAAGTGTTTGAATAATCCAAACGTGTTCTGTTATATTTGTGGTAGCTACGTAATTGGTAAGCAAAGACAGGACATTAATAGTTTTGTGAGAAACGTGTATTACGCGTACTTCGGCATAAGGCTTGGTGATGAAGACAAAAGCTGGGCACCACACAAGGTATGTCGTACATGTGTTGAGGGACTGAGACTGTGGAAAAATGGTGCAAAAATATCAATGCCTTTTGCTATCCCAATGGTTTGGAGGGAGCCACAAAATCATGTTAACGATTGCTATTTTTGTATGGTTAAAATTCAAGGTCATAACGCAAAAAGTAAGAAGGATATACAATATCCGAACATTCCTTCGGCCTTACGACCAGTTACGCATTGTAATTCTCTCCATATCCCAGTTCCACCTCCCGTTCTTGAAGATGTGCCACTGGCGAGCAGCTCAGAAAATGAAAGCGATAGTGCTGATGATTACAACCCGGAAGAAGATTCTGCACCAAAATTATTCAGTCAAAATGAACTTAATGATATTACTCGTGACTTGAACCTGACAAAAGATGCCGCCCAACTGCTTGGGTCAAGATTGAATGCAAGAAATCTTCTACTACCCGGAGTTACGTTCTCTTGGTATAGGTCCAGAGAGAAGGAATTAATGAAATTCTTTAAAGAAGAAGACTCTCTGGTTTATTGTTGTGATATTGAGGGTTTATTGAATTTCTTTAACGTCACTTACAATCCAAGTAAGTGGAGGTTATTTATAGACTCGTCCAAAAGTAGCCTCAAAGGTGTACTTTTACACAATGGAAATTTGTTTGGTTCAGTACCCATTGCACATTCAGTTCATCTCAAGGAGACGTATGTAAATCTCAAAGCTCTGCTAAAATACGTGAATTATGAAAAACATTCTTGGACAATTTGTGGGGATTTAAAAGTAGTAGGTATGATACTTGGTCAACAATCCGGCTACACAAAAATGCCTTGTTTCATTTGTGAATGGGATAGTCGAGCCAGAGACAAACATTGGAAGAAGACAGACTGGCCCAAAAGAAAAACCCTCCAACCCGGTTCACAGAACATAATAAATGTACCACTTGTTAAAAAACATTATCTAAGAGATGACGCCGCCACCGCTGGACCCGCAGCATCCCAATGGACCACAGCACCGCGAATTTCCGCGAATAAATTTTTTTATTTTTTTAATTTGATTTTTTATTTTTTTAATTAAATTGATTTGCATATCAAAGGGGGTGGGATGAGGTTCAATGGACCACCAGCATCCGTGAATGTAATTTTTTATTTTTTTATAAAGCTGATTTGCATATCAGTGGGTGGTGGTGGGTGGGAGGTTTTTTTTATTTCATATCAGTGGGTGGTGGTTGGTGGGAGGTTCCAACTCGATGCATTATAGTGTATATTAAAATATATGATCAGGTGTACCAACCTTTGCATGAGTTCAAATTTGTCGTGTATTATAATGTATATTAAATCTACGTGATCAGGTGTACCAACCTGTGTATTATTATAGTGTATAGATATTTTATATGAGCAGGGTTGTCAACATTTTCTGCGGCGGGGGGAGGGAAATTCAAATATGTGTTATATAGTGTATATGTTAAAATATATGATCAGGGTTACCAATCTTACATTATTGTGTATAGAGCAGATCTGCCAACATTTTTTTCTCTTCTGTAGTGGGAAATTCAAACTATATGATCATAATTGTTACTCTCTCTCTCTCTCTCTCTCTCTCTCACATTTGAATGTAAGTAAAACTATCTCTCTCTCACTCTCTGTTGTTGTCAAACGTTATGTTCAAACCGTTTTCTCCTCTCCCTCTCTCTCTCTTTCTCTCTATCTCTCTCTCTCTCACTGTGTACATTGAGTAAATAATTTTAGCTCTCTCTCTCACTCGTTGTGTATGTCTCTCTCTCTCTCTCTCGTTGTCAAACGTTATGTTCAAACCGTTCTCCTCTCTCTGTGGTCATTACCGCGCATGTATATGAAATTAGAAAGTTTATATTTATTCGACAAATATTAACGCCCTCTCACTCTCACTCGTTTCAACTGTGTCAACAAATAGTAACACCCTCTCTCTCTCTCTCTCTCTCTCTCACTCTCACTCGTTTCAACTATGCAAGGTTTCATACCCTTTCTCCTGTCTCTCTCTCGTACATTGAGTAGTCGGTGTGATGAGTAAATAATTTTAGCTCTCTCTCTCTCTCTCTCTCGTTGTTAAAACGCCGTCTTCATTTTTCAATGTATTAAATAATTAATTAATAGTTTTATAATGCAGTCAGTGTGATTGATCCTTGTTAGAAATATATATATTTGGCAAATATTATCTATGTATGTGTGTTGTTGTCAATGAACTACTTACCTGTGTGCGTGTGTGCTGTTACAGATGACAAATCCATACGTTAACGGCTTAGCAATCTTCAATACGCTCTTCTTCATGCGGTACAATTCTTCTGTTTAATGGTTGCAGTTTACACATGCACATAGGTTCAGTGGTGTATACAGATGACAAATATTAACTATGTACGTACTTACAACGCTCTCTCTCTCTCTCTCTCTCTCTCTCTCTCTCTCTCTCTCTCTCTCTCTCTCTCTCACTCGTCGTCAAAACACAGTATTCATTTTTCATTGTATTAAATATTAACTATGTGTGCGTGTGTGTTGTCAACTACTTACATGCATGTTCTCTCTCTCCCTTAACATAACGCTCCGTGTGAAGCGTTTGTAGAGCAGTCTCTCTCTCTCTCTCTCTCTCTCTCTTACCGTGTACATTGAGTAGTCGGTGTGATGAGTAAATAATTCTAGCTCTCTCTATATTTGACAAATATTAACTATGTATGTGTTGTTGTTGTCAATGAACTACTTTATAATGTATATATATAGATATACCTATATGTGTGTGCGGTTAGTCCGTCAAAGGGTTCAAAAAATATGTAAAACAAAAATACAGAATATAAGAATTGTTATATTTACAAATAAAATATATTACAGATACTATTTGCAAATACAAATGATGTTGGTAATGTATGATTTTAAAGACAACTTTGTCACTAGCAATCTTCAATACGCTCTTCTTCAGGTGGTACTACATTAAGCCGGTCCCTGGACTTCACTTTTATGGGGGCTTCATAAACATAAAGATCACTACCACCAATAATTTGTGGTACAATACTTCGGTTTAATGGTAAAACCTAAGACAAAGCATTAAAGAAAACATGCAATCAGTATTAATTACAAAATATCACTGTAGTAAAATGTACAAATCACACGACTTTATGTGAACGTCAAAGGGTTCAAATAAAAATACAGAATATATGAATTGTTATATTTACATAGTATGAAATAGTGGTACATAATTGTCATCTACCCTGTCTGAAACAAAGACATTCTCAGTGTTTTATCACACACATACACACACACGTACAATACATAATTGTCATCTACCCTGTCTGAAACAAAGACATTCTCAGTGTTTTATCACACACATACACACACACGTACAAACACATTGCGGTCTCTCTCTCTCTCACACACACACAAATCACTAAGTTTTGCAAAAGATCTTATTGATCCGTTTGTAACTTTATACTTTTACTTATAAAAAACCTAGTGTTCCGAGTCGTTAATGTATAGTTAGTTAACCATAACATCATCATCATCATATATAAATAATATGAAAACAGTCGTATACAATTTTTTAACTAAGTATCAGATATGTCATAAATACTTTTATATTTCATATATAATACCAATGATAATCGATTTTGTGGGAACGACAGTGTATAGGAATGTGTTCTCTAGGTGATAACATAACGCTTCGTGTGAAGCGTGTTGTAGAGTAGGTTTCAACTGTGGAACAAAATCACGTCAACAACAACAAAAGTTGTTTGTGTTTCATGTGTGTGCGTGTGCGTGTGTATCATTGTATATGTGAATTAGTTGAAGCAATACGAGGGAGAATGGGTATGATTGTTGACATAGGTCTATACATAATTTAAAATACTGTATAATTGAATACAAGAGAAAAGACATACTTTACGGAATTTCTTGAAATTTTTTTTGTAGTTCGTCTTCACCTCATCACCCTTGCATGTACTAGCAGTGTGTTTGGGTACAATTAAAGATTTAAATTCAATGTTCTGAGAAGTACACATATTCATCTGCTCGCCTCCCTCCCGTTTACTGACAGTATGTTTGGATGCAGTCAACCACTGATAAGAATTCATCTTCTTGTTCCTATAATAATAATAACAGTACCTGCTTCATTATCATATACATTATGTGCTATATATATATAAATATATACATAAGGCTTTCAACACACACACACACACACACACACACACACACACACACACACACACACACACACACACACACACACACACACACACACACACACACACACACACACACACACACACTGTGCCGGTGTAAATCCGGCCGTTGAAAAAGTTTTAGAAAAGTTTTGTCTAATTGTTGAGTAACGCGAAGGCAACGGTCAGCTGTAGTGACCCTTCTCCTGCTCGGTTAAGGCGGCGCGCGCAGCCGTAGTAGGGGGGTCGTTTTGGCTCTGTCGCTGAGAGCAGTGCAGCTCACCGCCCGCTACGAAATACATCGCTCTCTCTTCGAACAATTACGGCGTAGTTTGTATCCGTCTTCATGGCTTGCTGAAACTTAAACGACTCCCGGTAAGAAGTGCATTATCTTATGTTTTTATAAGTAATTATATATATATGGATAATTAATAACAAGGTGTATGCCACCGTATAAAATACGTAATTATGTGTGTGCGACCCGACAGTTTTTATATTAAGAGAGAACTCATTGTTCAGTAAATTACTTAATGTTCAGCATATAGCTCATGTTCCGTTTATTATTACTAGAATAGTGTGAGAGGTATTGCAATTGTCATTGTCATGATACAGGTGTAGAATGTAAAAATTAATCGCTAAAAGTTAGCGCGTGGTGTCTATTCATGCAGCAGACTGTCGGGGAGCTATTTAATTAACTGTACAGTAGAGAGTTTCTTTGTGTGAACTTCCTTAGATGAAATTTTATTTATGTTAAAACATTCTTGATGCTGTGAATGCCTTGCAGTTGAATTTTTGGTCAAATAACGATTATCGCTCACCACGTGGCTGTTTAACCTGCAAAGTTCTGTCGAGGCATGTTCCAGTGAGCTGATGACTTTTATATTACGCCACGTTTAATAAAGTCTGTTCATTATTCAAATTTACTTATTCCATGGCTGATTTTCTACCCTTTAAGCTGGTTGCAAAAACTTTATTAATGAAAATTGTGCTTTTATTGAGAGTTAGTTGGATGCCCGTTCTGAGGTTAATTACCTGAACTCGGGTGTACAATTTTGGTGAACATTTCTCTAATTTATATGATTTAACAGGGTTCTTGAATTAAGCCGGAGATTTGGCCTTGCTGATCGCCGTACACCTGCATCAGTCATGGACCATTAAACAAGATCTTGTCCGAAGAGGGAGCTGGTGACTGATTCTCGATGTAGCACTTGCCAGCAGTACTAAGGTGATATTCACACTTTTATTTTACTTTTGGGGCCGGGCCGGCAGTGCGCCTGTTTTACATTAAATATCTTTGAAGCCATGTGACCATGTGTCCAGACTGTCTGCTAGAAAGGGGAGCAGCTGATCATGACTCTGAACATTATAAGTTAAATTCAAGAACACTTTTTTATAACTGATTTACATAACACTAAGTGCACTGCTTGTAATTGTGTGCTGCACTGGGGGAGCGTGCCAGATATTTTTTTACCCTTGGACATTTTACAGTTTGCATCTCATTATCATTTAACTCTTTACAAAATTTATAGAACAGGTTAGTAGGTCGGTTCCGGCTGGAACAGGAATGAATAAATATTAACTTCACTATGGGTTTATCATTTAAGGGCTGGGGGTTTCCTGTGTTTTTTTTTTTGGCCGTTTTCTGGGGTTTAAAAGGGGACTTAGTTTTTCTCTGACTCATGTTGGTGCAACCTCAGGCAGGTTGGAGGCCTGTCAAACTTTGTCAACCGCATGCTGGCGCGCTGCCACAGCTGCTAGGGCACAACCGCCTTATTGTATTTTTTTATTTTAATTATATTTATATAGCCATTCGGGGTTAATAGAAAATAATTTGTTTTTTCTTCTGGACATATATTAGTTGACTTTGCTCCTTACAAAAGGGCTATACTGATTGTCTTTCTTAACTGGCAAAACACATATTGATTAATTTTCACTTGTAGTATCTGCTGTTTAATTTTCGTTAACTATAAAACATATACTCATTATTTTTTTGTAAAACATATATTGTCTAAATTTTTCTGACATTGTAAAGCCTCGAGTGAATAATTTCTGATTGTGAAAGGACATATTGATTTTTAAGTCCTTCGGAGTTTGTGAAGTAAAGTAACCGTTTAGAATTGTATAACACTGTTTGAAATCAGGTGATGTAGTTCTGTAAATTTTTATTTAATGCTGTGAAAGGAACTTAAGGTTCATACGCTCATGATGGGTCATTGATCAGTGGAATGCTATACAAATGGGCGGTCCGGGTTTATTTATGCGTTATGAGTTTGTAACCCCACTTTATCTCGAGCAGTAAAAAAGAATATTTCCTTTTTTGTAAAGAGGGGCCACAAGTTAATTAAAACTAGGCTAAGGCCTAGAGAAGCTAAAAATTGCGCTGGATCCAGTGAGACGGGACTTGCCATGAAAACTCAAGAATTAAATAATTAACAAATCCCTTTTTATTATTCTATCTCATAACAATTTAATAATAAATGAATACAACAGTGATCTATAATTCCCCTTTAAATAGTTAAATAAATAAGTATACTCTCTCAACAACGCCACCTGAAAAATATTAACTGAATCCAAGAAAATAATTGCTATGTCACTCTATCAGTGAATTGAAATTTAAAATAATAATTAACCTTGAAATAGAGCTCCCATTAAACTATTTAATAAAATATAAAAATTTATTTTACATGTTCCTTTTATAATACTGTATATAAATTAATGAAGATAAATGATTTCATTCCTTGTTACTATTAATAATAAAAATAATTACTCAATAAATAAAATAAATTTTAAAGGTGACAATTCCTATACTTGTTATAATGTTAAATAAAATAATTATTTCCTTAAAGAAATGATCAGCAACGATTATTGAGATAGAATACCTCCCTTAAAAAAAAACAAATGAAAAGGATATACCCACATGACTACATGTGTTAACTTTCTGTTGTAAAAGGACATTGAACAATAAATCCCTATATCCCAAGTTCCCACCAAAAGTACAGTAAATGCATAATATTTATATATCCCCCAAAATGTACATTGAAATATACACACATAACATGTTCCACAAGACAAAAATACATTATACAATAGTATACATAAAATACATAAAGGTCTCTTGCCACGCCCTTTTTTTATATTACCCTTCTGGTGTATATAAATTCTAACTTTTCTTTATACGAATCCCCATTAGGATTAGAAATTTACTTTTATAATTGTACCCACATGGTGTGGGTTAATTGCACGTCATGTGTATAAGAGAATGCTAAAGCCCACAGTGGTCCCCAGGACATAAAATTTTAAAACTAAGTGCCTAAGTGGCTAAGTGCTTAAGTACTTAATTACGGTGAGAAATAAAAATTGTTTAAAATAATTAACGCCCCCCCAGTTATCATAATTAGTATAAAGAATTTATATATACTTCAATAGGGCCAATTAATGAAAAGAGAAAAATTGCACAATATTAGCACCTTATAAAAAAATACACTTGGGTCAGAGACGGACATGTTCATTCAACTTTCAGCTTGTCTCAACAAACTTGTCTCGACAAACAAGTTGAAAAGTGTTTCGACATGCATAGCTTGGTTGAAACTAGTTAAAAATTCACCTACCTCCCCAGTAATCTTTTTATACAAATGAAAAAACTGATTTTAAAATAAGAGAATATATATATATATTTTTATACATAGTGAATTGAACATGAGAAATTACTAATAGCAAAAACTAGGATAAAATTTATTTGGCCAACATGCCTTATTCAAAAATCTCTATACAATAATTCTTTATAATTTTGCACCTCACCTAATGTGAGTTACTTGTTTGCAATATAACAATTTATTTTGGCTCTGTAACCTCTCATAAACTTATTACTTAGAGTGAATATATATATAGTTACCACGTGGTGAAGGATTTGTTTAAAACACATAGTTTTTTACTACACATAATTTGATAGGGACATCATTTATATTTAACGTGCCTGAGTAAGTTCCCATATATATGCAGCAAAACCTTATAGCACTTAACTAACAACGCATTGTGCAATAGGTTAAGTGCGGAACCCAATCTCGTTACATCGGTGTTAATTAAAGTTTAAACTTAAATATTTTGTGGTCAATGTACTCTACTTTATAGTGCCGAGATTCTGACACCCAAATAATCTAGTTTTATTAGCTTATAAAAACTTTACGAACAATTGCGTATTGCACTTATACACGATGCAACAAGTGGGCATGCTTACTCAAGCTTACTTAAAAACACTGTTTTCTCCCGTGAAATATATTATTTAATTAATATAAAGTAATCAAGACTTACCGCAGTCGTTTACAAATTATCTCTTCATTAGGTTGAAGAAGTTGTAGTTAAAATAATTCATCTCTCCACCAGAGAGAATAAAATGCGACCTTCAACCACCAAGTATTTTGTTAGACGAAAAAATTAAATGGAGTCTGCTCCTTCCTGGTTTACCTACCGCAGATCTCGGCAGAACGCAGCACCGCTTTTTAATACTGCTGGAGAAAATCAGTAGATGCCGCCACCGATCAAATAGTGTAGAGTAGAAAACGGTAGTTTCTCCTATCCGCGGGTAGAGCGCAGCACTAATTATGGCTTTAATTCTGTACAGCCCTTAACTACCAGCGGTATTTCATTAGTTTCGCATTGTTTTACCGCTAGATATCAGTCCACACTCCGATTGTAAAATGACTGAACTAGCGCTGAATCTTTTGACTCAGCACAAGTTTTTATCATCCTTTCTGGGGTTCTGGCTGTTATGAAAGTCTACAAAAACGGGTTGTTGATGGGCGAATATTTTATCACTGCTGGGTTATGAGTATTGTAGCCACACTGCCTGCTAGGCGGGTGCATTCCAGGGGCATTCGTGTTAGTATTGATGTAATTGTGAGTTCGTGTGCCTTATGTTTCTGTGTGTGTTATGTTTGTCCGTGTCTAGCTAGCCACAAGATGGGGGAGAACTTTATATTTATATATATGTATATTTACTAAATTTATACACACTTGTTATGCTATTATATTGATATATATATATTTGCTGAATTTATACACACTTGTTATGCTATACACATGTTGTTTCTCTTTAATACTGTTAAAGGTGGGATTAAATTATTCGTGATATTTATGATTCATGGGGGGGAGAATTATGTCATAGAGTTGGCCTGCATGTATGAATTCTAAGCATACAATAAACTTGTTATTGTTACATTACAGCTGAGTTTCATTGCAAGTCCCGTCATACTGGACCCGGCACAATTTTTGCTTCTCTAGGCTCCAGCCTAGTCCTAATTGACTTGTGGTTTCTCTTTCAAAAAAAAATATTAAAATTAAAGAAGTTGTTTTATATTCAAAAAAAATACATAAAAGGAAAGAGGGGTCACAACACACAGCACATACCATAAATCCAGAACAGGAAAGGTATTATAAGAAACATTACGAAAACAAGTACGTATGGTCACGTACATAGATCAACGTTTAAACAAACAGATTAATACCTGAATAAATTTTTTTAAAAACAGGACAGCGTATTATCTATATAACGTTCTGTTTCAGATAAGAATAGGTTGAATATAAAATGAAAGGGTACGTTGTATTTTGTTATGAGAAAATGCATTTCTAAATTTCGTTACATTTGTAAATTACAGAATTGTTCTTCAACTACAGTCACAATCGTTCAGTTTCATTAACATTTGAAAATTGATGGATTTGGTACTCGATATATTCTACTCTCACAGTATTTTCATTGATACATTTCAGAAACTGAGTACAGAATAAATCTACAATCACCCAGGCGGAATCATTAAGTTTTACAAAAGATCTTATTGATCAGACGTATGAGTAATTATATTAATCCTTATGTAGCAAATACGCACGCATTCGTAAAATACAGCACTCAGGTGTAGGGCAATTGATCCTTTTTGTATTGAACGTATTTAAGTAGGCCTACTCGTGATATCAGTAAATTCTGTCTAAACGTCATCTCAACGGAATCATGAAGTTTTACAAAAGATCTTATTGATCAGACGTATGAGTAATTATATTAATCCTTATGTAGCAAATACGCACGAATTCATAATATACAGCACTCAGGTGTAGGGCAATTAATCCTTTTTGTATTGAACGTATTTAAGTAGGCCTACTCGTGATATCAGTAAATTCTGTCTAAATGTCTAGTACATAAACGTACCTGGTAATCGCTTCTTGAGTCGTAGTCATTCTTAAACTCGACATAACTACTTGTGTTACTCGATTGATGTTCATGTTAAACGATTGATGACTCATGTAATAATACAGATTAACCTCGTATAATAATAATGAGAGGACAGCGTATTTAGAACACTTAAAAGTGGAAATCTACAAACACATCAAAAATATCTGTCAAACCCCTATCAAACAAAAACCCCGTTCTTATCGAGAGACAACAGTAACTGACCTAAGCACATGTGCTTCATTAGGCAACAGACCAAAAAATCAAATAGACGACTATAAGCTCAATTTAAATAAAATCTGAATATTCAATAAAATTATGTTTACTTAGTAACATATGCAAATCTTTTACTTACCTCTTAAATGTTGTTGTTGTTATACACACAATAGTCGATTGTACGATGAGTGTCTAATACAAATGAGAAATAGTGACATGTCGTCTTGTGTGTGTACATATATCATACGGCGGTAGCGTACACGTTTGAAAGTTGATGCACATTAAATTGTCTCTCTCTCTCTCCCTCTCTCTCTCTCTCTCTCTCTCACACACACACACACACACACACACACACACACACACACACACACACACACACACACACACACACACACACACACATTTCTGATTACTATAAAAATAATTGCATGTATGTTCAGAGGTTTGGTGTCTAAATCGATGCATTTTACTTTCACCTTCTAATTTGACACATGGCTTACTTTCATACAGAAATAGCTATCGCCCATGTCCGTCTACGAGTGTTGCTAAACGAAATTAAAAATGCTGTAATACATAACGTCCTGTGAAATAGATATGGTATGTTTTTAGGACAGCCAAAAGCATGAAAGTATTATTTAAATCTGTTATCTGCTTCTGTATGGAAGTCATCTATAAATATCAGGTCAGTGCGACACAACGTAATTGGACCTAACATGATTCATGTCAACGTGTGCGCTCGTTGTGTGTGCGTGTGCGTCTGTGTGTTCGTGTGTGCGTGCGTTGCGTGTTTGGTTACGTTGCGTATGCGTCTGTGTGTGTGTGTGTGTGTGTGTGTGTGTGTGTGTGCACGTCGGATATGTGATTATGTGTGCGTCTGTGTGTGTTCGTGTGTGCGCGCGTCGGATCATGACATAGTATTCGTAATGACCGAGGCACGTCCTTTATTGCATGAGGATATTCAGGTAGAGCAGAGCAGACACGTTTACGCAATATCACACACACACACACATACACACACACACACATACACACACACACACACACACGTGTATGTTATTTAAATTATTATTTAAATAACATACACACGTGTTAGGTTGCAACCTAACTCGTGTGTGTGTGTGTGTGTGTGTTTGTTTGCATTTGAACCTAACATGAAACGTGAATGGACTGCATTTTAACCTAACATGTAATAATTTGATATTTAACATGATTTTTATGCTGTTGTATTTGTATGGAGGTCATCTATAAATATCATGTCAGTGCGACACAACGTGTAACAAACCTAATTGGACCTATCACTCCCGTTGCGTCATGTACTGATGACCTAAACACTACTGGCTGATCCAAGTTTGTTTGGTTCTCGTCAACAACCTCTTGCATAACTTTGCCCTCAGGCGCTTCTATCAACTCAGGAACAAGCAAGAGTTTTGTCTCGACACCCACAGTTGCCTTTCCAATCACTTCTTTTATTGTTACACTTAATTGTATTTCCTATGCTAGTTCTTCCTCCATTTCCGTGTGAGTGTGTGTGTGTGTGTGTGTGAAGTTAACATAGCTTAGACAAAATAACGATAATGTATGACTTTCATTATCGTTATGCTGCCGTCGTAACGTTAGATTGCTAATGACAGATACATGCAGTCTGATGTATAGTATTCACGTATAGGCTACTCATAGTACCATATCAATATCTGTAATGTTATTTATTTCCAACTAAAGTCAGAGACACCCCAGTAGTTTTTCACTTAGAACGTATACAAAACATCTGATTCTTGTGTGTGTGTGTGCACTTGATATTGCGTAAACGTGTCTGCTCTGCTCTACCTGAATATCCTCATGCAATAAAGGACGTGCCTCGGTCATTACGAATACTATGTCATGATCCGACGCGCGCACACACGAACACACACAGACGCACACGTAATCACACATCCGACGTGCACACACACACACACACACACACACACACACACACACACACACACACACACACACACACACACACACACACACACACACACACACACACAGAGACGCATACGCAACGTAACCAAACACGTAACGCACGCACACACGCACACACAACGAGCGCACACGTTGACATGAATCATGTTAGGTCCAATTACGTTGTTTCGCACTGACCTGATATTTATAGATGACTTCCATACAGAAGCAGATAACAGATTTAAATAATACTTTCATGCTTTTGGCTGTCCTAAAAACATACCATATCTATTTCACAGGACGTTATGTATTACAGCATTTTTAATTTCCTTTAGCAACACTCGTGGACGGACATGGGCGATAGCTATTTCTGTATGAAAGTAAGCCATGTGTCAAATTAGAAGGTGAAAGTAAAATGCATCGATTTAGACACCAAACCTCTGAACATACATGCAATTATTTTTATAGTAATTAGAAATGTGTGTGTGTGTGTGTGTGTGTGTGTGTGTGAGAGAGAGAGAGAGAGAGAGAGAGAGACAATTTAATGTGCATCAACTTTCAAACGTGTACGCTACCGCCGTATGATATATGTACACACACAAGACGACATGTTGTGCCGGTCTAAAGCCGGCCGTTAGTAAAATTTTAGTTGAAGTCGTATTCTGATTGTAAAAGTGAGCAGGGGCGGCTGAACTTTGCTCGCTGCAGTTAAGGTTGCGCGCGCAGCTCGTGCTGAAGGGTCGTCTAGCTTTGCTGCTAACGACCAGTTGAACTCACTGCCCCCACGGAGAAATACACCGGTCTGGCTGTCTCTCTCTCTTCGGACGTTACGACGAAGTTTTCTGTCTCTACATGTTAAGCTAAAGCGTAAATTGACTCCCGGTAAGTTTGTCTTTGTATTTATTTGTCTTTATGAATAATTATACATGTATGGATAATTAATAACTATATGCAACCGTATAAAATACGTAATGATGTGTGTGTGTGCGACCCGACAAAGTTATGTTAAGAGAAACTCATTCTTTACTGTTTTACGTAACGCCCTGTATATAGCCCATGCTTTTTATTATTTTCTGTAATAGTGCGAGAAGTTTTTCAAGAGTCATTGTCATAGTAAAAGTGTACTACATTAAAAATTGATGACTAAAAACTTGGTGCGCAGTCAGGTCGTGAACTGTGTCTGTGCATGTAGTAAACTGTCGCCGAGTTTGTTAATTAACTTCACAAGTAGAGAATGAAGTGTGAGAGCTTCTATGTATGAAATTTAATTGAATGTAAAACATTCTCAATGCTGTGAGTGACTTGCTGTTAAATTTTTTTTGGTCAAGTAACAATTACCACTTACCACGTGGCCGTTTAACCTGCAAAAATTTTGTCGAAGCATGTTGACTGAGTGCTGTTCACTTTATATTAAGCCACAGTTAAATAGGGCTGTTCATGATTCAAATTTACTTATTCCATGGCTGATTTTTAGACTCTTTAAGCGGGTTGTAAAAACTTTAATTAATGAATATTGTGCTTTTATTGAGAGTGAGCTGGCGGCCCGTTAAGAGGTTAATTACCTTAACTCGGGTGTACATTTTTAATAGACTGTTCTCTAATTTACTTGAATGCATAGGGTTCTCGAACTAAGCCGGTTTCCTGGCTTGCTGATGGCTGTACACCTGCCTAAGCTGTGAACCATGAACGAGATCTTATACGAAGAGGGAGATGGAGACTGACTTTCTATGTTGCACTCGCCAGCACTTATAAGGTGATATTCATGCATTTATTTCATTTTTGGGGCCGGGCTGGCAGTGTGCCCGTTTACTGTAAATAGCCTAGAAGCCATGGGACCACGTGTCCAGACTGTCTACCGGGAAGTTGAGCTGTGATCATGACTCTGAACACTATAACTTAAATTCATAACTTTTTTTATAACTCATTTATATAACACTAAATGCTTTGCCTGTAAGTGTGTGCTGCACTGGGGGAGCGCGCCAGAGATATTTTACTCTTGTACCATTTTACAGTTGCATCTCATTTTCATTTAACTCTTTACAAAATTATGTTACAACTCAGTAGCTCTGTTCCGGCTGGAACAGCGGTGTATAAAATTTAATTTGACTATGGGTTTCACATTTAAGGGCTGGGGGCTTTCCTTTTTTTTTGGGACTTTTTCAGGGGTTACAAAGGGGGACTTAGTTTTTCGCTGACACACGCTGGTGCAACCTCCGACAGGTTGAATGCCTGTCAAATTTTGTCAACTACAGGTGGGCGCGCTCCCACAGATGCCAGAGCACAACCACCTTATTGTATTCTTTTTCTTTTAATTATTTTATATAGTCATTTGAGGCTAATAGAAATAATTTACTAATGTTATGGAAATATTTTAGCTGATTTTGCCCCTTGCACAAGGGCTAAACTGATTGTTGTCTTAACTGGCAAACACATATGGGTTGACTTCCCACTTATAGGATTTGCTGTTTAATTTTTGACTATAAAACATGTTTTCATCATTTTTTTTTTTGGGTAAATTATATATATTGTCAAAATCTTCTGAGATAGTAAAGCCTCAAGCAAGTAATTTCTGTTTATTAAGGTACATAAAAATTTAATACCTTTTGGAATTTTGTGAAGTCAAATAACTGTCTAGAATTTTATAAACACTGTCTGAAAGTAGGTGATGTAGTTTTGTCAATTTCACTTAATGATGTGAAAGGAACTTAAGGTTCACACGCTCATCATGGGTCATTGATCAATGGAATGCTAGACAAATGGGTGGTCCGGTTTTATTTATGCCTCATGAATTATTATCATTCTTCCTGGGGTTTTGGCTTTATGTAATTCTACTGAACGGGTTGCCGACGGGCGTATATTTTATCAATGCTGGGTCATAAGATTGTAGTTACTCTACCTGGTAGGTGGGTGCATTCCAGGGGCATGCGTGTTAAAATTAATGTGATTGTGAGTTTTGTGTACCTTATGTTCTGTGTGTGTTGTTATGTGTCTAGCTAGCCACGAGATGGGAGAAATTCTATAATCATATATGCATGTGTTCACTGATTTATATACACTTGTACTTAATAATTATACACATTTGTTATGCCTAAGGTTTATACACACTTGTTATGTTTTACCTTTATTCGTACTTGTGATTGGGCACATATGTTGTTCTAGTTTAATAATATTAAGGCAGGGCATGAAATAAAATAAATTGTTATCGTTCTGTTACGGCTGAGTTTTATTGCAAGTCCCGTCATACTGGACCCAGCATAATTTTTGCTTCTCTAGGCTTCGGCCTAGTCCTAATTAACTTGTGGCTTCTCTTTAAAAAAAAAAAAAATTAAAATAAATTAAGTTGTTTTTATACTCATAAAAAAAAAAGTCCTAAAAGGAAAGAGGGGTTACAAATGGTAGCTCATAGCGTGGTTCATTCTAGGCTTGAACTCTTGGGTCCTGGTGTGTGACGGGGCTTGCAGACTCGGAAATATTAATGTGATCGTTGTGACATAGTTGATATAGTCCCGTGTAGGCTAGTTATAAGTTGTTTAATTTGTGAGTCGGGTCGCACCACTGAGGCGGTTAATGGTGTTTAAAAATTTTTATAGCTTGTACGGCCGGGGAGTCTCAAGCGTGGCCTGGAAGATGGAATGTTAATTAGGGTCGGTGTTTAGCGTGGTATATTGACGGGATGCAGTATGGCCCGATCGGAAATCGGTACCGGAACCGACTTGTGTCCGGTTGATGTCGAAGTATTTTTAATTCCCGAATTAGGACTTGTAGTTGATGGTTAGTTGGTTGTTGTGAATTATGTGTTGGTACGGCGAGTGTGTCGAGTTGCTGTTTGCTGTTATGTGTGTGTAGTATTGTTGCTTGTCTCTTGTCTCCTTCCGTCGTGGATTACATTGTTCAGAATAGGCCAGGTTTCCGCAGCGCTAGAGAACCCGGGGGTCTACTCAAAGGAAGGACAGTACTTGAGTTTTTCCGATTTTTGTTAATATGTTTTTGTAGGTTATGTTTGTGTTAGGTGTTTAGTGGGGATTTGTTTTAGGATTGTTTGTTTGAATTGTGCAATTCTGGCGGGGATATGCTACGAGAAATTGCCCCACCCTCTTTCAGACGTTCTCCAGAAATTTCCGGTGGTGGATGGATTTGATGAGGATCAGCTGTTGGTTTTCTTGGACCTGGTCCTGCAGGTGGCAGATTTCCCAGGGGTGTCCGATGGGGAAGTCTTGTTTCTTATATACCCGTATTGCCGGAGTACGTTGGCTAATCGGGTCACCAAGGCTCTGCGTCGGGGTGACAGTGTTGATGCTTTCCATGGGGAGGTGTTGAACTTCTTCCTACCCATTCGACGACGCGCCAAGCTTGAGTTGGAAAGATTCTATCGCCCACAGGCCTACGGAGAGGCGTTAGGAGACTTCGTGCGCGATATACGGAAAGCTGCCCGGGTGTTAAGATTGGGATTGCCAGAGACAGAAGTGATCCAAGCGATTCTGGAAGGACTGACTCCCCAGGAGAGATCTCGTTTGGCATTCGCGGACCATCCACGTTGTTTTGCGGACCTTGAGCGACTGTGTGCGCTTTCAGGAACGGTCAAGGAGGTTGACGAGTACCGGGGAAAAGAGGCTACCGATGTCCAATACTCCAGCGGTTCATCAGGAAGAGCAAAAAGGGACAAACATGGTGGTTGGAGGAGAACCCAAGAGACGCTTAGAAAGCCAGAATATTCCGGAAGTGATGGAGGCTACAAGGGGCTGGCAAGTGTGAAGACGGCACCAACAACAGCTACAGCACAGAAAACAAAGAAACATGAAATTAACAGGGGAAAAAGAAATTATGTTAGGGAACAACCATCGGCAAGTAGGGAGCCTGTAGTTAGGCGTCCTTCTTATTTGGAGAAAAAGGAAGCTTTGGAGGTTCCAGAGGAAGTACAAGTGCCTAAGAGAGTAGTGGATGAAGAAGGTGAAGCAGAAGAAAAGCGGAATAACTTCTGTGGATCAATACAAGTGGACAAGGACACGTCAGTTAAGACGGAGTTGCAGGACTCGAAGAGGACGTCATTGTTGAATCCAGAGGCCGCAGAATTTGTTCCGGTATTTACATTTCGGTTCGTGACGGATCCAGATCCGGTAATATCGTCATCGCCTACGCCGGTGTATGAGAAGTCACTTGATGGTGTAGCTTTACCATCGCCAGTAGAAATTAATGTAGTCATTGCACATGAGCCTGGACAGCTGGATTCCAGGGTGGAAGATGCTGAGGACGTTGCAGTTGCTGAGAGTGGTCAAGGAGTGGAATCGACAGAAGAGTCAGAAGAGCGGTCTGCAGATGCTGCGCAGGTGAATATAGTTGTAGGTGTTAGGGAGACTGTAGAGTCTGAATTTGCAGATGGACACAGGGATGTCCGGGCTGCGAGTGTTTCTGAGGTTGTGGATAGACAAGGTGATGTTCATGCCGCAAGTGTAGTAGAAGTAGATGAGGTAGAAGTTGAGGAGAAATTTGGTGGCAGCGTTGTAGAGTTTGTGAGTGAGAGTGATGTAGTGTGTGAAGATGTGCAGACGCCTTCTGTAAGTAGTGTTGAGGATTCCGAGGAACGGGAGGAAGTTTCAGGTGGACCAGGTGAGCAACTAGAGGAGGACGAGGATGTGCAGTGTTCAGATGGTGGTATTGGAAGTGATGGCGATGACGTTGGTGATGAACGTGTTGATGAAAACGAGACCGGAGAAGAGGTTAGTCAAGAAGTTCGTGAAGGAGCTGGCGATGCGTGTGATGAAGAAGATGGATCAGAGGAGCAACGGGAAGATGCTGAGGAGGTGCAGTGTCAGGCAGTTGATTTGGATTATGTGGACGAAGAAGGGGAAATTGTAGAAAAGGAAGAAATTGTGGCAGAAGAGTTAGACGATGAGCATAATCCAAAGAGGAGTGAAAGTAGTGAGGTAAGTTGCCGTGATTCTGATTCTGAAGAAACCAGTCAGTACAGCTCAACACGAGATAATTTCTTAGAGAGTGGTGTCCGAAAGCATCGGATATCCAAGGTCCGTCATAGAAAGGTCAGAAGAAGAGGTTAACGGGTAGCGGGTAGATGTTCCCCACACTCCCAGTGGTGTTCATCTATTTCAGGGTTGCGCCCCTGCCCACGCGAGCCTTGGTTTCCTCCATTCATCCTTATTTTCGGAGGGAACCAGGTCCTTACCCTTAGTCCTAGCTATTGACCCTTTAATTATCCTTGCCCCGTTTCATCTTCCCGATTTTCCTACCCCTGCCCTTAGTAAAAAAAAAACCTATTGATAAGGAAGTGAGTAGATTGTGGTCCTCGAGATGGTCGTGGTCTTTGAGATCGTCAGTTTCCCCTGTTTAAAGGTTAGATGGAGTGATGGTGTGCTGTTGTTGGTTGTTAATAGTTCTTGATGTTGATGTTGTTCATTATGGGGTCTGAGCCATGCCGCATTCTCCGGTTTTCCTGGTGTTATTTTTGTTGAGAGAGAAAGTAGTGTAGTAGGTGCTGTAGAAAAGTAAACCCCCTCTAGCTATGGTGTATTTGAATGAGTAAATGATGGGATTAATGTTCGTGTGCCCTTGGTGCGGTCCTCTCTGTCTGGCTGAGCGGGGCCGTCCGCCTGTGTGTAGGGAAGTGGACCAGCCATATGGCAAGGTTGGAGATGCCTTGGGGGGTCCATGTGGCTGGTCGGTCCGAGAGATGGACGAGGAGTAGTTCGGTCGCTCACATATCAAGGTGTGAGATGCCTTGTTGGGTCTTAGGACGAATATGTGAGTGGGACCGGTGGGAGTAGGTGTTGGTCACCGGAGAGGGTGACGTGTTTGGGGCGGTCCCGTGGGGTTGGCATAGTGGAGAGGGTCGCATGGGGATGTCTGTTCTCCTGGGAGCCGGTCTGCCGGGCCAACTTACCCACGATGTCCACCGGAGTTTTTAAGATGGGAGTACACTGCAGGGTACTTTCCCTAGTTTTTGAGTGGGGCAACCGGGTTGCCCTTTCGGGGTGGGGGTGTGCCGGTCTAAAGCCGGCCGTTAATAAAATTTTATTTACAGTCGTATTTTGATTGTAAAAGTGAGCAGGGGCGGCTGAACTTTGCTCGCTGCAGTTAAGGTTGCGCGCGCAGCTCGTGCTGAAGGGTCGTCTAGCTTTGCTGCTAACGACCAGTTGAACTCACTGCCCCCACGGAGAAATACACCGGTCTGGCTGTCTCTCTCTCTTCGGACGTTACGACGAAGTTTTCTGTCTCTACATGCCAAGCTAAAGCGTAAATTGACTCCCGGTAAGTTTGTCTTTGTATTTATTTGTCTTTATGAATAATTATACATGTATGGATAATTAGTAACTATATGCAACCGTATAAAATACGTAATGATGTGTGTGTGTGCGACCCGACAAAGTTATGTTAAGAGAAACTCATTCTTTACTGTTTTACGTAACGCCCTGTATATAGCCCATGCTTTTTATTATTTTCTGTAATAGTGCGAGAAGTTTTTCAAGAGTCATTGTCATAGTAAAAGTGTACTACATTAAAAATTGATGACTAAAAACTTGGTGCGCAGTCAGGTCGTGAACTGTGTCTGTGCATGTAGTAAACTGTCGCCGAGTTTGTTAATTAACTTCACAAGTAGAGAATGAAGTGTGAGAGCTTCTATGTATGAAATTTAATTGAATGTAAAACATTCTCAATGCTGTGAGTGACTTGCTGTTAAATTTTTTTTGGTCAAGTAACAATTACCACTTACCACGTGGCCGTTTAACCTGCAAAAATTTTGTCGAAGCATGTTGACTGAGTGCTGTTCACTTTATATTAAGCCACAGTTAAATAGGGCTGTTCATGATTCAAATTTACTTATTCCATGGCTGATTTTTAGACTCTTTAAGCGGGTTGTAAAAACTTTAATTAATGAATATTGTGCTTTTATTGAGAGTGAGCTGGCGGCCCGTTAAGAGGTTAATTACCTTAACTCGGGTGTACATTTTTAATAGACTGTTCTCTAATTTACTTGAATGCATAGGGTTCTCGAACTAAGCCGGTTTCCTGGCTTGCTGATGGCTGAACACCTGCCTAAGCTGTGAACCATGAACGAGATCTTATACGAAGAGGGAGATGGAGACTGACTTTCTATGTTGCACTCGCCAGCATTTATAAGGTGATATTCATGCATTTATTTCATTTTTGGGGCCGGGCTGGCAGTGTGCCCGTTTACTGTAAATAGCCTAGAAGCCATGGGACCACGTGTCCAGACTGTCTACCGGGAAGTTGAGCTGTGATCATGACTCTGAACACTATAACTTAAATTCATAACTTTTTTATAACTCATTTATATAACACTAAATGCTATGCCTGTAAGTGTGTGCTGCACTGGGGGAGCGCGCCAGAGATATTTTACTCTTGTACCATTTTACAGTTGCATCTCATTTTCATTTAACTCTTTACAAAATTATGTTACAGCTCAGTAGCTCTGTTCCGGCTGGAACAGCGGTGTATAAAATTTAATTTGACTATGGGTTTCACATTTAAGGGCTGGGGGCTTTCCTTTTTTTTTGGGACGTTTTCAGGGGTTACAAAGGGGGACTTAGTTTTTCGCTGACACACGCTGGTGCAACCTCCGACAGGTTGAATGCCTGTCAAATTTTGTCAACTACAGGTGGGCGCGCTCCCACAGATGCCAGAGCACAACCACCTTATTGTATTCTTTTTCTTTTAATTATTTTATATAGTCATTTGAGGCTAATAGAAATAATTTACTAATGTTATGGAAATATTTTAGCTGATTTTGCCCCTTGCACAAGGGCTAAACTGATTGTTGTCTTAACTGGCAAACACATATGGGTTGACTTCCCACTTATAGGATTTGCTGTTTAATTTTTGACTATAAAACATGTTCTCATCATTTTTTTTTTTTGGGTAAATTATATATATTGTCAAAATCTTCTGAGATAGTAAAGCCTCAAGCAAGTAATTTCTGTTTATTAAGGTACATAAAAATTTAATACCTTTTGGAATTTTGTGAAGTCAAATAACTGTCTAGAATTTTATAAACACTGTCTGAAAGTAGGTGATGTAGTTTTGTCAATTTCACTTAATGATGTGAAAGGAACTTAAGGTTCACACGCTCATCATGGGTCATTGATCAATGGAATGCTAGACAAATGGGTGGTCCGGTTTTATTTATGCCTCATGAATTATTATCATTCTTCCTGGGGTTTTGGCTTTATGTAATTCTACTGAACGGGTTGCCGACGGGCGTATATTTTATCAATGCTGGGTCATAAGATTGTAGTTACTCTACCTGGTAGGTGGGTGCATTCCAGGGGCATGCGTGTTAAAATTAATGTGATTGTGAGTTTTGTGTACCTTATGTTCTGTGTGTGTTGTTATGTGTCTAGCTAGCCACGAGATGGGAGAAATTCTATAATCATATATGCATGTGTTCACTGATTTATATACACTTGTACTTAATAATTATACACATTTGTTATGCCTAAGATTTATACACACTTGTTATGTTTTACCTTTATTCGTACTTGTGATTGGGCACATATGTTGTTCTAGTTTAATAATATTAAGGCAGGGCATGAAATAAAATAAATTGTTATCGTTCTGTTACGGCTGAGTTTTATTGCAAGTCCCGTCATACTGGACCCAGCATAATTTTTGCTTCTCTAGGCTTCGGCCTAGTCCTAATTAATTTGTGGCTTCTCTTTAAAAAAAAAAATATTAAAATAAATTAAGTTGTTTTTATACTCATAAAAAAAAAGACCTAAAAGGAAAGAGGGGTTACAAATGGTAGCTCAGAGCGTGGTTCATTCTAGGCTTGAACCCTTGGGTCCTGGTGTGTGACGGGGCTTGCATACTCGGAAATATTAATGTGATTGTTGTGACATAGTTGATATAGGCCCGTGTAGGCTAGTTATAAGTTGTTTAATTTGTGAGTCGGTTCGCACCACTGAGGCGGTTAATGGTGTTTAAAAAGTTTTATAGCTTGTACGGCCGGGGAGTCTCAAGCGTGGCCTGGAAGATGGAATGTTAATTAGGGTCGGTGTTTAGCGTGGTATATTGACGGGATGCAGTATGGCCCGATCGGAAATCGGTACCGGAACCGACTTGTGTCCGGTTGATGTCGAAGTATTTTTAATTCCCGAATTAGGACTTGTAGTTGATGGTTAGTTGGTTGTTGTGAATTATGTGTTGGTACGGCGAGTGTGTTGAGTTGCTGTTTGCTGTTATGTGTGTGTAGTATTGTTGCTTGTCTCTTGTCTCCTTCCGTCGTGGATTACAAGGTTCAGAATAGGCCAGGTTTCCGCAGCGCTAGAGAACCCGGGGGTCTACTCAAAGGAAGGACAGTACTTGAGTTTTTCCGATTTTTGTTAATATGTTTTTGTAGGTTATGTTTGTGTTAGGTGTTTAGTGGGAATTTGTTTTAGGATTGTTTGTTTGAATTGTGCAATTCTGGCGGGGATATGCTACGAGAAATTGCCCCACCCTCTTTCAGACGTTCTCCAGAAATTTCCGGTGGTGGATGGATTTGATGAGGATCAGCTGTTGGTTTTCTTGGACCTGGTCCTGCAGGTGGCAGATTTCCCAGGGGTGTCCGATGGGGAAGTCTTGTTTCTTATATACCCGTATTGCCGGAGTACGTTGGCTAATCGGGTCACCAAGGCTCTGCGTCGGGGTGACAGTGTTGATGCTTTCCATGGGGAGGTGTTGAACTTCTTCCTACCCATTCGACGACGCGCCAAGCTTGAGTTGGAAAGATTCTATCGCCCACAGGCCTACGGAGAGGCGTTAGGAGACTTCGTGCGCGATATACGGAAAGCTGCCCGGGTGTTAAGATTGGGGTTGCCAGAGACAGAAGTGATCCAAGCGATTCTGGAAGGACTGACTCCCCAGGAGAGATCTCGTTTGGCATTCGCGGACCGTCCACGTTGTTTTGCGGACCTTGAGCGACTGTGTGCGCTTTCAGGAACGGTCAAGGAGGTTGACGAGTACCGGGGAAAAGAGGCTACCGATGTCCAATACTCCAGCGGTTCATCAGGAAGAGCAAAAAGGGACAAACATGGTGGTTGGAGGAGAACCCAAGAGACGCTTAGAAAGCCAGAATATTCCGGAAGTGATGGAGGCTACAAGGGGCTGGCAAGTGTGAAGACGGCACCAACAACAGCTACAGCACAGAAAACAAAGAAACATGAAATTAACAGGGGAAAAAGAAATTATGTTAGGGAACAACCATCGGCAAGTAGGGAGCCTGTAGTTAGGCGTCCTTCTTATTTGGAGAAAAAGGAAGCTTTGGAGGTTCCAGAGGAAGTACAAGTGCCTAAGAGAGTAGTGGATGAAGAAGGTGAAGCAGAAGAAAAGCGGAATAACTTCTGTGGATCAATACAAGTGGACAAGGACACGTCAGTTAAGACGGAGTTGCAGGACTCGAAGAGGACGTCATGGTTGAATCCAGAGGCCGCAGAATTTGTTCCGGTATTTACATCTCGGTTCGTGACGGATCCAGATCCGGTAATATCGTCATCGCCTACGCCGGTGTATGAGAAGTCACTTGATGGTGTAGCTTTACCATCGCCAGTAGAAATTAATGTAGTCATTGCACATGAGCCTGGACAGCTGGATTCCAGGGTGGAAGATGCTGAGGACGTTGCAGTTGCTGAGAGTGGTCAAGGAGTGGAATCGACAGAAGAGTCAGAAGAGCGGTCTGCAGATGCTGCGCAGGTGAATATAGTTGTAGGTGTTAGGGAGACTGTAGAGTCTGAATTTGCAGATGGACACAGGGATGTCCGGGCTGCGAGTGTTTCTGAGGTTGTGGATAGACAAGGGGATGTTCATGCCGCAAGTGTAGTAGAAGTTGAGGAGAAATTTGGTGGCAGCGTTGTAGAGTTTGTGAGTGAGAGTGATGTAGTGTGTGAAGATGTGCAGACGCCTTCTGTAAGTAGTGTTGAGGATTCCGAGGAACGGGAGGAAGTTTCAGGTAGACCAGGTGAGCAACTAGAGGAGGACGAGGATGTGCAGTGTTCAGATGGTGGTATTGGAAGTGATGGCGATGACGTTGGTGATGAACGTGTTGATGAAAACGAGACCGGAGAAGAGGTTAGTCAAGAAGTTCGTGAAGGAGCTGGCGATGCGTGTGATGAAGAAGATGGATCAGAGGAGCAACGGAAAGATGCTGAGGAGGTGCAGTGTCAGGAAGTTGATTTGGATTATGTGGACGAAGAAGGGGAAATTGTAGAAAAGGAAGAAATTGTGGCAGAAGAGTTAGACGATGAGCATAATCCAAAGAGGAGTGAAAGTAGTGAGGTAAGTTGCCGTGATTCTGATTCTGAAGAAACCAGCCAGTACAGCTCAACACGAGATAATTTCTTAGAGAGTGGTGTCCGAAAGCATCGGATATCCAAGGTCCGTCATAGAAAGGTCAGAAGAAGAGGTTAACGGGTAGCGGGTAGATGTTCCCCACACTCCCAGTGGTGTTCATCTATTTCAGGGTTGCGCCCCTGCCCACGCGAGCCTTGGTTTCCTCCATTCATCCTTATTTTCGGAGGGAACCAGGTCCTTACCCTTAGTCCTAGCTATTGACCCTTTAATTATCCTTGCCCCGTTTCATCTTCCCGATTTTCCTACCCCTGCCCTTAGTAAAAAAAAAACCTATTGATAAGGAAGTGAGTAGATTGTGGTCCTCGAGATGGTCGTGGTCTTTGAGATCGTCAGTTTCCCCTGTTTAAAGGTTAGATGGAGTGATGGTGTGCTGTTGTTGGTTGTTAATAGTTCTTGATGTTGATGTTGTTCATTATGGGGTCTGAGCCATGCCGCATTCTCCGGTTTTCCTGGTGTTATTTTTGTTGAGAGAGAAAGTAGTGTAGTAGGTGCTGTAGAAAAGTAAACCCCCTCTAGCTATGGTGTATTTGAATGAGTAAATGATGGGATTAATGTTCGTGTGCCCTTGGTGCGGTCCTCTCTGTCTGGCTGAGCGGGGCAGTCCGCCTGTGTGTAGGGAAGTGGACCAGCCATATGGCAAGGTTGGAGATGCCTTGGGGGTCCATGTGGCTGGTCGGTCCGAGAGATGGACGAGGAGTAGTTCGGTCGCTCACATATCAAGGTGTGAGATGCCTTGTTGGGTCTTAGGACGAATATGTGAGTGGGACCGGTGGGAGTAGGTGATGGTCACCGGAGAGGGTGACGTGTTGGGGCGGTCCCGTGGGGTTGGCATAGTGGAGAGGGTCGCATGGGGATGTCTGTTCTCCTGGGAGCCGGTCTGCCGGGCCAACTTACCCACGATGTCCACCGGAGTTTTTAAGATGGGAGTACACTGCAGGGTACTTTCCCTAGTTTTTGAGTGGGGCAACCGGGTTGCCCTTTTGGGGTGGGGGTGTGCCGGTCTAAAGCCGGCCGTTAATAAAATTTTAGTTAAAGTCGTATTCTGAATGTAAAAGTGAGCAGGGGCGGCTGAACTTTGCTCGCTGCAGTTGAGGTTGCGCGCGCAGCTCGTGCTGAAGGGTCGTCTAGCTTTGCTGCTAACGACCAGTTGAACTCACTGCCCCCACGGAGAAATACACCGGTCTGGCTGTCTCTCTCTCTTCGGACGTTACGACGAAGTTTTCTGTCTCTACATGCCAAGCTAAAGCGTAAATTGACTCCCGGTAAGTTTGTCTTTGTATTTATTTGTCTTTATGAATAATTATACATGTATGGATAATTAATAACTATATGCAACCGTATAAAATACGTAATGATGTGTGTGTGTGCGACCCGACAAAGTTATGTTAAGAGAAACTCATTCTTTACTGTTTTACGTAACGCCCTGTATATAGCCCATGCTTTTTATTATTTTCTGTAATAGTGCGAGAAGTTTTTCAAGAGTCATTGTCATAGTAAAAGTGTACTACATTAAAAATTGATGACTAAAAACTTGGTGCGCAGTCAGGTCGTGAACTGTGTCTGTGCATGTAGTAAACTGTCGCCGAGTTTGTTAATTAACTTCACAAGTAGAGAATGAAGTGTGAGAGCTTCTATGTATGAAATTTAATTGAATGTAAAACATTCTCAATGCTGTTAAATTTTTTTTGGTCAAGTAACAATTACCACTTACCACGTGGCCGTTTAACCTGCAAAAATTTTGTCGAAGCATGTTGACTGAGTGCTGTTCACTTTATATTAAGCCACAGTTAAATAGGGCTGTTCATGATTCAAATTTACTTATTCCATGGCTGATTTTTAGACTCTTTAAGCGGGTTGTAAAAACTTTAATTAATGAATATTGTGCTTTTATTGAGAGTGAGCTGGCGGCCCGTTAAGAGGTTAATTACCTTAACTCGGGTGTACATTTTTAATAGACTGTTCTCTAATTTACTTGAATGCATAGGGTTCTCGAACTAAGCCGGTTTCCTGGCTTGCTGATGGCTGAACACCTGCCTAAGCTGTGAACCATGAACGAGATCTTATACGAAGAGGGAGATGGAGACTGACTTTCTATGTTGCACTCGCCAGCATTTATAAGGTGATATTCATGCATTTATTTCATTTTTGGGGCCGGGCTGGCAGTGTGCCCGTTTACTGTAAATAGCCTAGAAGCCATGGGACCACGTGTCCAGACTGTCTACCGGGAAGTTGAGCTGTGATCATGACTCTGAACACTATAACTTAAATTCATAACTTTTTTATAACTCATTTATATAACACTAAATGCTATGCCTGTAAGTGTGTGCTGCACTGGGGGAGCGCGCCAGAGATATTTTACTCTTGTACCATTTTACAGTTGCATCTCATTTTCATTTAACTCTTTACAAAATTATGTTACAGCTCAGTAGCTCTGTTCCGACTGGAACAGCGGTGTATAAAATTTAATTTGACTATGGGTTTCACATTTAAGGGCTGGGGGCTTTCCTTTTTTTTGGGACGTTTTCAGGGGTTACAAAGGGGGACTTAGTTTTTCGCTGACACACGCTGGTGCAACCTCCGACAGGTTGAATGCCTGTCAAATTTTGTCAACTACAGGTGGGCGCGTTCCCACAGATGCCAGAGCACAACCACCTTATTGTATTCTTTTTCTTTTAATTATTTTATATAGTCATTTGAGGCTAATAGAAATAATTTACTAATGTTATGGAAATATTTTAGCTGATTTTGCCCCTTGCACAAGGGCTAAACTGATTGTTGTCTTAACTGGCAAACACATATGGGTTGACTTCCCACTTATAGGATTTGCTGTTTAATTTTTGACTATAAAACATGTTTTCATCATTTTTTTTTTTTGGGTAAATTATATATATTGTCAAAATCTTCTGAGATAGTAAAGCCTCAAGCAAGTAATTTCTGTTTATTAAGGTACATAAAGATTTAATTCCTTTTGGAATTTTGTGAAGTCAAATAACTGTCTAGAATTTTATAAACACTGTCTGAAAGTAGGTGATGTAGTTTTGTCAATTTCACTTAATGATGTGAAAGGAACTTAAGGTTCACACGCTCATCATGGGTCATTGATCAATGGAATGCTAGACAAATGGGTGGTCCGGTTTTATTTATGCCTCATGAATTATTATCATTCTTCCTGGGGTTTTGGCTTTATGTAATTCTACTGAACGGGTTGCCGACGGGCGTATATTTTATCAATGCTGGGTCATAAGATTGTAGTTACTCTACCTGGTAGGTGGGTGCATTCCAGGGGCATGCGTGTTAAAATTAATGTGATTGTGAGTTTTGTGTACCTTATGTTCTGTGTGTGTTGTTATGTGTCTAGCTAGCCACGAGATGGGAGAAATTCTATAATCATATATGCATGTGTTCACTGATTTATATACACTTGTACTTAATAATTATACACATTTGTTATGCCTAAGATTTATACACACTTGTTATGTTAATAACTTAATATAATATTAAGGCAGGGCATGAAATAAAATATCGTTAAATTGTTATGCAGGGCATGAAATTGTTATCGTTCTGTTACGGCTGAGTTTTATTGCAAGTCCCGTCATACTGGACCCAGCATAATTTTTGCTTCTCTAGGCTTCGGCCTAGTCCTAATTAACTTGTGGCTTCTCTTTTAAAAAAAAATATTAAAATAAATTAAGTTGTTTTTATACTCATAAAAAAAAGACCTAAAAGGAAAGAGGGGTTACAATGTCACTATTTCTCATTTGTATGAGACACTCATCGTACAATCGACTATTGTGTGTATAACAACAACAACATTTAAGAGGTAAGTAAAAGATTTGCATATGTTACTAAGTAAACATAATTTTATTGAATATTCAGATTTTATTTAAATTGAGCTTATAGTCGTCTATTTGATTTTTTGGTCTGTTGCCTAATGAAGCACATGTGCTTAAGTCAGTTACTGTTGTCTCTCGATAAGAACGGGGTTTTTGTTTGATAGGGGTTTGACAGATATTTTTGATATGTTTGTAGATTTCCACTTTTAAGTGTTCTAAATACGCTGTCCTGTCATTATTGTGAATTTTATATTGTGAATGTTAAAAAATATATTTAATCATTTAAACAAATTATGACTTTATTTTATTTCACTCTACACCTCTGAACATGTGTACAATTAATTTATTTTTGTGAACTGTATTACTTGTGGGAACTGTTACATCAGAAGATTTGTATGATGGATTTGTCATCTGTAACAGCACACAGGTAAGTAGTTCATTGACAACAACACACACATACATAGTTAATATTTGCCAAATATATATATTTCTAACAAGGATCAATCACACTGACTCCATTATAAAACTATTAATTAATTATTTAATACATTGAAAAATGAAGACGGCGTTTTGACAACGAGAGAGAGAGAGAGCTAAAATTATTTACTCATCACACCGACTACTCAATGTACACGGTAAGAGAGAGAGTGAGAGAGAGAGAGAGAGAGAGAGGGAGAGAGAGAGAGAGAGAGAGAGAGAGAGAGAGAGAGGGCGTTACTCTTTGTTGACACAGTTGAAACGAGTGAGAGTGAGAGTGAGAGAGAGAGAGAGAGAGAGAGAGAGAGAAGAGAGAGAGAGAGAGAGAGAGAGAGAGAGAGAGAGAGAGAGAGAGAGAGAGAGTGAGAGGGCATTAATATTTGTCGAATAAATATAAACTTTCTAATTTCATATACATGCGCGCGGTAATGACCACAGAGAGGAGAACGGTTTGAACATAACGTTTGACAACGAAAGAGAGAGACATACACAACGAGTGAGAGCTAAAATTATTTACTCAATGTACACAGTGAGAGAGAGAGAGAGATAGAGAGAAAGAGAGAGAGAGAGAGGGAGAGGAGCAAACGGTTTGAACATAACGTTTGACAACAAGAGAGAGTGAGAGAGAGGTAGTTTTACTTACATTCAAATGTGAGAGAGAGAGAGAGAGAGTAACAATTATGATCATATAGTTTGAATTTCCCACCACAGAAGAGAAAAAAATGTTGGCAGATCTGCTCTATACACACACACAATAATGTAAGATTGGTAACCCTGATCATATATTTTAATATATACATTATATAACACATATTTGAATTTCCCTCCCCCCGCCACAGAAAATGTTGACAAACCTGTGTGACCCCTCTTTCCTTTTATGTATTTTTTTTTTGAATATAAAACAACTTCTTTAATTTTAATATTTTTTTTTTGAAAGAGAACCACAAGTCAATTAGGACTAGGCTGGAGCCTAGAGAAGCAAAAATTGTGCCGGGTCCAGTACGACGGGACTTGCAATGAAACTCAGCTGTAATGTAACAATAACAAGTTTATTGTATGCCTAGAATTCATACATGCAGGCCAACTCTATGACATAATTATTCCCCCCCATGAATCATAAATATCACGAATAATTTAATCCCACCTTTAACAGTATTAAAGAAAAACAACATGTGTATAGCATAACAAGTGTGTATAAATTCAGCAAATATAAATATATATCAATATAATAGCATAACAAGTGTGTATAAATTTAGTAAATAAATTACGGGTATATAAGAGACAAGACCTCCCCATCGGACACCCCCGTGAAATCTGCCACCTGCAGGACCAGGTCCAAGAAAACCAACAGCTGGTCCTCATCAAATCCATTCACCACCGGAAATTTCTGGAGAACGCCTGTAAGAGGGTGGGGCAATTCCTGATAGCATACCGCCGCCAGAATTGCACAATTCAAAACAAACAATCATAAAACAAATCCCCACTAAACACCTAACACAAACATAACCTACAAAAAAACATTTTAACAAGAATCGGAAAAACTCAAGTACTGTCCTTCCTTTGAGTAGACCCCCGGGTTCTCTAGCGCTGCGGAGACCTGGCCTATTCTGAACCATTCACATCCACGACAGAAGGAGACAAGTGACAACCAACAATACTAAACACACATAACATCAAACAGCAATTCGACACACAGGCCATACCAACACATAGCTCACAACAACCAACTAACAATTGAAAGTCATAATCCGGGAATTAATACTTCAACATCAACCGGACACAAGTCGGTGCCGGTACCGATTTCCGATCGGGCCATACCGCATCCCGCCAATATAACACGCTAAACTCCGACCCCGAATCAACCTTGCATCATCAAGGCCACACTTGAGACTCCCCGGCCGTACAACCATTACATTTTTCAAACACAAATAACCGCCTCAGTGGTGCGACCCGACTCACAAGTTATAGTACCTACAACTAGCCTACACGGGCATATACCAAAACTATGTCCGAACAATGGCCTTAATATTTCCGAGTTTGCAAGCCCCGTCACACACCAGGACCCAAGGGTTCAAGCCTAGAATGAACCACGCTCACTGCTACCATTTGCAGTAGCAGACTTTATAAACCACGCTCTGCGGTACCATTTGTGACCCCTCTTTCCTTTTATGTATTTTTTTTGAATATAAAACAACTTCTTTAATTTTAATATTTTTTTTTTGAAAGAGAAGCCACAAGTCAATTAGGACTAGGCTGGAGCCTAGAGAAGCAAAAATTGTGCCGGGTCCAGTATGACGGGACTTGCAATGAAACTCAGCTGTAATGTAACAATAACAAGTTTATTGTATGCCTAGAATTCATACATGCAGGCCAACTCTATGACATAATTATTCCCCCCTATGAATCATAAATATCACGAATAATTTAATCCCACCTTTAACAGTATTAAAGCAAAACAACATGTGTATAGCATTACAAGTGTGTACAAATTCAGTAAATATATATAAATATAATAGCATAACAAGTGTGTATAAATTCAGCAAATATATGTATATATATAAATATAAAGTTCTCCCCCATCTTGTGGCTAGCTAGACACGGACAAACATGACACACACAGAAACATAAGGCACACAAACTCACAATTACATCAATTCTAACACGAATGCCCCTGGGATGCACCCGCCCAGCAGGCAGTGTGGCAACCATACAGAAAACCCAGCAGTAATAAAATATTCGCCCATCATCAACCCGTTTTTGTAGACTTACATAAAAGCCAGAACCCCAGAAAGGATGATAAAAACTCATAACGCATAATTAAACCCGGACCGCCCATTTGTATAGCATTCCACTGATCAATGACCCATCATGAGCGTATGAACCTTAAGTTCCTTTCACAGCATTAAATAAAAATTTACAGAACTACATCACCTGATTTCAAACAGTGTTATACAATTCTAAACGGTTACTTTACTTCACAAATTCCGAAGGACTTAAAAATCAATATGTCCTTTCACAATCAGAAATTATTCACTCGAGGCTTTACAATGTCAGAAAAACTTAGACAATATAAGTTTTACAAAAAATAATGGGTATGTGTTTTATAGTTAACGAAAATTAAACAGCAGATACTACAAGTGAAAGTTAATCAATATGTGTTTTGCCAGTTAAGAAAGACAATCAGTATAGCCCTTTTGTAAGGAGCAAAATCAACTAATATATGTCCAGAAGAAAAAACAAATTATTTTCTATTAACCCCGAATGGCTACATAAATATAATTAAAATAAAAAAATACAATAAGGCGGTTGTGCCCTAGCAGCTGTGGCAGCGCGCCAGCATGCGGTTGACAAAGTTTGACAGGCCTCCAACCTGCCTGAGGTTGCACCAACATGAGTCAGAGAAAAACTAAGTCCCCTTTTAAACCCCAGAAAACGGCCCAAAAAAAACACAGGAAACCCCCAGCCCTTAAATGATAAACCCATAGTGAAGTTAATATTTATTCATTCCTGTTCCAGCCGGAACTGAGCTACTAACCTGTTCTATAAATTCTGTAAAGAGTTAAATGATAATGAGATGCATACTGTAAAATGTCCAAGTGTAAAAAATATCTGGCACGCTCCCCCAGTGCAGCACACAATTACAAGCAGTGCACTTAGTGTTATGTAAATCAGTTATAAAAAAGTGTTCTTGAATTTAACTTATAATGTTCAGAGTCATGATCAGCTGCTCCCCTTTCTAGCAGACAGTCTGGACACATGGTCACATGGCTTCAAAGATATTTAATGTAAAACAGGCGCACTGCCGGCCCGGCCCCAAAAGTAAAATAAAAGTGTGAATATCACCTTAGTACTGCTGGCAAGTGCTACATCGAGAATCAGTCACCAGCTCCCTCTTCGGACAAGATCTTGTTTAATGGTCCATGACTGATGCAGGTGTACGGCGATCAGCAAGGCCAAATCTCCGGCTAAATTCAAGAACCCTGTTAATTCATATAAATTAGAGAAATGTTCGCCAAAAATATACACCCGAGTTCAGGTAATTAACCTCAGAACGGGCCTCCAACTAACTCTCAATAAAAGCACAATTTTCATTAATAAAGTTTTTGCAACCAGCTTAAAGGGTAGAAAATCAGCCATGGAATAAGTAAATTTAAATAATGAACAGACGTTATTAAACGTGGCGTAATATAAAAGTCATCAGTTCACTGGCTACATGCCTCGACAGAACTTTGCAGGTTAAACAGCCACGTGGTGAGCGATAATCATTATTTGACCAAAAATTCAACTGCAAGGCACTCACGGCATTAAGAATGTTTTAACCTTAATAAAATTTCATCTAAGGAAGTTCACACAAAGAAACTCTCTACTGTACAGTTAATTAAATAGCTCCCCGACAGTCTGCTGCATGAATAGACACCACGCGCTAACTTTTAGCGATTAATTTTTACATTCTACACCTGTATCATGACAATGACAATTGCAATACCTCTCACACTATTCTAGTAATAATAAACGGAACATGAGCTATATGCTGAACATTAAGTAATTTACTGAACAATGAGTTCTCTCTTAATATAAAACTTGTCGGGTCGCACACACCTAATTACGTATTTTATACGGTTACATACACCTTGTTATTAATTATCCATATATATAATTACTTATAAAGACATAAGATAATGCACTTCTTACCGGGAGTCGTTTATGCTTCAGCCAGCCACGTAGAAACAGAAACTCGCCGTAATCGTTCGAAGAGAGAGACAGACCGTTGTATCTCGCAGCGGGGCAGTGAGTCGTCTCTCGTTACAAGCAGAACCAAATGCTCCCCTTTCTACGAGCTGCGCGCGCAGCTTAACTGAGCCGGACAAAGGTCGCTTGCATTCGCTCTATTTTACAATTAGACAAAAACTTTTCTAAAACTTTTTCAACGGCCGGATTTACACCGGCACACCTGCTCATATAAAATATCTATACACTATAATAATAATACAAAGGTTGGTACACCTGATCATATAGATTTAATATACATTATAACACACGACAAATTTGAACTAATGCAAAGGTTGGTATACCTGATCATATATTTTAATATACACTATAATACATCGAGTTGGAACCTCCCACCCACCACCACCCACTGATATGAAATAAAAAAACCTCCCACCCAACACCACCCCCTGATATGCAAATCAGCTTTCTTAAAAAAATAAAAAATTATATTCACGGATGCTGGTGGTCCATTGAACCTCATCCCACCCCCTTGATATGCAAATCAATTTAATAAAAAAAATAAAAAACCAAATTAAAAAAATAAAAAATAAAAAATCAAATAAAAAAAATAATAAAATTTTATTCGCGGAAATTCGCGGATGCTGCGGTCCATTGGGATGCTGCGGTCCAGCGGTGGTGGGGAGAGCGTGGGATAAAAACTCTGGCCGTGGGAAAGGCGGCATTCCTTTGTGCGTTTGAATCCTCATTTTCCCTCTGTATTTGTTAGAATTTTTACTGTTTTATTTCTATTATGGTTGGTGTATGCTATCTAAAAGTCCATATTATATTAGAATTAGAAACTGTATTGTTTAATTGTTTTGTGTTTTTATTGTATATTTTTCTTTTCCTTCTTTGTTGTATAATATTTATTGTCATTATATATATTATAATCATTTTCATTTGATATTTGGTGTGCGATTTTCATTTCCTTTGCTATTTGAAAGCAAATATTCCCCACAAAAGTAGATTTTTTCAATCTCCAAATTATTGCTGATAAGTCTGTGTAACTACAGACATAGTAGATTGCAGAATAGTCATTATTGAATAATAAATACTTGGATTTCGTTGTCCATGACGTGTCCGTTACTTAACTAAATATCACTATAATATTGACGACTCGGAACACTAAGTTTTTTATAAGTAAAAACGTAAAGTTTTACCTTACAGCCTAAACTGGCTTTCACCTATACAAGGCTTCATCAGAGGCTGTCGTTAGTAGCGCTGTTCGTCTTGTTGTTGGTGACGAGATAGTTTTTCGAAAGATCGAAGCTGTGTGTGTGTGGTGAGATGTGTTCGAATAATGCGTGCGATTTGAATTGTGTCTGTTCGTTTACGATGTCGTTTTTATTTGTTTTTGTGTGTTTGTATATTTCTAATTGTTCTAGAGTGTCTAGTTTTCGGCCTTTTGTGTGTACGTGTAGTATGTTCATGTTATTGTCGATGTTTTTATATGTGTGGTTTGCTTCAATGAGGTGGTTTGCGAAGGTAGATTCTGTAGTGGTGTGGAGTGCTTTTGTGTGTTCAATGTATCTCTGTTTGAAGCTACGTCCTGTCTGGCCTATGTAGAATTTATTGCAATTTGAACAATTTAGCTTATATACACCGGGTAGATCGAATTTGTTTTGTGCTTTGGGCATGCGTTTTGATATTGTGTGTTCTGTTTTGTTAGTAGTTTTGAAAGCGATTCTGTATCCTGCTTTTTTGAATTTATGGGCGATTTTTTCTGTTTGTTTGTTGATGTATGTTAGTGTTATGAATTTGTTGTTTTCTGTCTTTGTCTGTTGTTTGTTTTGTGTTTTGTGTAGGAGTTTACTGACTATTGTTCTGTCATAACCGTTAGATTCTGCTAGATATTTTATCGTGTTTAGTTCGTCTTTGTAGTCTATTTCATCTAAGGGGATGTTGTTAAGTCTATGTATCATGGTTCTAAAAGCAGCTAGTTTGTGTTGTATTGGGTGATTGGAGGTGTTGTGTATTAGTGTGTCAGTTGTAGTTGGTTTTCTGTATATACTGTATTTGTGCCTGTGTTCTAGTTTTGTGATGGCGAGGTCTAAGAAGTTTATGGTATTGTTGTGTTCGTATTCGGCAGTGAAGGTTATGTTTTTATGTATTTTGTTTATGTGCGTTAGTAACTGTTCACATTGTCTTTTGTTTCCCCTGTATAGTATTAGAATGTCATCAACGTATCTGTGCCAATATAGTATTTTATGTGAGTGTCTGTCATTGTTTGTGAGTATTTTTGTTTTTTCTAAGTGTTGGAGGAAGACTTCTGCTAGAATGCTGGATATGGGGGAGCCCATGGGTAGGCCTTCGTTCTGTGTGTAGTATTTATTGTTATAAGTAAAGTAGTTTTGTTTTGTGATAATGTTCAGAGTTTCTGTTATTTCATTGATAAGTTCGTCTGGTGTGTTGTTCTTTTTGAGTTTGTTTTGTAGGATGGTGATTGTTTCAGAGATGGGGATGTTTGTGTACTTGTAGGATGGTGATTGTTTCAGAGATGGGGATGTTTGTGTACTTGTAGGATGGTGATTGTTTCAGAGATGGGGATGTTTGTGTACTGTAGGATGGTGATTGTTTCAGAGATGGGGATGTTTGTTGTAAAATAACCCCATAACGCCACATTAGCCTCCTTTGACATTAAAAACCTGTACACAAACATCCCCATCTCTGAAACAATCACCATCCTACAAAACAAACTCAAACAGAACAACACACCAGACGAACTTATCAATGAAATAACAGAAACTCTGAACATTATCACAAAACAAAACTACTTTACTTATAACAATAAATACTACACACAGAACGAAGGCCTACCCATGGGCTCCCCCATATCCAGCATTCTAGCAGAAGTCTTCCTCCAACACTTAGAAAAAACAAAAATACTCACAAACAATGACAGACACTCACATAAAATACTATATTGGCACAGATACGTTGATGACATTCTAATACTATACAGGGGAAACAAAAGACAATGTGAACAGTTACTAACGCACATAAACAAAATACATAAAAACATAACCTTCACTGCCGAATACGAACACAACAATACCATAAACTTCTTAGACCTCTCCATCACAAAACTAGAACACAGGCACAAATTCAGTATATACAGAAAACCAACTACAACTGACACACTAATACACAACACCTCCAATCACCCAATACAACACAAACTAGCTGCTTTTAGAACCATGAAACATAGACTTAACAACATCCCCTTAGATGAAATAGACTACAAAGACGAACTAAACACGATAAAATATCTAGCAGAATCTAACGGTTATGACAGAACAATAATCAGTAAACTCCTACACAAAACACAAAACAAACAACAGACAAAGACAGAAAACAACAAATTCATAACACTAACATACATCAACAAACAAACAGAAAAAATCGCCCACAAATTCAAAAAAGCAGGATACAGAATCGCTTTCAAAACTACTAACAAAACAGAACACACACTATCAAAACGCATGCCCAAAGCACAAAACAAATTCGATCTACCCGGTGTATATAAGCTAATTTGTTCAAATTGCAATAAATTCTACATAGGCCAGACAGGACGTAGCTTCAAACAGAGATACATTGAACACACAAAAGCACTCCACACCACTACAGAATCTACCTTCGCAAACCACCTCATTGAAGTAAACCACACATATAAAAACATCGACAATAACATGAACATACTACACGTACACACAAAAGGCCGAAAACTAGACACTCTAGAACAATTAGAAATATACAAACACACAAAAACAAATAAAAACGACATCGTAAACGAACAGACACAATTCAAATCGCACGCATTATTCGAACACATCTCACCACACACACACAGCTTCGATCTTTCGAAAAACTATCTCGTCACCAACAACAAGGCGAACAGCGCTACTAACGACAGCCTCTGATGAAGCCTTGTATAGGTGAAAGCCAGTTTAGGCTGTAAGGTAAAACTTTACGTTTTTACTTATAAAAAACTTAGTGTTCCGAGTCGTCAATATTATAGTGATATTTAATTAATACTTTTTTTTTGTATCGGCCATCTAAGGACCACATGCCAATTTCAATTCTTTACTCTTTGTTCTTTCCTTTTCTTCCAATATTTCTTAACCTTCTCACTGTGTCTCTTCTTCCTGTCTTCAGTTCACTTTGATCCTACGTTTTTCTCTGTCCTACCCTGGACTCCCTCCATTTTTAACACTTTTGCCTAAATAACTTCTCCTTCAATTGCTTCTTCTGCATGTATATTATTTTTTTCTAAATCCTTTTGGGCTTCTTTAATCCAACTTGAAACTTGATGTTGGATTAATAATAAATTATAAATACTTTATTAATACAATTTTGTTTTTTTTTTACTTGAAAGATTCAAGTATTCATTCAACTCATTTTACTTTTATAAGTGTCTATGTATGGAATAATGTTATTCAAAAATGTGTAGGACGAGTCAATAGAATGAGATTAAGTATAATGCAAAAATAATATACACAGTATTTTCTCACAGACATTTTGATCAACCCGTAACGGTCAGTAATTAATGTGTTTGCATTGGTGTATATAGTACAGAGTTTATGATACAAGCTAAGTTGTGATATTCAGACATAGAGAGTTATAGTTACCGTGTAGTAAAACACATAAAATATATTTGCATTGGGTAAAAGCAATAAGTACTTGTGATTTAGTGTTGTTCGTGTCATTAACATATCCACAGAACACAGGACAGCTTCTTGTAGATACAGATAGTTGTATGTGGAGAATCAGCAATGAACAAAACCAATAAAGAATAAACGTTTAATGTTATATTTACTTGTTTACAATTACACGCTTCAAAAACTGTATCACAGCTATGGTTATATAATCCATAGAGTTGGATGAAATACAGTAAGCTTCCATATATTTGTAAATACAGTATAGTAAAAAAAATTTTGTATACAATTCAATAGTGTCTGGAAATGTAGATTATAACGTTTAATACAAAGCCATACACACTAAAAATAAATAGGATAGTAACTTTTAGTGATGGTGTGCATGTAACAAAAGTCTATTTGTTACATATAGCTTGAATTATTAATGTTCTTACTGCATATATGTATATGTGTCTAAAACTGTATACATTGTTAGTGAGATGTATCTATAAATTTTACCTATTGTAGATGAAATAGGGGGGGGATGTTGTATTGAGCATATGTTGTGTGTTCTGAGAATTTTAGTACGGCGACCCAGATTGTAATGTTTTGATGGACTGTCGTTTGCAGATAACTAATATTTAGGCTTTAACAAGATAATAACGTAAGCATTTTGAGATAGCCTAAAAAATATTTGTCGCACACTACAGTAGTATAAATTATGGAAAGAGTTTGTTGTCAATAGGATAGTTACAGGAGGGGGGAGTTTGGCATCTGTGTGTTGTGTCATCATGGACACATCACTGAAAGGACAGATTCTCTGGTCTGTTCAAGTGCTGTCTTGATTTTTGAACAGTTATTGATAAAATGAGAAAAATTCTTGGATATTGATTTTCAAATCTGTACAAATTAACAGAATTCAGTTACATAATGTAACTGGTGCATGGTAGTAAACTTACATATATTTCAAACCTATAAGTATATATTAACCGAGCTGTAAATATAAATATCTCTTGCAGACGAACATTTTGTGAACATTAGCAGCAAACGTATTGTTTAAATTAGCAGCCATCCTTAATATTTCTTTATAAAGTTGCTAAACTGCTACTTTTTTATTGTTTAGACAAAGCGTTTCATCATCACTGACATCATCAGGTCTTAAACAACCTTGTTTAAGATTAAGGTTGTTTAAGACCTGATGATGTCAGTGATGACGAAAAGCTTTGTCTAAACAATAAAAAAGTAGCAGTTTAGCAACTTTATAAAGAAATATTTTGTGAACAGTCAAAACATGCGGCGTGCATGTGTGTTATTTGTTATTAGTTTGAGTTTAGTGTTTATTTTTATTCATTCGGAACTTAGTCTTTTATCTTATTCTGTTTTTTAAATGTATGTAAGGGTTTTCTAAGGTTATTGGTTTCCTTTTGTTGTTGATTTTATAAGTTTAATATTTTCCAAATCACAGAAAGTGTGTTTTGTGTTGAAAGCATATGATACTAGATCACACTTATATACTGTTGACATGCCGAATGTAATATTTTTATTTCACTATTAAAATATATAACATTTCATTGTACCACCATTTTTTTTTCTAAGTGGATTATTAATTTAATATTTATTTTTCAAGAACTGACTTGAATGCTAGAGTTCTTTTGGTGCCCTACCTTGTGTCCTTTATCAGCGTTTGATAATAATGGAACCTGTGTTCGGTTACCCATTTGTACAAACACAGGTGGATATTGAAACTATCCGGAATACATAAATAAAAACGGAGTAGCGATTTACAATTATTTACTCAATGGTTCAATTAAAAAATCAAATCTAACTAAAAAGCATAGACAAACAGTGTACATATTAGTGTGCAAGTTATTATAAAAATTTGCGTTTCTGAGTCAGAATACCAGTCAAAATATTTTCAAAATTTCTGTAAAAAGATAATTTACAATATAATTTTTACAGTACTCAATTTCGAAAATATTAAATGCAATGCCATTTTATTTTAGAAAATATTTTAAACAGGGAAAGATCTTTCAGAAGACTGTGATTACAAACAGCAATTGTGTATTTTTCATTTTTTCCAATTAATTTTTTACTTTTGTAACTATTTTTTGTTTAATTGAAATGTTGTTTCCCCTAAAAAAATGTTACCATTTTATAATTAGTAATGTATATCGTGTTGTATATTTATTATTAATATATAATACCGTATTTGTTTTATTATTAATATATATTAAATATAGGTATTTAACTAAACTTTTTTCAATACCAAGTCATTTTGAAAATCATTTTAATTCTTTCAATAACAAAAAATTCTATTATTACTTGGTGACATGCTATTGACATATCAACTGTTCATATATGCTGATTTCATGTCCAGGATAGTTCTAGTTTTTGATTACATTTAGCAGGAGGTGTTCATTTTATCACATGGCAACACACATCTTATATTTTATATGTGTATGGGGGGTATTAGATATTTATGTACTTCGGTTTAAACATTCATATTCATACAAAAGACTTGCTGCTGATTTTTGACAAACTGAAAATCCCTTTTCGTTATTTCATAATCTCCCTAGTTTCTTGAGAGGCATAACAAAGTGATTAGGAAACTGTCAGTTGTAATGATCTAGTGCAGCTCAGTTACTTACTTCATACAAATAAACGCACAACACTGAATGCTAAAGGACTGACTGACAGAGGGTGTTATGTTATGGCTGAAGGCAAATTTCGCCCACTATAATTTTAACTATGAAGTTTGCAAGGGATGAATTAAAATTTTTGATGTAAATCAGTAGAAGCGGAAGGGCATATCTCTGCCGTGTGATTTAGTAACCTACACATTACCCCTAGGGTGATGGAGCTTTTGTTATGAACGATCACTGTCCCGTATCGCCATGGTCACTGCCACATACATATCGTAGAGGTCTTGTGTTATCCACGGTACCGAAGCTAACGTATTTACTAGACAAATGAGGTAACGGAACGTAAACGTAAACGGATGCCGCAAATTTTTATAGTATTTGATATACAGTATGTAATATATAACTATAATGCACTGCATGCATATATTATTCAAATACAACCCACAGGTTGCAATCCCATTGCCCATTGTATTATACATACCATCAAAATTTGTTCCGGGACAGCGCGAACGCAGTCCCGACTACCAAAAATTACGCGTCCGAGATAACCACATTTGGGTCATTCGCAGGGTCAGCCCAGCCGTAGTGCAATGGAAGGGCCTCACAATGGGGGAACCGCCTTGTTGATCACGGTAACCCCTACGCCAGGTAAGTATGAGCAATAACGCTAGCTTTTGCCTACCCTCTCTCGCCAGTGTGATTCATGACGACGCGAACTTGAGATTCGAGCGCATTTTTTATTTTTATAGCTCAATTCTGCGAATCTTTTCGTACGTTTTTTACTGAAACTATTGAGTTCCGATACGTTGTAGGCATCCATGTCCTGCAAATGTACGCAGTTTTATTAGGAAAATGTAGAAAGTACGCAGGCGAGTGCGTGGCGCTATCTGTTGAAGAAATAATTCAGCAAATCGATACAGTAACGACAGTCGCTGACTATTCTTCGTTTTGTTAATTGTTCGCTACGGTACGAACTATTTCACCGATATCTTTATAAAAATTGTAGCACTTGAAGCCTCATGCAAGCAAAATGTAAGGAAACGATAGCAGAATTCTAGCTGTTGATTTTTAGCTTATTGACTAAGATCAAAGTTTGTGTAAGCTGCATATTTCCTGTCTGTGCGTTGCAGTGCCAGTATATTAAATAACTTGGCAGTTGTGACATATATATGAAAAAAAAAACATTAAATATTCACTTTGTGCATATGAACAATCCCCAAGACTAAACAAAAAGAAAATTTGTAGTAATATATAGACTAATTTGTAATAGGGATGAGCATCGCCAGAAAACCATCAATGTTTTGATGCCAATGTTGCAATTCAAATAAAAACACTATGCAACATGATTTTCTATGTTTCTGTAGTCTTAGGTGTTCCTAAAGCATTTTTTTGCGCTGATTCCAGATCTGCGATCCGTTTCTTTCTATCACGTACAGTTTTGTTTTGCAAATCAAATGAACTCATCTTTTATTTACTCGTAAGTTTCACAAGGGGAAATTTTATTGTGGGGGAGGGATTAGTTGGCCACACTTGTTACACCCAGCTGGCTGTTAGGTGGGAAACAGTAGTTCATTGTTTACATGCTATAGAGCTGTGAGGTTATATTTGTGCTGTCATATATAGTTTGTGAACTTTCTGTAGAAATGAGTTCCCGGAAGTGTTTGAATAATCCAAACGTGTTCTGTTATATTTGTGGTAGCTACGTAATTGGTAAGCAAAGACAGGACATTAATAGTTTTGTGAGAAACGTGTATTACGCGTACTTCGGCATAAGGCTTGGTGATGAAGACAAAAGCTGGGCACCACACAAGGTATGTCGTACATGTGTTGAGGGACTGAGACTGTGGAAAAATGGTGCAAAAATATCAATGCCTTTTGCTATCCCAATGGTTTGGAGGGAGCCACAAAATCATGTTAACGATTGCTATTTTTGTATGGTTAAAATTCAAGGTCATAACGCAAAAAGTAAGAAGGATATACAATATCCGAACATTCCTTCGGCCTTACGACCAGTTACGCATTGTAATTCTCTCCATATCCCAGTTCCACCTCCCGTTCTTGAAGATGTGCCACTGGCGAGCAGCTCAGAAAATGGAAGCGATAGTGCTGATGATTACAACCCGGAAGAAGATTCTGCACCAAAATTATTCAGTCAAAATGAACTTAATGATATTACTCGTGACTTGAACCTGACAAAAGATGCCGCCCAACTGCTTGGGTCAAGATTGAATGCAAGAAATCTTCTACTACCCGGAGTTACGTTCTCTTGGTATAGGTCCAGAGAGAAGGAATTAATGAAATTCTTTAAAGAAGAAGACTCTCTGGTTTATTGTTGTGATATTGAGGGTTTATTGAATTTCTTTAACGTCACTTACAATCCAAGTATGTGGAGGTTATTTATAGACTCGTCCAAAAGTAGCCTCAAAGGTGTACTTTTACACAATGGAAATTTGTTTGGTTCAGTACACATTGCACATTCAGTTCATCTCAAGGAGACGTATGTAAATCTCAAAGCTCTGCTAAAATACGTGAATTATGAAAAACATTCTTGAACAATTTGTGGGGATTTAAAAGTAGTAGGTATGATACTTGGTCAACAATCCGGCTACACAAAAATGCCTTGTTTCATTTGTGAATGGGATAGTCGAGCCAGAGACAAACATTGGAAGAAGACAGACTGGCCCAAAAGAAAAACCCTCCAACCCGGTTCACAGAACATAATAAATGTACCACTTGTTCAACGGAGCAAGATACTATTACCTCCTCTGTACATCAAACTCGGATTAATGAAACAGTTCACTAAAGCTCTTCCAAAAGATGGTGACTGTTTCCAGTACTTGGTAACAAGATTTCCGAAAGTATCTTATGAGAAACTTAAAGAAGGGATCTTCGTGGGACCGCAGATAAGAAAGTTAATGAAAGACAATTTGTTTGAAAGTACAATGAATCCAGTGGAAAAAAGGGCCTGGGTTTCGTTTAAAGAAGTTGTTGTCAACTTTTTGGGCAACCACAAACATCCAGAGTACAAAACCATGGTTAAAAGAATGTTGCAGAGTTTCATGAAATTAGGATGTAACATGAGTGTTGTAACGTCACAGAACGTTCCATAAAAAGAAATCATTTATATAGTAAGTTAGCATAAGAGGAAAGTGAAGTGAACAGTATCGAACCCAAGTAGTCCCAAAAAATTGTGTAATTTTGTATAATAATTATTTCTATCAACTTGAAAAAACGACCAAACTATGACTAAGACAAAACCCCATATATATTATTAAAGTGAATAAGAGTGAAAAATCCATAAGACACTACAAGAGAGAGAAATAATGTCAGAATCCACCAGAATAAAGTCAATAATTATTAAGTTTTATAACTATGACTAGGGTATTAAAAACTATTTTTTGTGAATAAATGGACATGATCCATCATTATATTATGTGATGTAAATAAAATAAATGTATTAAATGACTTAAATACATTATTAGAAAGAGTTTAAGTTAAAATAAAAATTGTATATTTGCAATGACAAAAAATATTAATGTGTTGGATTTGAGACCATACACCAAGATTTCATGAAAAAAATCAATTATTATCAGATTTAAATAAAAACTATATGTAATTGTCAAGCAGACAATAGTGAACAATTTATCTTAAATAAAGGAAGCTGTCAAATGAATAAAAAGCAGTCAAAATAGCCAAAAACAGTGTTAACTAAAAACATGTAATAGGCATCTAATATTGTATAATTTATGAATTTAATGTTGCCAAAATGCAACCAAACTGTATTAGAAAGCTGTAATATGATATAAAGCAACTATACTAATATACCTGACTGACTTTAACATTGTAATAGTCAAGTCAGCAAAATATTTACTTATACCATGTATGGCTGAAGCCAATCATCCAGTACAAAAATAATCATATCTGGCTAAATACTTACATAATACTAACAAAAATAAGATAGAAAGGTACAATACATCAGAATACCTTAATAAGAAACAAACTCAGTTGAAAGTAAAGTCAATTCTAAAAGGATTTAACTAATTAGTGTGAGATTTGTCACACCATAAAAAATGACATCTCAAGAACAATCAATGATGCTATGTCATCTTGTGATAAATATAATATATGTACAAAGTAACCAGGTATCACAAAAGATAGACAAAATAATAAACTCTGTGTGTATAGTGGTGAAATAATACATATATTAAAGAAAAAGACTAATCATTGTATTAGAAAACTGACAAGAATCTAGGCCATGAGCAGAGGCCATATAAAATTGTATTTATTTGTGTTTATTGATGTTAAAATTTGTTTATTTTGTTGTAGGAAAGTAGTAGTAGTAGATGTTCAGCTTGTGGAAGGAACTTTGTAACTCCACAACAATTTTTGATATAAAAATTGAGTTTTCAATGACAACAACTCAAGGTGAGGGTTGTATATTGTATTGTTTATTAGACTTAAGTTAATTAGATACCAATCATATTTAGTATCGCTAGATTCAGTTAAAAACAAGGAATCTAAATGCATTAATGGCATACAAATTGTAAGTACTAATGTGAAACTGTTTGATAAATACCAGTGTAAATTTTGAAATATCCTTTGTATGAAGAATAAGAAATTCGTTCTAAAAGCTTCTACGGAAGTGAAAATTGTTCTATGACATTCCATTTCGTTTATTCTCGAACAATCTAGAAAGAATTTTTACACAAATATACCGGAAGTCGATGAAAACAGTCATCCCGATTTAGTATAAAAGCGAGACCAAATTCGACCCGAAAAACACTTGAAGATTGAACTCCAGAACTGATGCATCTCACACAACACTGATCAACGCAGCTAAGGCGAAACCAAAGAGGCGAGAAATCGACAAGACACGGCAGGAAGGCTTTTCCCGTACATAGACATAACCGACTGACTTAACCTCAACGAGAGTCTACGCCAAAAAGTATCGCTGAAATAGAGCAGCGATACGGCAAATTTTAATAGAAATCACGCAGCCAGAACGTCGACGGCCCAGGAGGGACCAAACATTTAAATAGAGAACGAATTCTGCTGTGTTCGCATTGACTGACTAACGTGACAAATAATTCCCCCGAACGTAAACAAACAATACACTAAGCCTTCCTCAACACTGCATGGGAATCAGCGCTGCGGTGTCAGATTTCTGAATCAACGCTAAACAGATGATTCGTAGCGGCGGCGTTTGAACGAGATTCTACTGCCAAACGTTTTGACATAAAGTGCGGAAAAAGTAATGATCGCAAAATTTGACTTTAAATAGATTCAGTGTACACCCGAAGAGGCGAGATTGAGAAACTACCCGAAGGAAGTGTCCAGTGAGAGAATAAACGACCATTGGAACGTGAGTTACCAAAATTAAAGTCATTTGTTACCTGGTTACATTTATCACACAGTTGTACTTTACACGCCACACATACACCTTCAAATCACTTAGTTATTTCTTGTAAGGCATCTAATTGATATGTCTTGGTAGTTCAAAGGAGTCACGTCCTGAGAGTAAAGATTTTTCACATATTAAACTCATGCTTTTCAACTGAGTCAGAATCTGAAATACTAGCCGATACTTGATTGGATATAAAAAAATTGTCAATAATAATAACTTGTAAAATTTTTTTCTCTGCAATTTTTTTAAATTTTTTTCTTTTTATGAATGTTAGTCCTTCAGACGATTTGTTTGTTGTTTTTAAAGAATCATTAAACTTAACTGATTTTTCAAAGCTAAACTGACTTGTTTAAATTTTTTCGTAGATTTAAAAATTTTATCAATCACATTTAATTTTTTTTCTTGGAACAAACGTTTCCAAGTGGCGCCCACAAAAAGCATAGTATTAAGTTGTATTACAGGACTACATCACTGCAGAGGATCCAGTCAACAGAGTAAGTAACAAAAGTGCGCGGAGGTAACGCCCGACACAATTACAACACAAACATTTAAACAACACCCACTACTTTCTTTTCGTTATAAATTGGCAGCCCAACTAGTGAGGCTTGAAAAAGACGGAACAAGCCCGGCAACTACCAACATATTAAAATGCCGCAACCAAAGGGAAAAAAGGTGAAGAAGACTGTGGAACCCGAGTTAAGTGTGGAAGACGGAGAGGCAGTACAAATGGAGGAAACGGAAATAGAACCGCCCACACTAGAAATGGAAAGACCGGTACAAACGGCAGACGAATTAGAGGAGCAAACGGGAGAAGAACCCATACAAATGGTAGAACATACAGAGAAACCCGAACCAGAAAAAATAACAGGGAGTGCTGACACGAATATATTAATGATGATGCTCCAAAAAATGGAAGAAAATATGAATAAAAATAGACGGGAAGATAAGGAGGAAATAATAGAATCCATGAATAAAAATAGACAGGAAGACAGGGAGGAGAGTAATAAAAAGAGACGGGAAGATAAGGAGGAAATAATAAAATCCCTGAAAGAGGATATAAATAAAAATAGACAGGAAGACAAGGCGGAAATAAAAGGAAGCATAGAATCTTTAAAGGAGGGTATGAACAAAAATATAGAATCCCTGAATAAAAACAGACAGGAAGATAAGGAGGAAATAAAAGGAAGCATAGAGTCCCTGAAAAAAGAAATTAGCATAAAATACGAAATAGTAAACAAAAGGATCGATGATAATAAGATCGATAGTGACAGGAAGGTCGAAAACATGGAGAAACAATTGGAAAGATTACAGGAGGGAAACAATACACGTTTCGAAAAAATAGAGGAACAAGCAGTAGAGACCAAACAAGATGTTAGAAAGCTTGAAAACATGGTAAGGCAGAACCAAGACGCCATCATGCAGGAGGTAGGAGAAGTCCAGCACATCGCTAACAGGCTGGATGAACAAATAAAATCTAACAAAAATAGCATACTGGAAATAGACCAGAGAGAGAAAAACCTGCAGGAAAGATTAGAGGCGCTGAGAGACACACCAATACTAAACACTCATACGTGTCATGGTGAAAACAGGGAAGTAATCAACTTCCAGGACTATCGACGAAACCCAATGGAATTTTTGGAAAGAATGGAGGAGGTTATTGGGAGAAGTAGAGAAACAAGGTGGGACAGGATAAGAGAGATGCTTGACGAGACGTTTAAAAATACTAAGGATAACTGGTGGATAGCGGTACGACCAGAAATAACGAATTTAGCAGAGTTTAAACGCCAGTTTAAGGAAAAGTATTGGTCAGAGACCGCACAAAACAGGGTAAGAATGGACATTTTCTATGGCAAATACGACGCGTCCTATGGACAGTCCCCGACGTCTTATTTCCTGGGAAAGGTATGTTTAGCACGGAAGTTGATACCGCCGATCCCAGAAGAATGTTTGGTAAGGCAGTTAGCTGGACATTACAGCTATGGTATCAAGGATGCCCAATTATACCAACAGATTAGCAAAATAGCCGATCTGGCCAAATTATTGGAAAATTGCGAATCCACAGGAAGGTTCCAGGATTACCAACCCCCCAATCGTAAGGTAGAGTACAACAACAATAACAACGGACCAAACCGGAATGGAGGTGGGAACGGTAATAATCTAAACACCAATAATCAGAATAATAATATCCCACCAAACGGCCGAAATGATAACACTCAGGGCCCAATTAACCGCAACTATCCGGGACCAAACAGAGGTAATTACACCGGGAATAACTACGGTAGGAACTTCCACCAGGGAAACGGTTATCGCGGGAATAATTATAGAGGAAGTAATTATGGTCAACGTAATGGTTATCGCAACGGGGGAAACCAAGGAGGAGGCGATAGGAGAAACCAAAATGAATATAGGCCCCAGGTAAATTATATGATGGCCGATAATCGACGACCATATCCACCCAATTTACCAAGTTACGGGTATATGACTCAACAGGCGCCAGGTAGCCAGGGTGATACGGCGAATAACCGGCAGCAGTTTTCAGAGGGTAGGAGTAGCGAACCACCCCGAAACGAAAGTAACAACCAACAAGAGCCAAACGCTAATCAAAATAATAATGAGAATCGGGTAACAGTTCACGAAAGTCCGGGTTTTTCATTACAGCATAATCAGGCAAATAATGACGAAAAACCCCGAGTATTTTATGTAAACCATGTATTGGCAGAAACTGGCCGAGAACCAGATAATGATCCCCAAAATGAAAGTGAGAGAGAGGAGGAATTCCGCTATGCAGAAAAATTATGGCCCAAACATGTGATGAGATGGTAATGCCATGGAGTAATCATCCAGAATAAATGTCATAGACCAGGCATTTGAAGGAGTAGAGGTGATAAACATCGAAGGTCGAATATTGAAAAGAGAAGGAATTAAAAAGGAATGGGAATGATAAATAAGGACATGATATATACAGGGCCTTTCACGATAACCAGAGACAATAAAAACAATACCTACGAGGTAACTGACACAATTAGGAACAAGGTAAAAGGAACGTATAACCAGACTTCATTAAAAAAGTACCATGATTAAAAAATCGCAAATCGAATACTCAATCAGTGACCAAGTACCATAACCAAAGACCCAAGTCAAATACAGCATCATAGAGAAGGTACCTTGACTAAACATGTTAACGTGAATTTTTTAACTTAGCCATAATTAGAAAGGAGGTAGAGATTATTAAATAAATATAAATATTATTATATAATGATTATTATTAATAAATATTACGAGAAGGACACCTTACACCAAAGGCATAATGATAAATATATAAAATATAGATTTATTTCCAATAGCCATGTCAACGTATATTTACCAGCTTACCCGTACTTAGAGAAGGAGAGAGATTATTATAAATAAATATTACGAGAAGGACACCTTACACCAAAGGCATAAAGATATATATAAAATATAGATTTATTTCCAATAGCCATGTCAACGTATATTTACCAGCTTACCCGTACTTAGAGAAGGAGAGAGATTGTTATTAATACATATTACGAGAAGGACACATTCCATCATAGGCAAGATTTATTTCCAATAGCCATGTCAACGTATATTTACCAGCTTACCCGTACTTAGAGAAGGAGAGAGATTATTATTAATAAATATTACGAGAAGGACACTTAGTAAAGGAGAAAAGAAGGAGAAATACTGTCATATATTTGATACTAAATGGAGATGATAAATGAAAAAAAAAAAAAAGGGAAAACAGTGTGTTACATAAGGAGGTAATGATGAATATGAATATAGCTATTGACATTGAATGATTTTAAACGATAATTTTAACCTGCGGAGAACGATATATTAATATAATTGTGAATTAATCAGAAGAGTTTAAGAAAGGGAATTTATGTGTAGGAGCCTATGATCTTTGAATATTGTATTTTTTTTATTATTATTATTATTTGTTGCAAAGGTGCAATTATTATTTTCTGAACAGGGATGTGTTGCCTCTGATTTCAGTAGTTATAGACAGGAAGGGACAGAGAATGTATGCCATAGCGAGCCACTCTGACTCCCAACCCTCTATGTAAGTTAGGGAATTGATAGGGAATTATATCAAAGATTAATTATAAAACATCAAGGTAAAAAGGAAAGGAATAGGTGATATGACAAAGAACGAATTAGGAATATTGAGTTGGATTAATATATTAAAGGAGTAGTACAGGAATTTAATTATAAGATAAAAGAATGAAATATAAAGAAGCTAATAATAAAGGGTTATTATAGAGATGATAATTTCATCAAAACCAAAGATATGTTTTTCCAAAATTATCAACTTTAACGAAGAGGCATATGTAACGTCACAGAACGTTCCATAAAAAGAAATCATTTATATAGTAAGTTAGCATAAGAGGAAAGTGAAGTGAACAGTATCGAACCCAAGTAGTCCCAAAAAATTGTGTAATTTTGTATAATAATTATTTCTATCAACTTGAAAAAACGACCAAACTATGACTAAGACAAAACCCCATATATATTATTAAAGTGAATAAGAGTGAAAAAACCATAAGACACTACAAGAGAGAGAAATAATGTCAGAATCCACCAGAATAAAGTCAATAATTATTAAGTTTTATAACTATGAATAGGGTATTAAAAACTATTTTTTGTGAATAAATGGACATGATCCATCATTATATTATGTGATGTAAATAAAATAAATGTATTAAATGACTTAAATACATTATTAGAAAGAGTTTAAGTTAAAATAAAAATTATATATTTGCAATGACAAAAAATATTAATGTGTTGGATTTGAGACCATACACCAAGATTTCATGAAAAAAATCAATTATTATCAGATTTAAATAAAAACTATATGTAATTGTCAAGCAGACAATAGTGAACAATTTATCTTAAATAAAGGAAGCTGTCAAATGAATAAAAAGCAGTCAAAATAGCCAAAAACAGTGTTAACTAAAAACATGTAATAGGCATCTAATATTGTATAATTTATGAATTTAATGTTGCCAAAATGCAACCAAACTGTATTAGAAAGCTGTAATATGATATAAAGCAACTATACTAATATACCTGACTGACTTTAACATTGTAATAGTCAAGTCAGCAAAATATTTACTTATACCATGTATGGCTGAAGCCAATCATCCAGTACAAAAATAATCATAACTGGCTAAATACTTACATAATACTAACAAAAATAAGATAGAAAGGTACAATACATCAGAATACCTTAATAAGAAACAAACTCAGTTGAAAGTAAAGTCAATTCTAAAAGGATTTAACTAATTAGTGTGAGATTTGTCACACCATAAAAAATGACATCTCAAGAACAGTCAATGATGCTATGTCATCTTGTGATAAATATAATATATGTACAAAGTAACCAGGTATCACAAAAGATAGACAAAATAATAAACTCTGTGTGTATAGTGGTGAAATAATACATATATTAAAGAAAAAGACTAATCATTGTATTAGAAAACTGACAAGAATCTAGGCCATGAGCAGAGGCCATATAAAATTGTATTTATTTGTGTTTTATTGATGTTAAAATTTGTTTATTTTGTTGTAGGAAAGTAGTAGTAGTAGATGTTCAGCTTGTGGAAGGAACTTTGTAACTCCACAACAATTTTTGATATAAAAATTGAGTTTTCAATGACAACAACTCAAGGTGAGGGTTGTATATTGTATTGTTTATTAGACTTAAGTTAATTAGATACCAATCATATTTAGTATCGCTAGATTCAGTTAAAAACAAGGAATCTAAATGCATTAATGGCATACAAATTGTAAGTACTAATGTGAAACTGTTTGATAAATACCAGTGTAAATTTTGAAATATCCTTTGTATGAAGAATAAGAAATTCGTTCTAAAAGCTTCTACGGAAGTGAAAATTGTTCTATGACATTCCATTTCGTTTATTCTCGAACAATCTAGAAAGAATTTTTACACAAATATACCGGAAGTCGATGAAAACAGTCATCCCGATTTAGTATAAAAGCGAGACCAAATTCGACCCGAAAAACACTTGAAGATTGAACTCCAGAACTGATGCATCTCACACAACACTGATCAACGCAGCTAAGGCGAAACCAAAGAGGCGAGAAATCGACAAGACACGGCAGGAAGGCTTTTCCCGTACATAGACATAACCGACTGACTTAACCTCAACGAGAGTCTACGCCAAAAAGTATCGCTGAAATAGAGCAGCGATACGGCAAATTTTAATAGAAATCACGCAGCCAGAACGTCGACGGCCCAGGAGGGACCAAACATTTAAATAGAGAACGAATTCTGCTGTGTTCGCATTGACTGACTAACGTGACAAATAATTCCCCCGAACGTAAACAAACAATATACTAAGCCTTCCTCAACACTGCATGGGAATCAGCGCTGCGGTGGCAGATTTCTGAATCAACGCTAAACAGATGATTCGTAGCGGCAGCGTTTGAACGAGATTCTACTGCCAAACGTTTTGACATAAAGTGCGGAAAAAGTAATGATCGCAAAATTTGACTTTAAATAGATTCAGTGTACACCCGAAGAGGCGAGATTGAGAAACTACCCGAAGGAAGTGTCCAGTGAGAGAATAAACGACCATTGGAACGTGAGTTACCAAAATTAAAGTCATTTGTTACCTGGTTACATTTATCACACAGTTGTACTTTACACGCCACACATACACCTTCAAATCACTTAGTTATTTCTTGTAAGGCATCTAATTGATATGTCTTGGTAGTTCAAAGGAGTCACGTCCTGAGAGTAAAGATTTTTCACATATTAAACTCATGCTTTTCAACTGAGTCAGAATCTGAAATACTAGCCGATACTTGATTGGATATAAAAAAATTGTCAATAATAATAACTTGTAAAATTTTTTTCTCTGCAATTTTTTTAAATTTTTTTCTTTTTATGAATGTCAGTCCTTCAGACGATTTGTTTGTTGTTTTTAAAGAATCATTAAACTTAACTAATTTTTCAAAGCTAAACTGACTTGTTTAAATTTTTTCGTAGATTTAAAAATTTTATCAATCACATTTAATTTTTTTTCTTGGAACAAACGTTTCCAAGTGGCGCCCACAAAAAGCATAGTATTAAGTTGTATTACAGGACTACATCACTGCAGAGGATCCAGTCAACAGAGTAAGTAACAAAAGTGCGCGGAGGTAACGCCCGACACAATTACAACACAAACATTTAAACAACACCCACTACTTTCTTTTCGTTATAGTGTAAAGCTTCACTTCCTACACTCACATGTTGACTTTTTCCCTGCAAACCTCGCCGATGTCAGTGAAGAACAAGGCGAACGTTTCCACCAGGATATCAAGGACATGGAAAAGAGATACCAGGGAAGGTGGAATGCCAACATGATGGCCGACTACTGTTTTATGCTAAAAAGAGACGGCACTGGTGAAGGGAGACAATCACGGAAGAGAAGTTTCAACCCACGTCAGAAAGATCTTGAAGCAGTGAATTCAGCGAAGAAGTGGAATTATATTGTCATATATGTGTTGTGTTTTCGTAATAATTATAACATTTTTATGTGAGTGTATACCATTGTCTACTGCACCGCCATGTGTTGTGATTTTATGCAGGATTAAAACATAAACAATTTTGAAATCACAATCAAATAATAATAATTTTCCCTGTTCACAAAATTCGAAATTGAATTGTATAAAAACCTTATGTGATACAGAAAAACTATAACCAGATTTGAAATCAGCATGAAAAATACTTTTAAAATCACCTTACAGTCTTAAAACATCGTACCGAAAGTTTAAAAATGTTGCATAGTGAAATCTATGCTTTTTACATGTTTGTAATAGTACAAATAATTGGGGATGAGTAATAAATAAAAATAATTAAAGAGAAGAATAATATACCCCGATACTTTACTCACTTACCTTATCAGAAGATTCTAAAAGCCAAAAGCCCTTGGGTCACCACCACATTTTGACAGGCGGAATATGGAAACCTCAACACTGTACCCGAGAAAACAATTTAAATACATCTAACTTCCCCGTATCAGAAATTCCAGGGCCGTTGACGAACTCGTTGAGAACAGGTTAGGTAAAGGCGTGGTGGCGTTAAAATAATTTAACTCACATTTATAATTAACTAAATCTGGTCATTATTATTTATTATTATAATGATTATAAAGTGTTTTGAACAAACATACATAAAACCACCTCCTGTAACAAAAACAGAAACCTCTTTAAATCTGTCAGGTTTGTTTACTCCTAGTGAAAGTTTAAATTAGTATTCCCAAAGAGAGATAGGCCTATAAATTCTCTTGTTTTCTTTTAAACAGTAAAAGTTAATAAAATCACAGTGTAAAGTAACACTGTTAATACTTTTAGTTTCAATTTATTTATTATAACATATTATACAGTTATATGTATAATAAGTATGTAATAACAGGTAACCGTAGTTCGTACCTGTTATTTTCTTGAACGGTTACGTTGGTACCTGTAACTTTCGAATACTAGTTTAGTCCACCTCTATAAAGAACAGAATATGAGATAAAAAATAATACAAATAAGGTACATGGAAAGAAGCGTAATTCATTTTAAAAATACCTGTAACGTTGCAATATAGCCTATCTTTTGGGTGGCATAATTAACGGGTAGATAATTATGAACGATGCCGATGATATTAAAAATTTAAATGTAAACTATATAAATTATGTTCTAACACTATCACAATTAAAAGAGAAAAACGCTACACCCAGTATGGAAAATAACTACAAAATCTAAAACTAAATCTGAGTGAAAACCAAATACGACTAACGTAATGGGTAAACCGTTATTTCATACGTATGTCATGTATGTAAGCTAAAGTTAACTTTGAAACTGTTGAAACCTACTTAACGGTCTCCTATAAAATGGTTTTGTTTAGTTTTACCATATATTATCACATCACTACGCTACTACGTAGCTATAGTTCTTAGTGTACTAATTAAGATGCATTAAATGTATAAATAAAGCTAAATGGCCTAATGAGTTATTCGTAGATGACATCATTAATTTTCTTGGTGATGGTGTACACGCCTTTCTCACAGTGGTTGCAGGTTCGAGCTGATTTCTTTCTTCCTTATCATGTTATAGAACTAAGCCTGGCAGCAGGTGTGAGCCCTGAAGAAATTGCAACCAGGGTGTACAGAGTCTTCATCTTTGTATTTGCCAAAAATAAAGTTGTTCTGAGCCAGGTCATGTAAATTCAGGTTAAGCCAAATTGCTCATTAGACTTTGTCTAAATTTTAAAGATATACAGTGTTGATAAAGATGTTTAGGACTGTAATATAGTAAGGGTACACATATTAATGTAAAGCACGTTTCCATAAAAACTGAATGGAAAAGAAAAGAAATACACAATTTCAACTTTTTTCTTAAACTGAAAACAATTCTTTTGAGTTAGTGTAATGTGTTGTGTTAGTGTGAGACGGAGCAGTACTTTTAGTATACTAATTAAGATGTATTAAATGTATAAATAAAGCTAAATGACCTAATAAGATATTCTTAGATGTAGTAATTCAATTCTTGGATTTCGTTGTCCATGACGTGTCCGTTACTTAACTAAATAGAACTATTTCATTAACGACTCCGAACACTAAGTTTTTTATGAGTAAAAACATAAAGTTTTACCTTACAACCTGAACCGGTTTTCACTTTTAAAAAGCATCTTCAGAGGAAAGAACGCTGTCGCTGGGAGCGCTGTCCGTCCTGTTGTGGGCGACGGAATCGAATTTTGAAAGATCAATGTTGTGTGTGTGGGGTGAGATATGTTCGAATAATGCGTGCGATTTAAATTCTGTCTGTTCGTTTAGGATGTCGTTTTTATTTGTTTTCGTGTGTTTGTATATTTCCAATTGTTCTAGAGTGTCTTTGAAGCAAACCACACATACAAAGAAGCAAAAGAATTGTCATTGAAGCAAACCACACATCAAAAAACATCGACAATAACATGAACATTCTACACGTACACACAAAAGGCCGAAAACTAGACACTCTAGAACAATTAATTGGATTTGATTTGTGTGTGTGTGTTTATTTCGTATGGAATGATTATGTTTTTTACGAGTTAGTTCTTTTAAACTGTTCATAAGACTTTCATATTTCCACTACATAATGTAAGTCTAACATTAGTTTTATTAGGAACAGGCGTTTGATGTTGTTAGCATTCAATACTAGATGACTCTTGACATTATTGGCATAAGAAAGGCTTTCTTCTGTTTAAGGTACCAATAAATAATTACTGTTTCCTGTCTGGCTCATTTTCACTGTGTTGTATTTGTGACATTGTATTTAGAACATAGTTTTTATTTAGGTGATCTGTTAGGGTGATTTGTGATGGTTTGTTTTGTTTTGTTTTTGTTTGATAAAACATCATGTTTTGTAAACTGTTTTTACATTGTATTTGTTAGAATTTTTACTGTTTTATTTCTATTATGGTTGGTGTATGCTATCTAAAAGTCCATATTATATTAGAATTAGAAACTGTATTGTTTAATTGTTTTGTTTTTATTGTATATTTTTCTTTTCCATCTTTGTTGTATAATATTTATTGTCATTATATATATTATAATCATTTTCATTTGATATTTGGTGCGCGATTTTCATTTCCTTTGCTATTTGAAAGCAAATATTCCCCACAAAAGTAGATTTTTTCAATCTCCAAATTATTGCTGATAAGTCTGTGTAACTACAGACATAGTAGATTGCAGAATAATCAATATTGAATAATAAATACTTTTTTTTTGTATCGGCCATCTAAGGACCACATGCCAATTTCAATTCTTTACTCTTTTTTCTTTCCTTTTCTTCCAATATTCCTTAACCTTCTCACTGTGTCTCTTCTTCCTGTCTTCAGTCCACTTTGAACCTACGTTTTTCTCTGTCCTACCCTGGACTCCCTCCATTTTTAACACTTTTGCCTGAATAACTTCTCCTTCAATTGCTTCTTCTGCATGTATATTATTTTTTTCTAAATCCTTTTGGGCTTCTTTAATCCAACTTGAAACTTGATGTTGGATTAATAATAAATTATAAATACTTTATTAATACAATTTTGTTTTTTTTTTACTTGAAAGATTCATGTATTCATTCAACTCATTTTAATTTTATAAGTGTCTATGTATGGAATAATGTTATTCAAAAATGTGTAGGACAAGTCAATAGAATGAGATTAAGTATAATGCAAAAATAATGTACACAGTATTTTCTCACAGACATTTTGATCAACCCGTAACGGGTAAAAGCAATAAGTATTTGTGATTTAGTGTTGTTCTTGTCATTAACATATCCACAGAACACAGGACAGCTTCTTGTAGATACAGATAGTTGTATGTGGAGAATCAGCAATGAACAAAACCAATAAAGAATAAACGTTTAATGTTATATTTACTTGTTTACAATTACACGCTCAAAAACTGTATCACAGCTATGGTTATATAATTCATACAGTTGGATGAAATACAGTAAGCTTCCATATAGTTGTAAATACAGCATAGTAAAAAAAATTTCGTATACAATTCAATAGTGTCTGGAAATGTAGATTATAACGTTTAATACAAAGCCATACACACTAAAAATAAATAGGATAGTAACTTTTAGTGATGGTGTGCACATAACAAAAGTCTATTTGTTACATATAGCTTGAATTATTAATTTTCTTACTGCATATATGTATATGTATCTAAAGCTGTATACATTGTTAGTGAGATGTATCTATAAACTTTACCTATTGTAGATGAAATAGGGGGGGGGGGATGTTCTATTGAGCATATGTTGTGTGTTCTGAGAATTTTAGTACGGCGACCCAGATTGTAATGCTTTGATGGCACATATGTTGTTCTAGTTTAATAATATTAAGGCAGGGCATGAAATAAAATAAATTGTTATCGTTCTGTTACGGCTGAGTTTTATTGCAAGTCCCGTCATACTGGACCCAGCATAATTTTTGCTTCTCTAGGCTTCGGCTTAGTCCTAATTAACTTGTGGCTTCTCTTTAAAAAAAAAAAATATTAAAATAAATTAAGTTGTTTTTATACTCATAAAAAAAAAGACCTAAAAGGAAAGAGGGGTTACAAATGGTGGCTCAGAGCGTGGTTCATTCTAGGCTTGAACCCTTGGGTCCTGGTGTGTGACGGGGCTTGCAGACTCGGAAATATTAATGTGATTGTTGTGACATAGTTGATATAGGCCCGTGTAGGCTAGTTATAAGTTGTTTAATTTGTGAGTCGGGTCGCACCACTGAGGCGGTTAATGGTGTTTAAAAATTTTTATAGCTTGTACGGCCGGGGAGTCTCAAGCGTGGCCTGGAAGATGGAATGTTAATTAGGGTCGGTGTTTAGCGTGGTATATTGACGGGATGCAGTATGGCCCGATCGGAAATCGGTACCGGAACCGACTTGTGTCCGGTTGATGTCGAAGTATTTTTAATTCCCGAATTAGGACTTGTAGTTGATGGTTAGTTGGTTGTTGTGAATTATGTGTTGGTACGGCGAGTGTGTTGAGTTGCTGTTTGCTGTTATGTGTGTGTAGTATTGTTGCTTGTCTCTTGTCTCCTTCCGTCGTGGATTACATGGTTCAGAATAGGCCAGGTTTCCGCAGCGCTAGAGAACCCGGGGGTCTACTCAAAGGAAGGACAGTACTTGAGTTTTTCCGATTTTTGTTAATATGTTTTTGTAGGTTATGTTTGTGTTAGGTGTTTAGTGGGGATTTGTTTTAGGATTGTTTGTTTGAATTGTGCAATTCTGGCGGGGATATGCTACGAGAAATTGCCCCACCCTCTTTCAGACGTTCTCCAGAAATTTCCGGTGGTGGATGGATTTGATGAGGATCAGCTGTTGGTTTTCTTGGACCTGGTCCTGCAGGTGGCAGATTTCCCAGGGGTGTCCGATGGGGAAGTCTTGTTTCTTATATACCCGTATTGCCGGAGTACGTTGGCTAATCGGGTCACCAAGGCTCTGCGTCGGGGTGACAGTGTTGATGCTTTCCATGGGGAGGTGTTGAACTTCTTCCTACCCATTCGACGACGCGCCAAGCTTGAGTTGGAAAGATTATATCGCCCACAGGCCTACGGAGAGGCGTTAGGAGACTTCGTGCGCGATATACGGAAAGCTGCCCGGGTGTTAAGATTGGGGTTGCCAGAGACAGAAGTGATCTAAGCGATTCTGGAAGGACTGACTCCCCAGGAGAGATCTCGTTTGGCATTCGCGGACCGTCCACGTTGTTTTGCGGACCTTGAGCGACTGTGTGCGCTTTCAGGAACGGTCAAGGAGGTTGACGAGTACCGGGGAAAAGAGGCTACCGATGTCCAATACTCCAGCGGTTCATCAGGAAGAGCAAAAAGGGACAAACATGGTGGTTGGAGGAGAACCCAAGAGACGCTTAGAAAGCCAGAATATTCCGGAAGTGATGGAGGCTACAAGGGGCTGGCAAGTGTGAAGACGGCACCAACAACAGCTACAGCACAGAAAACAAAGAAACATGAAATTAACAGGGGAAAAAGAAATTATGTTAGGGAACAACCATCGGCAAGTAGGGAGCCTGTAGTTAGGCGTCCTTCTTATTTGGAGAAAAAGGAAGCTTTGGAGGTTCCAGAGGAAGTACAAGTGCCTAAGAGAGTAGTGGATGAAGAAGGTGAAGCAGAAGAAAAGCGGAATAACTTCTGTGGATCAATACAAGTGGACAAGGACACGTCAGTTAAGACGGAGTTGCAGGACTCGAAGAGGACGTCATGGTTGAATCCAGAGGCCGCGGAATTTGTTCCGGTATTTACATCTCGGTTCGTGACGGATCCAGATCCGGTAATATCGTCATCGCCTACGCCGGTGTATGAGAAGTCACTTGATGGTGTAGCTTTACCATCGCCAGTAGAAATTAATGTAGTCATTGCACATGAGCCTGGACAGCTGGATTCCAGGGTGGAAGATGCTGAGGACGTTGCAGTTGCTGAGAGTGGTCAAGGAGTGGAATCGACAGAAGAGTCAGAAGAGCGGTCTGCAGATGCTGCGCAGGTGAATATAGTTGTAGGTGTTAGGGAGACTGTAGAGTCTGAATTTGCAGATGGACACAGGGATGTCCGGGCTGCGAGTGTTTCTGAGGTTGTGGATAGACAAGGGGATGTTCATGCCGCAAGTGTAGTAGAAGTTGAGGAGAAATTTGGTGGCAGCGTTGTAGAGTTTGTGAGTGAGAGTGATGTAGTGTGTGAAGATGTGCAGACGCCTTCTGTAAGTAGTGTTGAGGATTCCGAGGAACGGGAGGAAGTTTCAGGTAGACCAGGTGAGCAACTAGAGGAGGACGAGGATGTGCAGTGTTCAGATGGTGGTATTGGAAGTGATGGCGATGACGTTGGTGATGAACGTGTTGATGAAAACGAGACCGGAGAAGAGGTTAGTCAAGAAGTTCGTGAAGGAGCTGGCGATGCGTGTGATGAAGAAGATGGATCAGAGGAGCAACGGGAAGATGCTGAGGAGGTGCAATGTCAGGAAGTTGATTTGGATTATGTGGACGAAGAAGGGGAAATTGTAGAAAAGGAAGAAATTGTGGCAGAAGAGTTAGACGATGAGCATAATCCAAAGAGGAGTGAAAGTAGTGAGGTAAGTTGCCGTGATTCTGATTCTGAAGAAACCAGCCAGTACAGCTCAACACGAGATAATTTCTTAGAGAGTGGTGTCCGAAAGCATCGGATATCCAAGGTCCGTCATAGAAAGGTCAGAAGAAGAGGTTAACGGGTAGCGGGTAGATGTTCCCCACACTCCCAGTGGTGTTCATCTATTTCAGGGTTGCGCCCCTGCCCACGCGAGCCTTGGTTTCCTCCATTCATCCTTATTTTCGGAGGGAACCAGGTCCTTACCCTTAGTCCTAGCTATTGACCCTTTAATTATCCTTGCCCCGTTTCATCTTCCCGATTTTCCTACCCCTGCCCTTAGTAAAAAAAAAAAAAAAAACCCTATTGATAAGGAAGTGAGTAGATTGTGGTCCTCGAGATGGTCGTGGTCTTTGAGATCGTCAGTTTCCCCTGTTTAAAGGTTAGATGGAGTGATGGTGTGCTGTTGTTGGTTGTTATAGTTCTTGATGTTGATGTTGTTCATTATGGGGTCTGAGCCATGCCGCATTCTCCGGTTTTCCTGGTGTTATTTTTGTTGAGAGAGAAAGTAGTGTAGTAGGTGCTGTAGAAAAGTAAACCCCCTCTAGCTATGGTGTATTTGAATGAGTAAATGATGGGATTAATGTTCGTGTGCCCTTGGTGCGGTCCTCTCTGTCTGGCTGAGCGGGGCCGTCCGCCTGTGTGTAGGGAAGTGGACCAGCCATATGGCAAGGTTGGAGATGCCTTGGGGGTCCATGTGGCTGGTCGGTCCGAGAGATGGACGAGGAGTAGTTCGGTCGCTCACATATCAAGGTGTGAGATGCCTTGTTGGGTCTTAGGACGAATATGTGAGTGGGACCGGTGGGAGTAGGTGATGGTCACCGGAGAGGGTGACGTGTTGGGGCGGTCCCGTGGGGTTGGCATAGTGGAGAGGGTCGCATGGGGATGTCTGTTCTCCTGGGAGCCGGTCTGCCGGGCCAACTTACCCACGATGTCCACCGGAGTTTTTAAGATGGGAGTACACTGCAGGATACTTTCCCTAGTTTTTGAGTGGGGCAACCGGGTTGCCCTTTTGGGGTGGGGGTGTGCCGGTCTAAAGCCGGCCGTTAATAAAATTTTAGTTAAAGTCGTATTCTGATTGTAAAAGTGAGCAGGGGCGGCTGAACTTTGCTCGCTCTAGTTAAGTGTGCGCGCGCAGCTCGTGCTGAAGGGTCGTCTAGCTTTGCTGCTAACGACCAGTTGAACTCACTGCCCCCACGGAGAAATACACCGGTCTGGCTGTCTCTCTCTCTTCGGACGTTACGACGAAGTTTTCTGTCTCTACATGCCAAGCTAAAGCGTAAATTGACTCCCGGTAAGTTTGTCTTTGTATTTATTTGTCTTTATGAATAATTATACATGTATGGATAATTAATAACTATATGCAACCGTATAAAATACGTAATGATGTGTGTGTGTGTGTGCGACCCGACAAAGTTATGTTAAGAGAAACTCATTCTTTACTGTTTTACGTAACGCCCTGTATATAGCCCATGCTTTTTATTATTTTCTGTAATAGTGCGAGAAGTTTTTCAAGAGTCATTGTCATAGTAAAAGTGTACTACATTAAAAATTGATGACTAAAAACTTGGTGCGCAGTCAGGTCGTGAACTGTGTCTGTGCATGTAGTAAACTGTCGCCGAGTTTGTTAATTAACTTCACAAGTAGAGAATGAAGTGTGAGAGCTTCTATGTATGAAATTTAATTGAATGTAAAACATTCTCAATGCTGTGAGTGACTTGCTGTTAAATTTTTTTTGGTCAAGTAACAATTACCACTTACCACGTGGCCGTTTAACCTGCAAAAATTTTGTCGAAGCATGTTGACTGAGTGCTGTTCACTTTATATTAAGCCACAGTTAAATAGGGCTGTTCATGATTCAAATTTACTTATTCCATGGCTGATTTTTAGACTCTTTAAGCGGGTTGTAAAAACTTTAATTAATGAATATTGTGCTTTTATTGAGAGTGAGCTGGCGGCCCGTTAAGAGGTTAATTACCTTAACTCGGGTGTACATTTTTAATAGACTGTTCTCTAATTTACTTGAATGCATAGGGTTCTCGAACTAAGCCGGTTTCCTGGCTTGCTGATGGCTGAACACCTGCCTAAGCTGTGAACCATGAACGAGATCTTATACGAAGAGGGAGATGGAGACTGACTTTCTATGTTGCACTCGCCAGCATTTATAAGGTGATATTCATGCATTTATTTCATTTTTAGGGCCGGGCTGGCAGTGTGCCCGTTTACTGTAAATAGCCTAGAAGCCATGGGACCACGTGTCCAGACTGTCTACCGGGAAGTTGAGCTGTGATCATGACTCTGAACACTATAACTTAAATTCATAACTTTTTTATAACTCATTTATATAACACTAAATGCTATGCCTGTAAGTGTGTGCTGCACTGGGGGAGCGCGCCAGAGATATTTTACTCTTGTACCATTTTACAGTTGCATCTCATTTTCATTTAACTCTTTACAAAATTATGTTACAGCTCAGTAGCTCTGTTCCGGCTGGAACAGCGGTGTATAAAATTTAATTTGACTATGGGTTTCACATTTAAGGGCTGGGGGCTTTCCTTTTTTTTTGGGACGTTTTCAGGGGTTACAAAGGGGGACTTAGTTTTTCGCTGACACACGCTGGTGCAACCTCCGACAGGTTGAATGCCTGTCAAATTTTGTCAACTACAGGTGGGCGCGTTCCCACAGATGCCAGAGCACAACCACCTTATTGTATTCTTTTTCTTTTAATTATTTTATATAGTCATTTGAGGCTAATAGAAATAATTTACTAATGTTATGGAAATATTTTAGCTGATTTTGCCCCTTGCACAAGGGCTAAACTGATTGTTGTCTTAACTGGCAAACACATATGGGTTGACTTCCCACTTATAGGATTTGCTGTTTAATTTTTGACTATAAAACATGTTTTCATCATTTTTTTTTTTGGGTAAATTATATATATTGTCAAAATCTTCTGAGATAGTAAAGCCTCAAGCAAGTAATTTCTGTTTATTAAGGTACATAAAGATTTAATTCCTTTTGGAATTTTGTGAAGTCAAATAACTGTCTAGAATTTTATAAACACTGTCTGAAAGTAGGTGATGTAGTTTTGTCAATTTCACTTAATGATGTGAAAGGAACTTAAGGTTCACACGCTCATCATGGGTCATTGATCAATGGAATGCTAGACAAATGGGTGGTCCGGTTTTATTTATGCCTCATGAATTATTATCATTCTTCCTGGGGTTTTGGCTTTATGTAATTCTACTGAACGGGTTGCCGACGGGCGTATATTTTATCAATGCTGGGTCATAAGATTGTAGTTACTCTACCTGGTAGGTGGGTGCATTCCAGGGGCATGCGTGTTAAAATTAATGTGATTGTGAGTTTTGTGTACCTTATGTTCTGTGTGTGTTGTTATGTGTCTAGCTAGCCACGAGATGGGAGAAATTCTATAATCATATATGCATGTGTTCACTGATTTATATACACTTGTACTTAATAATTATACACATTTGTTATGCCTAAGATTTATACACACTTGTTATGTTTTACCTTTATTCGTACTTGTGATTGGGCACATATGTTGTTCTAGTTTAATAATATTAAGGCAGGGCATGAAATAAAATAAATTGTTATCGTTCTGTTACGGCTGAGTTTTATTGCAAGTCCCGTCATACTGGACCCAGCATAATTTTTGCTTCTCTAGGCTTCGGCCTAGTCCTAATTAACTTGTGGCTTCTCTTTAAAAAAAAAATATTAAAATAAATTAAGTTGTTTTTATACTCATAAAAAAAAAGACCTAAAAGGAAAGAGGGGTTACAAATGGTGGCTCAGAGCGTGGTTCATTCTAGGCTTGAACCCTTGGGTCCTGGTGTGTGACGGGGCTTGCAGACTCGGAAATATTAATGTGATTGTTGTGACATAGTTGATATAGGCCCGTGTAGGCTAGTTATAAGTTGTTTAATTTGTGAGTCGGGTCGCACCACTGAGGCGGTTAATGGTGTTTAAAAATTTTTATAGCTTGTACGGCCGGGGAGTCTCAAGCGTGGCCTGGAAGATGGAATGTTAATTAGGGTCGGTGTTTAGCGTGGTATATTGACGGGATGCAGTATGGCCCGATCGGAAATCGGTACCGGAACCGACTTGTGTCCGGTTGATGTCGAAGTATTTTTAATTCCCGAATTAGGACTTGTAGTTGATGGTTAGTTGGTTGTTGTGAATTATGTGTTGGTACGGCGAGTGTGTTGAGTTGCTGTTTGCTGTTATGTGTGTGTAGTATTGTTGCTTGTCTCTTGTCTCCTTCCGTCGTGGATTACATGGTTCAGAATAGGCCAGGTTTCCGCAGCGCTAGAGAACCCGGGGGTCTACTCAAAGGAAGGACAGTACTTGAGTTTTTCCGATTTTTGTTAATATGTTTTTGTAGGTTATGTTTGTGTTAGGTGTTTAGTGGGGATTTGTTTTTGGATTGTTTGTTTGAATTGTGCAATTCTGGCGGGGATATGCTACGAGAAATTGCCCCACCCTCTTTCAGACGTTCTCCAGAAATTTCCGGTGGTGGATGGATTTGATGAGGATCAGCTGTTGGTTTTCTTGGACCTGGTCCTGCAGGTGGCAGATTTCCCAGGGGTGTCCGATGGGGAAGTCTTGTTTCTTATATACCCGTATTGCCGGAGTACGTTGGCTAATCGGGTCACCAAGGCTCTGCGTCGGGGTGACAGTGTTGATGCTTTCCATGGGGAGGTGTTGAACTTCTTCCTACCCATTCGACGACGCGCCAAGCTTGAGTTGGAAAGATTCTATCGCCCACAGGCCTACGGAGAGGCGTTAGGAGACTTCGTGCGCGATATACGGAAAGCTGCCCGGGTGTTAAGATTGGGGTTGCCAGAGACAGAAGTGATCCAAGCGATTCTGGAAGGACTGACTCCCCAGGAGAGATCTCGTTTGGCATTCGCGGACCGTCCACGTTGTTTTGCGGACCTTGAGCGACTGTGTGCGCTTTCAGGAACGGTCAAGGAGGTTGACGAGTACCGGGGAAAAGAGGCTACCGATGTCCAATACTCCAGCGGTTCATCAGGAAGAGCAAAAAGGGACAAACATGGTGGTTGGAGGAGAACCCAAGAGACGCTTAGAAAGCCAGAATATTCCGGAAGTGATGGAGGCTACAAGGGGCTGGCAAGTGTGAAGACGGCACCAACAACAGCTACAGCACAGAAAACAAAGAAACATGAAATTAACAGGGGAAAAAGAAATTATGTTAGGGAACAACCATCGGCAAGTAGGGAGCCTGTAGTTAGGCGTCCTTCTTATTTGGAGAAAAAGGAAGCTTTGGAGGTTCCAGAGGAAGTACAAGTGCCTAAGAGAGTAGTGGATGAAGAAGGTGAAGCAGAAGAAAAGCGGAATAACTTCTGTGGATCAATACAAGTGGACAAGGACACGTCAGTTAAGACGGAGTTGCAGGACTCGAAGAGGACGTCATGGTTGAATCCAGAGGCCGCAGAATTTGTTCCGGTATTTACATCTCGGTTCGTGACGGATCCAGATCCGGTAATATCGTCATCGCCTACGCCGGTGTATGAGAAGTCACTTGATGGTGTAGCTTTACCATCGCCAGTAGAAATTAATGTAGTCATTGCACATGAGCCTGGACAGCTGGATTCCAGGGTGGAAGATGCTGAGGACGTTGCAGTTGCTGAGAGTGGTCAAGGAGTGGAATCGACAGAAGAGTCAGAAGAGCGGTCTGCAGATGCTGCGCAGGTGAATATAGTTGTAGGTGTTAGGGAGACTGTAGAGTCTGAATTTGCAGATGGACACAGGGATGTCCGGGCTGCGAGTGTTTCTGAGGTTGTGGATAGACAAGGGGATGTTCATGCCGCAAGTGTAGTAGAAGTTGAGGAGAAATTTGGTGGCAGCGTTGTAGAGTTTGTGAGTGAGAGTGATGTAGTGTGTGAAGATGTGCAGACGCCTTCTGTAAGTAGTGTTGAGGATTCCGAGGAACGGGAGGAAGTTTCAGGTAGACCAGGTGAGCAACTAGAGGAGGACGAGGATGTGCAGTGTTCAGATGGTGGTATTGGAAGTGATGGCGATGACGTTGGTGATGAACGTGTTGATGAAAACGAGACCGGAGAAGAGGTTAGTCAAGAAGTTCGTGAAGGAGCTGGCGATGCGTGTGATGAAGAAGATGGATCAGAGGAGCAACGGGAAGATGCTGAGGAGGTGCAGTGTCAGGAAGTTGATTTGGATTATGTGGACGAAGAAGGGGAAATTGTAGAAAAGGAAGAAATTGTGGCAGAAGAGTTAGACGATGAGCATAATCCAAAGAGGAGTGAAAGTAGTGAGGTAAGTTGCCGTGATTCTGATTCTGAAGAAACCAGCCAGTACAGCTCAACACGAGATAATTTCTTAGAGAGTGGTGTCCGAAAGCATCGGATATCCAAGTTCCGTCATAGAAAGGTCAGAAGAAGAGGTTAACGGGTAGCGGGCAGATGTTCCCCACACTCCCAGTGGTGTTCATCTATTTCAGGGTTGCGCCCCTGCCCACGCGAGCCTTGGTTTCCTCCATTCATCCTTATTTTCGGAGGGAACCAGGTCCTTACCCTTAGTCCTAGCTATTGACCCTTTAATTATCCTTGCCCCGTTTCATCTTCCCGATTTTCCTACCCCTGCCCTTAGTAAAAAAAAAACCTATTGATAAGGAAGTGAGTAGATTGTGGTCCTCGAGATGGTCGTGGTCTTTGAGATCGCCAGTTTCCCCTGTTTAAAGGTTAGATGGAGTGATGGTGTGCTGTTGTTGGTTGTTAATAGTTCTTGATGTTGATGTTGTTCATTATGGGGTCTGAGCCATGCCGCATTCTCCGGTTTTCCTGGTGTTATTTTTGTTGAGAGAGAAAGTAGTGTAGCAGGTGGTGTAGAAAAGTAAACCCCCTCTAGCTATGGTGTATTTGAATGAGTAAATGATGGGATTAATGTTCGTGTGCCCTTGGTGCGGTCCTCTCTGTCTGGCTGAGCGGGGCCGTCCGCCTGTGTGTAGGGAAGTGGACCAGCCATATGGCAAAGTTGGAGATGCCTTGGGGGTCCATGTGGCTGGTCGGTCCGAGAGATGGACGAGGAGTAGTTCGGTCGCTCACATATCAAGGTGTGAGATGCCTTGTTGGGTCTTAGGACGAATATGTGAGTGGGACCGGTGGGAGTAGGTGATGGTCACCGGAGAGGGTGACGTGTTGGGGCGGTCCCGTGGGGTTGGCATAGTGGAGAGGGTCGCATGGGGATGTCTGTTCTCCTGGGAGCCGGTCTGCCAGGCCAACTTACCCACGATGTCCACCGGAGTTTTTAAGATAGGAGTACACTGCAGGATACTTTCCCTAGTTTTTGAGTGGGGCAACCGGGTTGCCCTTTTGGGGTGGGGGTGTGCCGGTCTAAAGCCGGCCGTTAATAAAATTTTAGTTAAAGTCGTATTCTGATTGTAAAAGTGAGCAGGGGCGGCTGAACTTTGCTCGCTGCAGTTAAGGTTGCGCGCGCAGCTCGTGCTGAAGGGTCGTCTAGCTTTGCTGCTAACGACCAGTTGAACTCACTGCCCCCACGGAGAAATACACCGGTCTGGCTGTCTCTCTCTCTTCGGACGTTACGACGAAGTTTTCTGTCTCTACATGCCAAGCTAAAGCGTAAATTGACTCCCGGTAAGTTTGTCTTTGTATTTATTTGTCTTTATGAATAATTATACATGTATGGATAATTAATAACTATATGCAACCGTATAAAATACGTAATGATGTGTGTGTGTGTGTGCGACCCGACAAAGTTATGTTAAGAGAAACTCATTCTTTACTGTTTTACGTAACGCCCTGTATATAGCCCATGCTTTTTATTATTTTCTGTAATAGTGCGAGAAGTTTTTCAAGAGTCATTGTCATAGTAAAATTGTACTACATTAAAAATTGATGTCTAAAAACTTGGTGCGCAGTCAGGTCGTGAACTGTGTCTGTGCATGTAGTAAACTGTCGCCGAGTTTGTTAATTAACTTCACAAGTAGAGAATGAAGTGTGAGAGCTTCTATGTATGAAATTTAATTGAATGTAAAACATTCTCAATGCTGTGAGTGACTTGCTGTTAAATTTTTTTTGGTCAAGTAACAATTACCACTTACCACGTGGCCGTTTAACCTGCAAAAATTTTGTCGAAGCATGTTGACTGAGTGCTGTTCACTTTATATTAAGCCACAGTTAAATAGGGCTGTTCATGATTCAAATTTACTTATTCCATGGCTGATTTTTAGACTCTTTAAGCGGGTTGTAAAAACTTTAATTAATGAATATTGTGCTTTTATTGAGAGTGAGCTGGCGGCCCGTTAAGAGGTTAATTACCTTAACTCGGGTGTACATTTTTAATAGACTGTTCTCTAATTTACTTGAATGCATAGGGTTCTTGAACTAAGCCGGTTTCCTGGCTTGCTGATGGCTGAACACCTGCCTAAGCTGTGAACCATGAACGAGATCTTATACGAAGAGGGAGATGGAGACTGACTTTCTATGTTGCACTCGCCAGCATTTATAAGGTGATATTCATGCATTTATTTCATTTTTGGGGCCGGGCTGGCAGTGTGCCCGTTTACTGTAAATAGCCTAGAAGCCATGGGACCACGTGTCCAGACTGTCTACCGGGAAGTTGAGCTGTGGACATGACTCTGAACACTATAACTTAAATTCATAACTTTTTTATAACTCATTTATATAACACTAAATGCTATGCCTGTAAGTGTGTGCTGCACTGGGGGAGCGCGCCAGAGATATTTTACTCTTGTACCATTTTACAGTTGCATCTCATTTTCATTTAACTCTTTACAAAATTATGTTACAGCTCAGTAGCTCTGTTCCGGCTGGAACAGCGGTGTATAAAATTTAATTTGACTATGGGTTTCACATTTAAGGGCTGGGGGCTTTCCTTTTTTTTTGGGACGTTTTGAGGGGCTACAAAGGGGGACTTAGTTTTTCGCTGACACACGCTGGTGCAACCTCCGACAGGTTGAATGCCTGTCAAATTTTGTCAACTACAGGTGGGCGCGTTCCCACAGATGCCAGAGCACAACCACCTTATTGTATTCTTTTTCTTTTAATTATTTTATATAGTCATTTGAGGCTAATAGAAATAATTTACTAATGTTATGGAAATATTTTAGCTGATTTTGCCCCTTGCACAAGGGCTAAACTGATTGTTGTCTTAACTGGCAAACACATATGGGTTGACTTCCCACTTATAGGATTTGCTGTTTAATTTTTGACTATAAAACATGTTTTCATCATTTTTTTTTTTGGGTAAATTATATATATTGTCAAAATCTTCTGAGATAGTAAAGCCTCAAGCAAGTAATTTCTGTTTATTAAGGTACATAAAGATTTAATTCCTTTTGGAATTTTGTGAAGTCAAATAACTGTCTAGAATTTTATAAACACTGTCTGAAAGTAGGTGATGTAGTTTTGTCAATTTCACTTAATGATGTGAAAGGAACTTAAGGTTCACACGCTCATCATGGGTCATTGATCAATGGAATGCTAGACAAATGGGTGGTCCGGTTTTATTTATGCCTCATGAATTATTATCATTCTTCCTGGGGTTTTGGCTTTATGTAATTCTACTGAACGGGTTGCCGACGGGCGTATATTTTATCAATGCTGGGTCATAAGATTGTAGTTACTCTACCTGGTAGGTGGGTGCATTCCAGGGGCATGCGTGTTAAAATTAATGTGATTGTGAGTTTTGTGTACCTTATGTTCTGTGTGTGTTGTTATGTGTCTAGCTAGCCACGAGATGGGAGAAATTCTATAATCATTTATGCATGTGTTCACTGATTTATATACACTTGTACTTAATAATTATACACATTTGTTATGCCTAAGATTTATACACACTTGTTATGTTTTACCTTTATTCGTACTTGTGATTGGGCACATATGTTGTTCTAGTTTAATAATATTAAGGCAGGGCATGAAATAAAATAAATTGTTATCGTTCTGTTACGGCTGAGTTTTATTGCAAGTCCCGTCATACTGGACCCAGCATAATTTTTGCTTCTCTAGGCTTCGGCCTAGTCCTAATTAACTTGTGGCTTCTCTTTAAAAAAAAATATTAAAATAAATTAAGTTGTTTTTATACTCATAAAAAAAAAGACCTAAAAGGAAAGAGGGGTTACAATGTCACTATTTCTCATTTGTATGAGACACTCATCGTACAATCGACTATTGTGTGTATAACAACAACAACATTTAAGAGGTAAGTAAAAGATTTGCATATGTTACTAAGTAAACATAATTTTATTGAATATTCAGATTTTATTTAAATTGAGCTTATAGTCGTCTATTTGATTTTTTGGTCTGTTGCCTATTGAAGCACATGTGCTTAAGTCAGTTACTGTTGTCTCTCGATAAGAACGGGGTTTTGGTTTGATAGGGGTTTGACAGATATTTTTGATATGTTTGTAGATTTCCACTTTTAAGTGTTCTAAATACGCTGTCCTGCCATTATTGTGAATTTTATATTGTGAATGTTAAAAAATATATTTAATCATTTAAACAAATTATGACTTTATTTTATTTCACTCTACACCTCTGAACATGTGTACAATTAATTTATTTTTGTGAACTGTATTACTTGTGGGAACTGTTACATCAGAAGATTTGTATGATGGATTTGTCATCTGTAACAGCACACAGGTAAGTAGTTCATTGACAACAACACACACATACATAGTTAATATTTGCCAAATATATATATTTCTAACAAGGATCAATCACACTGACTCCATTATAAAACTATTAATTAATTATTTAATACATTGAAAAATGAAGACGGCGTTTTGACAACGAGAGAGAGAGAGAGCTAAAATTATTTACTCATCACACCGACTACTCAATGTACACGGTAAGAGAGAGAGTGAGAGAGAGAGAGAGAGAGAGAGAGAGAGAGAGTGAGAGAGAGAGAGAGAGAGAGAGAGAGAGAGAGAGAGGGCGTTACTCTTTGTTGACACAGTTGAAACGAGTGAGAGTGAGAGTGAGAGAGAGAGAGAGAGAGAGAGAGAGAGAGGGCATTAATATTTGTCGAATAAATATAAACTTTCTAATTTCATATACATGCGCGCGGTAATGACCACAGAGAGGAGAACGGTTTGAACATAACGTTTGACAACGAAAGAGAGAGACATACACAACGAGTGAGAGCTAAAATTATTTACTCAATGTACACAGTGAGAGAGAGAGAGAGATAGAGAGAAAGAGAGAGAGAGAGAGGGAGAGGAGAAAACGGTTTGAACATAACGTTTGACAACAAGAGAGAGTGAGAGAGAGGTCGTTTTACTTACATTCAAATGTGAGAGAGAGAGAGAGTAACAATTATGATCATATAGTTTGAATTTCCCACCACAGAAGAGAAAAAAATGTTGGCAGATCTGCTCTATACACACACACAATAATGTAAGATTGGTAACCCTGATCATATATTTTAATATATACATTATATAACACATATTTGAATTTCCCTCCCCCCGCCACAGAAAATGTTGACAAACCTGTGTGACCCCTCTTTCCTTTTATGTATTTTTTTTTTAATATAAAACAACTTCTTTAATTTTAATATTTTTTTTTTTGAAAGAGAACCACAAGTCAATTAGGACTAGGCTGGAGCCTAGAGAAGCAAAAATTGTGCCGGGTCCAGTACGACGGGACTTGCAATGAAACTCAGCTGTAATGTAACAATAACAAGTTTATTGTATGCCTAGAATTCATACATGCAGGCCAACTCTATGACATAATTATTCCCCCCCATGAATCATAAATATCACGAATAATTTAATCCCACCTTTAACAGTATTAAAGAGAAACAACATGTGTATAGCATAACAAGTGTGTATAAATTCAGCAAATATAAATATATATCAATATAATAGCATAACAAGTGTGTATAAATTTAGTAAATAAATTACGGGTATATAAGAGACAAGACCTCCCCATCGGACACCCCCGTGAAATCTGCCACCTGCAGGACCAGGTCCAAGAAAACCAACAGCTGGTCCTCATCAAATCCATTCACCACCGGAAATTTCTGGAGAACGCCTGTAAGAGGGTGGGGCAATTCCTGATAGCATACCGCCGCCAGAATTGCACAATTCAAAACAAACAATCATAAAACAAATCCCCACTAAACACCTAACACAAACATAACCTACAAAAACATTTTAACAAGAATCGGAAAAACTCAAGTACTGTCCTTCCTTTGAGTAGACCCCCGGGTTCTCTAGCGCTGCGGAGACCTGGCCTATTCTGAACCATTCACATCCACGACAGAAGGAGACAAGTGACAACCAACAATACTAAACACACATAACATCAAACAGCAATTCGACACACAGGCCATACCAACACATAGCTCACAACAACCAACTAACAATTGAAAGTCATAATCCGGGAATTAATACTTCAACATCAACCGGACACAAGTCGGTACCGGTACCGATTTCCGATCGGGCCATACCGCATCCCGCCAATATAACACGCTAAACTCCGACCCCGAATCAACCTTGCATCATCAAGGCCACACTTGAGACTCCCCGGCCGTACAACCATTACATTTTTCAAACACAAATAACCGCCTCAGTGGTGCGACCCGACTCACAAGTTATAGTACCTACAACTAGCCTACACGGGCATATACCAAAACTATGTCCGAACAATGGCCTTAATATTTCCGAGTTTGCAAGCCCCGTCACACACCAGGACCCAAGGGTTCAAGCCTAGAATGAACCACGCTCACTGATACCATTTGCAGTAGCAGACTTTATAAACCACGCTCTGCGGTACCATTTGTGACCCCTCTTTCCTTTTATGTATTTTTTTTGAATATAAAACAACTTCTTTAATTTTAATATTTTTTTTTTTGAAAGAGAAGCCACAAGTCAATTAGGACTAGGCTGGAGCCTAGAGAAGCAAAAATTGTGCCGGGTCCAGTATGACGGGACTTGCAATGAAACTCAGCTGTAATGTAACAATAACAAGTTTATTGTATGCCTAGAATTCATACATGCAGGCCAACTCTATGACATAATTATTCCCCCCCATGAATCATAAATATCACGAATAATTTAATCCCACCTTTAACAGTATTAAAGCAAAACAACATGTGTATAGCATTACAAGTGTGTACAAATTCAGTAAATATATATAAATATAATAGCATAACAAGTGTGTATAAATTCAGCAAATATATGTATATATATAAATATAAAGTTCTCCCCCATCTTGTGGCTAGCTAGACACGGACAAACATGACACACACAGAAACATAAGGCACACAAACTCACAATTACATCAATTCTAACACGAATGCCCCTGGGATGCACCCGCCCAGCAGGCAGTGTGGCAACCATACTGAAAACCCAGCAGTAATAAAATATTCGCCCATCATCAACCCGTTTTTGTAGACTTACATAAAAGCCAGAACCCCAGAAAGGATGATAAAAACTCATAACGCATAATTAAACCCGGACCGCCCATTTGTATAGCATTCCACTGATCAATGACCCATCATGAGCGTATGAACCTTAAGTTCCTTTCACAGCATTAAATAAAAATTTACAGAACTACATCACCTGATTTCAAACAGTGTTATACAATTCTAAACGGTTACTTTACTTCACAAATTCCGAAGGACTTAAAAATCAATATGTCCTTTCACAATCAGAAATTATTCACTCGAGGCTTTACAATGTCAGAAAAACTTAGACAATATATGTTTTACAAAAAATAATGAGTATGTGTTTTATAGTTAACGAAAATTAAACAGCAGATACTACAAGTGAAAGTTAATCAATATGTGTTTTGCCAGTTAAGAAAGACAATCAGTATAGCCCTTTTGTAAGGAGCAAAATCAACTAATATATGTCCAGAAGAAAAAACAAATTATTTTCTATTAACCCCGAATGGCTATATAAATATAATTAAAATAAAAAAATACAATAAGGCGGTTGTGCCCTAGCAGCTGTGGCAGCGCGCCAGCATGCGGTTGACAAAGTTTGACAGGCCTCCAACCTGCCTGAGGTTGCACCAACATGAGTCAGAGAAAAATTTAATGTAAAACAGGCGCACTGCCGGCCCGGCCCCAAAAGTAAAATAAAAGTGTGAATATCACCTTAGTACTGCTGGCAAGTGCTACATCGAGAATCAGTCACCAGCTCCCTCTTCGGACAAGATCTTGTTTAATGGTCCATGACTGATGCAGGTGTACGGCGATCAGCAAGGCCAAATCTCCGGCTAAATTCAAGAACCCTGTTAATTCATATAAATTAGAGAAATGTTCACCAAAAATATACACCCGAGTTCAGGTAATTAACCTCAGAACGGGCCTCCAACTAACTCTCAATAAAAGCACAATTTTCATTAATAAAGTTTTTGCAACCAGCTTAAAGGGTAGAAAATCAGCCATGGAATAAGTAAATTTAAATAATGAACAGACTTTATTAAACGTGGCGTAATATAAAAGTCATCAGTTCACTGGCTACATGCCTCGACAGAACTTTGCAGGTTAAACAGCCACGTGGTGAGCGATAATCATTATTTGACCAAAAATTCAACTGCAAGGCACTCACGGCATTAAGAATGTTTTAACCTTAATAAAATTTCATCTAAGGAAGTTCACACAAAGAAACTCTCTACTGTACAGTTAATTAAATAGCTCCCCGACAGTCTGCTGCATGAATAGACACCACGCGCTAACTTTTAGCGATTAATTTTTACATTCTACACCTGTATCATGACAATGACAATTGCAATACCTCTCACACTATTCTAGTAATAATAAACGGAACATGAGCTATATGCTGAACATTAAGTAATTTACTGAACAATGAGTTCTCTCTTAATATAAAACTTGTCGGGTCGCACACACCTAATTACGTATTTTATACGGTTACATACACCTTGTTATTAATTATCCATATATATAATTACTTATAAAGACATAAGATAATGCACTTCTTACCGGGAGTCGTTTATGCTTCAGCCAGCCATGTAGAAACAGAAACTCGCCGTAATCGTTCGAAGAGAGAGACAGACCGTTGTATCTCGCAGCGGGGCAGTGAGTCGTCTCTCGTTACAAGCAGAACCAAATGCTCCCCTTTCTACGAGCTGCGCGCGCAGCTTAACTGAGCCGGACAAAGGTCGCTTGCATTCGCTCTATTTTACAATTAGACAAAAACTTTTCTAAAACTTTTTCAACGGCCGGATTTACACCGGCACACCTGCTCATATAAAATATCTATACACTATAATAATAATACAAAGGTTGGTACACCTGATCATATAGATTTAATATACATTATAACACACGACAAATTTGAACTAATGCAAAGGTTGGTACACCTGATCATATATTTTAATATACACTATAATACATCGAGTTGGAACCTCCCACCCACCACCACCCACTGATATGAAATAAAAAAACCTCCCACCCAACACCACCCCCTGATATGCAAATCAGCTTTCTTAAAAAAATAAAAAATTATATTCACGGATGCTGGTGGTCCATTGAACCTCATCCCACCCCCTTGATATGCAAATCAATTTAATAAAAAAAATAAAAAAACCAAATTAAAAAAATAAAAAATAAAAAATCAAATAAAAAAAATAATAAAATTTTATTCGCGGAAATTCGCGGATGCTGCGGTCCATTGGGATGCTGCGGTCCAGCGGTGGTGGGGAGAGCGTGGGAAAAAAACTCTGGCCGTGGGAAAGGCGGCATTCCTTTGTGCGTTTGAATCCTCATTTTCCCTCTGTATTTGTTAGAATTTTTACTGTTTTATTTCTATTATGGTTGGTGTATGCTATCTAAAAGTCCATATTATATTAGAATTAGAAACTGTATTGTTTAATTGTTTTGTGTTTTTATTGTATATTTTTCTTTTCCTTCTTTGTTGTATAATATTTATTGTCATTATATATATTATAATCATTTTCATTTGATATTTGGTGTGCGATTTTCATTTCCTTTGCTATTTGAAAGCAAATATTCCCCACAAAAGTAGATTTTTTCAATCTCCAAACTATTGCTGATAAGTCTGTGTAACTACAGACATAGTAGATTGCAGAATAGTCATTATTGAATAATAAATACTTGGATTTCGTTGTCCATGACGTGTCCGTTACTTAACTAAATATCACTATAATATTGACGACTCGGAACACTAAGTTTTTTATAAGTAAAAACGTAAAGTTTTACCTTACAGCCTAAACTGGCTTTCACCTATACAAGGCTTCATCAGAGGCTGTCGTTAGTAGCGCTGTTCGTCTTGTTGTTGGTGACGAGATAGTTTTTCGAAAGATCGAAGCTGTGTGTGTGTGGTGAGATGTGTTCGAATAATGCGTGCGATTTGAATTGTGTCTGTTCGTTTACGATGTCGTTTTTATTTGTTTTTGTGTGTTTGTATATTTCTAATTGTTCTAGAGTGTCTAGTTTTCGGCCTTTTGTGTGTACGTGTAGTATGTTCATGTTATTGTCGATGTTTTTATATGTGTGGTTTGCTTCAATGAGGTGGTTTGCGAAGGTAGATTCTGTAGTGGTGTGGAGTGCTTTTGTGTGTTCAATGTATCTCTGTTTGAAGCTACGTCCTGTCTGGCCTATGTAGAATTTATTGGAATTTGAACAATTTAGCTTATATACACCGGGTAGATCGAATTTGTTTTGTGCTTTGGGGATGCGTTTTGATAGTGTGTGTTCTGTTTTGTTAGTAGTTTTGAAAGCGATTCTGTATCCTGCTTTTTTGAATTTGTGGGCGATTTTTTCTGTTTGTTTGTTGATGTATGTTAGTGTTATGAATTTGTTGTTTTCTGTCTTTGTCTGTTGTTTGTTTTGTGTTTTGTGTAGGAGTTTACTGACTATTGTTCTGTCATAACCGTTAGATTCTGCTAGATATTTTATCGTGTTTAGTTCGTCTTTGTAGTCTATTTCATCTAAGGGGATGTTGTTAAGTCTATGTATCATGGTTCTAAAAGCAGCTAGTTTGTGTTGTATTGGGTGATTGGAGGTGTTGTGTATTAGTGTGTCAGTTGTAGTTGGTTTTCTGTATATACTGTATTTGTGCCTGTGTTCTAGTTTTGTGATGGCGAGGTCTAAGAAGTTTATGGTATTGTTGTGTTCGTATTCGGCAGTGAAGGTTATGTTTTTATGTATTTTGTTTATGTGCGTTAGTAACTGTTCACATTGTCTTTTGTTTCCCCTGTATAGTATTAGAATGTCATCAACGTATCTGTGCCAATATAGTATTTTATGTGAGTGTCTGTCATTGTTTGTGAGTATTTTTGTTTTTTCTAAGTGTTGGAGGAAGACTTCTGCTAGAATGCTGGATATGGGGGAGCCCATGGGTAGGCCTTCGTTCTGTGTGTAGTATTTATTGTTATAAGTAAAGTAGTTTTGTTTTGTGATAATGTTCAGAGTTTCTGTTATTTCATTGATAAGTTCGTCTGGTGTGTTGTTCTTTTTGAGTTTGTTTTGTAGGATGGTGATTGTTTCAGAGATGGGGATGTTTGTGTACTTGTAGGATGGTGATTGTTTCAGAGATGGGGATGTTTGTGTACTTGTAGGATGGTGATTGTTTCAGAGATGGGGATGTTTGTGTACTGTAGGATGGTGATTGTTTCAGAGATGGGGATGTTTGTTGTAAAATAACCCCATAACGCCACATTAGCCTCCTTTGACATTAAAAACCTGTACACAAACATCCCCATCTCTGAAACAATCACCAACCTACAAAACAAACTCAAACAGAACAACACACCAGACGAACTTATCAATGAAATAACAGAAACTCTGAACATTATCACAAAACAAAACTACTTTACTTATAACAATAAATACTACACACAGAACGAAGGCCTACCCATGGGCTCCCCCATATCCAGCATTCTAGCAGAAGTCTTCCTCCAACACTTAGAAAAAACAAAAATACTCACAAACAATGACAGACACTCACATAAAATACTATATTGGCACAGATACGTTGATGACATTCTAATACTATACAGGGGAAACAAAAGACAATGTGAACAGTTACTAACGCACATAAACAAAATACATAAAAAACATAACCTTCACTGCCGAATACGAACACAACAATACCATAAACTTCTTAGACCTCTCCATCACAAAACTAGAACACAGGCACAAATACAGTATATACAGAAAACCAACTACAACTGACACACTAATACACAACACCTCCAATCACCCAATACAACACAAACTAGCTGCTTTTAGAACCATGATACATAGACTTAACAACATCCCCTTAGATGAAATAGACTACAAAGACGAACTAAACACGATAAAATATCTAGCAGAATCTAACGGTTATGACAGAACAATAATCAGTAAACTCCTACACAAAACACAAAACAAACAACAGACAAAGACAGAAAACAACAAATTCATAACACTAACATACATCAAAAAACAAACAGAAAAAATCGCCCACAAATTCAAAAAAGCAGGATACAGAATCGCTTTCAAAACTACTAACAAAACAGAACACACACTATCAAAACGCATGCCCAAAGCACAAAACAAATTCGATCTACCCGGTGTATATAAGCTAAATTGTTCAAATTGCAATAAATTCTACATAGGCCAGACAGGACGTAGCTTCAAACAGAGATACATTGAACACACAAAAGCACTCCACACCACTACAGAATCTACCTTCGCAAACCACCTCATTGAAGTAAACCACACATATAAAAACATCGACAATAACATGAACATACTACACGTACACACAAAAGGCCGAAAACTAGACACTCTAGAACAATTAGAAATATACAAACACACAAAAACAAATAAAAACGACATCGTAAACGAACAGACACAATTCAAATCGCACGCATTATTCGAACACATCTCACCACACACACACAGCTTCGATCTTTCGAAAAACTATCTCGTCACCAACAACAAGACGAACAGCGCTACTAACGACAGCCTCTGATGAAGCCTTGTATAGGTGAAAGCCAGTTTAGGCTGTAAGGTAAAACTTTACGTTTTTACTTATAAAAAACTTAGTGTTCCGAGTCGTCAATATTATAGTGATATTTAATTAATACTTTTTTTTTGTATCGGCCATCTAAGGACCACATGCCAATTTCAATTCTTTACTCTTTGTTCTTTCCTTTTCTTCCAATATTTCTTAACCTTCTCACTGTGTCTCTTCTTCCTGTCTTCAGTTCACTTTGATCCTACGTTTTTCTCTGTCCTACCCTGGACTCCCTCCATTTTTAACACTTTTGCCTAAATAACTTCTCCTTCAATTGCTTCTTCTGCATGTATATTATTTTTTTCTAAATCCTTTTGGGCTTCTTTAATCCAACTTGAAACTTGATGTTGGATTAATAATAAATTATAAATACTTTATTAATACAATTTTGTTTTTTTTTTACTTGAAAGATTCAAGTATTCATTCAACTCATTTTACTTTTATAAGTGTCTATGTATGGAATAATGTTATTCAAAAATGTGTAGGACGAGTCAATAGAATGAGATTAAGTATAATGCAAAAATAATATACACAGTATTTTCTCACAGACATTTTGATCAACCCGTAACGGTCAGTAATTAATGTGTTTGCATTGGTGTATATAGTACAGAGTTTATGATACAAGCTAAGTTGTGATATTCAGACATAGAGAGTTATAGTTACCGTGTAGTAAAACACATAAAATATATTTGCATTGGGTAAAAGCAATAAGTACTTGTGATTTAGTGTTGTTCGTGTCATTAACATATCCACAGAACACAGGACAGCTTCTTGTAGATACAGATAGTTGTATGTGGAGAATCAGCAATGAACAAAACCAATAAAGAATAAACGTTTAATGTTATATTTACTTGTTTACAATTACACGCTTCAAAAACTGTATCACAGCTATGGTTATATAATCCATACAGTTGGATGAAATACAGTAAGCTTCCATATATTTGTAAATACAGTATAGTAAAAAAATTTTGTATACAATTCAATAGTGTCTGGAAATGTAGATTATAACGTTTAATACAAAGCCATACACACTAAAAATAAATAGGATAGTAACTTTTAGTGATGGTGTGCATGTAACAAAAGTCTATTTGTTACATATAGCTTGAATTATTAATGTTCTTACTGCATATATGTATATGTGTCTAAAACTGTATACATTGTTAGTGAGATGTATCTATAAATTTTACCTATTGTAGATGAAATAGGGGGGGATGTTGTATTGAGCATATGTTGTGTGTTCTGAGAATTTTAGTACGGCGACCCAGATTGTAATGTTTTGATGGACTGTCGTTTGCAGATAACTAATATTTAGGCTTTAACAAGATAATAACGTAAGCATTTTGAGATAGCCTAAAAAATATTTGTCGCACACTACAGTAGTATAAATTATGGAAAGAGTTTGTTGTCAATAGGATAGTTACAGGAGGGGGGAGTTTGGCATCTGTGTGTTGTGTCATCATGGACACATCACTGAAAGGACAGATTCTCTGGTCTGTTCAAGTGCTGTCTTGATTTTTGAACAGTTATTGATAAAATGAGAAAAATTCTTGGATATTCAAATTCTTGATTTTCAAATCTGTACAAATTAACAGAATTCAGTTACATAATGTAACTGGTGCATGGTAGTAAACTTACATATATTTCAAACCTATAAGTATATATTAACCGAGCTGTAAATATAAATATCTCTTGCAGACAAACATTTTGTGAACATTAGCAGCAAACGTATTGTTTAAATTAGCAGCCATCCTTAATATTTCTTTATAAAGTTGCTAAACTGCTACTTTTTTATTGTTTAGACAAAGCGTTTCATCATCACTGACATCATCAGGTCTTAAACAACCTTGTTTAAGATTAAGGTTGTTTAAGACCTGATGATGTCAGTGATGACGAAAAGCTTTGTCTAAACAATAAAAAAGTAGCAGTTTAGCAACTTTATAAAGAAATATTTTGTGAACAGTCAAAACATGCGGCGTGCATGTGTGTTATTTGTTATTAGTTTGAGTTTAGTGTTTATTTTTATTCATTCGGAACTTAGTCTTTTATCTTATTCTGTTTTTTAAATGTATGTAAGGGTTTTCTAAGGTTATTGGTTTCCTTTTGTTGTTGATTTTATAAGTTTAATATTTTCCAAATCACAGAAAGTGTGTTTTGTGTTGAAAGCATATGATACTAGATCACACTTATATACTGTTGACATGCCGAATGTAATATTTTTATTTCACTATTAAAATATATAACATTTCATTGTACCACCATTTTTTTTTCTAAGTGGATTATTAATTTAATATTTATTTTTCAAGAACTGACTTGAATGCTAGAGTTCTTTTGGTGCCCTACCTTGTGTCCTTTATCAGCGTTTGATAATAATGGAACCTGTGTTCGGTTACCCATTTGTACAAACACAGGTGGATATTGAAACTATCCGGAATACATAAATAAAAACGGAGTAGCGATTTACAATTATTTACTCAATGGTTCAATTAAAAAATCAAATCTAACTAAAAAGCATAGACAAACAGTGTACATATTAGTGTGCAAGTTATTATAAAAATTTGCGTTTCTGAGTCAGAATACCAGTCAAAATATTTTCAAAATTTCTGTAAAAAGATAATTTACAATATAATGTTTACAGTACTCAATTTCGAAAATATTAAATGCAATGCCATTTTATTTTAGAAAATATTTTAAACAGGGAAAGATCTTTCAGAAGACTGTGATTACAAACAGCAATTGTGTATTTTTCATTTTTTCCAATTAATTTTTTACTTTTGTAACTATTTTTTGTTTAATTGAAATGTTGTTTCCCCTAAAAAAATGTTACCATTTTATAATTAGTAATGTATATCGTGTTGTATATTTATTATTAATATATAATACCGTATTTGTTTTATTATTAATATATATTAAATATAGGTTTTTAACTAAACTTTTTTCAATACCAAGTCATTTTGAAAATCATTTTAATTCTTTCAATAACAAAAAATTCTATTATTACTTGGTGACATGCTATTGACATATCAACTGTTCATATATGCTGATTTCATGTCCAGGATAGTTCTAGTTTTTGATTACATTTAGCAGGAGGTGTTCATTTTATCACATGGCAACACACATCTTATATTTTATATGTGTATGGGGGGTATTAGATATTTATGTACTTCGGTTTAAACATTCATATTCATACAAAAGACTTGCTGCTGATTTTTGACAAACTGAAAATCCCTTTTCGTTATTTCATAATCTCCCTAGTTTCTTGAGAGGCATAACAAAGTGATTAGGAAACTGTCAGTTGTAATGATCTAGTGCAGCTCAGTTACTTACTTCAACCAAATAAACGCACAACACTGAATGCTAAAGGACTGACTGACAGAGGGGGTTATGTTATGGCTGAAGGCAAATTTCGCCCACTATAATTTTAACTATGAAGTTTGCAAGGGATGAATTAAAATTTTTGATGTAAATCAGTAGAAGCGGAAGGGCATATCTCTGCCGTGTGATTTAGTAACCTACACATTACCCCTAGGGTGATGGAGCTTTTGTTATGAACGATCACTCTCCCGTATCGCCATGGTCACTGCCACATACATATCGTAGAGGTCTTGTGTTATCCACGGTACCGAAGCTAACGTATTTACTAGACAAATGAGGTAACGGAACGTAAACGTAAACGGATGCCGCAAATTTTTATAGTATTTGATATACAGTATGTAATATATAACTATAATGCACTGCATGTATATATTATTCAAATACAACCCACAGGTTGCAATCCCATTGCCCATTGTATTATACATACCATCAAAATTTGTTCCGGGACAGCGCGAACGCAGTCCCGACTACCAAAAATTACGCGTCCGAGATAACCACATTTGGGTAATTCGCAGGGACAGCCCAGCCGTAGTGCAATGGAAGGGCCTCGCCCTGGGGGAACCGCCTTGTTGATCACGGTAACCCCTACGCCAGGTAAGTATGAGCAATAACGCTAGCTTTTGCCTACCCTATCACGCCAGTGTGATTCATGACGACGCGAACTTGAGATTCGAGCGCATTTTTTATTTTTATAGCTCAATTCTGCGAATCTTTTCGTACGTTTTTTACTGAAACTATTGAGTTCCGATACGTTGTAGGCATCCATGTCCTGCAAATGTACGCAGTTTTATTAGGAAAATGTAGAAAGTACGCAGGCGAGTGCGTGGCGCTATCTGTTGAAGAAATAATTCAGCAAATCGATACAGTAACGACAGACGCTGACTACGCTTCGTTTCGTTAATTGTTCGCTACGGTACGAACTATTTCACCGATATCTTTATAAAAATTGTAGCACTTGAAGCCTCATGCAAGCAAAATGTAAGGAAACGATAGCAGAATTCTAGCTGTTGATTTTTAGCTTATTGGCTAAGATCAAAGTTTGTGTAAGCTGCATATTTCCTGTCTGTGCGTTGCAGTGCCAGTATATTAAATAACTTGGCAGTTGTGACATATATATGAAAAAAAAAAAACATTAAATATTCACTTTGTGCATATGAACAATCCCCAAGACTAAACAAAAAGAAAATTTGTAGTAATATATAGACTAATTTGTAATAGGGATGAGCATCGCCAGAAAACCATCAATGTTTTGATGCCAATGTTGCAATTCAAATAAAAACACTATGCAACATGATTTTCTATGTTTCTGTAGTCTTAGGTGTTCCTAAAGCATTTTTTTGCGCTGATTCCAGATCTGCGATCCGTTTCTTTCTATCACGTACAGTTTTGTTTTGCAAATCAAATGAACTCATCTTTTATTTACTCGTAAGTTTCACAAGGGGAAATTTTATTGTGGGGGAGGGATTAGTTGGCCACACTTGTTACACCCAGCTGGCTGTTAGGTGGGAAACAGTAGTTCATTGTTTACATGCTATAGAGCTGTGAGGTTATATTTGTGCTGTCATATATAGTTTGTGAACTTTCTGTAGAAATGAGTTCCCGGAAGTGTTTGAATAATCCAAACGTGTTCTGTTATATTTGTGGTAGCTACGTAATTGGTAAGCAAAGACAGGACATTAATAGTTTTGTGAGAAACGTGTATTACGCGTACTTCGGCATAAGGCTTGGTGATGAAGACAAAAGCTGGGCACCACACAAGGTATGTCGTACATGTGTTGAGGGACTGAGACTGTGGAAAAATGGTGCAAAAATATCAATGCCTTTTGCTATCCCAATGGTTTGGAGGGAGCCACAAAATCATGTTAACGATTGCTATTTTTGTATGGTTAAAATTCAAGGTCATAACGCAAAAAGTAAGAAGGATATACAATATCCGAACATTCCTTCGGCCTTACGACCAGTTACGCATTGTAATTCTCTCCATATCCCAGTTCCACCTCCCGTTCTTGAAGATGTGCCACTGGCGAGCAGCTCAGAAAATGGAAGCGATAGTGCTGATGATTACAACCCGGAAGAAGATTCTGCACCAAAATTATTCAGTCAAAATGAACTTAATGATATTACTCGTGACTTGAACCTGACAAAAGATGCCGCCCAACTGCTTGGGTCAAGATTGAATGCAAGAAATCTTCTACTACCCGGAGTTACGTTCTCTTGGTATAGGTCCAGAGAGAAGGAATTAATGAAATTCTTTAAAGAAGAAGACTCTCTGGTTTATTGTTGTGATATTGAGGGTTTATTGAATTTCTTTAACGTCACTTACAATCCAAGTATGTGGAGGTTATTTATAGACTCGTCCAAAAGTAGCCTCAAAGGTGTACTTTTACACAATGGAAATTTGTTTGGTTCAGTACACATTGCACATTCAGTTCATCTCAAGGAGACGTATGTAAATCTCAAAGCTCTGCTAAAATACGTGAATTATGAAAAACATTCTTGAACAATTTGTGGGGATTTAAAAGTAGTAGGTATGATACTTGGTCAACAATCCGGCTACACAAAAATGCCTTGTTTCATTTGTGAATGGGATAGTCGAGCCAGAGACAAACATTGGAAGAAGACAGACTGGCCCAAAAGAAAAACCCTCCAACCCGGTTCACAGAACATAATAAATGTACCACTTGTTCAACGGAGCAAGATACTATTACCTCCTCTGTACATCAAACTCGGATTAATGAAACAGTTCACTAAAGCTCTTCCAAAAGATGGTGACTGTTTCCAGTACTTGGTAACAAGATTTCCGAAAGTATCTTATGAGAAACTTAAAGAAGGGATCTTCGTGGGACCGCAGATAAGAAAGTTAATGAAAGACAATTTGTTTGAAAGTACAATGAATCCAGTGGAAAAAAGGGCCTGGGTTTCGTTTAAAGAAGTTGTTGTCAACTTTTTGGGCAACCACAAACATCCAGAGTACAAAACCATGGTTAAAAGAATGTTGCAGAGTTTCATGAAATTAGGATGTAACATGAGTGTTGTAACGTCACAGAACGTTCCATAAAAAGAAATCATTTTTATAGTAAGTTAGCATAAGAGGAAAGTGAAGTGAACAGTATCGAACCCAAGTAGTCCCAAAAAATTGTGTAATTTTGTATAATAATTATTTCTATCAACTTGAAAAAACGACCAAACTATGACTAAGACAAAACCTCATATATATTATTAAAGTGAATAAGAGTGAAAAAACCATAAGACACTACAAGAGAGAGAAATAATGTCAGAATCCACCAGAATAAAGTCAATAATTATTAAGTTTTATAACTATGACTAGGGTATTAAAAACTATTTTTTGTGAATAAATGGACATGATCCATCATTATATTATGTGATGTAAATAAAATAAATGTATTAAATGACTTAAATACATTATTAGAAAGAGTTTAAGTTAAAATAAAAATTGTATATTTGCAATGACAAAAAATATTAATGTGTTGGATTTGAGACCATACACCAAGATTTCATGAAAAAAATCAATTATTATCAGATTTAAATAAAAACTATATGTAATTGTCAAGCAGACAATAGTGAACAATTTATCTTAAATAAAGGAAGCTGTCAAATGAATAAAAAGCAGTCAAAATAGCCAAAAACAGTGTTAACTAAAAACATGTAATAGGCATCTAATATTGTATAATTTATGAATTTAATGTTGCCAAAATGCAACCAAACTGTATTAGAAAGCTGTAATATGATATAAAGCAACTATACTAATATACCTGACTGACTTTAACATTGTAATAGTCAAGTCAGCAAAATATTTACTTATACCATGTATGGCTGAAGCCAATCATCCAGTACAAAAATAATCATAACTGGCTAAATACTTACATAATACTAACAAAAATAAGATAGAAAGGTACAATACATCAGAATACCTTAATAAGAAACAAACTCAGTTGAAAGTAAAGTCAATTCTAAAAGGATTTAACTAATTAGTGTGAGATTTGTCACACCATAAAAAATGACATCTCAAGAACAATCAATGATGCTATGTCATCTTGTGATAAATATAATATATGTACAAAGTAACCAGGTATCACAAAAGATAGACAAAATAATAAACTCTGTGTGTATAGTGGTGAAATAATACATATATTAAAGAAAAAGACTAATCATTGTATTAGAAAACTGACAAGAATCTAGGCCATGAGCAGAGGCCATATAAAATTGTATTTATTTGTGTTTTATTGATGTTAAAATTTGTTTATTTTGTTGTAGGAAAGTAGTAGTAGTAGATGTTCAGCTTGTGGAAGGAACTTTGTAACTCCACAACAATTTTTGATATAAAAATTGAGTTTTCAATGACAACAACTCAAGGTGAGGGTTGTATATTGTATTGTTTATTAGACTTAAGTTAATTAGATACCAATCATATTTAGTATCGCTAGATTCAGTTAAAAACAAGGAATCTAAATGCATTAATGGCATACAAATTGTAAGTACTAATGTGAAACTGTTTGATAAATACCAGTGTAAATTTTGAAATATCCTTTGTATGAAGAATAAGAAATTCGTTCTAAAAGCTTCTACGGAAGTGAAAATTGTTCTATGACATTCCATTTCGTTTATTCTCGAACAATCTAGAAAGAATTTTTACACAAATATACCGGAAGTCGATGAAAACAGTCATCCCGATTTAGTATAAAAGCGAGACCAAATTCGACCCGAAAAACACTTGAAGATTGAACTCCAGAACTGATGCATCTCACACAACACTGATCAACGCAGCTAAGGCGAAACCAAAGAGGCGAGAAATCGACAAGACACGGCAGGAAGGCTTTTCCCGTACATAGACATAACCGACTGACTTAACCTCAACGAGAGTCTACGCCAAAAAGTATCGCTGAAATAGAGCAGCGATACGGCAAATTTTAATAGAAATCACGCAGCCAGAACGTCGACGGCCCAGGAGGGACCAAACATTTAAATAGAGAACGAATTCTGCTGTGTTCGCATTGACTGACTAACGTGACAAATAATTCCCCCGAACGTAAACAAACAATACACTACGCCTTCCTCAACACTGCATGGGAATCAGCGCTGCGGTGGCAGATTTCTGAATCAACGCTAAACAGATGATTCGTAGCGGCGGCGTTTGAACGAGATTCTACTGCCAAACGTTTTGACATAAAGTGCGGAAAAAGTAATGATCGCAAAATTTGACTTTAAATAGATTCAGTGTACACCCGAAGAGGCGAGATTGAGAAACTACCCGAAGGAAGTGTCCAGTGAGAGAATAAACGACCATTGGAACGTGAGTTACCAAAATTAAAGTCATTTGTTACCTGGTTACATTTATCACACAGTTGTACTTTACACGCCACACATACACCTTCAAATCACTTAGTTATTTCTTGTAAGGCATCTAATTGATATGTCTTGGTAGTTCAAAGGAGTCACGTCCTGAGAGTAAAGATTTTTCACATATTAAACTCATGCTTTTCAACTGAGTCAGAATCTGAAATACTAGCCGATACTTGATTGGATATAAAAAAATTGTCAATAATAATAACTTGTAAAATTTTTTTCTCTGCAATTTTTTTAAATTTTTTTCTTTTTATGAATGTTAGTCCTTCAGACGATTTGTTTGTTGTTTTTAAAGAATCATTAAACTTAACTGATTTTTCAAAGCTAAACTGACTTGTTTAAATTTTTTCGTAGATTTAAAAATTTTATCAATCACATTTAATTTTTTTTCTTGGAACAAACGTTTCCAAGTGGCGCCCACAAAAAGCATAGTATTAAGTTGTATTACAGGACTACATCACTGCAGAGGATCCAGTCAACAGAGTAAGCAACAAAAGTGCGCGGAGGTAACGCCCGACACAATTACAACACAAACATTTAAACAACACCCACTACTTTCTTTTCGTTATAAATTGGCAGCCCAACTAGTGAGGCTTGAAAAAGACGGAACAAGCCCGGCAACTACCAACATATTAAAATGCCGCAACCAAAGGGAAAAAAGGTGAAGAAGACTGTGGAACCCGAGTTAAGTGTGGAAGACGGAGAGGCAGTACAAATGGAGGAAACGGAAATAGAACCGCCCACACTAGAAATGGAAAGACCGGTACAAACGGCAGACGAATTAGAGGAGCAAACGGGAGAAGAACCCATACAAATGGTAGAACATACAGAGAAACCCGAACCAGAAAAAATAACAGGGAGTGCTGACACGAATATATTAATGATGATGCTCCAAAAAATGGAAGAAAATATGAATAAAAATAGACGGGAAGATAAGGAGGAAATAATAGAATCCATGAATAAAAATAGACAGGAAGACAGGGAGGAGAGTAATAAAAAGAGACGGGAAGATAAGGAGGAAATAATAAAATCCCTGAAAGAGGATATAAATAAAAATAGACAGGAAGACAAGGCGGAAATAAAAGGAAGCATAGAATCTTTAAAGGAGGGTATGAACAAAAATATAGAATCCCTGAATAAAAACAGACAGGAAGATAAGGAGGAAATAAAAGGAAGCATAGAGTCCCTGAAAAAAGAAATTAGCATAAAATACGAAATAGTAAACAAAAGGATCGATGATAATAAGATCGATAGTGACAGGAAGGTCGAAAACATGGAGAAACAATTGGAAAGATTACAGGAGGGAAACAATACACGTTTCGAAAAAATAGAGGAACAAGCAGTAGAGACCAAACAAGATGTTAGAAAGCTTGAAAACATGGTAAGGCAGAACCAAGACGCCATCATGCAGGAGGTAGGAGAAGTCCAGCACATCGCTAACAGGCTGGATGAACAAATAAAAACTAACAAAAATAGCATACTGGAAATAGACCAGAGAGAGAAAAACCTGCAGGAAAGATTAGAGGCGCTGAGAGACACACCAATACTAAACACTCATACGTGTCATGGTGAAAACAGGGAAGTAATCAACTTCCAGGACTATCGACGAAACCCAATGGAATTTTTGGAAAGAATGGAGGAGGTTATTGGGAGAAGTAGAGAAACAAGGTGGGACAGGATAAGAGAGATGCTTGACGAGACGTTTAAAAATACTAAGGATAACTGGTGGATAGCGGTACGACCAGAAATAACGAATTTAGCAGAGTTTAAACGCCAGTTTAAGGAAAAGTATTGGTCAGAGACCGCACAAAACAGGGTAAGAATGGACATTTTCTATGGCAAATACGACGCGTCCTATGGACAGTCCCCGACGTCTTATTTCCTGGGAAAGGTATGTTTAGCACGGAAGTTGATACCGCCGATCCCAGAAGAATGTTTGGTAAGGCAGTTAGCTGGACATTACAGCTATGGTATCAAGGATGCCCAATTATACCAACAGATTAGCAAAATAGCCGATCTGGCCAAATTATTGGAAAATTGCGAATCCACAGGAAGGTTCCAGGATTACCAACCCCCCAATCGTAAGGTAGAGTACAACAACAATAACAACGGACCAAACCGGAATGGAGGTGGGAACGGTAATAATCTAAACACCAATAATCAGAATAATAATATCCCACCAAACGGCCGAAATGATAACACTCAGGGCCCAATTAACCGCAACTATCCGGGACCAAACAGAGGTAATTACACCGGGAATAACTACGGTAGGAACTTCCACCAGGGAAACGGTTATCGCGGGAATAATTATAGAGGAAGTAATTATGGTCAACGTAATGGTTATCGCAACGGGGGAAACCAAGGAGGAGGCGATAGGAGAAACCAAAATGAATATAGGCCCCAGGTAAATTATATGATGGCCGATAATCGACGACCATATCCACCCAATTTACCAAGTTACGGGTATATGACTCAACAGGCGCCAGGTAGCCAGGGTGATACGGCGAATAACCGGCAGCAGTTTTCAGAGGGTAGGAGTAGCGAACCACCCCGAAACGAAAGTAACAACCAACAAGAGCCAAACGCTAATCAAAATAATAATGAGAATCGGGTAACAGTTCACGAAAGTCCGGGTTTTTCATTACAGCATAATCAGGCAAATAATGACGAAAAACCCCGAGTATTTTATGTAAACCATGTATTGGCAGAAACTGGCCGAGAACCAGATAATGATCCCCAAAATGAAAGTGAGAGAGAGGAGGAATTCCGCTATGCAGAAAAATTATGGCCCAAACATGTGATGAGATGGTAATGCCATGGAGTAATCATCCAGAATAAATGTCATAGACCAGGCATTTGAAGGAGTAGAGGTGATAAACATCGAAGGTCGAATATTGAAAAGAGAAGGAATTAAAAAGGAATGGGAATGATAAATAAGGACATGATATATACAGGGCCTTTCACGATAACCAGAGACAATAAAAACAATACCTACGAGGTAACTGACACAATTAGGAACAAGGTAAAAGGAACGTATAACCAGACTTCATTAAAAAAGTACCATGATTAAAAAATCGCAAATCGAATACTCAATCAGTGACCAAGTACCATAACCAAAGACCCAAGTCAAATACAGCATCATAGAGAAGGTACCTTGACTAAACATGTTAACGTGAATTTTTTAACTTAGCCATAATTAGAAAGGAGGTAGAGATTATTAAATAAATATAAATATTATTATATAATGATTATTATTAATAAATATTACGAGAAGGACACCTTACACCAAAGGCATAATGATAAATATATAAAATATAGATTTATTTCCAATAGCCATGTCAACGTATATTTACCAGCTTACCCGTACTTAGAGAAGGAGAGAGATTATTATAAATAAATATTACGAGAAGGACACCTTACACCAAAGGCATAAAGATATATATAAAATATAGATTTATTTCCAATAGCCATGTCAACGTATATTTACCAGCTTAGCTGTACTTAGAGAAGGAGAGAGATTGTTGTTAATACATATTACGAGAAGGACACATTCCATCATAGGCAAGATTTATTTCCAATAGCCATGTCAACGTATATTTACCAGCTTACCCGTACTTAGAGAAGGAGAGAGATTGTTATTAATACATATTACGAGAAGGACACATTCCATCATAGGCAAGATTTATTTCCAATAGCCATGTCAACGTATATTTACCAGCTTACCCGTACTTAGAGAAGGAGAGAGATTATTATTAATAAATATTACGAGAAGGACACTTAGTAAAGGAGAAAAGAAGGAGAAATACTGTCATATATTTGATACTAAATGGAGATGATAAATGAAAAAAAAAAAAAAAGGGAAAACAGTGTGTTACATAAGGAGGTAATGATGAATATGAATATAGCTATTAACTTTGAATGATTTTAAACGATAATTTTAACCTGCGGAGAACGATATATTAATATAATTGTGAATTAATCAGAAGAGTTTAAGAAAGGGAATTTATGTGTAGGAGCCTATGATCTTTGAATATTGTATTTTTTTTATTATTATTATTATTTGTTGCAAAGGTGCAATTATTATTTTCTGAACAGGGATGTGTTGCCTCTGATTTCAGTAGTTATAGACAGGAAGGGACAGAGAATGTATGCCATAGCGAGCCACTCTGACTCCCAACCCTCTATGTAAGTTAGGGAATTGATAGGGAATTATATCAAAGATTAATTATAAAACATCAAGATAAAAAGGAAAGGAATAGGTGATATGACAAAGAACGAATTAGGAATATTGAGTTGGATTAATATATTAAAGGAGTAGTACAGGAATTTAATTATAAGATAAAAGAATGAAATATAAAGAAGCTAATAATAAAGGGTTATTATAGAGATGATAATTTCATCAAAACCAAAGATATGTTTTTCCAAAATTATCAACTTTAACGAAGAGGCATATGTAACGTCACAGAACGTTCCATAAAAAGAAATCATTTATATAGTAAGTTAGCATAAGAGGAAAGTGAAGTGAACAGTATCGAACCCAAGTAGTCCCAAAAAATTGTGTAATTTTGTATAATAATTATTTCTATCAACTTGAAAAAACGACCAAACTATGACTAAGACAAAACCCCATATATATTATTAAAGTGAATAAGAGTGAAAAAACCATAAGACACTACAAGAGAGAGAAATAATGTCAGAATCCACCAGAATAAAGTCAATAATTATTAAGTTTTATAACTATGAATAGGGTATTAAAAACTATTTTTTGTGAATAAATGGACATGATCCATCATTATATTATGTGATGTAAATAAAATAAATGTATTAAATGACTTAAATACATTATTAGAAAGAGTTTAAGTTAAAATAAAAATTATATATTTGCAATGACAAAAAATATTAATGTGTTGGATTTGAGACCATACACCAAGATTTCATGAAAAAAAATCAATTATTATCAGATTTAAATAAAAACTATATGTAATTGTCAAGCAGACAATAGTGAACAATTTATCTTAAATAAAGGAAGCTGTCAAATGAATAAAAAGCAGTCAAAATAGCCAAAAACAGTGTTAACTAAAAACATGTAATAGGCATCTAATATTGTATAATTTATGAATTTAATGTTGCCAAAATGCAACCAAACTGTATTAGAAAGCTGTAATATGATATAAAGCAACTATACTAATATACCTGACTGACTTTAACATTGTAATAGTCAAGTCAGCAAAATATTTACTTATACCATGTATGGCTGAAGCCAATCATCCAGTACAAAAATAATCATAACTGGCTAAATACTTACATAATACTAACAAAAATAAGATAGAAAGGTACAATACATCAGAATACCTTAATAAGAAACAAACTCAGTTGAAAGTAAAGTCAATTCTAAAAGGATTTAACTAATTAGTGTGAGATTTGTCACACCATAAAAAATGACATCTCAAGAACAATCAATGATGCTATGTCATCTTGTGATAAATATAATATATGTACAAAGTAACCAGGTATCACAAAAGATAGACAAAATAATAAACTCTGTGTGTATAGTGGTGAAATAATACATATATTAAAGAAAAAGACTAATCATTGTATTAGAAAACTGACAAGAATCTAGGCCATGAGCAGAGGCCATATAAAATTGTATTTATTTGTGTTTTATTGATGTTAAAATTTGTTTATTTTGTTGTAGGAAAGTAGTAGTAGTAGATGTTCAGCTTGTGGAAGGAACTTTGTAACTCCACAACAATTTTTGATATAAAAATTGAGTTTTCAATGACAACAACTCAAGGTGAGGGTTGTATATTGTATTGTTTATTAGACTTAAGTTAATTAGATACCAATCATATTTAGTATCGCTAGATTCAGTTAAAAACAAGGAATCTAAATGCATTAATGGCATACAAATTGTAAGTACTAATGTGAAACTGTTTGATAAATACCAGTGTAAATTTTGAAATATCCTTTGTATGAAGAATAAGAAATTCGTTCTAAAAGCTTCTACGGAAGTGAAAATTGTTCTATGACATTCCATTTCGTTTATTCTCGAACAATCTAGAAAGAATTTTTACACAAATATACCGGAAGTCGATGAAAACAGTCATCCCGATTTAGTATAAAAGCGAGACCAAATTCGACCCGAAAAACACTTGAAGATTGAACTCCAGAACTGATGCATCTCACACAACACTGATCAACGCAGCTAAGGCGAAACCAAAGAGGCGAGAAATCGACAAGACACGGCAGGAAGGCTTTTCCCGTACATAGACATAACCGACTGACTTAACCTCAACGAGAGTCTACGCCAAAAAGTATCGCTGAAATAGAGCAGCGATACGGCAAATTTTAATAGAAATCACGCAGCCAGAACGTCGACGGCCCAGGAGGGACCAAACATTTAAATAGAGAACGAATTCTGCTGTGTTCGCATTGACTGACTAACGTGACAAATAATTCCCCCGAACGTAAACAAACAATACACTAAGCCTTCCTCAACACTGCATGGGAATCAGCGCTGCGGTGTCAGATTTCTGAATCAACGCTAAACAGATGATTCGTAGCGGCGGCGTTTGAACGAGATTCTACTGCCAAACGTTTTGACATAAAGTGCGGAAAAAGTAATGATCGCAAAATTTGACTTTAAATAGATTCAGTGTACACCCGAAGAGGCGAGATTGAGAAACTACCCGAAGGAAGTGTCCAGTGAGAGAATAAACGACCATTGGAACGTGAGTTACCAAAATTAAAGTCATTTGTTACCTGGTTACATTTATCACACAGTTGTACTTTACACGCCACACATACACCTTCAAATCACTTAGTTATTTCTTGTAAGGCATCTAATTGATATGTCTTGGTAGTTCAAAGGAGTCACGTCCTGAGAGTAAAGATTTTTCACATATTAAACTCATGCTTTTCAACTGAGTCAGAATCTGAAATACTAGCCGATACTTGATTGGATATAAAAAAATTGTCAATAATAATAACTTGTAAAATTTTTTTCTCTGCAATTTTTTTAAATTTTTTTCTTTTTATGAATGTCAGTCCTTCAGACGATTTGTTTGTTGTTTTTAAAGAATCATTAAACTTAACTGATTTTTCAAAGCTAAACTGACTTGTTTAAATTTTTTCGTAGATTTAAAAATTTTATCAATCACATTTAATTTTTTTTCTTGGAACAAACGTTTCCAAGTGGCGCCCACAAAAAGCATAGTATTAAGTTGTATTACAGGACTACATCACTGCAGAGGATCCAGTCAACAGAGTAAGTAACAAAAGTGCGCGGAGGTAATGCCCGACACAATTACAACACAAACATTTAAACAACACCCACTACTTTCTTTTCGTTATAGTGTAAAGCTTCACTTCCTACATTCACATGTTGTTTTTTTCCCTGCAAACCTCGGCGATGTCAGTGAAGAACAAGGCGAACGTTTCCACCAGGATATCAAGGACATGGAAAAGAGATACCAGGGAAGGTGGAATGCCAACATGATGGCCGACTACTGTTTTATGCTAAAAAGAGACGGCACTGGTGAAGGGAGACAATCACGGAAGAGAAGTTTCAACCCACGTCAGAAAGATCTTGAAGCAGTGAATTCAGCGAAGAAGAGGAATTAAATTGTCATATATGTGTTGTGTTTTCGTAATAATTATAACATTTTTAAGTGAGTGTATACCATTGTCTACTGCACCGCCATGTGTTGTGATTTTATGCAGGATTAAAACATAAACAATTTTGAAATCACAATCAAATAATAATAATTTTCCCTGTTCACAAAATTCGAAATTGAATTGTATAAAAACCTTATGTGATACAGAAAAACTAAAACCAGATTTGAAATCAGCATGAAAAATACTTTTAAAATCACCTTACAGTCTTAAAACATCGTACCAAAAGTTTAAAAATGTTGCATAGTGAAATCTATGCTTTTTACATGTTTGTAATAGTACAAATAATTGGGGATGAGTAATAAATAAAAATAATTAAAGAGAAGAATAATATACCCCGATACTTTACTCACTTACCTTATCAGAAGATTCTAAAAGCCAAAAGCCCTTGGGTCACCACCACATTTTGACAGGCGGAATATGGAAACGTCAACACTGTACCCGAGAAAACAATTTAAATACATCTAACTTCCCCGTATCAGAAATTCCAGGGCCGTTGACGAACTCGTTGAGAACAGGTTAAGTAAAGGCGTGGTGACGTTAAAATAATTTAACTCACATTTATAATTAACTAAATCTGGTCATTATTATTTATTATTATAATGATTATAAAGTGTTTTGAACAAACATACATAAAACCACCTCCTTTAACAAAAACAGAAACCTCTTTAAATCTGTCAGGTTTGTTTACTCCTAGTGAAAGTTTAAATTAGTATTCCCAAAGAGAGATAGGCCTATAAATTCTCTTGTTTTCTTTTAAACAGTAAAAGTTAATAAAATCACAGTGTAAAGTAACACTGTTAATACTTTTAGTTTCAATTTATTTATTATAACATATTATACAGTTATATGTATAATAAGTATGTAATAACAGGTAACCGTAGTTCGTACCTGTTATTTTCTTGAACGGTTACGTTGGTACCTGTAACTTTCGAATACTAGTTTAGTCCACCTCTATAAAGAACAGAATATGAGATAAAAAATAATACAAATAAGGTACATGGAAAGAAGCGTAATTCATTTTAAAAATACCTGTAACGTTGCAATATAGCCTATCTTTTGGGTGGCATAATTAACGGGTAGATAATTATGAACGATGCCGATGATATTAAAAATTTAAATGTAAACTATATAAATTATGTTCTAACACTATCACAATTAAAAGAGAAAAACGCTACACCCAGTATGGAAAATAACTACAAAATCTAAAACTAAATCTGAGTGAAAACCAAATACGACTAACGTAATGGGTAAACCGTTATTTCATACGTATGTCATGTATGTAAGCTAAAGTTAACTTTGAAACTGTTGAAACCTACTTAACGGTCTCCTATAAAATGGTTTTGTTTAGTTTTACCATATATTATCACATCACTACGCTACTACGTAGCTATAGTTCTTAGTGTACTAATTAAGATGCATTAAATGTATAAATAAAGCTAAATGGCCTAATGAGTTATTCGTAGATGACATCATTAATTTTCTTGGTGATGGTGTACACGCCTTTCTCACAGTGGTTGCAGGTTCGAGCTGATTTCTTTCTTCCTTATCATGTTATAGAACTAAGCCTGGCAGCAGGTGTGAGCCCTGAAGAAATTGCAACCAGGGTGTACAGAGTCTTCATCTTTGTATTTGCCAAAAATAAAGTTGTTCTGAGCCAGGTCATGTAAATTCAGGTTAAGCCAAATTGCTCATTAGACTTTGTCTAAATTTTAAAGATATACAGTGTTGATAAAGATGTTTAGGACTGGAATATAGTAAGGGTACACATATTAATGTAAAGCACGTTTCCATAAAAACTGAATGGAAAAGAAAAGAAATACACAATTTCAACTTTTTTCTTAAACTGAAAACAATTCTTTTGAGTTAGTGTAATGTGTTGTGTTACTGTGAGACGGAGCAGTACTGTTTGTATTCTAATTAAGATGTATTAAATGTATAAATAAAGCTAAATGACCTAATAAGATATTCTTAGATGTAGTAATTCAATTCTTGGATTTCGTTGTCCATGACGTGTCCGTTACTTAACTAAATAGAACTATTTCATTAACGACTCCGAACACTAAGTTTTTTATGAGTAAAAACATAAAGTTTTACCTTACAACCTGAACCGGTTTTCACTTTTAAAAAGCATCTTCAGAGGTTGTCGCTGGGAGCGCTGTCCGTCCTGTTGTGGGCGACGGAATCGAATTTTGAAAGATCAATGTTGTGTGTGTGGGGTGAGATATGTTCGAATAATGCGTGCGATTTAAATTCTGTCTGTTCGTTTAGGATGTCGTTTTTACTTGTTTTCGTGTGTTTGTATATTTCCAATTGTTCTAGAGTGTCTTTGAAGCAAACCACACATACAAAGAAGCAAAAGAATTGTCATTGAAGCAAACCACACATCAAAAAACATCGACAATAACATGAACATTCTACACGTACACACAAAAGGCCGAAAACTAGACACTCTAGAACAATTAATTGGATTTGATTTGTGTGTGTGTGTTTATTTCGTATGGAATGATTATGTTTTTTACGAGTTAGTTCTTTTAAACTGTTCATAAGACTTTCATATTTCCACTACATAATGTAAGTCTAACATTAGTTTTATTAGGAACAGGCGTTTGATGTTGTTAGCATTCAATACTAGATGACTCTTGACATTATTGGCATAAGAAAGGCTTTCTTCTGTTTAAGGTACCAATAAATAATTACTGTTTCCTGTCTGGCTCATTTTCACTGTGTTGTATTTGTGACATTGTATTTAGAACATAGTTTTTATTTAGGTGATCTGTTAGGGTGATTTGTGATGGTTTGTTTTCTTTGTTTTTGTTTGATAAAACATCATGTTTTGTAAACTGTTTTTACATTGTATTTGTTAGAATTTTTACTGTTTTATTTCTATTATGGTTGGTGTATGCTATCTAAAAGTCCATATTATATTAGAATTAGAAACTGTATTGTTTAATTGTTTTGTTTTTATTGTATATTTTTCTTTTCCATCTTTGTTGTATAATATTTATTGTCATTATATATATTATAATCATTTTCATTTGATATTTGGTGCGCGATTTTCATTTCCTTTGCTATTTGAAAGCAAATATTCCCCACAAAAGTAGATTTTTTTCAATCTCCAAATTATTGCTGATAAGTCTGTGTAACTACAGACATAGTAGATTGCAGAATAATCAATATTGAATAATAAATACTTTTTTTTTGTATCGGCCATCTAAGGACCACATGCCAATTTCAATTCTTTACTCTTTTTTCTTTCCTTTTCTTCCAATATTCCTTAACCTTCTCACTGTGTCTCTTCTTCCTGTCTTCAGTCCACTTTGAACCTACGTTTTTCTCTGTCCTACCCTGGACTCCCTCCATTTTTAACACTTTTGCCTGAATAACTTCTCCTTCAATTGCTTCTTCTGCATGTATATTATTTTTTTCTAAATCCTTTTGGGCTTCTTTAATCCAACTTGAAACTTGATGTTGGATTAATAATAAATTATAAATACTTTATTAATACAATTTTGTTTTTTTTTACTTGAAAGATTCATGTATTCATTCAACTCATTTTACTTTTATAAGTGTCTATGTATGGAATAATGTTATTCAAAAATGTGTAGGACAAGTCAATAGAATGAGATTAAGTATAATGCAAAAATAATGTACACAGTATTTTCTCACAGACATTTTGATCAACCCGTAACGGGTAAAAGCAATAAGTATTTGTGATTTAGTGTTGTTCTTGTCATTAACATATCCACAGAACACAGGACAGCTTCTTGTAGATACAGATAGTTGTATGTGGAGAATCAGCAATGAACAAAACCAATAAAGAATAAACGTTTAATGTTATATTTACTTGTTTACAATTACACGCTCAAAAACTGTATCACAGCTATGGTTATATAATTCATACAGTTGGATGAAATACAGTAAGCTTCCATATAGTTGTAAATACAGTATAGTAAAAAAAATTTCGTATACAATTCAATAGTGTCTGGAAATGTAGATTATAACGTTTAATACAAAGCCATACACACTAAAAATAAATAGGATAGTAACTTTTAGTGATGGTGTGCACATAACAAAAGTCTATTTGTTACATATAGCTTGAATTATTAATGTTCTTACTGCATATATGTATATGTATCTAAAGCTGTATACATTGTTAGTGAGATGTATCTATAAACTTTACCTATTGTAGATGAAATAGGGGGGGGGATGTTCTATTGAGCATATGTTGTGTGTTCTGAGAATTTTAGTACGGCGACCCAGATTGTAATGCTTTGATGGACTGTCGTTTGCAGATAACTAATATTTAGGCTTCAACAAGACAATAACGTAAGCATTTTGAGATAGCCTACAAAATATTTGTCGCACACTACAGTAGTATAATTTATGGAAAGAGTTTGTTGTCAATAGGATAGTTATAGGAGGGGGGAATTTGGCATCTGTGTGTTGTGTCATCATGGACACATCACTGAAAGGACAGATTCTCTGGTCTGTTCAAGTGCCGTCTTGATTTTTGAACAGTTATTGATAAAATGAGAAAAATTCTTGGATATATTGATTTCCAAATCTGTACAAATTAACAGAATCCAGTTACATAATGTAACTGGTGCATGGTAGTAAACTTACATATATTTCAAATCTATAAGTATATATTAACCAAGCTGTAAATGTAAATATCTCTCGCAGACAAACATTTTGTGAACAGTCAAAACGTGCGCGCGTGCATGTGTGTGTTATTTGTTATTAGTTTGAGTTTAGTGTTTATTTTTATTCATTCGGAACTTAGTCTTTTATCTTATTCTGTTTTTTAAATGTATGTAAGGGTTTTCTAAGATTATTGCTTTCCTTTTGTCGTTGATTTTATAAGTTTAATATTTTCCGAATCACAGAATTTGTGTTTTATGTTGAAAGCATATGATACTAGATCACACTTATATACTGTTGACGTGCCGAATGTAATATTTTTATATTACTATAAAAAATATATAACATTTCATTGTACCACTATTTTTTTTCTAAGTGGATTATTAATTTAATATTTCTTTTTCAAGATCTGACTTGAATGCTAGAGCTCTTTTGGTGCCCTACCTTGTGTCCTTTATCAGCGTTTGGTAATAATGGAACCTGTGTTTGGTTCCCCTTTTGTTTTCTTTATGGTTTCTGCACTTTATTCTTGTTACTGTATGAGAGAGAGAGAGAGAGAGAGAGAGAGAGAGAGAGAGAGAGTGAGAGAGAGAGAGCGAGAGAGAGAGAGAGAGAGAGTGAGAGAGCGAGAGAGTGAGAGAGATTTGAAGTATGAATTATTGAATGTACAAAAAAAATTAAATATGGCTATACTTATAATAGTTTTCAGTAACTTAGCCCCCTTTTTTTACAAAACTGAAATGGTCAGATTATGTGGTCTGTTCAAGTGCCATCTTCATTTTTGTACAGTAATTACTGTTGATAAAATGAGAAAATTTCTAGGGTAGTGTTGATTTTCAGAGCTATATAGTGTAACAGAATTTAGTCGTATAATTGTTAAACTCATTAAAATTCTTTTAATGGTTGTAATGTTTCATACAGTCAATATTGCAGTTTATTTACTGTAATATTTCCACTTTATCCAAAAGAACTGTACCTGCAAAAGCTAGAGTTTGTGAATTTCTGAGTTTTGCATAATTTAATTCATTTCATATTGTCTTACTCATATCAGTTAGTATGCGATTAAACAAAGAGTTAAGTACATCAGTCATGAATTGTAGGATTATATAAGTTACATTAATACTTACAACCTGAAGAACATTTGAGGACACAAAACTTTTGTAGTTGTTTGTGTCTGCTTAATTTTTTCATCTCTTTAACACAAGTCGGATAATTGTCTAACCAAATTTTATATTGTTATAAATAATCCTGTTGTTTTACTTTGTATTAATCAACATGTTAAGTGAGCATTAGGCATGTTTTATTAACTTTCAGTCGCAGTACCGGTATCCTAAATATTTCAGTGAAAGTTTAGGTGTGAATTGTTTACACTTTATTTTATGTATTCAGTTCAGAAAACTAAAGGTTTTATTACTATTACAGCCTTGTTGAAGAACAGTTCAGCAGTCAAATATACAGTATGATAATAAACACAGAATAAGATGCAAGTAACACGTGTTTTTATGCTGTGTCAGCAATTTATGTCTAGTTTTAGGTTCAGAAATACATAGGCCTATACATTCCATATATGATTCAAATAATACATAATCTGAATAATTTGAGCAAGTACACTTACATTGAGTTGCCATGCATTTGGATTGTCCCAGATGTATTCTTTTTTTCATGAGGGAGAGTACATTTTTTCATTTCTGGGAGACATTTTTTTGTCCATTTTAAGAATTCTTATGTGTGTTTAAGAATGTAAGTTAGGCTTCAATTGTATATATGTAGTTAGTTGACAAAGGGCTTTCATGTGTATTATGTTGTGATTTTTTTGTTTAAATTTAAGCAGTGACAGTTTCTTTAAATTGTGTTAGCATCATTCAAGGAATTTGAATATTTCTGTGGTTGAACTTTTCTGACAAACACAGGCGGATATTGAAACTATCCGGAATACATAAATAAAAACAGAGTAGTGATTTACAATTATTTACTCAATGGTTCAATTAAAAAATCAACTCTAACTAAAAAGCATAGACAAACAGTGTACATATTAGTGTGTAAGTTATTATAAAAATTTGCGTTTCTGAGGAGTCAGAATAGCAGTCAAAATATTTTCAAATTTCTGTAAAAAGGTAATTTACAATATAATTTTTACAGTACTCAATCTCGAAAATATTAAATGCAATGCCATTTTATTTTAGAAAATATTTTAAACAGAGAAAGAGCTTTCAGAAGACTGTGATTACAAACAGCAATTGTGTATTTTTCATTTTTCCAATTAATTTTTTACTTTTTGTAACTATTTTTTGTTTAATTGAAATGTTGTTTCCCCTAAAAAAATGTTACCATTTTATAATTAATAATGTATATCGTGTTGTATATTTATTATTAATATATAATACCGTATTTGTTTTATTATTAATATATATTAAATATAGGTTTTTAACTAAACTTTTTTCAATACGAAGTCATTTTGAAAATCATTTTAATTCTTTCAATAACAAAAAATTCTATTATTACTTGGTGACATGCTATTGACATATCAACTGTTCAGATATGCTGATTTCATGTCCAGGATTGTTCTAGTTTTTGATTACATTTGTCAGGAGGTGTTCATTTTATCACATGGCAACACACATCTTATCTTTTATGTTACAACACACATGTAACTGCAAACAATATTTGTCTAAGTCTTGTAGTGTTATTATTGTTATCTTCTTATAATATAATTTATATATAATATAATCGGGGTAGTAATTTGCAATTACAGATTTGTGTAATTAGCTGTTTGCAAGTAAATACACTTTACTTTCAAAGCATTAAGCAATTTGAGGTGTATCAGCTAATCCAAAATTGACCATTTGTTGTTTTCGGTGTCATGAAGACGTGGAATTTTCCAGACAATGTACAATTAACTGATATGTGTATGGGGGGTATTAGATATTTATGTACTTCGGTTTAAACATTCATATTCATACAAAAGACTTGCTGCTGCTTTTTGACAAACTGAAAATCCCTTTTCGTTATTTCATAATCTCCCTAGTTTCTTGAGAGGCATAACAAAGTGATTAGGAAACTGCCATTTGTAATGATCTAGTGCAGCTCAGTTACTTACTTCATACAACTAAATGCACAACACTGAATGCTAAAGGACTGACTGACAGAGGGGGTTATGTTATGGTTGTAGGCAAATTTCGCCCACTATAATTTTAACTATGAAGTTTGCAAGGGATGAATTAAAATTTTTGATGTAAATCAGTAGAAGCGGAAGGGCATATCTTTGCCGTGTGATTTAGTAACCTACACATTACCCATAGGGTGATGGAGCTTTTGTTATGAACAATCAATCTTCCGTATCGCCATGGTCACTGCCACATACATATCGTAGCGGTCTTGTGTTATCCACGGTGCCGAAGCTAACGTATTTACTGGACAAATGGTAAGAATGAGGTAACGGAACGTAAACGGATGCCGCAAATTTTTATAGTATTTGATATATGTAATATATAACTATAATGCACTGCATGCATATATTATTCAAATACAACCCACAGGTTGCAATCCCATTGTATTATACATACCATCATGATTTGTTCCGGGACAGCGCGAACGCAGTCCCGACTACCAAAAATTACGCGTCCGAGATAACCACATTTGGGTCATTCGCAGGGGTCAGCCCAACCGTAGTGCAATGGAAGGGCCTCACCCTGGGGAACCGCCTTGCTGATCACGGTAACCCCTACGCCAGGTAAGTATGAGCAACAACGCCAGCTTTTGCCTACCCTATCACGCGAGTGTGATTCATGACGACGCGAACTTGAGTTACTTTTTTTTTTTTTTTTTTTTTTTTTTTTTTTTTTTTTTTTCGCTCTGGGTTTGCGGTTGTGCGTCGCAGAGACGAACCGCTCGGTAACTGAGTTCCGAGCTACCTTCTGGAGCTCCTGCCTCGTGGCCCTACCCAAGTAGGGCGTGTGCTCTATAGCAGGCCGATTCTCGGCTGTTGTGCTAGCCTACACTAGCGCAGTATACACCGAGGGCGTTTCCACGAATCACCTGGACGTATACGGTACCTTCCCAGCCCAGTCACTAGAGGATTGCCTGGGAACCTCGCCGCACGTGCATAAAATCTGCGTGCGAATGTGTCGTCTAAGGAGCGGACGCCAAGTCCTCTCCTTAGAAGGCGAGATGAAAAGCGACGGGGGACTTTGGCCGCTAGCCGAAGACCCCTGTCGAGGACGCTCTGCAACTTCTTTTTATGCATTGCGGCGAGGTAACCCCAGACCGGACAGGCGTAGGCAATGATTTATACGCGCCGACGATCATCCTGCCCAATTTCCTGGTCATGGCTGAGCTGATCAGGAGTGGAAACAGTGCGCACAGGCGAGTGGATGCTCGCTTAAGAACTGTCTGTGCGTGGGTACGCCAGGTGAGCCGACGGTCAAGGTGTAAGCCGAGGTACTTGACCTCTTTGGACCAGCGCAAGTACGTTCTGCCGATACGTAGCTGCCTAACGGGGTTCTTCCGTCGCTTAGAGAATTCGACGGCTACACTCTTGGTGGCGTTGAGTTGCACTCTCCAATTCTCAGTCCAGTCCACGAGCGTGTCGAGCTGGCGCTGCAGTCGTAGGACGGCCCTTTCCTCATGACGATCGGCCGTAAATACGGCCGTGTCGTCAGCGAAGAGGGCCATCTGGACTCCAGGCTGTCTCGGCACGTCGTTGACGTAGGTCGAGAACAGAAGGGGGCCTAGAACACTACCTTGAGGGACGCCGGCTGTGATTCGTCTCTCGGAAGAGACTGAATCGCCAACTCTCACGCAGAAGGTCCTCTCCGTCAGAAAGCTAGCAACCAGATGGAGGTAGCAGTCCGGGAGCTGGACTTCCCTAAGCTTGAATAATAGGCCATTATGCCATACGCTGTCGAAGGCTTTTTCAACATCTAAGAAACAGCCAACGGTCCGTTCTCTCCGACACCCGGCTTCCGTGATGCTTTCCACCAATCTCATCAGTTGATGAGTGGTCGAATGCCCCACACGAAAGCCGAACTGTTCGGGGACCAGCACGTCAAAGTTGGTTAGATGTTCTCGTACACGACGCTGTACGAGGCGCTCAAAAACCTTGGACGTAGCGGAGAGTAGGCTGATAGGCCGGAGGTTTTCCGAGCGGGTGGTATCCTTTCCCTGCTTCGGGATCACGATAACCGTCGCCTTTCACCATTTCTTGGGAAAGTAGGCCAGTCTAAGACACGCGTTGAACAAATCAGTCAAGAATTGAACTCCAGGCTCGGGAAGAAGTCGTAGAGCGGTGTTGGTAACACCGTCCGGGCCCGGAGCTTATCTTGGCTGAAGTTCAGCGAGCCGATCTGAGACCTCTTCCAAAGAGATGGGTTCGGGCTCTGCCGTGATCGGAAGAGACAGAAAGTCTTCCACAGCCATCTCGACTTGTTCGTCGAAGTCCCAGTCCATGGGCGGGTTGGGAGCGAACTGTCGCTCGTAACACAAGCCCAAGTACTCGGCCTTCTCCTCCGGGCGACCCAGGAGTCGACCGAACGGTCCAACAATGGCGGGGAGTGGAGGTCGGCGCCTCCGTCCCGTCAATGCGGTAGGTATTCCGTACGGGTGACTTTGCGGGTCCACATCCCCCGTTCGGGCCACAGCGAGTTCCCAACAGCTACGTCGGAACGCCTTCAGACTGCCGCGCAGTCGTCCGGTGAGCCGATTGTATGCTGCCTTATCGGCCGGATCACGGGTCCTCTGCCAACGTTTCCGGAAGTAATTCCTCTCGCGAGCGAGAAGAGAGACTTCCTCGGGGATGCGTTGGTAGTCAGGCGTGAAACCAGCTCGCGTACGTGAAGACACGCCTATAGCCGAGATGATTGCCTCTTCGATTCCCGCAACTGCTTCGTCTAGGAGGCGAACGGAATCGAGTGGGGCCGCTGGCGGCAATCTACGGCACAAGGCCGGGCCGTAGCGATCCCAATCGATGACCTTCTTCTTGTCAGAACGTGCATAGGCGTGCTGGGTAGCGACGTGGACCAAGATAGGGTTGTGGTCGGATGTCAGCTCCGTAAGTGAGAATACCTCGACCGGACAGACAACTCCTTGGGTCACCGCGATATCCAGAACATCGGGAGCCGCGTTAGGCCTTGACGGAAAGAACGTGGGTTGCGCTGGACCAAACACCATCGCCCGGCGCGATTCAACAAAACTGAGCAAGCGCCTCCCGTTCGGAGTAGTCAAGCGACTATTCCAAACGCGATGCTTGCAATTCAGATCGCCGGCCAAAATTACCCTTCGATGGGAATCGAAGATGATGTCCAGGTCGCCGACAAGGAGTTCAGCTTGTGGGGGCTTGTATGCTGAAACCACGAGGACGCCGCCAAGAGCTCCGTGGACCTCAATGGCGGTGGCCTCTAGGTTGGTAAGCTGCGGCAAAGCGACACGATGATGTCCTCACCGCAATCGCCGTGCCGCCTCCTCGTCGGCCAACTCGGTCATCCCGATAGACCACGTAATTTGGTAATCGAAACCGGTTCGCCGGGGTCAGGTGGGTTTCAGAGAGGAGAAGTACGTCGGGTTTGAACCGAGCCAGGAATTCAAGAAGGTCGGAATGCTTGGAACCGATGTTGTTAGCATTCCAGGCTACGAGCGAGAGATCTCGTCTAAGGGCTCGGTTCATAGAAGACCTATTACTTCGCAGGCTTCCACCAAGAGCATGAATCTCTCAGTTGGGTCAGCAGTTTCCAGGCGGTCTCGGATGGACCTGAAGGTGGATGCGACTTTCTTGAGGTCGTAGCCAGACAGAAAGTCGCGGACGAACTGTGCGTCATCGGATATGACGGACTGGGCGGTTTGCCTGGAAACTGAGGCCGCGTAAGAGCGACCAGGTTTTACGGCAGATCGGGTCGTGGTGGAAGCCACAGGACCAGGGGCAGACGGTTTTGAATCAGCGGCAGGAAAAGTACGCTGTTGCGCTTCGTCGGACTTATTGTACCGGGAAGCAGGACTTTTCTTGGGCTGTGGGCAGGCAGGAGCACGGGTCCGAGCATCCGGTGTGGTTATCCCTTTTTTGGTTTTTATGATGCCTGCTCGCGGAAATCGCGGAGGTGGCAGTGGTGGCGAGGCTACCTCTGGTTCAGAGGCGGGAGTTGGAGGTTCCGCGGAGGTGGAGGGTTGATTCTCCGGCTCCATAACCGAGATGGCGGCTACAGGGCTTGTCTCTGCTTCGGAAGGAGACGCGGTTCGTTTAGGTGCCTTTGTAGGGGCTGGAGGTGGAGCCGGAGAGGGCGCGCGCCGTGCCGGTTGTGCCTTCGGTTGCGACCTAGCCTGTGTTTTAGGCTGCCTCTGAGGCAGGGCCGTAACTAGGCGTTGGCGAGATGTGCCCCCGCCAAGGGCGCAGGTACAAAGAGGGCGCAAAATTGACCATGAAAAATATCTTTTTTTAGAGTTAGATTGGTACAATTTGTCAAGCAAATAAAAACTCCACGTTATTGGAAAAAATCTTTCAGTTTCAGATTGTTAAAAGTTACTGTACGTGAACTGTCTATATTTGTGTCTATTATACAATAAACAAAAAGCAGCTACGTAAATTTAGTAACTGCACTGGACCTTGCCCTACTGATGGGCGCGGAGTCGGGCCAGGCGCAAAGCGAAAATCCCTTCCCCTCCGCCCATCCCTTGATGTGTCAGTCACTGGGTCACTGCACTGCACCTGCGCCTTCTTGGTTTTAGCAACGAATATAGACGTAACTAGAAGAACACTTCTTATGGAGCGAGTGGGGTCAGCTTTCTGGGGTGATAAACCGTAGTTCAACACCCCGGCAACTAGATGGCGCTGGCGTTTCCAAGTAATTTTTTGTATTATACCGCGAAATTTAGTAAATTTCAAACATTTTCGTTAATATATAATTGGAAAAAGCTACAACTTATCAGATAAAAAGTGGTAGATGAAAAAATGTTTGTAGGGGTTAGACTAGACACAACCTCCAAAATTTTTTCACATTTGTTTGACACACTGGGTACGAAGGAATGAATCAAATAAATGCAGCCTACTCAAAAAATGCACTTTTGATGCATTCATTTATTATGCAGTGCGCAAAAGAATTTTAAAATATACAAGAACATGCGTCTTATTAGGCCTATTACAAACATGTTTTTCATCTACCACTCTTTTATACAAAAAGTAGTAGCATTGTTTCAACTACGCTTTTAATAACCCAGAAGTGTGCTTCTAGTAACGTCTATATTCGTTGGTTTTAGCAAGCTTGTCATAACTTGAATATTACTCATACTCATACCCCTCCCCCCACGCCTGCCACGGCCACGTCAATCTATTGCTCTATTCTAGTTTGTTCTGTTGGTTTTGTTGAGACTCAGTGTAATTACAGCCGCTGGTATTATTTTCTATTGTAATTTGTGAACTAAGTGATTTTCACACTCAGCGATTAGACGACACTTATAGTGTTTGTGTTGTTACTTGTTGATGTTGGCGTTGCTTCTGTTGTACGGGTAAGAATGATATCAATAAAATGTACCATAGCTTAGTCTACATTAACCCTAGAATTGGCGCATGTTATTCCCCGTGGTGGCCTATTTTTCCCCTTTTTGTACAGTTTTTGAAAACACTACATATTATTATTATTATTATTATTATAACACGGTATTATTGCAAAACAATACATTAATTATACTATTTAGTCTTCAACATCACGAAAACGTCAGTGAATCAAACAATCAATGGAGGTTACCGTGCGAAACTTGACTCCAGCTGTCAGAAATAATTTCCCAACATTCGTTCTGTCTTTACTGCCAGACTGACAAAGCCAAATAGGCCTAACTAATATCACTGTGTTCGCCGTTTAATTTTCTAGACCTACAGAAAATAAAAAAAATACCGGAAGAAAGAAGAAGAACGGGCCCGTTCATTGGTAAAACTTATATTCCTATTGGTTCATTTTTAGCGGAAATGGTCGTGGTTGTAAATGTCCAATTTTCAGCAAGTGTCAGCTGATTTTGTTGCGCAAGTCTGCTGACTAAAATAGTCCCGATTTCAAAATTAGTTTACGTAAATATTTCAATCACAAGTTTCATGAATATGGTATCAATTTTATTTTTATAATTGGATGAGCGATCGCGTACACGGAAAACCCGAAGCACTGTAAATACAAGTGAGCCTCTCGCGGTAAGAAAAAAGAAACGATGTCTGCTACGTTTTAACGCTATCGCCGAATTTTTCGGTGAACGCAACTGTCGGCACTGAACATAAACAAAAGTAGTTTTTAAATGGCAGCCATTTACAACTGTAATACAATGTAAATTAAATGGGAATGGTTTGTTTCAGAAATGGGGCCAAAAAAACCTTCTGGAAGTGAATTTAAAAAAATCAAAAAACGAAAAGAAGAAGACGACGAAAAATTAGCATCGGCGCTTGGAAATTGGCTGCGAAATGAAGAGAAAGAAGTAGGTGAAAGTGATAGTGCCAGTAATAGTAATGCACTTCAAGAAGGAGAAGAAGAAGAAGAAGAAGAAGAAGAAGAAGAAGAAGAAGAAGAAGAAGAAGAAGAAGAAGAAGAAGAAGAAGAAGAAGACGACCAAGAAGAAAAGGAAGGAGAAAATGAAATATAAGATAGCAAGACTGAGACTGTTTCAGAAGACAACCACAGCCAGATCACTCCAATGGAGTTCGTCACAAACGTCATTGATTTTGAAGAAGGAAGTGATCCTGAGCTAAGTCATTCCACAATGGGCAGGCAATCTACTGATCTTGAAAAACCCAGCACATCTTGCACATCTAATTATAATGAAAATGATGCATTAAATACTACTGATGTGGGAATAGAAATTATCTACGAGGATCCCAAAAAATGGCCAGCAAATTTTCGATCAGACACAGTTCGTTGTAAACTTGTTGAACGAGGCCCACAAACAATTGACTTAGATAGCTACAAATTCCCCTGTGCAGATGATGGAAGACACTTTTCTCAGAAATGGGTTTATAAAATTCTACCAAACGGGGAAAAAGTAAAAAGGCAATGGTTGTTGTACAGCCAGTCTAAGGACGCACTGTTTTGTTTCCCTTGCCTTCTCTTTTCAAAAGATGACAAAAAGGACAAATCTGCTTTCTCTAATATTGATGAGGGATTCAATGATTGGAGACACTTGAACCCATTTATTGTCAATCACGAAAGGTCGATACCTCACCGACATTCTTATGTCGATTGGAAAGAATTAGAAATTGGACTGAAAACTAGTAGATCTGTTGATACAGAACATCAAACATTGATACAAGCTGAAGCAGAAAAGTGGTGCAATGTTCTCAAATGTATTGTGGATGTAATTCTCCATTGTGCAAGGAATAACTTACCTTTAAGAGGAGGTTCCGATTCGATCAGTGACAGCAACTGTGGTGTATTTCTGAGTACATTAGAACTTATTAGTCACTACAATCCTCAACTATCTAAGCACATAGAAAATGTTAAAAGTGGAAAACATGTCACAAGCTATTTTTCACCTCAAATTCAAAATGAGGTCATAGACATTTTGGGAAATAAGGTTCGATCTGAAATACTGAAGAATGTAAAAAGTGCTAAGTATTTCTCTATTATGTTTGACTGCACCCCGGACACAGCACATTTAGAACAAATGAGTGAAATAATAAGGTATGTTAACATTAAGGATGGGAAATGCTCAGTTGAAGAAAGTTTTGTGGACTTCATCATAAGTCACCAGAAAAAAGGAAGAGGGTTATCACAAGAAATATTGCAAAAGCTAAACAATGACGGCTTGGATATTCAGAACTGTCGTGGTCAAGGCTTTGACAACGGCTCAAACATGGCAGGAAAATATGAAGGCGTTCAAGCGCACATATCCCAACTAAACGACCTTGCTAAATTTGTGCCTTGTGCAGCACACAGTCTTAACCTCGTTGGCGTGCACGCCGCGGAAGTGTCAATTATGATGACAAGTTTTTTTGGAAATGTGTTGGAGTTTTTCAACTTCTTTAGTAGCTCTACCTTAAGGTGGGAGGCTTTGATTGGTTGTCTCAAAACTACCCTTAAGAGACATTGTGATACAAGATGGTCTTCCAGGCGTCAAGCTGTGACAGCTCTTAAGAAGAACTTATCATCTGTACACAAAGTTTTACAAAACATGGCTGATAAAGACAACGACTGGAACACTGACACACTGTCTGGTGCTATGAAACTTCTTAGACAAATTGATTACGAATTTGTGTGCCTTTTAGAGATGTGGTCTGATGTTTTGATAAGTTTGGACTGCACCAACAAGTCACTGCAAGGAAAGGGCACAACTCTTGACGTAGCATCAAGTTTGCTCTCAGGTTTGGCAAAAAAAGTTGAAGACCTACGTAAAGAAGGAATTAAAAAATACACAGAAAAAGCCAAAGCTATTTGTGATTCCATGGCCATCCAAAGCAGTTTTGCTGTTAAGAGGCTGAGGAAAGTCAAGAGGATGGCTGGGGAGACGGCTGAAGATGAAGCACACTTGTTGAGTTCTGATAAATCATTTGAGATAGAATGTTACACTGTATTTGATAGAATTGTAAGTGAAATGGAAAAAAGGGCACACATTTACCACACAGTTTCATCAGACTTCAGTTTTTTGTCAGGAAAGTCCTTAAGTGAATGCTCTGTTTCTTTTCTTGAAAAGTGTGCAGCTGATCTTGGTGCGATATATAGCAGAGACATTGATAGAGTTGAGCTAGTTAACGAAGTAGCTGCTTTCAAGTTTCATGCAAAAGAGCTGGTGAAGAACATTTACAAGGCTTCCCATTTGGATATTCTGAAAGTTATTTCAAACTATGGATTAAGAGATGCTTATCCAAACATCGAAATAGCATTGAGGATATTTTTGACAATGCCCGTCAGTGTGGCGTCTTGCGAGCGTACTTTCAGCAAGCTGAAAATAATCAAAAACTACTTACGGTCAAGTATGTGTGAAAACAGATTGACAAACTTAGCTATCCTGTCCATAGAATATGAGATTGCTTCAAAACTTGATTTTAGTGAAATAATTAGTGAGTTTGCCTTGCTGAAAGCAAGAAAGGTAAAGTTTTAGTTCCATGGCTTTTCTGCTGTATACTGTATGTAACAATTTGTAAAAGCAATATATTTGTTTACTGAAGAGTTTCAATTTGTTATTTACCAGCCCCCAGAGCCAAAAAAATGGTACCTGCAGTTACAACAACAGAATGTTGTAAGTGCAAGTCCTGAAGTCCTGTGTAAAAAAAATCGAGATAAATTATAGAACTAAAGCACCGACTAAAGTTATGAATTTTTTTTACTGTTGTATGAAATTTACTATTACAAAAATACCGAATACAATGTGAGAACGTATTTCCTGGTCGCAATTTGCGTCAAAGCTTGCTTAAGGGGGCTGCATGGTGTATCACCTGATGAGACATCCACGAATCACAGTACAATATAAAAAGAGCTTTTTTTTTTTTTTTAGTAATCGAGCCTGGAGTTGGGGGGGAAGCGACAAGCGACAAGCGACATAGGGCTTGGGGGGGATCGGCACCACTGTTGGGGGCGCAGCTTTGTCAAAATTGCCAAGGGCGCAGGAGTACCTTGTTACGGCCCTGATACTGACCTTTCTATTATCTCTCCTTCCATCATCCTGTCCAGCTCCTCTTGCACCGCTCGTCTCTTGGAATAAGGCACGGGATAACTTCGCTGCATGAAAGGTGTGTGTTCCCGTATGTACATACATAATCCTTTGCCCTTCCTGGAATATCGGCAAACACTCCCTTAAACTCCTCGATCACTTGCCACAGCGCCGCACGCTGATCACTCCTTACCACCCCACCTCCACTACAAAATTCATCCGCCCTTATCTCCCATACTGCATTATTAATATTACTCCTTTCATCCTCACAATCATCAATATACTCACTCTCTCTACATAAATTTACTCTAGTATCTGCATCACTTTCACCTACTCTCTTTTGTAATATTTTTACCCCCGTTGTTCTAACTTTATCTATTATTTGTTCAAAATTAACTTTTACAGACCGATCACCCCCATCTAATTCTACTATTTTCTCCTTAAAGTTTACAATAGCTTTATTTCTTTGCAGGAAATCATTACCCAATATAACGTCTAAACTTAACCCTTTAACTACCAAAAATGTGTTCTCAAATTCATGTCATTTATCAAAAAACTTAATTGTATCTGTTTTGTTATTCTCTTACTGCGTACGCCTGTAACTCCTACTACTGTAACCCCAGCTACTGGTAAAATTGGAATATTCTTTATACTTTCTTTTAACTCTCCTAAAATGTTTTCAGCAATAACAGAAATCTCACTACCTGTATCTACAAGTGTTCTATAATATTTATTAGCTACATTTACCTGTATTTCTGTTAGTCCCGCTCTCACCTCGATTGCCTTGTTTTCTTCCTCCAGTAGATCTGCAACTATATCTGTTCTAATTACATTACTCTTGACATCTTCTAACGGTTGGACCTCACTTGCTTCCCTGTACAGTGGTCTGGTCCGTGCTACCACTGTATGCTCTAGTTTTCCGGTTGTTGTCTATGGTTGCTTGTTGTGGGTATCTGGTGATAGTTATTTGTTCCTCTGTACTGCCTGGTTTCGTTTCTCCTCCTCTGCTCTTCTCTTGGTAAACTACATTTATAACACCGTTGTCTGCTGGCGAAATTCTCCCATTTGCACCTGGAACAACTCCACTCACCTGGTTTGTTTACATTATCTCTATGCACATTATTATTATACCCACGATAATTATTATTCTTATTTTGATTATATTCAACATGATGATGGTTATTATTCTGTTGTGTTCGCCTACCCCCTTCTCGATCTCTAATACTCTGTAATATATCTAGTATTCTCTCCAACTCATTCATATCTTCAATTTCTTTTGTCATTAAAGTGGTTTGTACATCTTTCGGTAAGTGCTTACTTACGTGTCTAACAAAAGATTTAAATGGTATCTGCGGCTCTAGATATTTCGCTTCGTTATATAACTTGGTCACGTATATCGTTAAGTTATTATTATTAGGGTGTCCTAAAAAATCGCCCGTTCCCATGATACGGCTTCTTAGTATTTCTTGTTCATCTTCGGTCCAATATTTCCCTTTAAATGCTTTTTCGAATGTCTCATAACAGTCCCATTCTGATCGATGTGCTTCCGCCCACACTACTGAACTACCCCTAAAACATTTAATTATTTTGGTTAATTGCACCTCCCAATTACTGTTATTAAAACGGTTGTATTCCTGGGTTTGGTTTATGAATCTCATTGGATGTATTGTCCGGTTTTCATAGCTAAATGTTTCTAATTCAATTTCATTGTGTAAATCTCTAGTTATGATAACCCTTTCAGTAACCCCGGTAAATTTTTTGTTAATTTCCCCCCGTAATTCATTTTTCACACTCATTAAATTGTTCTCAATTACAGTACATTTATCATATATGTTATTACTAGTTTGTAGACTGAACTCATCTATTTCTCTAAGCTTACTTTGTATGGTACTTATTTTACAGTTGGTATTATCTGCATGTTCTGAAATAGCTTTACTTACTGTTTCTATATTCTCTGCTATACTTATTACATTTGACTCAAAATTTTCTAACTGATCTTGTAAAACGGTTGTTTTAATGTCTATTTGTTTATTTATTTCAAATTTGGTTTTCATCTCTGTCTGCTTATCTACTGTAGCTAAACATTTATTTTCTATCTCTTTACTTTGTGTCTCAATTTGGTTTTGAACTGTGCTAATTACTGTTTCATTGATTGTATTGATTTTGTCATCTCAATCATTTATTTTAGCATCGAATTTCTCATTAACTATTTCTACTACTTGTTCTTGCATATTTGTACAACGTACGTCTATTTCATTGATTCGTCTATCAAAATTAATATTCTATTTTATGATTTCATTTTTTACTTCATTAAACTCATTTTTCTGTTTCCTAAATTTCTCATCGAACTTATTATTTTGTATATTAAAAAGCGTCTGCATCATTTTTACTATTTGATTTTCGTCAGCCCTGTTAGTCGGGACTGGCGTCGAGTGAATAATTTCTCCACTCATAATTTGTGATTCAGTTGCGCTTGTCTGGCTTTCATTGGTATTGTCAGCTAGACTGACGTTCTCGTTATCTGCCATTTTAACTTTTGTTTAAATATCTCTATTTCTTTCAAAAAAAATATGTTTTCGTATACTAAATATTACACCATCATATTATACATAAAATTATGGTACTATTTTTTTACCATGTGTAGTTACAACATAACCTTAATTTTACGTCTTTTATACTCTTTCGCTACCCACTCTGTTTCTGAATTCTGGCTTATTTATATAATTATTTTATATAATGTCCCTGTTCGGGCGCCATTTGTATAAAAACAAACTATTTTATACATTTAATTCACTTTATTTCACTTGTTGTACTTACCGTTATTCCTAAGGGTCCCCCAGAGTTCTCCTATAAGCGAGATCAGCAACAGCGTGAGGTTACGAAATAAATATGAATACACATTTTGAATGAAGAGAATGAATGATTTTAATTATTCAGAATTATTTAAAATTTCGTTCCAAAATTTTGCTCATTGTTCTATAGATTCAATGTGCCGAAGTATTTAAGCTTAAATTATTCGGCGTACGTCGCGGCTACAGTGCCGTCTGTATAACGGGTTCAAGGGTTGCTTGCGCAGCCACGGCTTCACGGTATCGTTTAACCTTGACCGTGACGTGGCGATAATTGTGTGTGTACGTAATCAAGCATGCCGCGCCATTCAGCTGATTTGTGAATTTTCTGTTCGCGTGGGATCGCAGGTATCGACATTCGCCCTCATTTCTTCTTTTGCATTCAAACGGGACACTGGTCTGGCGGCGTTATGAATTAAGATTCATCTTTTGAACTGAGTTCGTGATCATTTAAAGAGCTTCAGGTGAGCCAAAGTGTTGCTTTAATATTAATTAACTAAGCGCTTGCGGGGGTATTATATTATGATATATGTACGTCTTTTTGTGTGTGTGAGATTTTTGTGTGTGTTGCGTCTGGGATGGTTAAGAGCACGTTGCCGACTTGCCTTGGCTTGCATGAAAATTAAATAGAAATTGCCGTTACAACTATATTCCAATGTAAAGTAATAAAGATTTAAGGTTAAAGGTTAAGGTTAATAATTTAATTCTAAAAGTGGATAATTTAAAAAGAAATTGTGAGGAGTAATATTTATGTTGACACTTAATTTTCGGAATGGAATTGTGACAGTGAGTGTGTCTGTGATCTGTGCTTACCGGGGCGAGAAAGAATTGTGTGTGGGTATTTTTTCCTGACGGCTACTTACAAATAAAATGTTTTCCAGGGTTCCCGCCTAGCCGAGATGGAAAAGGAGAAAACGAAGATGGGGACAGAACATCGGTCGTCATCTGCAGACTATCGCAGCACCACCCCGATGCCGTCATACCTCGAGAAATCCCCACACTGCCAGCCCAAAATGACTGCCCTAAGGAAGAAATGAAGCACAGAATTTCGGAGACACCAGTGGTTACACCCCAGTCAACATCAGCGCGCATTCTGGGTAACAACAAATCGTCTAAGCACAGGTGGGACCTTTCCTATATTTTAATCCACAAAACACAAAAAGAAACAGCAACCTATTGCAGTTAAAACATGAAATGAAAGACATCTTCACAACCGTAATTTTAGATGTTCAATGACCAACTGTCTATTATAGCATGTCCGGTGGACTTATAGTGACTAGTGTAATTAAAGAGTTAAATAATCTACCTGTTGAAGAATGTCAATTACTATGCTATATTTTATAGCACACCATTTGCCTTTGTCGTGATTAGTGACCTAGCATAATTTAAAACTGGTAGTTGGGCAGTTTAATTAACTGTTTCTTATGCAGGTAAAATGCCATTAACAACTTGTACTTAACGCATTGATAATAACTATGGAGTAGTTCCGTCCAAAATCTTCTTGTGGGTACAGGTCCTTATTAGGGGGGGGCTGTTACAGAATTTAGCCAGTGTAATTCTTGTAGTATGACACCTTAAATTTTTTCTTAAGCGGGCAACTGGTGTGTGTAAGTCATGGTGATAGTATTAAGATATATATATCTATATATACATGTATTAATCCTGTGATGCATAATTTATTTTAAAAGGAAAAGAGAAATATTTTATTTGGCAAGTATAAAACGGCATATTACATGTTCTCGTTAGGCATGATGTATCATTGTTTGAGGGTTAGTTTAATTCATAAAGTTTCTGTAGATTCAACCTTTAGTAATTGTTTATTAGAAATTATTTAGAAAAGTCATGTGAATAAAGGTTAATACTTAGTGATGTCAGCTTATGTGAAGACAATGCACTTAAAGGTGTTTGACTAATTTGTTGTTAATTAATTATATTCAAAATTAATTCCTTGTTAATATTGCCAATTGTTATTCAATATTGGAGAGATGCACGTTTATTAATGATAGTGGAAAATATAGCCGTGCATATTGTAATAACGGTGTGATTATTATAACAAGAGAACACTAATAAAAGCTGTTATCGTTTGCAAGTGTTTTATTGCAAGTCCTGTCACGATGGGCTCAACTCAATTTTTCTTCCGTCTAGACCGCTGGTCTAGTTTTAATAATTAAGTAACGACCCTTGAGAAAAAAAAGAAAAACCAAAAAAAAATTAAAAAAAAAACTTAACAAAAATTTTATAAAAAATTCAGGGGGACGTTTCAATGGTAGCAGAGCGTGGTTTAGATCAATGGGTTGAAATGTGACAGGGCTTGCAAGTAATTTGGGCAGTTCAGATAGATTCTAGGGCAGTAAGGGAGAGTCCAATAATATATATATATATATCTGTTGAGGTTTAAGCAAGGAAATTAATTTAAAGGAAGGTTTTATTGGTGTTGTTCCTGTTAATTGGTTTATAAAATGTTAATGTTGTTGTGTGTATATGAATCTTATGTATGTAAACTGGACGCAACATGTATATAGGTGTGTAACTATGTGAAGGTCACACACGCATTTACACGATTGTTTGAGTAGCTTGGTTTCCTTGTGGGATTTTGAGTACGTTTACTGCATCAAAATTTTTTTTACCTTGCCCAACGCTGTCAGACCTTGTTGAAGTTGGTCGGGACCTGTTAACCCGTGTCGTATTGACCTGCATGGTTGTAGGATAACCGATATGATTTTACTGTCTGCGCTTAGACAGGGATTGTTCGCCTGTTTCCACATTACGGAATTATCCGGGTCAGAATATATATATATATTAATTTGGCAGAATGCGGCCATGGTCGGGCCATGCGTACTACTTGTGTACGGTCATTTTTAAAAGTGCGGATTAGTTGTGAATTGTTCATCATGAATGTTGCTTCCGCAACACATGTGTATGTATATTTATAGATGGTATTATGCTAGCGTTTGGTATTGTGTGGTGTTATTTATGTATGTACATTTGGTACTAAGGTTGTCGTTTGTTTTCTTGTGTTGGGGAGATTGATCTGCCTTTCGTTTTCCCCTTCCCCTCGCGCTTCGTTAGGGAACCCTGAAGCCACTTGAGAACCCTGAAGCCACTTGATGCGACTCAAGTTTTCCTCTTCTTTTGTTGTGATGTCGTGTTGAATTGTTGTCTGTGTCGTGTTGTTTATGTAAATGTTGGGGGTGATAATTCAGCAGCCTGGATTGAATAATCTGTTTGCAATGTATCATATGGAGCGTCGGTCGATGAAAAGTTAGTTGGGAAGGCAGTAGGGAAAGGATGACTATGTTTTTTGTTACCGCCATGTTCGCGAGAGTGGGTATTCAAATGAAACTATGCACGGGAGAGATATTTTAAAAATTGAATATACACAAGATTATAAAATTAGATTCAATACATAGTGAGGCGAATGAGGTATGCCAATCCGAAAGATAACCTTTGGCCGGCTGATAGCCGCAGCTGTAACAGTATTTCAAGCCTTGCTGCCTGCTTATCTGATAGATTGTATATCGTTATATGTTATAATTGCGCGCCTGGCTTCTAAATTCAAAGACCAGTTTATTTGTTTTCTGTCTGACCAGCTGTTCGAGTGATATAAAATGTAGGTCAGTTTTTCGATGTGGATTAGTGTTTGGCCGAACCATGCCGCATTCCGAGTGATGTCCCCAGGGTTGTTTGGGCGTCGGTTGTAGGGCTGAGTGTAGGCTTCCGCAGAGAAGTTACCCCCACCCCCCCACCACCCCAGGTAGGGAGATAACTATTCGAAAGTGGAGATTGGGAGATTGATGTTCGCGTGCCCTCGATGCGGTCTTCTCGGCCTTGCTAATCGGGTCCGTCCGCCCTAGTGTAGGGATGTGGGCCAGTCATGTGTCAAGGATTGATGATGCCTTGTTTTGCTGCACATGGCTGGTCGGTCCACGAGCTGGACGGTTGTAGAAGTGGTACTCACATATCAAGGTCAGTAGCACCTTGTTGGCCTTCGGGCATGAATATGTGAGTAGCAGTAGAGGTAGGGTGGTCACCAGAGAGGGTGACGTGTTGGGGCGGTCCCGTGGAGTTGGCATGGCGGAGAGAGCTCGCGTGGGGATGGTCGCAGTGTGGTTGAGATTTTCAGTCCTGGGAGGGGTGGACAGAGGAAGGTCCTGGTTGTAACGAGAGCTTTCGGGTCTCAGTTGTTGATTGTAGGATGTCTTAGGAGGTCAGAACTCAGGGAGCTCCCGAACTTGTCTTTCTTCTTTTCTCCTCCTGTCTCTTGTCACTGTATGCTGACCCTGATCAAGTCAGCATGCAGTTCCCACACATTTGCACAGATACACCCACATGCACACAGGCATACACACTACACTTCTCACTTCTTCTTCCTTCGTTTTCACCCTGAGCCTCTGTCTTCCTAAGAGCGATATTTTCCTGAGATTACCCAAGGGAGCTCGAGTCCTGAAAATTACCCTGGGCGGTCATGTGAACCGCGAATGAGTGGATCTTTTGGGGCAACCAGGTTGCCCTTTTGGGGTGAGGGTGTGCCGAAGTATTTAAGCTTAAATTATTCGGCGTACGTCGCGGCTACAGTGCCGTCTGTATAACGGGTTCAAGGGTTGCTTGCGCAGCCACGGCTTCACGGTATCGTTTAACCTTGACCGTGACGTGGCGATAATTGTGTGTGTACGTAATCAAGCATGCCGCGCCATTCAGCTGATTTGTGAATTTTCTGTTCGCGTGGGATAGCAGGTATCGACATTCGCCCTCATTTCTTCTTTTGCATTCAAACGGGACACTGGTCTGGCGGCGTTATGAATTAAGATTCATCTTTTGAACTAAGTTCGTGATCATTTAAAGAGCTTCAGGTGAGCCAAAGTGTTGCTTTAATATTAATTAACTAAGCGCTTGCGGGGGTATTATATTATGATATATGTACGTCTTTTTGTGTGTGTGAGATTTTTGTGTGTGTTGCGTCTGGGATGGTTAAGAGCACGTTGCCGACTTGCCTTGGCTTGCATGAAAATTAAATAGAACTTGCCGTTACAACTATATTCCAATGTAAAGTAATAAAGATTTAAGGTTAAAGGTTAAGGTTAATAATTTAATTCTAAAAGTGGATAATTTAAAGAGAAATTGTGAGGAGTAATATTTATGTTGACACTTAATTTTCGGAATGGAATTGTGACAGTGAGTGTGTCTGTGATCTGTGCTTACCGGGGCGAGAAATAATTGTGTGTGGGTATTTTTTCCTGACGGCTACTTACAAATAAAATGTTTTCCAGGGTTCCCGCCTAGCCGAGATGGAAAAGGAGAAAACGAAGATGGGGACAGAACATCGGTCGTCATCTGCAGACTATCGCAGCACCACCCCGATGCCGTCAGACCTCGAGAAATCCCCACACTGCCAGCCCAAAATGACTGCACTAAGGAAGAAATGAAGCACAGAATTTCGGAGACACCAGTGGCTACACCCCAGTCAACATCAGCGCGCATTCTGGGTAACAACAAATCGTCTAAGCACAGGTGGGACCTTTCCTATATTTTAATCCACAAAACACAAAAAGAAACAGCAACCTATTGCAGTTAAAACATGAAATGAAAGACATCTTCACAACCGTAATTTTAGATGTTCAATGACCAACTGTCTATTATAGCATGTCCGGTGGACTTATAGTGACTAGTGTAATTAAAGAGTTAAATAATCTACCTGTTGAAGAATGTCAATTACTATGCTATATTTTATAGCACACCATTTGCCTTTGTCGTGATTAGTGACCTAGCATAATTTAAAACTGGTAGTTGGGCAGTTTAATTAACTGTTTCTTATGAAGATAAAATGCCATTAACAACTTGTACTTAACGCATTGATAATAACTATGGAGTAGTTCCGTCCAAAATCTTCTTGTGGGTACAGGTCCTTATTAGGGGGGGGCTGTTACAGAATTTAGCCAGTGTAATTCTTGTAGTATGACACCTTAAATTTTTTCTTAAGCGGGCAACTGGTGTGTGTAAGTCATGGTGATAGTATTAAGATATATATATATCTATATATACATGTATTAATCCTGTGATGCATAATTTATTTTAAAAGGAAAAGAGAAATATTTTATTTGGCAAGTATAAAACGGCATATTACATGTTCTCGTTAGGCATGATGTATCATTGTTTGAGGGTTAGTTTAATTCATAAAGTTTCTGTAGATTCAACCTTTAGTAATTGTTTATTAGAAATTATTTAGAAAAGTCATGTGAATAAAGGTTAATACTTAGTGATGTCAGCTTATGTGAAGGCAATGCACTTAAAGGTGTTTGAATAATTTGTTGTTAATTAATTATATTCAAAATTAATTCCTTGTTAATATTGCCAATTGTTATTCAATATTGGAGAGATGCACGTTTATTAATGATAGTGGAAAATATAGCCGTGCATATTGTAATAACGGTGTGATTATTATAACAAGAGAACACTAATAAAAGCTGTTATCGTTTGCAAGTGTTTTATTGCAAGTCCTGTCACGATGGGCTCAACTCAATTTTTCTTCCGTCTAGACCGCTGGTCTAGTTTTAATAATTAAGTAACGACCCTTGAGAAAAAAAAGAAAAACCAAAAAAAAATTAAAAAAAAAACTTAACAAAAATTTTATAAAAAATTCAGGGGGACGTTTCAATGGTAGCAGAGCGTGGTTCAGATCAATGGGTTGAAATGTGACAGGGCTTGCAAGTAATTTGGGCAGTTCAGATAGATTCTAGGGCAGTAAGGGAGAGTCCAATAATATATATATATATATCTGTTGAGGTTTAAGCAAGGAAATTAATTTAAAGGAAGGTTTTATTGGTGTTGTTCCTGTTAATTGGTTTATAAAATGTTAATGTTGTTGTGTGTATATGAATCTTATGTATGTAAACTGGACGCAACATGTATATAGGTGTGTAACTATGTGAAGGTCACACACGCATTTACACGATTGTTTGAGTAGCTTGGTTTCCTTGTGGGATTTTGAGTACGTTTACTGCATCAAAATTTTTTTTACCTTGCCCAACGCTGTCAGACCTTGTTGAAGTTGGTCGGGACCTGTTAACCCGTGTCGTATTGACCTGCATGGTTGTAGGATAACCGATATGATTTTACTGTCTGCGCTTAGACAGGGATTGTTCGCCTGTTTCCACATTACGGAATTATCCGGGTCAGAATATATATATATATTAATTTGGCAGAATGCGGCCATGGTCGGGCCATGCGTACTACTTGTGTACGGTCATTTTTAAAAGTGCGGATTAGTTGTGAATTGTTCATCATGAATGTTGCTTCCGCAACACATGTGTATGTATATTTATAGATGGTATTATGCTAGCGTTTGGTATTGTGTGGTGTTATTTATGTATGTACATTTGGTACTAAGGTTGTCGTTTGTTTTCTTGTGTTGGGGAGATTGATCTGCCTTTCGTTTTCCCCTTCCCCTCGCGCTTCGTTAGGGAACCCTGAAGCCACTTGAGAACCCTGAAGCCACTTGATGCGACTCAAGTTTTTCCTCTTCTTTTGTTGTGATGTCGTGTTGAATTGTTGTCTGTGTCGTGTTGTTTATGTAAATGTTGGGGGTGATAATTCAGCAGCCTGGATTGAATAATCTGTTTGCAATGTATCATATGGAGCGTCGGTCGATGAAAAGTTAGTTGGGAAGGCAGTAGGGAAAGGATGACTATGTTTTTTGTTACCGCCATGTTCGCGAGAGTGGGTATTCAAATGAAACTATGCACGGGAGAGATATTTTAAAAATTGAATATACACAAGATTATAAAATTAGATTCAATACATAGTGAGGCGAATGAGGTATGCCAATCCGAAAGATAACCTTTGGCCGGCTGATAGCCGCAGCTGTAACAGTATTTCAAGCCTTGCTGCCTGCTTATCTGATAGATTGTATATCGTTATATGTTATAATTGCGCGCCTGGCTTCTAAATTCAAAGACCAGTTTATTTGTTTTCTGTCTGACCAGCTGTTCGAGTGATATAAAATGTAGGTCAGTTTTTCGATGTGGATTAGTGTTTGGCCGAACCATGCCGCATTCCGAGTGATGTCCCCAGGGTTGTTTGGGCGTCGGTTGTAGGGCTGAGTGTAGGCTTCCGCAGAGAAGTTACCCCCACCCCCCCACCACCCCAGGTAGGGAGATAACTATTCGAAAGTGGAGATTGGGAGATTGATGTTCGCGTGCCCTCGATGCGGTCTTCTCGGCCTTGCTAATCGGGTCCGTCCGCCCTAGTGTAGGGATGTGGGCCAGTCATGTGTCAAGGATTGATGATGCCTTGTTTTGCTGCACATGGCTGGTCGGTCCACGAGCTGGACGGTTGTAGAAGTGGTACTCACATATCAAGGTCAGTAGCACCTTGTTGGCCTTCGGGCATGAATATGTGAGTAGCAGTAGAGGTAGGGTGGTCACCAGAGAGGGTGACGTGTTGGGGCGGTCCCGTGGAGTTGGCATGGCGGAGAGAGCTCGCGTGGGGATGGTCGCAGTGTGGTTGAGATTTTCAGTCCTGGGAGGGGTGGACAGAGGAAGGTCCTGGTTGTAACGAGAGCTTTCGGGTCTCAGTTGTTGATTGTAGGATGTCTTAGGAGGTCAGAACTCAGGGAGCTCCCGAACTTGTCTTTCTTCTTTTCTCCTCCTGTCTCTTGTCACTGTATGCTGACCCTGATCAAGTCAGCATGCAGTTCCCACACATTTGCACAGATACACCCACATGCACACAGGCATACACACTACACTTCTCACTTCTTCTTCCTTCGTTTTCACCCTGAGCCTCTGTCTTCCTAAGAGCGATATTTTCCTGAGATTACCCAAGGGAGCTCGAGTCCTGAAAATTACCCTGGGCGGTCATGTGAACCGCGAATGAGTGGATCTTTTGGGGCAACCAGGTTGCCCTTTTGGGGTGAGGGTGTGCCGAAGTATTTAAGCTTAAATTATTCGGCGTACGTCGCGGCTACAGTGCCGTCTGTATAACGGGTTCAAGGGTTGCTTGCGCAGCCACGGCTTCACGGTATCGTTTAACCTTGACCGTGACGTGGCGATAATTGTGTGTGTACGTAATCAAGCATGCCGCGCCATTCAGCTGATTTGTGAATTTTCTGTTCGCGTGGGATACCAGGTATCGACATTCGCCCTCATTTCTTCTTTTGCATTCAAACGGGACACTGGTCTGGCGGCGTTATGAATTAAGATTCATCTTTTGAACTAAGTTCGTGATCATTTAAAGAGCTTCAGGTGAGCCAAAGTGTTGCTTTAATATTAATTAACTAAGCGCTTGCGGGGGTATTATATTATGATATATGTACGTCTTTTTGTGTGTGTGAGATTTTTGTGTGTGTTGCGTCTGGGATGGTTAAGAGCACGTTGCCGACTTGCCTTGGCTTGCATGAAAATTAAATAGAACTTGCCGTTACAACTATATTCCAATGTAAAGTAATAAAGATTTAAGGTTAAAGGTTAAGGTTAATAATTTAATTCTAAAAGTGGATAATTTAAAGAGAAATTGTGAGGAGTAATATTTATGTTGACACTTAATTTTCGGAATGGAATTGTGACAGTGAGTGTGTCTGTGATCTGTGCTTACCGGGGCGAGAAATAATTGTGTGTGGGTATTTTTTCCTGACGGCTACTTACAAATAAAATGTTTTCCAGGGTTCCCGCCTAGCCGAGATGGAAAAGGAGAAAACGAAGATGGGGACAGAACATCGGTCGTCATCTGCAGACTATCGCAGCACCACCCCGATGCCGTCAGACCTCGAGAAATCCCCACACTGCCAGCCCAAAATGACTGCACTAAGGAAGAAATGAAGCACAGAATTTCGGAGACACCAGTGGCTACACCCCAGTCAACATCAGCGCGCATTCTGGGTAACAACAAATCGTCTAAGCACAGGTGGGACCTTTCCTATATTTTAATCCACAAAACACAAAAAGAAACAGCAACCTATTGCAGTTAAAACATGAAATGAAAGACATCTTCACAACCGTAATTTTAGATGTTCAATGACCAACTGTCTATTATAGCATGTCCGGTGGACTTATAGTGACTAGTGTAATTAAAGAGTTAAATAATCTACCTGTTGAAGAATGTCAATTACTATGCTATATTTTATAGCACACCATTTGCCTTTGTCGTGATTAGTGACCTAGCATAATTTAAAACTGGTAGTTGGGCAGTTTAATTAACTGTTTCTTATGAAGATAAAATGCCATTAACAACTTGTACTTAACGCATTGATAATAACTATGGAGTAGTTCCGTCCAAAATCTTCTTGTGGGTACAGGTCCTTATTAGGGGGGGGCTGTTACAGAATTTAGCCAGTGTAATTCTTGTAGTATGACACCTTAAATTTTTTCTTAAGCGGGCAACTGGTGTGTGTAAGTCATGGTGATAGTATTAAGATATATATATATCTATATATACATGTATTAATCCTGTGATGCATAATTTATTTTAAAAGGAAAAGAGAAATATTTTATTTGGCAAGTATAAAACGGCATATTACATGTTCTCGTTAGGCATGATGTATCATTGTTTGAGGGTTAGTTTAATTCATAAAGTTTCTGTAGATTCAACCTTTAGTAATTGTTTATTAGAAATTATTTAGAAAAGTCATGTGAATAAAGGTTAATACTTAGTGATGTCAGCTTATGTGAAGGCAATGCACTTAAAGGTGTTTGAATAATTTGTTGTTAATTAATTATATTCAAAATTAATTCCTTGTTAATATTGCCAATTGTTATTCAATATTGGAGAGATGCACGTTTATTAATGATAGTGGAAAATATAGCCGTGCATATTGTAATAACGGTGTGATTATTATAACAAGAGAACACTAATAAAAGCTGTTATCGTTTGCAAGTGTTTTATTGCAAGTCCTGTCACGATGGGCTCAACTCAATTTTTCTTCCGTCTAGACCGCTGGTCTAGTTTTAATAATTAAGTAACGACCCTTGAGAAAAAAAAGAAAAACCAAAAAAAAATTAAAAAAAAACTTAACAAAAATTTTATAAAAAATTCAGGGGGACGTTTCAATGGTAGCAGAGCGTGGTTCAGATCAATGGGTTGAAATGTGACAGGGCTTGCAAGTAATTTGGGCAGTTCAGATAGATTCTAGGGCAGTAAGGGAGAGTCCAATAATATATATATATATATCTGTTGAGGTTTAAGCAAGGAAATTAATTTAAAGGAAGGTTTTATTGGTGTTGTTCCTGTTAATTGGTTTATAAAATGTTAATGTTGTTGTGTGTATATGAATCTTATGTATGTAAACTGGACGCAACATGTATATAGGTGTGTAACTATGTGAAGGTCACACACGCATTTACACGATTGTTTGAGTAGCTTGGTTTCCTTGTGGGATTTTGAGTACGTTTACTGCATCAAAATTTTTTTTACCTTGCCCAACGCTGTCAGACCTTGTTGAAGTTGGTCGGGACCTGTTAACCCGTGTCGTATTGACCTGCATGGTTGTAGGATAACCGATATGATTTTACTGTCTGCGCTTAGACAGGGATTGTTCGCCTGTTTCCACATTACGGAATTATCCGGGTCAGAATATATATATATATTAATTTGGCAGAATGCGGCCATGGTCGGGCCATGCGTACTACTTGTGTACGGTCATTTTTAAAAGTGCGGATTAGTTGTGAATTGTTCATCATGAATGTTGCTTCCGCAACACATGTGTATGTATATTTATAGATGGTATTATGCTAGCGTTTGGTATTGTGTGGTGTTATTTATGTATGTACATTTGGTACTAAGGTTGTCGTTTGTTTTCTTGTGTTGGGGAGATTGATCTGCCTTTCGTTTTCCCCTTCCCCTCGCGCTTCGTTAGGGAACCCTGAAGCCACTTGAGAACCCTGAAGCCACTTGATGCGACTCAAGTTTTTCCTCTTCTTTTGTTGTGATGTCGTGTTGAATTGTTGTCTGTGTCGTGTTGTTTATGTAAATGTTGGGGGTGATAATTCAGCAGCCTGGATTGAATAATCTGTTTGCAATGTATCATATGGAGCGTCGGTCGATGAAAAGTTAGTTGGGAAGGCAGTAGGGAAAGGATGACTATGTTTTTTGTTACCGCCATGTTCGCGAGAGTGGGTATTCAAATGAAACTATGCACGGGAGAGATATTTTAAAAATTGAATATACACAAGATTATAAAATTAGATTCAATACATAGTGAGGCGAATGAGGTATGCCAATCCGAAAGATAACCTTTGGCCGGCTGATAGCCGCAGCTGTAACAGTATTTCAAGCCTTGCTGCCTGCTTATCTGATAGATTGTATATCGTTATATGTTATAATTGCGCGCCTGGCTTCTAAATTCAAAGACCAGTTTATTTGTTTTCTGTCTGACCAGCTGTTCGAGTGATATAAAATGTAGGTCAGTTTTTCGATGTGGATTAGTGTTTGGCCGAACCATGCCGCATTCCGAGTGATGTCCCCAGGGTTGTTTGGGCGTCGGTTGTAGGGCTGAGTGTAGGCTTCCGCAGAGAAGTTACCCCCACCCCCCCACCACCCCAGGTAGGGAGATAACTATTCGAAAGTGGAGATTGGGAGATTGATGTTCGCGTGCCCTCGATGCGGTCTTCTCGGCCTTGCTAATCGGGTCCGTCCGCCCTAGTGTAGGGATGTGGGCCAGTCATGTGTCAAGGATTGATGATGCCTTGTTTTGCTGCACATGGCTGGTCGGTCCACGAGCTGGACGGTTGTAGAAGTGGTACTCACATATCAAGGTCAGTAGCACCTTGTTGGCCTTCGGGCATGAATATGTGAGTAGCAGTAGAGGTAGGGTGGTCACCAGAGAGGGTGACGTGTTGGGGCGGTCCCGTGGAGTTGGCATGGCGGAGAGAGCTCGCGTGGGGATGGTCGCAGTGTGGTTGAGATTTTCAGTCCTGGGAGGGGTGGACAGAGGAAGGTCCTGGTTGTAACGAGAGCTTTCGGGTCTCAGTTGTTGATTGTAGGATGTCTTAGGAGGTCAGAACTCAGGGAGCTCCCGAACTTGTCTTTCTTCTTTTCTCCTCCTGTCTCTTGTCACTGTATGCTGACCCTGATCAAGTCAGCATGCAGTTCCCACACATTTGCACAGATACACCCACATGCACACAGGCATACACACTACACTTCTCACTTCTTCTTCCTTCGTTTTCACCCTGAGCCTCTGTCTTCCTAAGAGCGATATTTTCCTGAGATTACCCAAGGGAGCTCGAGTCCTGAAAATTACCCTGGGCGGTCATGTGAACCGCGAATGAGTGGATCTTTTGGGGCAACCAGGTTGCCCTTTTGGGGTGAGGGTGTGCCGAAGTATTTAAGCTTAAATTATTCGGCGTACGTCGCGGCTACAGTGCCGTCTGTATAACGGGTTCAAGGGTTGCTTGCGCAGCCACGGCTTCACGGTATCGTTTAACCTTGACCGTGACGTGGCGATAATTGTGTGTGTACGTAATCAAGCATGCCGCGCCATTCAGCTGATTTGTGAATTTTCTGTTCGCGTGGGATACCAGGTATCGACATTCGCCCTCATTTCTTCTTTTGCATTCAAACGGGACACTGGTCTGGCGGCGTTATGAATTAAGATTCATCTTTTGAACTAAGTTCGTGATCATTTAAAGAGCTTCAGGTGAGCCAAAGTGTTGCTTTAATATTAATTAACTAAGCGCTTGCGGGGGTATTATATTATGATATATGTACGTCTTTTTGTGTGTGTGAGATTTTTGTGTGTGTTGCGTCTGGGATGGTTAAGAGCACGTTGCCGACTTGCCTTGGCTTGCATGAAAATTAAATAGAACTTGCCGTTACAACTATATTCCAATGTAAAGTAATAAAGATTTAAGGTTAAAGGTTAAGGTTAATAATTTAATTCTAAAAGTGGATAATTTAAAGAGAAATTGTGAGGAGTAATATTTATGTTGACACTTAATTTTCGGAATGGAATTGTGACAGTGAGTGTGTCTGTGATCTGTGCTTACCGGGGCGAGAAATAATTGTGTGTGGGTATTTTTTCCTGACGGCTACTTACAAATAAAATGTTTTCCAGGGTTCCCGCCTAGCCGAGATGGAAAAGGAGAAAACGAAGATGGGGACAGAACATCGGTCGTCATCTGCAGACTATCGCAGCACCACCCCGATGCCGTCAGACCTCGAGAAATCCCCACACTGCCAGCCCAAAATGACTGCACTAAGGAAGAAATGAAGCACAGAATTTCGGAGACACCAGTGGCTACACCCCAGTCAACATCAGCGCGCATTCTGGGTAACAACAAATCGTCTAAGCACAGGTGGGACCTTTCCTATATTTTAATCCACAAAACACAAAAAGAAACAGCAACCTATTGCAGTTAAAACATGAAATGAAAGACATCTTCACAACCGTAATTTTAGATGTTCAATGACCAACTGTCTATTATAGCATGTCCGGTGGACTTATAGTGACTAGTGTAATTAAAGAGTTAAATAATCTACCTGTTGAAGAATGTCAATTACTATGCTATATTTTATAGCACACCATTTGCCTTTGTCGTGATTAGTGACCTAGCATAATTTAAAACTGGTAGTTGGGCAGTTTAATTAACTGTTTCTTATGAAGATAAAATGCCATTAACAACTTGTACTTAACGCATTGATAATAACTATGGAGTAGTTCCGTCCAAAATCTTCTTGTGGGTACAGGTCCTTATTAGGGGGGGGCTGTTACAGAATTTAGCCAGTGTAATTCTTGTAGTATGACACCTTAAATTTTTTCTTAAGCGGGCAACTGGTGTGTGTAAGTCATGGTGATAGTATTAAGATATATATATATCTATATATACATGTATTAATCCTGTGATGCATAATTTATTTTAAAAGGAAAAGAGAAATATTTTATTTGGCAAGTATAAAACGGCATATTACATGTTCTCGTTAGGCATGATGTATCATTGTTTGAGGGTTAGTTTAATTCATAAAGTTTCTGTAGATTCAACCTTTAGTAATTGTTTATTAGAAATTATTTAGAAAAGTCATGTGAATAAAGGTTAATACTTAGTGATGTCAGCTTATGTGAAGGCAATGCACTTAAAGGTGTTTGAATAATTTGTTGTTAATTAATTATATTCAAAATTAATTCCTTGTTAATATTGCCAATTGTTATTCAATATTGGAGAGATGCACGTTTATTAATGATAGTGGAAAATATAGCCGTGCATATTGTAATAACGGTGTGATTATTATAACAAGAGAACACTAATAAAAGCTGTTATCGTTTGCAAGTGTTTTATTGCAAGTCCTGTCACGATGGGCTCAACTCAATTTTTCTTCCGTCTAGACCGCTGGTCTAGTTTTAATAATTAAGTAACGACCCTTGAGAAAAAAAAGAAAAACCAAAAAAAAATTAAAAAAAAAACTTAACAAAAATTTTATAAAAAATTCAGGGGGACGTTTCAATGGTAGCAGAGCGTGGTTCAGATCAATGGGTTGAAATGTGACAGGGCTTGCAAGTAATTTGGGCAGTTCAGATAGATTCTAGGGCAGTAAGGGAGAGTCCAATAATATATATATATATATCTGTTGAGGTTTAAGCAAGGAAATTAATTTAAAGGAAGGTTTTATTGGTGTTGTTCCTGTTAATTGGTTTATAAAATGTTAATGTTGTTGTGTGTATATGAATCTTATGTATGTAAACTGGACGCAACATGTATATAGGTGTGTAACTATGTGAAGGTCACACACGCATTTACACGATTGTTTGAGTAGCTTGGTTTCCTTGTGGGATTTTGAGTACGTTTACTGCATCAAAATTTTTTTTACCTTGCCCAACGCTGTCAGACCTTGTTGAAGTTGGTCGGGACCTGTTAACCCGTGTCGTATTGACCTGCATGGTTGTAGGATAACCGATATGATTTTACTGTCTGCGCTTAGACAGGGATTGTTCGCCTGTTTCCACATTACGGAATTATCCGGGTCAGAATATATATATATATTAATTTGGCAGAATGCGGCCATGGTCGGGCCATGCGTACTACTTGTGTACGGTCATTTTTAAAAGTGCGGATTAGTTGTGAATTGTTCATCATGAATGTTGCTTCCGCAACACATGTGTATGTATATTTATAGATGGTATTATGCTAGCGTTTGGTATTGTGTGGTGTTATTTATGTATGTACATTTGGTACTAAGGTTGTCGTTTGTTTTCTTGTGTTGGGGAGATTGATCTGCCTTTCGTTTTCCCCTTCCCCTCGCGCTTCGTTAGGGAACCCTGAAGCCACTTGAGAACCCTGAAGCCACTTGATGCGACTCAAGTTTTTCCTCTTCTTTTGTTGTGATGTCGTGTTGAATTGTTGTCTGTGTCGTGTTGTTTATGTAAATGTTGGGGGTGATAATTCAGCAGCCTGGATTGAATAATCTGTTTGCAATGTATCATATGGAGCGTCGGTCGATGAAAAGTTAGTTGGGAAGGCAGTAGGGAAAGGATGACTATGTTTTTTGTTACCGCCATGTTCGCGAGAGTGGGTATTCAAATGAAACTATGCACGGGAGAGATATTTTAAAAATTGAATATACACAAGATTATAAAATTAGATTCAATACATAGTGAGGCGAATGAGGTATGCCAATCCGAAAGATAACCTTTGGCCGGCTGATAGCCGCAGCTGTAACAGTATTTCAAGCCTTGCTGCCTGCTTATCTGATAGATTGTATATCGTTATATGTTATAATTGCGCGCCTGGCTTCTAAATTCAAAGACCAGTTTATTTGTTTTCTGTCTGACCAGCTGTTCGAGTGATATAAAATGTAGGTCAGTTTTTCGATGTGGATTAGTGTTTGGCCGAACCATGCCGCATTCCGAGTGATGTCCCCAGGGTTGTTTGGGCGTCGGTTGTAGGGCTGAGTGTAGGCTTCCGCAGAGAAGTTACCCCCACCCCCCCACCACCCCAGGTAGGGAGATAACTATTCGAAAGTGGAGATTGGGAGATTGATGTTCGCGTGCCCTCGATGCGGTCTTCTCGGCCTTGCTAATCGGGTCCGTCCGCCCTAGTGTAGGGATGTGGGCCAGTCATGTGTCAAGGATTGATGATGCCTTGTTTTGCTGCACATGGCTGGTCGGTCCACGAGCTGGACGGTTGTAGAAGTGGTACTCACATATCAAGGTCAGTAGCACCTTGTTGGCCTTCGGGCATGAATATGTGAGTAGCAGTAGAGGTAGGGTGGTCACCAGAGAGGGTGACGTGTTGGGGCGGTCCCGTGGAGTTGGCATGGCGGAGAGAGCTCGCGTGGGGATGGTCGCAGTGTGGTTGAGATTTTCAGTCCTGGGAGGGGTGGACAGAGGAAGGTCCTGGTTGTAACGAGAGCTTTCGGGTCTCAGTTGTTGATTGTAGGATGTCTTAGGAGGTCAGAACTCAGGGAGCTCCCGAACTTGTCTTTCTTCTTTTCTCCTCCTGTCTCTTGTCACTGTATGCTGACCCTGATCAAGTCAGCATGCAGTTCCCACACATTTGCACAGATACACCCACATGCACACAGGCATACACACTACACTTCTCACTTCTTCTTCCTTCGTTTTCACCCTGAGCCTCTGTCTTCCTAAGAGCGATATTTTCCTGAGATTACCCAAGGGAGCTCGAGTCCTGAAAATTACCCTGGGCGGTCATGTGAACCGCGAATGAGTGGATCTTTTGGGGCAACCAGGTTGCCCTTTTGGGGTGAGGGTGTGCCGAAGTATTTAAGCTTAAATTATTCGGCGTACGTCGCGGCTACAGTGCCGTCTGTATAACGGGTTCAAGGGTTGCTTGCGCAGCCACGGCTTCACGGTATCGTTTAACCTTGACCGTGACGTGGCGATAATTGTGTGTGTACGTAATCAAGCATGCCGCGCCATTCAGCTGATTTGTGAATTTTCTGTTCGCGTGGGATACCAGGTATCGACATTCGCCCTCATTTCTTCTTTTGCATTCAAACGGGACACTGGTCTGGCGGCGTTATGAATTAAGATTCATCTTTTGAACTAAGTTCGTGATCATTTAAAGAGCTTCAGGTGAGCCAAAGTGTTGCTTTAATATTAATTAACTAAGCGCTTGCGGGGGTATTATATTATGATATATGTACGTCTTTTTGTGTGTGTGAGATTTTTGTGTGTGTTGCGTCTGGGATGGTTAAGAGCACGTTGCCGACTTGCCTTGGCTTGCATGAAAATTAAATAGAACTTGCCGTTACAACTATATTCCAATGTAAAGTAATAAAGATTTAAGGTTAAAGGTTAAGGTTAATAATTTAATTCTAAAAGTGGATAATTTAAAGAGAAATTGTGAGGAGTAATATTTATGTTGACACTTAATTTTCGGAATGGAATTGTGACAGTGAGTGTGTCTGTGATCTGTGCTTACCGGGGCGAGAAAGAATTGTGTGTGGGTATTTTTTCCTGACGGCTACTTACAAATAAAATGTTTTCCAGGGTTCCCGCCTAGCCGAGATGGAAAAGGGGAAAACGAAGATGGGGACAGAACATCGGTCGTCATCTGCAGACTATCGCAGCACCACCCCGATGCCGTCAGACCTCGAGAAATCCCCACACTGCCAGCCCAAAATGACTGCCCTAAGGAAGAAATGAAGCACAGAATTTCGGAGACACCAGTGGTTACACCCCAGTCAACATCAGCGCGCATTCTGGGTAACAACAAATCGTCTAAGCACAGGTGGGACCTTTCCTATATTTTAATCCACAAAACACAAAAAGAAACAGCAACCTATTGCAGTTAAAACATGAAATGAAAGACATCTTCACAACCGTAATTTTAGATGTTCAATGACCAACTGTCTATTATAGCATGTCCGGTGGACTTATAGTGACTAGTGTAATTAAAGAGTTAAATAATCTACCTGTTGAAGAATGTCAATTACTATGCTATATTTTATAGCACACCATTTGCCTTTGTCGTGATTAGTGACCTAGCATAATTTAAAACTGGTAGTTGGGCAGTTTAATTAACTGTTTCTTATGAAGATAAAATGCCATTAACAACTTGTACTTAACGCATTGATAATAACTATGGAGTAGTTCCGTCCTAAATCTTCTTGTGGGTACAGGTCCTTATTAGGGGGAGGCTGTTACAGAATTGAGCCAGTGTAATTCTTGTAGTATGACACCTTAAATTTTTTCTTAAGCGGGCAACTGGTGTGTGTAAGTCATGGTGATAGTATTAAGATATATATATCTATATATACATGTATTAATCCTGTGATGCATAATTTATTTTAAAAGGAAAAGAGAAATATTTTATTTGGCAAGTATAAAACGGCATATTACATGTTCTCGTTAGGCATGATGTATCATTGTTTGAGGGTTAGTTTAATTCATAAAGTTTCTGTAGATTCAACCTTTAGTAATTGTTTATTAGAACTTATTTAGAAAAGTCATGTGAATAAAGGTTAATACTTAGTGATGTCAGCTTATGTGAAGGCAATGCACTTAAAGGTGTTTGAATAATTTGTTGTTAATTAATTATATTCAAAATTAATTCCTTGTTAATATTGCCAATTGTTATTCAATATTGGAGAGATGCACGTTTATTAATGATAGTGGAAAATATAGCCGTGCATATTGTAATAACGGTGTGATTATTATAACAAGAGAACACTAATAAAAGCTGTTATCGTTTGCAAGTGTTTTATTGCAAGTCCTGTCACGATGGGCTCAACTCAATTTTTCTTCCGTCTAGACCGCTGGTCTAGTTTTAATAATTAAGTAACGACCCCTGAGAAAAAAAAAGAAAAACCAAAAAAAAATTAAAAAAAAAAATTAACAAAAATTTTATAAAAAATTCAGGGGGACGTTTCAATGGTAGCAGAGCGTGGTTTAGATCAATGGGCTGAAATGTGACAGGGCTTGCAAGTAATTTGGGCAGTTCAGATAGATTCTAGGGCAGTAAGGGAGAGTCCTATAATATATATATATATATATATATATTATCTGTTGAGGTTTAAGCAAGGAAATTAATTTAAAGGAAGGTTTTATTGGTGTTGTTCCTGTTAATTGGTTTATAAAATGTTAATGTTGTTGTGTGTATATGAATCTTATGTATGTAAACTGGACGCAACATGTATATAGGTGTGTAACTATGTGAAGGTCACACACGCATTTACACGATTGTTTGAGTAGCTTGGTTTCCTTGTGGGATTTTGAGTACGTTTACTGCATCAAAATTTTTTTTACCTTGCCCAACGCTGTCAGACCTTGTTGAAGTTGGTCGGGACCTGTTAACCCGTGTCGTATTGACCTGCATGGTTGTAGGATAACCGATATGATTTTACTGTCTGCGCTTAGACAGGGATTGTTCGCCTGTTTCCACATTACGGAATTATCCGGGTCAGAATATATATATATATATTAATTTGGCAGAATGCGGCCATGGTCGGGCCATGCATACTACTTGTGTACGGTCATTTTTAAAAGTGCGGATTAGTTGTGAATTGTTCATCATGAATGTTGCTTCCGCAACACATGTGTATGTATATTTGCTAGCGTTTGGTATTGTGTGGTGTTATTTATGTATGTACATTTGGTACTAAGGTTGTCGTTTGTTTTCTTGTGTTGGGGAGATTGATCTGCCTTTCGTTTTCCCCTTCCCCTCGCGCTTCGTTAGGGAACCCTGAAGCCACTTGAGAACCCTGAAGCCACTTGATGCGACTCAAGTTTTTCCTCTTCTTTTGTTGTGATGTCGTGTTGAATTGTTGTCTGTGTCGTGTTGTTTATGTAAATGTTGGGGGTGATAATTCAGCAGCCTGGATTGAATAATCTGTTTGCAATGTATCATATGGAGCGTCGGTCGATGAAAAGTTAGTTGGGAAGGCAGTAGGGAAAGGATGACTATGTTTTTTGTTACCGCCCTGTTCGCGAGAGTGGGTATTCAAATGAAACTATGCACGGGAGAGATATTTTAAAAATTGAATATACACAAGATTATAAAATTAGATTCAATACATAGTGAGGCGAATGAGGTATGCCAATCCGAAAGATAACTTTTGGCCGGCTGATAGCCGCAGCTGTAACAGTATTTCAAGCCTTGCTGCCTGCTTATCTGATAGATTGTATATCGTTATATGTTATAATTGCGCGCCTGGCTTCTAAATTCAAAGACCAGTTTATTTGTTTTCTGTCTGACCAGCTGTTCGAGTGATATAAAATGTAGGTCAGTTTTTCGATGTGGATTAGTGTTTGGCCCGAACCATGCCGCATTCCGAGTGATGTCCCCAGGGTTGTTTGGGCGTCGGTTGTAGGGCTGAGTGTAGGCTTCCGCAGAGAAGTTACCCCCCCCCCACCACCTCAGGTAGGGAGATAACTATTCGAAAGTGGAGATTGGGAGATTGATGTTCGCGTGCCCTCGATGCGGTCTTCTCGGCCTTGCTAATCGGGTCCGTCCGCCCTAGTGTAGGGATGTGGGCCAGTCATGTGTCAAGGATTGATGATGCCTTGTTTTGCTGCACATGGCTGGTCGGTCCACGAGCTGGACGGTTGTAGAAGTGGTACTCACATATCAAGGTCAGTAGCACCTTGTTGGCCTTCGGGCATGAATATGTGAGTAGCAGTAGAGGTAGGGGTGGTCACCAGAGAGGGTGACGTGTTGGGGCGGTCCCGTGGAGTTGGCATGGCGGAGAGAGCTCGCGTGGGGATGGTCGCAGTGTGGTTGAGATTTTCAGTCCTGGGAGGGGTGGACAGAGGAAGGTCCTGGTTGTAACGCGAGCTTTCGGGTCTCAGTTGTTGATTGTAGGATGTCTTAGGAGGTCAGAACTCAGGGAGCTCCCGAACTTGTCTTTCTTCTTTTCTCCTCCTGTCTCTTGTCGCTGTATGCTGACCCTGATCAAGTCAGCATGCAGTTCCCACACATTTGCACAGATACACCCACATGCACACAGGCATACACACTACACTTCTCACTTCTTCTTCCTTCGTTTTCACCCTGAGCCTCTGTCTTCCTAAGAGCGATATTTTCCTGAGATTACCCAAGGGAGCTCGAGTCCTGAAAATTACCCTGGGCGGTCATGTGAACCGCGAATGAGTGGATCTTTTGGGGCAACCACGTTGCCCTTTTGGGGTGAGGGTGTGCCGAAGTATTTAAGCTTAAATTATTCGGCGTACGTCGCGGCTACAGTGCCGTCTGTATAACGGGTTCAAGGGTTGCTTGCGCAGCCACGGCTTCACGGTATCGTTTAACCTTGACCGTGACGTGGCGATAATTGTGTGTGTACGTAATCAAGCATGCCGCGCCATTCAGCTGATTTGTGAATTTTCTGTTCGCGTGGTATAGCAGGTATCGACATTCGCCCTCATTTCTTCTTTTGCATTCAAACGGGACACTGGTCTGGCGGCGTTATGAATTAAGATTCATCTTTTGAACTAAGTTCGTGATCATTTAAAGAGCTTCAGGTGAGCCAAAGTGTTGCTTTAATATTAATTAACTAAGCGCTTGCGGGGGTATTATATTATGATATATGTACGTCTTTTTGTGTGTGTGAGATTTTTGTGTGTGTTGCGTCTGGGATGGTTAAGAGCACGTTGCCGACTTGCCTTGGCTTGCATAAAAATTAAATAGAACTTGCCGTTACAACTATATTCCAATGTAAAGTAATAAAGATTTAAGGTTAAAGGTTAAGGTTAATAATTTAATTCTAAAAGTGGATAATTTAAAGAGAAATTGTGAGGAGTAATATTTATGTTGACACTTAATTTTCGGAATGGAATTGTGACAGTGAGTGTGTCTGTGATCTGTGCTTACCGGGGCGAGAAAGAATTGTGTGTGGGTATTTTTTCCTGACGGCTACTTACAAATAAAATGTTTTCCAGGGTTCCCGCCTAGCCGAGATGGAAAAGGGGAAAACGAAGATGGGGACAGAACATCGGTCGTCATCTGCAGACTATCGCAGCACCACCCCGATGCCGTCAGACCTCGAGAAATCCCCACACTGCCAGCCCAAAATGACTGCCCTAAGGAAGAAATGAAGCACAGAATTTCGGAGACACCAGTGGTTACACCCCAGTCAACATCAGCGCGCATTCTGGGTAACAACAAATCGTCTAAGCACAGGTGGGACCTTTCCTATATTTTAATCCACAAAACACAAAAAGAAACAGCAACCTATTGCAGTTAAAACATGAAATGAAAGACATCTTCACAACCGTAATTTTAGATGTTCAATGACCAACTGTCTATTATAGCATGTCCGGTGGACTTATAGTGACTAGTGTAATTAAAGAGTTAAATAATCTACCTGTTGAAGAATGTCAATTACTATGCTATATTTTATAGCACACCATTTGCCTTTGTCGTGATTAGTGACCTAGCATAATTTAAAACTGGTAGTTGGGCAGTTTAATTAACTGTTTCTTATGAAGATAAAATGCCATTAACAACTTGTACTTAACGCATTGATAATAACTATGGAGTAGTTCCGTCCTAAATCTTCTTGTGGGTACAGGTCCTTATTAGGGGGGGGGGGGCTGTTACAGAATTGAGCCAGTGTAATTCTTGTAGTATGACACCTTAAATTTTTTCTTAAGCGGGCAACTGGTGTGTGTAAGTCATGGTGATAGTATTAAGATATATATATCTATATATACATGTATTAATCCTGTGATGCATAATTTATTTTAAAAGGAAAAGAGAAATATTTTATTTGGCAAGTATAAAACGGCATATTACATGTTCTCGTTAGGCATGATGTATCATTGTTTGAGGGTTAGTTTAATTCATAAAGTTTCTGTAGATTCAACCTTTAGTAATTGTTTATTAGAACTTATTTAGAAAAGTCATGTGAATAAAGGTTAATACTTAGTGATGTCAGCTTATGTGAAGGCAATGCACTTAAAGGTGTTTGAATAATTTGTTGTTAATTAATTATATTCAAAATTAATTCCTTGTTAATATTGCCAATTGTTATTCAATATTGGAGAGATGCACGTTTATTAATGATAGTGGAAAATATAGCCGTGCATATTGTAATAACGGTGTGATTATTATAACAAGAGAACACTAATAAAAGCTGTTATCGTTTGCAAGTGTTTTATTGCAAGTCCTGTCACGATGGGCTCAACTCAATTTTTCTTCCGTCTAGACCGCTGGTCTAGTTTTAATAATTAAGTAACGACCCCTGAGAAAAAAAAAGAAAAACCAAAAAAAAATTAAAAAAAAAAATTAACAAAAATTTTATAAAAAATTCAGGGGGACGTTTCAATGGTAGCAGAGCGTGGTTTAGATCAATGGGCTGAAATGTGACAGGGCTTGCAAGTAATTTGGGCAGTTCAGATAGATTCTAGGGCAGTAAGGGAGAGTCCAATAATATATATATATATATATATATATATTATCTGTTGAGGTTTAAGCAAGGAAATTAATTTAAAGGAAGGTTTTATTGGTGTTGTTCCTGTTAATTGGTTTATAAAATGTTAATGTTGTTGTGTGTATATGAATCTTATGTATGTAAACTGGACGCAACATGTATATAGGTGTGTAACTATGTGAAGGTCACACACGCATTTACACGATTGTTTGAGTAGCTTGGTTTCCTTGTGGGATTTTGAGTACGTTTACTGCATCAAAATTTTTTTTACCTTGCCCAACGCTGTCAGACCTTGTTGAAGTTGGTCGGGACCTGTTAACCCGTGTCGTATTGACCTGCATGGTTGTAGGATAACCGATATGATTTTACTGTCTGCGCTTAGACACGGATTGTTCGCCTGTTTCCACATTACGGAATTATCCGGGTCAGAATATATATATATATATTAATTTGGCAGAATGCGGCCATGGTCGGGCCATGCATACTACTTGTGTACGGTCATTTTTAAAAGTGCGGATTAGTTGTGAATTGTTCATCATGAATGTTGCTTCCGCAACACATGTGTATGTATATTTATAGATGGTATTATGCTAGCGTTTGGTATTGTGTGGTGTTATTTATGTATGTACATTTGGTACTAAGGTTGTCGTTTGTTTTCTTGTGTTGGGGAGATTGATCTGCCTTTCGTTTTCCCCTTCCCCTCGCGCTCCGTTAGGGAACCCTGAAGCCACTTGAGAACCCTGAAGCCACTTGATGCGACTCAAGTTTTTCCTCTTCTTTTGTTGTGATGTCGTGTTGAATTGTTGTCTGTGTCGTGTTGTTTATGTAAATGTTGGGGGTGATAATTCAGCAGCCTGGATTGAATAATCTGTTTGCAATGTATCATATGGAGCGTCCGTCGATGAAAAGTTAGTTGGGAAGGCAGTAGGGAAAGGATGACTATGTTTTTTGTTACCGCCCTGTTCGCGAGAGTGGGTATTCAAATGAAACTATGCACGGGAGAGATATTTTAAAAATTGAATATACACAAGATTATAAAATTAGATTCAATACATAGTGAGGCGAATGAGGTATGCCAATCCGAAAGATAACCTTTGGCCGGCTGATAACCGCAGCTGTAACAGTATTTCAAGCCTTGCTGCCTGCTTATCTGATAGATTGTATATCGTTATATGTTATAATTGCGCGCCTGGCTTCTAAATTCAAAGACCAGTTTATTTGTTTTCTGTCTGACCAGCTGTTCGAGTGATATAAAATGTAGGTCAGTTTTTCGATGTGGATTAGTGTTTGGCCCGAACCATGCCGCATTCCGAGTGATGTCCCCAGGGTTGTTTGGGCGTCGGTTGTAGGGCTGAGTGTAGGCTTCCGCAGAGAAGTTACCCCCCCCCCCCCACCACCTCAGGTAGGGAGATAACTATTCGAAAGTGGAGATTGGGAGATTGATGTTCGCGTGCCCTCGATGCGGTCTTCTCGCCCTTGCTAATCGGGTCCGTCCGCCCTAGTGTAGGGATGTGGGCCAGTCATGTGTCAAGGATTGATGATGCCTTGTTTTGCTGCACATGGCTGGTCGGTCCACGAGCTGGACGGTTGTAGAAGTGGTACTCACATATCAAGGTCAGTAGCACCTTGTTGGCCTTCGGGCATGAATATGTGAGTAGCAGTAGAGGTAGGGGTGGTCACCAGAGAGGGTGACGTGTTGGGGCGGTCCCGTGGAGTTGGCATTGCGGAGAGAGCTCGCGTGGGGATGGTCGCAGTGTGGTTGAGATTTTCAGTCCTGGGAGGGGTGGACAGAGGAAGGTCCTGGTTGTAACGAGAGCTTTCGGGTCTCAGTTGTTGATTGTAGGATGTCTTAGGAGGTCAGAACTCAGGGAGCTCCCGAACTTGTCTTTCTTCTTTTCTCCTCCTGTCTCTTGTCGCTGTATGCTGACCCTGATCAAGTCAGCATGCAGTTCCCACACATTTGCACAGATACACCCACATGCACACAGGCATACACACTACACTTCTCACTTCTTCTTCCTTCGTTTTCACCCTGAGCCTCTGTCTTCCTAAGAGCGATATTTTCCTGAGATTACCCAAGGGAGCTCGAGTCCTGAAAATTACCCTGGGCGGTCATGTGAACCGCGAATGAGTGGATCTTTTGGGGCAACCAGGTTGCCCTTTTGGGGTGAGGGTGTGCCGAAGTATTTAAGCTTAAATTATTCGGCGTACGTCGCGGCTACAGTGCCGTCTGTATAACGGGTTCAAGGGTTGCTTGCGCAGCCACGGCTTCACGGTATCGTTTAACCTTGACCGTGACGTGGCGATAATTGTGTGTGTACGTAATCAAGCATGCCGCGCCATTCAGCTGATTTGTGAATTTTCTGTTCGCGTGGGATCGCAGGTATCGACATTCGCCCTCATTTCTTCTTTTGCATTCAAACGGGACACTGGTCTGGCGGCGTTATGAATTAAGATTCATCTTTTGAACTGAGTTCGTGATCATTTAAAGAGCTTCAGGTGAGCCAAAGTTTTGCTTTAATATTAATTAACTAAGCGCTTGCGGGGGTATTATATTATGATATATGTACGTCTTTTTGTGTGTGTGAGATTTTTGTGTGTGTTGCGTCTGGGATGGTTAAGAGCACGTTGCCGACTTGCCTTGGCTTGCATGAAAATTAAATAGAACTTGCCGTTACAACTATATTCCAATGTAAAGTAATAAAGATTTAAGGTTAAAGGTTAAGGTTAATAATTTAATTCTAAAAGTGGATAATTTAAAGAGAAATTGTGAGGAGTAATATTTATGTTGACACTTAATTTTCGGAATGGAATTGTGACAGTGAGTGTGTCTGTGATCTGTGCTTGCCGGGGCGAGAAAGAATTGTGTGTGGGTATTTTTTCCTGACGGCTACTTACAAATAAAATGTTTTCCAGGGTTCCCGCCTAGCCGAGATGGAAAAGGGGAAAACGAAGATGGGGACAGAACATCGGTCGTCATCTGCAGACTATCGCAGCACCACCCCGATGCCGTCAGACCTCGAGAAATCCCCACACTGCCAGCCCAAAATGACTGCCCTAAGGAAGAAATGAAGCACAGAATTTCGGAGACACCAGTGGTTACACCCCAGTCAACATCAGCGCGCATTCTGGGTAACTACAAATCGTCTAAGCACAGGTGGGACCTTTCCTATATTTTAATCCACAAAACACAAAAAGAAACAGCAACCTATTGCAGTTAAAACATGAAATGAAAGACATCTTCACAACCGTAATTTTAGATGTTCAATGACCAACTGTCTATTATAGCATGTCCGGTGGACTTATAGTGACTAGTGTAATTAAAGAGTTAAATAATCTACCTGTTGAAGAATGTCAATTACTATGCTATATTTTATAGCACACCATTTGCCTTTGTCGTGATTAGTGACCTAGCATAATTTAAAACTGGTAGTTGGGCAGTTTAATTAACTGTTTCTTATGAAGATAAAATGCCATTAACAACTTGTACTTAACGCATTGATAATAACTATGGAGTAGTTCCGTCCTAAATCTTCTTGTGGGTACAGGTCCTTATTAGGGGGGGGCTGTTACAGAATTGAGCCAGTGTAATTCTTGTAGTATGACACCTTAAATTTTTTCTTAAGCGGGCAACTGGTGTGTGTAAGTCATGGTGATAGTATTAAGATATATATATCTATATATACATGTATTAATCCTGTGATGCATAATTTATTTTAAAAGGAAAAGAGAAATATTTTATTTGGCAAGTATAAAACGGCATATTACATGTTCTCGTTAGGCATGATGTATCATTGTTTGAGGGTTAGTTTAATTCATAAAGTTTCTGTAGATTCAACCTTTAGTAATTGTTTATTAGAACTTATTTAGAAAAGTCATGTGAATAAAGGTTAATACTTAGCGATGTCAGCTTATGTGAAGACAATGCACTTAAAGGTGTTTGAATAATTTGTTGTTAATTAATTATATTGAAAATTAATTCCTTGTTAATATTGCCAATTGTTATTCAATATTGGAGAGATGCACGTTTATTAATGATAGTGGAAAATATAGCCGTGCATATTGTAATAACGGTGTGATTATTATAACAAGAGAACACTTATAAAAGCTGTTATCGTTTGCAAGTGTTTTATTGCAAGTCCTGTCATGATGGGCTCAACTCAATTTTTCTTCCGTCTAGACCGCTGGTCTAGTTTTAATAATTAAGTAACGACCCCTAAGAAAAAAAAAGAAAAACCAAAAAAAAATTAAAAAAAAAACAACAAAAATTTTATAAAAAATTCAGGGGGACGTTTCAGGTTTATCAGCTACTACATATTAACTTATTATAACATCTTACCTTACTGATCACATTTTAATACATATATATACAGACAGAGCCCAGCCTGCAATTTTTTTACACTCTCACAAACACACAGAATTATAAAACTCTTAACATTTTAATAATGTCCCTCCCCCCCGTCGGCAACGTGGTTTTCGGTTAGTCATTATTACTCCCCTTTTTAAACTTTTTGTTGTTAGTGTCCGAAAAAATCGATATACGTGTTCTCCGTTTTTTTGTTCCGACCGCGGTCACATGAGTCTCACTGTTATTTTACTGTTATATCAGTTAAAAAAAATTTTGTTTCTGAGCCCGGTTTGTCGGGCGGCCTGCGCAGGCGAGAGTCGACAAAAGACTGCCAGCGTCTCTCTGCTCCCCACTCCTTGAGCATTTTAGTTGAGACGACGGACATCAATGCCTTACAGTTAGTCGTCACAGTTTCGTCCTATGCTATGCATGTAGTTGTTGGAGTGACGATAGCGGACGATTTCAACTAGGCACTGGCTAACTTCACAAAAGGGCCATGATTTCCTGCCGCCCAAACGCACATTGCTGAATTAAATCTGCTCAAGCCATCTTGCTTTAAACCAAACTCGGCGTCCTGGCCGAGCGCGTACTTGCGTAGTGGCGTGCGTGCATTGCCACACATGTACAGAGTTCTGCGAATTTTTTAGGGTGGCGTGAATTCTTTGCCGCATTCCTCGACAACAACTGCGTCTTACTGCTTTGTTTCAAACTGTTCTACTGGCCATGAGTTCTGTAGTAATGGACATAACGTTTGTTGTACTATAAAGCTTTCACCATGATTTTTAGAAAAGCCCGTACCAAATGAAATAAATACAAAGACGAATACCCCATACTGTGAAAAATAAAATAACCCAAATTTTGACACGTTACAATTTTAATTTTTATGACTATTTATATCAAAGTATACTGGTTGCAAAATAATAACTTTGTAGTATATTAGATTGTAGTACAATTCAATTTTTGTATTGAATACTGAATTAATCTTATTTGCCCAACAGAAGTGCTTTAATCATTATTTTTTTACAGGAAGTATTGAGAGACAAGTCCTCACCACTATCAACTGACTGCAGAGAGTGGCCATCTAAAATCACCAGTAATGTCCGGAAGTTGCTTGTTGAGCGAGGTCCAATACAAGTAAAAGACATAAACTTTCCCCTTGACTCTAAAGGTAGGAAATTTTCTCCAACTCATTATATAAGAAAACTTTGTAATGGGGAACAAGTCCAAAGAATGTGGCTGATGTATTCTATATCAAAAAAATCTGTATTTTGTTTTGTCTGCAAACTTTCTGGAAATCTAGATTCATCTCTTGCTGGAGATAAAGGGTATTCAGCCTGGCAGAATTTGTCAAAGATTTTGAGTAGTCATGAGAAATCTCCAAACCACATAAAGAATTATGAATCCTGGCGAGAACTGTGCTTATGTTTACGTTTAGATAAAACTATTGACAAGGAAAATGAAAGATTAATACAAGCAGAAACAGAACACTGGAGTCAAGTACTCAAAAGATTGTTGTGCATTGTTCAATTTCTCGGCACCCAAGGGTTGGCATTTAGAGGAACGAATGATACTCTTTTCATGAGTAATAATGGTAATTTTCTTAAACTAGTCGAGTACACTGGTAAATTTGATGTAGTTATGGCTGAGCATGTTAGAAGAGTATCATCTGAAGAAACACAAGTACATTATTTAAGTAAAAGAGTACAAAATGAATTCATCAGTCTCCTTTCCTCTAAAATTCAAGACCATATTTTAAATAAACTAAGCAAAGCAACATATTATTCTATCATACTGGACTGTACACCAGATGTCAGTTACACCGAGCAGATGACGATGGTTGTAAGATTTGTTCAGGTAAATGAGAATGCAGAAGCATCCATAAAAGAACATTATTTAGGTTTTGTGCCCATTAATGACTCTACAGGTGAAGGACTCACACAGTGTTTGTTAAATGAGTTGTCAAGACAACATCCCATTGAAGAACATGAGAGGCCAAGGTTACGATAATGGCTCCAACATGAAAGGCAAGCATGTTGGAGTGCAGAGGAGGTTACTTGACTTAAATTCACGGGCATTTTTTGTGCCTTGTGGAAGCCATTCTCTCAACTTAGTGGTTAATGATGCAGCGCTGTCATGCCCGATTGCAGTAGATTTTTTTAGCATTGTGCAAGAAGTGTTTAACTTCTTTTCTGCTTCTACATATAGATGGAGTATCTTAACAGAAAACGTATCAGCTTTGACAGTAAAACCTCTGAGTAATACTCGCTGGGAGAGTAGGATTAACGCTTTGTTGCCCCTCAGATATCACATTGACAAAGTGTACGATGCTGTGTATGAAGCCTCACAAGACCAAAAGCTTGACGCCTTTGGCAGAAATTCAGCTTTGGGAATTGCCAAAAAACTACAGAGTTTTAAGTTTCTTTGCTGTGTTGTTACTTGGCATGAAGTACTGTTCAAAATAAATATGGTGAGCAAGGTTGTACAAAACGTCACATCTGACTTACAAAGTTCAATGGGTCTTATCAAAAGTATTCAAAGTTTTCTTGAAAACATGAGATCTGATGATGGGTTCAATAGTGTAATTACAGATGCTAAGGAGCTTACAGAGAAAATTGGAGTCATCGCTGACTTTGAGAAAGAAGTCCAAGTTTGCCCAAGAAAAGTAAAAAGGCAGTTCTCTTATGAAAGTGACGATCAACCTATAGTGAACTTGGATAGCAAAAAATCGTTTAAAGTGAACTTTTTTAATGTTATACTTGACACAGCAATAGCATCTCTAAAAGAAGGGTTTGAGCTCATGGAAAACCATAGCAACGTTTTTGAATTTCTGTATAACATTAATTCTCTCAGGACGTGGAAACAAGAGAAGTTGAAGACAGTATGTACAAATCTTCAAACTACACTAACTGTTGGAGAGGATCAAGATGTTGATGGAAAAGACCTCTTTAACGAGCTTCAGATACTCGCACCCATGTTACCCTATGGAAGCTCTCCAACGGAAGCCTTAAGTTTCATAACGAAAAATTGCTTTGTAGATATATTTCCCAATGTTTTCGGAAGTTTAAGAATACTTCTGACTCTTCCAGTGGCCGTTGCCAGTGGTGAAAGAAGTTTTTCAAAATTGAAAATAATAAAAACTTATTTAAGATCTACCATTAGTCAAGAACGTTTAAGTGGACTGGCTTTGATGGCCATTGAAAAAACTTACGTAACGATTGACTTTCTTGTTTAAAATAAATCTGTGTTAAAGATTTTTCCAGAATTTAATAACAAGTAGTTTTACAGTAATTAAAAAAGATTTAAAACAGTTGTATAACAAACTACACTGTTTGTCAAGTTAGACCTGTTTAATAAAGAATGTCAAGGTACAAAGCTGTGTTTGTTTTTAATGACAATACTATCCTCCACCATCCTAAAAACAGCAAACAATAACAATTATTAGTCCTGCAGTTTTTACACACTATATTGAAGACGGAAGGGGGGGCGCCAAAAATTTACCCGCTTACACTTAAACAATGCCTTGGACCGGCTCTGCACACGTGACATTGAAAACAGAAAAATGCAGGTACAGGAGCTTTAAAATCAGACTTTTTGAGCTTCTTACACAGTTTATATTTTTCCTCCTTCACTACTCGTTCTAAGGGTTTATCATTAACATCACAGTCCTTATCTGCTACTTCACTTTCATTTTCTTCATTCACTACTTCCCTCGCTTCCGATCTCAATTCTGTCGATAATTCTCGGTTCTCGCGTTTATTCTCACTGATTGGCTGTTCTACTTGTACTCTGTGCTCGCTTAATTGTTGTGTCATGTTCTGTTTAATGTCTTTTCTTAATTGACTATAGCTTTCATTAATGCTCTCTTTACAATCATCCAATTTTTCTTTTAGCCGCTCGGTATTTTCTGCCAGTTTTTCCGTTGTTTGTTTAGTAATTTCCGCCATTTATTCCCTTATTTGTTTATTATCTTCCCTTGTTTGTTTAGTGTTTTCCGTCATTTGTTTAGTGATTTCCGTCATTTGTTGTGTTAATTTTTCCGTTGTTTGTTGCATTAATTGTTGTAGTATTGTGGCTATGTCTATGTTTGTTTTTGTATATTGTATTGCGCTGATTACGTTTTCTTCTGCTTGTCCCCTTGCCTCTGAAGAAACCGGCACGATTCCGTTATCGGTTAGTTCGTCAAATATTCTCGTCTTCCCCATTTGGTTATTAATTTCAAATTCCCCTTCATTACTATCATTTACATCATAATTACTCGCCATTTTTACTTCACTATTTTTAGCTTCTTTAAAATTCCTTAATTTCTTACTTTTACTACGTGTTAACATTAAGTTTTAAATTCTACACATATATCTTTTTACTGCCTACCTCATCTCATTCTACCGAGCTTATTAGTTATGAATTTAAGCTCCACATTGTTGGGCGACAAATATAACAATCTTTTTGGGATCTCCTTTTATTTCGGGGTGTTTAATATACAGCGTTTTAATTTCACTTTTGTGCTAAATATAAAGATTCTTAATTCTACAGTGTGATTGCGTCTGACAACTAAATATATCTGCTCGTTTAACTTGTGAAATCAATAATTACTGTTGGGCGCCAGAGCAGAGTACCTCAGAGTTATCAAATAATGACACTTTCTCGTTCAGATTCTAATAATAATCTATATTGATTCTTTCATAATACAGACATGTAGATTAAAATTCTAATACTCCATACTACACATTCTTTATATGGTATCAATTGATTTATCACTTGTCAAACTTATAATTACTTATTAAAACAAATTTTAATTGATTCACTAATCTTCAGAATTACAATTGCTCATCATATAAATTGAATTACTAGTTTGCAATATTACATTTACTCACACAACATAAATAATTAATCGATATCATTTTAAGGCACATCATAATATTCTATCAACCATTATGAATCTAAATTCTTGGATTTCGTTGTCCATAACGTGTCCGTTACTTAACTAAATATCACTATATATCACACACAGCTTCGATCTTTCGAAAAACTATCTCATCACCAACAACAAGACGAACAGCGCTACTTACGACAGCCTCTGATGAAGCCTTCTATAGGTGAAAGCCGGTTTAGGCTGTAAGGTAAAACTTTACGTTTTTACTTATAAAAAACTTAGTGTTCCAGATTGGTCAATATTATAGTGATATTCATTATGAATCTCTTAATATACTAACATTTGCATGTAAATTAGCCTCTTACTTAATTCCAATGTTTACTATATCTTAATTTATTTATTACGTTTTGTTATATAGAGACTTAGCTACATCTACACATCTACTTATTATTCTTCTTGAAATGTCATAATACATAAATTACTTTGCTTAGGATCTGAACGAACTGTGGGGTCTTTTAGAATGAGATAAGTTAAATTTAGTAGACATTAATTGCTATGTTTGAAATAATTGGTTATAAATTGTTATTATAGAATTCTGTTACTTGTTTTGCAGGATTCCTCTGATATGACTGGTGTTTCCACTTTGATCAATACACTTCACTCCAGTAATAAGCACATTTGATTTACGGTATTACTTTTGTATCATACGTTCGCATTTATACTATGGACGCACACATAGATATAAATATACTTCTTGTTCCGTATTTACGCGCACATAGGTATAAATATCTTCTTGTTTTGTACTTATGCGCACATAGGTAAAAATATCTTGCTTTGTATTTATGCGCACATAATAAATATACTTCTTATCTCGTAGTTCCGCGCACTAATCTATATGTTTTTTCCTCCCACGGTACTAATTATTCTTTCCGACTCTTTATCATAACAATTTAGACATTATGTATACGTTTGGAGTAACGTTGCCGTTATAATTACATTACTGGAGTTATTTACTGAGTGACATAGACTCCTACCCCATCAGACTTTGATAGACTCCCCTGATTTATTAACATATTCTCTTTTTATAGTTTACTTGGAGATACCCTCTCTTCCGTCATAGCTAATTCCTTTCCCATTGGTTCTATTTTGAAAATTTCCCCGGTATGTTTGAATATACCCATTCAGACATCGTAATTCTTTCGCGCTTCCTATTGACGCTACTGCTTATTGGTCAATGAGTTCGGGCATGAAGTTTTACCGCGTGGCTGTTTAACTTGCTAAAAACGTCGCTACTTTCTAACTTTCACACTTTATGTTGGGGTGAATCCCATTGTGTTTTGAAGGACATTGCCTCGCCTTTCTAACGGGACTTACGCATTTTTTGCTGTTTTGATCATACAAAGCATTTTATGTTTTTATGACATGCAAGGTACAGGCTTCTATTATATTTTTATTTTGGCTGGCGACAGACTGTCGGCATACTGGGCCTCACCCTGTCCCTTCTTATTCTACATTTTTTTCTTTTTACATACATAACAATTTCTTACTTACTATTACTGTTCATAATTCAATCATACATTATTAATAATTGTATAACATATTTGCTTAATTGAGAACTTGTAAAGTTATGTTATAATACTTATCTTATCTGTGCACTACCGTTATCTTATCTACCCTATAAAGCACTTAACATTCCAATATCATGACTCACATATGAAACTTTCGTTTCTGACTAATACTGACGAATATAATTTGCTTAATACAGCAATTGATTTATTTAAATTTAAAACTTTTAATTTTTCACTCGATTTTTTCTATTTATTGAGCGCAAAACGTTGCTGCACCAAAATTCTATGCGATGTACAAGGTCGCATAGAATAAATAAGTCGATATCTTAGATATGGAAATGTTGGCTTTAATTAAAGATTTTCTTAAATTTAGACAGCACAGATTTTACTACAGTTTTTTTTAATACAAATAAAATAAATTAATAGTTCTGTTTAAATAAATAAATAAATTACCCCTTCTTTGGTAAATACAAATTAATAAACAGTTTCTGTTGACCTTCAATATTACTTTAAAATAATTCTTACACACTAATAACATACACGTTAATTACTATAAGTTTCTGTTTCTTATTAGTTTCTTATTGTTTTATTTAGTTTTATTATAAATGGGTTCAGTTTCCTGAATAAGATGAATAGTGGGGTGTTTCTCCTGGTTCCCTGGTGAATGTGGACAGCTGCTCTTTCCAGGTAGTCGTCAGGATACCGCCAGTCCTCCTGTGGTTCTTCTCCAGGGTCTCCTCCTTCAGCTCTCAAGGTCATTGTACGGGTTGGGTACTTCTATGACAATGTTTAATTTAATTATTAGTTAATTAGCCTAAATAGCTCCGGAAACTTGATATGTTCATAGAAACCTAATCAGACAATCTTGAAACTATTACCAAATTAGCACTCGAATAATCATTCACGCACTTTACTATTAGTGTTCGTAACTCCTGACAGAACTATCATACTGAATCAGAGTTAACGATTACACGTTATAGAGAGTACGTTTCTGAGTACTACCATAGACTGCCTTGCATCTTGTCACGGGACAGATCGACTGATATATTAGCCTATCTGATTGGTCAAAACTGTTCCCTCACCCTTTCATTACAGTCCAGATAACATTCTACTTGTAAGAAATTGCATATGGGCAATGTAAAATGTGCAAAATAAACCGGTATAATTGTATTACTTTTCTTGTGGGTGATAAAACCTTTTTCTTTGAAAAACTCATATATTTTGTATTTCATATCATTAACAAACATTACTACCAGATTGGTCTTATTTTTATGCATAATCTTGTATGAGTCTTAAGTCAGACATTTGATTTGCATAAAAGTTATTTAATTTAATTCGTTTTTTATTGTTAATTCGTAAAACAGTTATTCACACGCGCACTCACCATATGCCTATGCATACGTTCGCACTATTTCACAACACTCATATTTTTTTATACAGTCAAAAATTAACTTAATTTAACAATTCTGACATGATTCTTACTGCCTATAATACAATGTTTCAACATGTAACTTTTACTTTGACCAGTTCTCATTGAAACATGGTATCATAAGTTAAGAGTGAATTTATTATTTTATATGCAAATCTCACCCATTTGCAATATAAACTGTTTAATGGAGTAAGTTATTTACAAAATATAAATACTTCAGAAAATTACAAAAAAACAATATGTAACATGTTTAAAACCATTTAAAACAATTTTATTTCTTTGTTGGCTCTGTGTGGTGCCAGTTGTCACCTGGTACTGAGTGCTATCCAACCATCTGTTTTTGTGCTCTTCAACCTGATGACTTGAGTTAGTATTGTTTCTGCATCACGGGGGACTAGCTACTGTTCATTTTAAGAGAATGTGTAACAACTCTTAATTTTCTTTTGGTTGGATTTGCCCATGTTCCTAATAACTTGTTATTGCAGTAATTTCATGTATGTCTTTGTCAAAAAAATGGTTTATTTCCGAAACTTCATCTAAAACATTTTGTCCACGTATGTCGCTATACTAAATACAGTAATAAAAATAATTACATGGTACAAAAATGTGCAAAGATTAAATAAAACAAAAGTAGAAATTAAAGAGAATTAAATGTACATATAAAGATGATGTACATGTATTCCTAACATACAGTCAGGTGTGCACTATTCAATTAGGCCTAAATAGTACACACTATTCCTGTGAAAGTGAAAACTTCATACCTAATGATAATTTGAAGAGATGCATGCCTATTGTGAAGCCCTGGGTGGAAAAAGTCTTCATATATGTACACTAACTAGAAAAAAGCCTATAAATGCAACTAAATTATGGTTTGCTTCGTGTCAGCGTAATGTCACAACTAACCCACCAACTTAAGAGAGAGGTGAGAACCCCATTATTCCTTGACAGCTACACAATCAAAAGCTTAAAGAAAGAACAATATTAGTGGAACAAAGCTACAACTAAATCGGATCTGCACCTACACAGTTGTGTAGGCACGGTTTGAGAGATGTTTCTGCACTTGTGTTGTGTGTGTGTTTTCTCAAAGCTCTGTTCATCATATAATGGTGTAGGATATATTCACTACACTTCAGTCACATATTTGTTACAACCTTTTCTTTTTTTGCTAGTAGTCTTTGTGTTTCACTCCTTGTTTTTTCTAGTATTCTTATAATTTTTTCAGTTACTTAATTCCAGGTTTATCTATGTCCTCTCTATCTCTTAGTCTTCTCAGTGTTTCTTCTTCTTCTATGGCGTCACAGTTCAGAGTCGAATCTTAGCCTCTATAATCATCTACCTCCATTTTCCTGTTTTTGGCGATTGATGTCCATCTTTTTATTTTAAGTAAGTATCAGCCTACCTTGCCACTGTGTCAATCCAGTGATGCTTGGGTCTTCCAACAGGTCTTCTGCCCTCGATTTGACTAAACAGTACCTTCTTAGGTATTCAGTTGCCTTCCAACCTAATGATGTGTCCTGCCCATTGCAATCTATGCAGTCAGATGGTGGTGAGTAGATCATTGTCTTTATATAGTTCCTCATTGTGACGTATTCTCTGTATCCCATTCACTTGGATTGGTCCATATATTCTACTCAAATTTCTCCTTTCAAAGATACTGACTATGTTAGCAGGCCGTTTATTCAGAGTCCAAGCCTTGCTGCCATATGTTATCACCGGTCTAATCATAACTGTATATAATGTGACCTTGGACTGATGGTGGATACTCCTTGTCTTGAATATAGTTGTCAATGAAGCATGATATGCTCTATTTGCGGCCTGTATCCTTTTTCTTATTTAATTTATTTCTTCATTATCTTCTGCAGTCCAATGTCCCAAATATTTAATTTGATTAATTATTTCCAGGTTTAGTGGTTCAATTTTAAACTATTCAAGTTTCCTGGTTTTCCTTCAAGTGATAATCATAACCTTTGTTTTAACTGTATTCACCTGTAATCCTATCTCTTCTGCTTCACTATCGAGTTCCTGGGAGGTCTCTTTTGCTCTTCCTTGGGATCTTGCTCTGCCATAATATTAATATCGTCTGCATAACCTACAATCTGGACCATTTTATGTTCTAATGTTGCATTCCTATCAATTGACAGTTTTCTGATCTCATATTCAAGTGCTAGGTTGAACAGGGTTGGTGCCAGCCCATTGTCCTGTTTAACCCTCTCGTGACATTAAATGGTTCTGTTGTACCCGTTTGCATTTTGATTTTGGCTGTTGTCTATATCATTGTCAATCTTGTCAGTTGTACTAATTTAATGGGTATTTGAAAGTACAGCATAATTTCAGAAAGTTTATTCCTATCTATGCTGTCATATGCTTATTTAAAATCTACAAAGATTTGTGTTAGGTCCAGATTGTTTCCCACATTTTCACCATCAGTACTTTGACTATGAAGATTTTGTCTGTAGTGGATCTTCCACTTCAGAAGCCACCTTGGTATTCCCCCAATATTCCTTCAACATATGGTTCCAATCTCTTCTGCAGTATTCAAGTGAATATTTTGTAACCTGTACACAACATTGAGATACCTCTAATTTCTGCAGTCTAATGTATTCCCTTTTTTTATGAATAGGTACTATTAATCTAACATTCCATTCTTAAGGCATATATTCCTCCTTCCATCTTTAATCAATTTATGCATCTCTCCTTCTATACCACTGTATTTTGTTAGTTCGTTTGAGATTGAGTCAACTCCTGGGGCTTTTTCTTCAAATACTGTATATCTTCCACTTCCTGCGGACTGTGATCTTTCACATGATCGTCATTTATTTGTTGTTCTTCAGAGTTTCCTTCCCCCCTTGTACTTGATACCTTTGGATTCAACAGTTTACAATTATTTTATTCCATCTGTTTTATTTTTAATTCATCCCCTATTATATTACCTTCTCTTCATAATAACAAAGATTCGTGTTGGCTATAAAGCCATCTTTAATGTTATTAATTTTCTGGTAGGCCAGTTTGGTATTACCATCTGTGAATTCCTACATATTTCTGTTGATTTCCTTCATTAGGGCAGTCCTTTTCTTTTTTGGGGCAGACTTTATTAACTCTCCTTCTTAATTCTTCATATTCCTCCCTTCTCTGTCTAATTGGTCTGCCGAGATATCGTTTATATGCATCAATTTGTTTTTAATGCATTCCATGCATTCTTCATTGAACCAGAAATACCTTTTTGTTTTTGGTCTCTCTCCCAGAACTTCCTTTCCTGTTTCTGTTATTTTGGTCTTTATTTTCTGCCAATGTTCCTTGATTCTATTTGGATTTGTATCTGTTATTTGTGGCTCCACAATATTTGATTTTTTAACTATTTCCTTTTGGTATACATCCTTTACCTTTGGGTCCCAAAGCTTGTTTATGTCCAGGGGTATTGTTTTAGTATTTGAACCTCCTGGTGGTTTCTTTATCCGCAATCTAAAGGTCGCTTTAACTAGAAAATGATCTGTCCCACAATGATCTATTTGATTGATGATTTTCTGGTCAGGTGACTTCCAAGTTCCTTTATGCATGTTCTTATGTGGGAATAATGTAGAGCTTATTTGCATATTCATACTTGCTGCAAAATCAATAAGCCATCAACCACTGTCATTGGATTCTTGATGCAAGCTATGATTCCCAATTGTTCCTTTGTATACTTTTTCCCTACCAACTTTCGCATTAGCATCTCCAACTATAATCTTTATGTCATTTGACGGGAGCTTGTAATATACTTGTTCCAGTTCTTGATAGAATGAATCAAGCTTCATCATCCTTCTCTTCTGTCAGTTCATAGATGTTGATAATGGATATATTAAAGCCATTATCAATTATTATATAATCAATTATATTATTATCAATTATATAATAATTGATATATATATATAAAGCTATTATATTAATGATATATTAAAGAATAGTGTCTTTATTCTTATTACACACATTCTATTGTTAACAGGTTCAAACCATTATATGCCGGATTTCAATGTCTTCCTAATTAAGAATGCCACTCTTCCTTCTTGTTGTCTTTGCCTCCCACTACTGACGATTGTATAGTCTTTGGTATCCCAAACAAAACAAACAAACAAAATAGTTTGTTAATTAACAGTATTATTATATCTTTCAACTTCATGATTTTTCAATCATTAAATTCTTGTCATTCTTCTGCAAAATGCCTTGTATTCAATGACTTTGTAAATATCTGATATGTGGCTATTAAATACTGAATTGTGTCTTTATGCACTGTGTGGAGCACATGCCAGTGATTGAAGAGTATACGTCATTAAGTTAGACCATTTCAAATTTAATGAGTAAATTTACAGTTACAAATGTAGCTGCCTGCCATCGATAGGTCAGTAGTGTCATGCGCACTGTTCGAAAAACATTGTTTGAAGCTATCAGGCCCAGATTTAGGTATCCTCCCGCCCCTAGACACTATTGTTAGCGCCCCCCAACAATTAACTTCTATATATTCAATTCTTGACTGCTGAAAATAGTCATTTCAACTATCTCTATTGCAGATATCTCATTTGATCTTAAATATAAAAGGGAAATGTGATGGAATTGTGAAAAAGACTACATTTTTTTAACTTTTATTAATATTTATTTATGTGTACACTTTAGTAATACAGATTAGTTTTATAACAAGTAATTTACATAGGCCTACTATCTTTTTATAGGTTTATTTATAGACCTATTTGGTTTGGTTTTATCATCAAACATAGTAAAATCAATGAAAGTAATGTAAATTGGATAAATAGAACAAATAATTTAAGAGTGATTGAATAAGATACCATATTACACAGATGGATTGATTTTACATTGGCTTTTGTCCTGCTTTGATCAGTGAAAATTCTTCAATAAGGCCTTCAAAGTTCATTTGTTCACTGTTTAAAAGTCCTGCCTCAACATGCAGGATTGAGAGTGAGTTGAGTTTTTCCTCATTCATTGTGGATTTAACACGATTTAATTCTTTTTATAACAGAAAACGTACGTTCTGCCCAACAGTTAGAGATAGCTGTTGTAACGAGTAGATCTTTATGTACTCTGTAAATGTGTATTTCGTGTGTTCGCCCCACATGTTGTGGTCGTTACTTTATGTTTACGCTGACGATGTCCGTAGCGATCTCTCGAATTACCAGTACATGCGAGTGGGAACCTTACCTGTTCTTTAATATGTGGTTGTATTTCCTGGGTGGCGCCAAATTGTTCAATCTGAAAACAATTAAAAAGAATAGGACGATGGAGCGTTCGTTCTATGATGGTATGGTGAATTCAAATTACTCCCGCCCTTTGCGAATTTCTTAATCTCGCTCGTAGTTTGCCGAGTTTCCGACGTGAGCGCTTACCGTCACTTTTGCTCGTCTCTATAATACACAAATCATATAATGCACTTTCCTATGAAATAAAGAACAGTGGTTACAACTCTGTACTAGTTTATTAAATTGTGATTAGTAGATATTCAGTATTATACAAAATTATATTTTGTTATTAAACAAATTTGCTCTGACAGTAAAAGACAATTATATCTCAAGGCTTGGTGAAATCGATTTTGAACGAGTTATTTAGACATGGCGTCTACTGAATGTTTATTATTAATTTCATTCAATGAATCTGGATTCTTTTGGTTTACGAAAAAATATCAATTTGATTACAATAAAGTACACTACCTTACATTACTAGTACTTTTTTCGTATAAGTTGTTCAAAATTTATTAATTTGGAATTTATTAATCTGGTCCGTGGCCTCGGTTGAATGTATTAGTTCTTCATCAGAGTGTTTGGTTCTTCATTTTAGTAAATTTGGTTACTTTTTCTTGTTTTAAATTAAAATTTGAGTCATTTACAGCTTGGCGTCTCTTCTTCTCGAGCTTCAATAATGGACTAACAGTTTCTAACGGAATATTCATAAATAACGTCTGGTTGTTATGGCAACAGATTGCCTCTCATTGGCTATTCATGACTTAAGCCCATTGTTATAATATTTGAATTTTTATTCAAAATGACTAAATATCTTCTGATTGCTATTATTCTTCTGTCTCCTAATCTAAGTATGAGATATTATCACAACTGTTCATATTTTCTTTCAAAGATCATTTTGACATCCCACAAAGCTGGGTTTGCTTATGTATTAATGTTTTGACAATTATGTTGATATTATCTAATTACATTTCTTTCTTATTTTATGTCCTTAATTTAACATTTATCTCTTAATATGATTCACTAATTATCATTGACTAGTTACTTGCCTTGGATTTGTTAATATCATAGTTAATTTCTTACAATTTGTAGTTTTTGGTTTTATACAGTTAGGCATTTCATAGGCCTAGGTAGTAATTGGCTATATTTTCTTATTTTATACAAATTATATATTATTTTCCCCTTATACATGTTTTGTTTTGTGTTACAAATGATTTTGGTTACTTTTTGAATTGATTTGGGTCTGTTTTATAATAATTGTATGTTTTAATTATTTTACAAAATCATGGTTTGTCTATTATTGTCTAACTGCTTTTCCAGTATTATTAGGTTTGTATGCATTTATCTTTTTTCTTATCTATATTGCCATTGTTTATTATTTGTCTATTATTTACTATTCTCTATAAAATATAACACAACATATAGGTTTATGGTCTGTATACTTCCTTCAGCCATATTCCTTTTCATAAACTTAATTGAACAAATCTTTAACAGTTATTATGCTACTCTTGTAACATTTTGTTTATTCTTATTTATTTCTTGGTGACAAACATCATCACACTATTTACTTTATCTAATTAACTATCCCTTTGAACATAGGATGTTTATTGATTTTGCATTTATATTCTTTACCACATTTTTTCTTTTCTAACTTTACTATCTAACCATGGTAACACTAACACTTTGACGCTCTCCATGGAATTTTTTCCCTGAATACCCTTGTATTCCTCATCTACACTTATTCTTAATCCTAATAATAACAATATTCTTATTTTCTAACACTTTTCACCAATAAACATTAGTGTTTATCACTGGTTTTTAGGTGTCTATACCTATCAGTAGGGTTTTCAATTTATTTTGGGGTTTTTACACTGGCACTTTTTATAGTATTTAAGTGTTACTAGTGGGTATTCCCTAACATTAAATTCTCTTTCTCACTTAATCATGTTCACTATCTATCTATCTCTCACTTCACAATGGTTAGTTATACTGTTAACAAGTTTCATATCATTATAGAGTTGTTTATAACATTTACTCTCTATTTACTTGGTTAGTGTACTTTAGTTTGTCATTACTTTATTGGATTTTAATAATTATCATTTACATTGATTAATTAGTCGATACTAATAATTATCATTTACATTTTGTAACTTTATTTTATTATTTACTTTTTATTATCGATAATTTTATAATTGAAATTTTCATCGGGCGCCATGTTGCAAACTGAAATACAACAAAATATGTATACTTACCTAAGGTCAGAATTCGTGTTAGCGAACCAGTACTTGCGGAATGTATTACCTGAAATAACTCACTCTGGCTTATATTGTTTACCAATGACATTACCTTTTATTATCAAAAAGACTCTACGTACATATGAAAATGACTCTACTGAACTATGTGCCAAACACGCACGTTACTATGCCTCGGGGTGTAGTCCCATTTATTTTGTAAACATATAATATCCCTTAAACATTTTATAAGCCCTCCAAAATAACATGTTTTATACTTGTTACATAATAAACATAATATATAGTTATTAAAAAATGACTTCACAACCCAGCACTTATTAATTATTGTAATGAAATATCCTCTCTCTCACTCGCACTCTCATTCGTGGTACAAAGTTTTAGTTAATTGACTTCCCCAAAATTGAGCTCATTTTAATTAATCAAATTTAAAAGAAAAGATTATCTAAACCCTTAGTTGGACTTTTTGGACCCCCCCATTTTTATGACTTAGCTGGAAATTCTTCGAAGATGTCCTATCGTTGATCTCACACTCTCGATGTTGTTGTAACCCAAAATTTGGGGTTTACATCGAACTGTTATTTTTAAAAAATACTGCACTTTCACATATTTAACAAACTCTTGGTTGTGTAAAATTTAGATATAAGTAGCTTTTTTGAGAATTGCTGGCTGGCACGCTACTCTGATGAGACGAGACTGCTAGCGGTTTGTAGCTATTCAATGCGGAGGTGGGGCAAACTGCGTCACTAGTCCTTTGTTCGAAACGGCCAAACCCTGTTGTTTACAAATGTATTTATTGCGTATCGCATTCCTGTAGCTGATGTCATCACTGGGTTAGGCTTGTTTACTTTAATACGACGAACTGTTTTTTGCTATTACTGTGATTTCCCCTGACCTCGACACAAACCCTGTCCGCTCAATATTACGTCGTTGAAAACTTTTGGAAAACTTTACGCTGTTTTCTTTATAGGGCTTTAAAAACAATTATAACAATTATACTTTATAACAATTATTTCCCAAAATCTTATAGGACCAGAATTGTACCGTTACAAAACCCCCTCAATGAGAGGTTTTATCCCGAAGCATAAAAACTCTCATTGACACATTCGTACTTCCTAAAGGGATCAGCTAGGATATGTTGCCACAGCCCCCTTACTATTTATATGAAAAGAATACAATAACTCACCCATGGTCCGATGATGGTGACAGTACCTGCATGACCTTACTGGACTTCTCCTTCGAGATCCCAACACCGTAAGGCCAATTAGGATCTTTACGCTCCTGCTCTGACACGCTGGCCAGCTCAGGACCGCCGTCACAGCATCACCAAACACTGAAACAATAAATCAAAAATATCAAAATTGTGGCTTGGTATAATGCTATATCCCTAACTGATCTGTTTCCCCTTAGCTATGTGCTGGTTTGTGTTAAGAAGCACTGGGTTTGCTTCAACTCAACAAGAATTATATAGAAGTGCCATTCTCTTCATTGACTACGCTTAACATTATAAAATTTTTTCGATTCCCATCGATAATAATTAACCCTTTTTTGTTTTCATAATTAATATAATTATAGAAGAAACACAAATCTTTATACTACAATTGAAACATATAATCCAAAATTTCTGGATACAATTACCAAAATTTCCCTCTTCCTAAAACATTTTATAAAAAAAATTTACTATTATTATTATTATTATTATTATCATTAACAGTAAGTAATCCAGCGCTGTTAACAATATTTACCCCTCTTTCTCCTCCACACACACTATTTCCCCCCTGAACTGTTGCGTTCAGTTGCCTCCACAAGGGCTGAGGCAGAAGGAGTGAGCACTTTTTTCTTTTCTCTCTCTCCCATCCTTGCTTCGGCGTTACAGAAACTTCAAGGTCAATACCCCTACTTATTATTTTATTACATGCCCCTAAGGTTTACCACCCATACTTAGGTGAAAATAGCCTATGCAAACAAATAATCTTAGCTTCCCCTGAATCTCCCATTAAATTTCTAAGTTGAACCAATTTCATAGGCAACCAACTATGGTTAGGTTTTACAAATTCTGCCCACAGCTGGTTGTCGTCCAAAACCACGATTAGTGCTGGTAAGACGGTAATCGCCCGAAATATGGGGAATCGCAATAGTTTGACACGTTGTGTCATATGCAGTTACATTTGTAACTACCCTAAAACTAACAATTTATACATACATATAATTCATGTTTAAATTCCTATGCTAATACATAATAAACATAATACATAACGATACACTCATAATTAACATTGCAAGTATTACATTAAAATAACCAATTCACATTTAAGCTTGATTAAAATTTATACACCTACATCTTTAAATTTGCGTATAAAATTATAACATTACATTTTAATTAATTAATTAATTAATACTTTTAATTATTAAACTTTTATTAATTAGCCATCAATTATTTATCATTTAATTCTATAAAATTCAAATTTATTATTAACATTCATATTACATTATTATTATTTCATTTCTTATTACCTTTCTACTATGAATTTTCTACTCTTCACATTTTTATCATTGATTAGTCTGGGTGACCCCTGTATTCACTATGATTTGACTTATTATATAGGCACTAACATTTATAATCTTAATCACTTTCTTCCAACAACTACTATTAACAACCAGATTTACATATTATGACACCAATCTCTCAATTATAAACCCCTTCACTAATTCCATTTAAATCCTCTGGCACTGCTCGTCTTTGCACTAGGATGTGTGTTCCCTACCTGGCCATATACATACCTAACCATTTGCCCTCCAAAATATCGGCAAACACTCCCTTAAACTATGCTATTACCTGCCACAACGCTATATGTTGGTCACTCCTTACACCTCACCCCCACTACAAAATATCATCATCAACAAATATATGTTTACCCTTTACTTTACTCACCTCTCTATATATAATCACTACTACTGTGTCCCTAAAATATCTAACACCCTCTTTGTGTGTTACTGGTATTTCACAATTCTTATTTATCTAACTCCCATTAACTTTAATTGACTAACTCACATGTCTTTATTTACACCCAGGCGCTATCCCTTTTTAAACACTTTTCATTACTGTAATCATTGACAATTGCATTAGAAAATTCATCCCTCACCTACTAATAACAATACATCTCAATATTCAAATATATATTATATGCTTAATCATTTATTATTCATTAGAAACTTTCTTCATTACAAATTAATAATTTAACTTCATTACACAAACTTTCTCTTGTACCACATTAATTGAGTAATTAATCTTCAATTGGGTCTTGGGGAATATTCAGCGTCAAAATGTAACTTCCGGCGCCGCGCGTGTACTATATTTCGGTGTCCGATGTGTACATCCAACTGTTTTCTTCACAAGTAACTAATGCCAGCTTATGGAGGTTATGTACGACAATGTAACTTAAATAAAATTTACTTTGTCAGTGTACATTAAAAGGGTGTATTTATTGGAAGTACAGAAATTAGTTTATATTTATCGCACATAATTACGGTACAGAGACGATTTTGGGAGGTTGTTGCTAAGTTTAACAATATAACTTAACCTTTTACATTTTTAAAATTAATTAGACTTAACAAACGTTTCCTTAGTTAGTGTACATTCAAAGGCTGTATTTATTGTTTGGATAAAAGGTTGTATATAACATTAACGGCTGTATTTATTTGAAGTAAGTAATGCCAGCTTATGGAGGTTATGTACGACAATGTAACTTAAATAAAATTTACTTTGTTCATGTACATTAAAAGGGTGCATTTATTGGAAGTACAGAAATTAGTTTATCGCACATAATTACGGTACAGAGACGATTTTGGCAGGTTGTGGCTACGTTTAATTATTTAACTTAACCTTTTAGATTTTTAAAATTAGACTTAACAGACATTTCCTTAGTTAGTGTACATTCAAAGGCTGTATATAACATTAAAGGCTGTCTTTATTCAAAGTACCGGAATTAAAACGTACTTCCAATTTAGAACCTAGTACAATCTAATGTATAACCAAACAAGTACATTAAAATCCTTTTTTCAACATAATGCAATAATAAGCAATGTGTAGTTTCTGTTAACATGCAAATGATTAAGTATTAATAATGGGTTACAGTGGAATTTAATGTTACTACGGTCTGAATTAATGCAAATAAAATTGGGAGAATCTCGTAAACATATTAAAGAATGCTTCTATATTACACACAAAATTATTACAGTACGGACCTTTGTTAATGAATAGAAACAAATTTGACTCTATACTTTAGTATGTACCAATAAAATTCACCTTTTTTCAAATACCAATATCTGTTGTTGTTTTTCATACCCTTAAAAAAAGGTCATTAACAACATACATTATGAGAAAACGTGATTACAAATAACCAGCCATTAGTTACTTAGAAGAAAATAGATATAACATTTACAAACATCAAATCTTCAATTCTCTCCCTATTTGTTTTATAAAAACTGGAGTTTCTACTGCAGGTTTTAAGTCCACTAACTACTTAATTAAATATACATAATTGTTCCTGTATCTTGTTGGGTAACATTATATTAATACATCTGCTTCCTACTCATATGTGCAAACAATGTTTTTAATGTACGGTCCTAAAATCTTTATCAACACTTTATATCTTTAAAATTTAGACAAAGTCTAATGAGCAACTTGGCCTAACCTGAATTTACATGACCTGGCTCAGAACAACTTTATTTTGGCAAATACAAAGATGAAGACTGGTTGCAATTTCTTCAGGGCTCACACCTGCTGCCAGGTCTAGTTCTATAACATGATAAGGAAGAAATAAATCAGCCCAAACCTGCAACCGCTGTGGGAAGGCTTTTACACCATTACCAATAAGATTAATGATGTCATCTAAGAATAACTCATTAGCTTTATTTTTAACTTTCATTAGTTTTATCTTGTTTAACAATTTTTAATGCAGTTTACTGGAGTAAAATCTTCTTATTGATAATGTTCTTATCAGTTTCATTACATTATTCTTATCTCTTTTTATTACCGTATCTCAGACAATATTTATAGTATACAATTTAGTTAATGACTTAGTATTTTGTTCTTCATGTATCATGGTCATGAAATGGTTTAAGTTGGGGCCTATTTTATGTAAGGGGAAAACATAACGTTACAATATTGTAATTACTTTTATTTCTATAATTATTTATAAGTATTACTTTGTACAAACAAAACTGGCTTAGAAATGGGTCTACTTAGGAAATTATGGAATTCTGCTGAAATTTCGAATAGTTCTGGAGGGGAATTGATCCCCTGATAACCCCCCTCCGCAAGTTACTCCACTGATCCCACTCTACACAGTTCCAAGAAATCCTGTATTTAGTAGAGCTTCCCTTATGTGCCTGGTAAGTGAAGGAGAAGGGATCTATTTAACGTGCAAGTTGAAGAATATATTTAATTATTGCACTTAACTTGATATAAGTACTGATTACATACACATTAATACATTTCAGGATTATTATTTTCAGAAATAATGTATGTAAACCAGTTTTCCCCATATAAAGTTAATTAAAATTCTTTAATGCATAGCATTCCAGGCATTTACAGTAGTAGATTCGTTTTACTAAATTTGAATTTACACAAATAATTCTCTTTGATTAACCAGAGTTACACACACAAACTAAATGCCGAGTGTCCTCCTAGTGTATAAATTCAGCTAAAACAGTATTCCAAAAACTTACCTTGTTACTAGAATATGTGACATGATGAACTTTTCATCATGTGTTCAACTTTGTGTTGGGAGTTAAGCATTTTAATAATTTATATTTATGCAGGCGTATAGCAAAATCTGATCATCATGGAAAAGGAATAAGGCATTTTGTAATAGCAATTAACTGATTAGTTCCTGCTGTATTACCGAATCATATTACAAGACCAATTTTTGTTTAATTGAAAAGATATATTTTAATTGTTTCTTTTGGTGCAATCTGTAAATTCCATAACACACGTCCATAAAGGTTTGAAAATATGCTTACTCCAGTTTGATAGGAATAAATTTAAAAACGTCAACGCTGCACACATACTGACGTGAAGCCTTATTTCTTCATTCTGGCGATAGTCCTCTGTTAGGTCTACATCTTGGACCTTCCTCCACAAACACTTTTTCATGTGGAAGTAACATCCACTTATTTCAGCTGTGGGGAAAACTTGACGAAGGGCCGCAATCGCAGAAGCCTCGAAGTCTACATTTACCACACTTGGACGCCAAACAAATCTGCATGGATTGTGTAGATTTGTGTAAATTGCTTACAACAGCTCTTGAATGTACCGTCCATTAAAAAATGTGAAGAGTTTCCTAGACATTCCTTTTCTTTGCTGCCACTAAAAACGATAATTCTCTCTTCTAATGCGTCATCTTTAAGAAGGAAACTGCTGCCATCGCTCATTTTTAGAATGTCTTCTGAAAGAACAATATCTTCGCAATTCTTTGGTTCATGCTGGTTTCCTTGGGCTTTACACCAATGATCCCGAATGGCTCTCTTCAATGTTTCTGCATGGGGCATTACTGTGACAAAAGCATAACCTCTATTATGAAGATCTCCAATTTCATCTGTGTATATCGCAGATAACTGAGTATTTTATTCACGTGCCCTCTTCTTCACCTTCTCCACACGCTTCCTCACTTCTAAGGACGCGTCATCAGGTGGTCCACACAAAAGTTCGGAAACATCTTCTTTCTTCTACTGCATCTTTCCTTTACAGCGATTGGACTTCTCCTGTAAACACATCCACGTAACAACACCTTCTTTCGACTCCCAAAATTTATGATACGCATAACCGTTGTAATGGGCACAAGGTTTACCCTTAGTAGTTGTAACAACTTCCATACTCGTCTTCACTCTACGAATGTCAAACTCAAAGTGACAAATACTTGGAGTGGATTCGTACTGGTAAACTGGTGGGCGGGTTCATTGACATGGTTCCACATTCTATCACACCCGAAAGGGTAGTGTCCGCAGGGCCGAGACGAGTTGCGCCCGGTGTACCTGAAAATGGTCGATGTGCGTGTGTGCATAAGAGAATAATCCCTTATTCTATACCTGACCACTCGAAACCCAAAACACTCGAATTGAGCAACTGACCAGAAACTTTATATATAAAATCGAAGCGAATTTATTATATAAAACCATAAAACAAAGTTTGTCACAAACGACTGTTGGTAGATACGTTAGGCTAGAAATAATAAAACGCAGGGGGGGTCACAGCTACGTGGGGGACTCGAAGTAAAATGGGCGCATCTCGGACTATGACCCCATCATAAAATTTTACAAGCGGGCGCACCTCATATACGACCTGTCCGCAAACCTCCGGTATAGAAATACTTTTGGAATTTTGTCATCCCTCTCTCAGGTAGCAAAAGGCCTAGTGTCCGCAAGTCTCCGGAAATAGCTTGTTTTCGCAAATCTCCGTGTCCACATCTCTCCGGTATTCACAAAATTTGCCGCCAGTTCCCTACTTTGCCTATGCATAAATCTGCCTCTGGAGTACATACTGCACCTGAACAGTAGTAAGAATGATTTAGTATCCTTTAGAGTTATTCACTGTCCTTTTGAAATAACATGTGTCGTTAATTTTAGTAGACTTTAAATTTAATACAGAGAGTCTTTAAATTTGTTTTAAAAGTTACCCATTTTTTCCTAAAGGTCTTGAATTTTGCTTAGAATAGTCAAAGACCAAATGCCATTTGTACAGCACGTGGTAAAATTGTGTTGTTATGATGGCGGTAACTGAAAAAGTTATCATGCTTGTTCTCCGAATTTGTTACATTTTAAATCAGTGTTGTGTTGGGAGTTTCACATTAATTATTAATTAATTATGATTAGCTACGATGAACTGTCAAGTGTTATTGGTACAGAAGAGGATGCACTTTCTTTTCTTCGAGAAAAAGGTTTGGTTCACAATCCTCGTCAGTGTGGTAATGGACATGATATGATTTTAGCGCTTGGGCGGCAACAGCGTTGGTATTGCAATAAGAAGACTTGCCGTGAGTATAAGCCAGTTTGCAAGGACACATTTTTAGAGGGGTCCAGATTACCCCTGAGAACAATAATAAAATTTATTTATGACTGGTGTGAAGGCCGTAGTAGTGTGAAAAACAGTAAAAATCAACTGAAAATCGACAACAAAACACACACGCATTGGATGGCTTACTTAAGACATATCTGTGCTGAAGACATCATGAGCAACCCACAGAAAATTGGAGAACCGAATTTAACAGTTGAAATTGACGAGAGTCTCTTTGCCAAGAGAAAAAATAATGTTGGCCGGGTGTATCCACAACAGTGGGTTTTCGGAGGATTCTGTCGAGAAACAAAGGAATGTTTCTTGTGTCCTGTCGAAGATCGATCAGCAGGTACTCTCCTACCTCTCATAGTGGCAAATATTGAACCAGGGTCCATTATAATGTCAGATGAGTGGCGTTCATACCGTCAAATTGTTAATTTGCCACAACAGTACACTCATTTGACTGTAAACCATAGTTATAACTTTGTGGATCCTCAAACTGGAGCGCATACACAAAGCATAGAAAGCATGTGGCGGTCCTGTAAACACCGAAACGTGATTGAATGTGGTACAAGAAGGGATCGCTTAGATTCCTATTTAAGTGAGTTCATGTGGCGAACAAGAAATGCAAACCAGGATTTGTTCGAGAAAATGCTTGAAGATATAAAAAAATATGAAGCCCCTTTATGATTCTTGTTTTACATGATTTTGGTAAGTATTATCAATTTGGTATGTTCTATTTAGAATACGTAGTTAATTATGATATTGACTTTGAAATCATGTGCTTAGTTTAATTATTCATTGCTCAAGCTTAATCCAATACCATTTTCAAGGATTTTAATTACTCTGTAAAAGTATTTCGTTTCCTTATTGAACACAGTACATGACACATTAAAAGTATTCAGTACTTAAAAGTAGGTTAGGTTACATTATTATTCTAAATAACTTCACAACAGCTGTAACAAAGTTAATTATAAAATAATAATCATTTTGTATTTTTTCTTTTACAAGTGGATATTAAGCCAAAAAGCTGATATCATATAAAGTGTAATAATCATGTTCAGTGTATTATTATGTTTAATATCATAGGGTACAGATTAAACTAACCTTATACTCACGAGGTATAATTGTACTGATTTCACCTGTAAAAGAACGGTTGGCTGAAAATAAGACACAATTGTAACACATATCACAACCTGTGTGTGTGTGTTTTTTGGTGGATGCGTCAATAATCTGTAAACCCTTTAATATTGGTCTCCTAGAATGTTCACTGATTAAACAAAATAATTGATTAATGTTCATATGTCAGTACTTTGTGTGTCCGGTGATGTAATTTATTTTTCTTTGCAGGCATTCGTGATTTAATGCGAAACGTGGCTGTGAATGGAAAAATTGATTACCGTATGTATTCCAGCACTATATTCAGGTTTGTAATTTACACAGTGAAACCAGTCAAAACAAAGTATTAAAATCCTTTGAGAATATTATTAAAAGCAGGGACATTACATGGTAAGAGATGTGATGAAATAAGTGATACACACTATCATCATTGTATGGTGTTCTGTTGTGTGACAGGTCCCAGATATTACCAATCATCTCCATTCATATGTATTTGGCTTGAACTGTTGAGCTTTCATCTCTACATAAGATACTCCACTTTGCATTTTGTACACAAGCTCATCTTCTCTCCTTTCATGGTTCTTTCAAAAACTGGTGTTAATTGTTCATTTTCTCTGAGGATTAAATATACTTATACTTAATATTCAATACTTAAAAGTTGGTTAGGTTACATTATTTAATCTAAACAACTTCACAGCAGCTGGAACAAACATATTTATAAAATAATTATCTGCTGTATTTTTTCCTTTACAAGTGGGCATTAAACAAAAAACCGATATCTTATTCTTACACCATAAGAAGTAATATAATCACGTTATGTTCATGATGAGTTCTATTTCTTGTGTATAGTGTGTTTCAGTGTTTGCATTAAACAAAACATTTTTAAATCAGTGTTGAACCTTTGCCAAGTAGTGTGCACGATATTTTCCAACAAATTCGTATACTGTATGAGAGTAGATTATTGACTACTTTACATGTCAGAAGTATAACGATATATTTACAAATTACTTTATTCTATATACTTATGTTATTATTATTATTCAATAAAAAATAAAATACTTTTTAACAAAAATATACTTTTATTTTAATTATTGTATTGTATTTAATATTACTTCAGAAACATAAATATAATTAAAGTAAAAATAAATAGTTGTAATAATTTAATTAAAAAGTATATTTTTGTTAAAAGGAATGTCTTAATTATTCAACAATGATATATAACTCTCTCTTCCCGCTCCCTCTCTCTGTGGCGGGGGGGTTGAATATATGAGTGATAGTTTAATCTTGTTTTCAACAAATTCCAGTTACATTGCAATCTGATAGGTTAGAGTCTGTACTTAAAATGGACAAATTTTTGGTTAAGTGACCAAAATACCAGGTAAAGTGGTAAGTAAACAGCCATTCCATTCTCCTCAGCCTACACATAGATATTGTTACATTATTACATTACATTTAATGCAATGTCATCTTACATTTACATTTACAGTCTTCTTTACAATTGAATTAAAGGTACACAATTTAACTATAACGTTAGGTGAGACTGACAAATACAAAAACAATACCAAAACATCTATTACAATATAGAATACTACAAGGTAACTACAAGATACTACAGATTTAAAGGTAAGAAAAAGGGATAAACGTTACAATATATATTATTGCCTGTCTTCTTTATTTACAGTGTGGAACAGTAGATCCTGTTACAGTATACTGGATTTACTACTGGGTTGAGGCACAGACACTTCCTAAATAATACATCTACTCAAATGAGTGTTGTGGTTGGTTAGGTAATGATAGTACATTGTTGTGTGTAATGATAGTACATTGGGTTTGATGTTTCTTTACAAACCCAATTGACTCTGTAGTGCTCAATTCTATGTCTTTTGACCTCACTGTAACTGTTTATTCTCCGTTTCTTCCAGCAATTGTTCATGTAAACTGTCTTGTATGTTACTGTACTAATTTTTAAAATAAACACTTATGTATCTTGTAGCATAAGCTATTAACCGTAGTGCATACTCCTTCTTTATCTAAAAAGTGGTAGATATTGTTAAGCCCCTTACCTTTTACTTCCATGTCCTTAAGGAAATGGAAGTATGGTGATGGCAAAAAAAATCATGTTCGAGATTTTTGCAGATTCTGATTGTACTACCCTCAAAACATGAAAAGTCATTTTTCGAAAGGTGTGTGTGTCTGTGTGTAGATTTTTTTCTATGGCAAACGATAACAGCCACAAATTCAAACAGAATCGAATACTTGGATTTCGTTGTCCATGACGTGTCCATTATTTAACTAAATATAATTATTACACTACGACTCAGAACACAGTAGTAGTGTAATAATTATATTTAGAGTCAAATACTTTTTTACATACAGCCCTGATTTGTATAGTACTCAAGACCTATTGGTTTTGGTGAAGATCGGTTAATGGAAAGGGGTAGTTTACCTGCAACGTTTTAACAAGGGTATTTTCTGTGGCAAACGATAAGAGCCGCAAATTCAAACTGAATAAAATAATTTTCTGCGTACAGCCCTGATTTGTAGAGTACTCAAGACGTATTGTTCTTTGTGAAGATCGGTTAAGGGAAAGGAGTAGTTTATAGTGGTTTGATTATCTGAAATTAATGCTTCTATTACCTTCCAACACTAATATTACCTTAAAACAGGAATTATAGACATGCTACTTTAGAGTTGTGCTTTATGGCTGGGATTACATTGATTGATGGGATTATTACTTATTACAAACTGGTTTACATTCCATAGTAGTAATTTTTTCCTTAGTTTGCCAAATTTTGTTGACTGATTAATTCTATTTAGTGTGTCTGAGCCTAATTTAGGTATCTATGGTATTTTATACATAACAGTGTGTCTATTTTCTTACAACCTTTTTCTTTTTGACAATTCATAATAGCCATAATAGCATAATATTCTTAATAACAATATTACTAACATTATTACACACAAAACATATTTAAACATAACTAATTCTTAATACAATTAATTAAAAAAATTGAACCTTCTAATTGTAGTTGTTTTCCTTGAAACAAATATGGGACTTGCCTTTAAATCCTAATTAATACAATGTTGCTGAACATTCAGAATAATATAAATCATGTCTCCCTTAATCTTACTTATAGTCTATGTTTCTTTTGTTTCATACATTTGGGGTGAATCATTAATTTTAACAGTCTTTTCTGTTATTACTGATCACTCATTATATTACACTTTTTCTTCCTTCACTTAGCACTTTTTTCCACAGTGTTCAGCTTATAATTATTTACAATATTGTTACAGGTAGTCGTGAGTGGTAAGGAGGTGACTCTACACGCTTCTACATTAATACAGTGCGTTAAGTGTCTGTGAATCCCCAGATTGTTCCAGTAACTACACAATTATTGTCGATGCATCACCTGGAAAGATATTCTGGACCTCTGCGGACCTCCACATGAACTCGAACAAATCCTGGTTTGCATTTCTTGTTCACCACATGAACTCACTTAAATAGGAATCTAAGCGTTCCCTTCTCATACCACATTCAATCACGTTTCGGCATTTACAGGACCGCCACATGTTTTCTATGCCTTGTGTATGCGCTCCCGTTTGAGGATCCACAAAGTTATAACTATGGTTTACAGTCAAATGAGTGTACTGTTGTGGCAAATTAACAATTTGACGGTATGAAAGCCATTCATCTGACATTATAATGGACCCTGGTTCATTATTTGCCACTATAAGAGGTAGGAGGGTAGCTGCTGACTGATCTTCGATACGACACAGGAAACATTCCTTTGTTTCTCAACAGAATCCTCCGAAAACCCACTGTTGTGGATACACCCGGCCAACATTATTTTTTCTCTTGGCAAAGAGACTCTCATCAATTTCAACTGTTAAATTCGGTCCTCCAATTTCTGTGGGTTGCTCATGATGTCTTCGGCACAGATATGTCTTAAGTAAGCCGTCCAATGTGCGTGTGTTTTGTTGTTGATTTTCAGTTGATTTTTACTGTTTTTCACACTACTACGGCCTTCACACCAGTCATAAATAAATTTTATTATTGTTCTCAGGGGTAATCTGGACCCCTCTAAAAATGTGTCCTTGCGAACTACCTTATACTCACGGCAAGTCTTCTTATTGCAACACCAACGCTGTTGCTGCCCAAGCGCTAAAATCATATCATGTCCATTACCACATTGACAAGGATTGTGAACCAAATCTTTTTCTTTAAGAAAAGAAACTGCAGCATCCTCGTCTGTACTAATAACACTACCATCGTAGCTAATCACAACACAACACTGATTTAAATGTAACAAAAGAAGTGAACAAGCATGTAACAACACCAATTAAATATATAATAAATGTAATTTGCAAATTCATAAGTGTTTTATTTTGCTTTCCACTGTACTATGTGACGATCGGTGAGACCATCGTAACAATTTAACAAAACATCCCAATTAATTCAATATTATACTTTGAGGATTATAATTTTACATAACCCCCTTCCACCTCCACACTCCCCCACACAACCTACCAACTAGACAAACTGTTACAAGTTCCGGACATTCTGTATCATACCTCGCTGAGGAAGGCGAATACCACACTGAAACGTCGTATGAGGAAAATAAACAAAGTAAGTTTCACATGTGAAAGTGTAGTAATTAATATTCATAAAACATTATAAGTATCTGATTTCAAGCTTGCAGAAGTAAATCCAAATAAATGATGTCTGAATGTATGTACACACATAAAAGGCAAAATACAAGTGTCCTGTCTTGTCTGCTGTCATAGAAAATATATTCTGTATTTCTTTACGGTTGTAACTTCATTCATGTGAGTGAAAATTAATTTATATAAATTTCAAATCCACTTGGAATCTACACTGATGACTGTAAACAAATATAATAAATTCCTTTTGTGATCACTTTGGGCCAATATGAATTTAATAGCACTAGCCGAATAATAACAATAACTGATAACAAGATTATGCAAGATTTGCCATTACTTTCCCATACCTGTGATTACAGGCATATTCATATACCTGTTATTATGTATAGAGGTGTTACTATATATATTGTATGTTAAAACTGTTAGGTGTATTTTATAATCTGGAACATTTTACACCAAATGATTTAATCACAAAAGATTATGTAAAACACAAAATTACAACAAACACACCAAAAGTATCTATAGAACTAAATATCACTATAATATTGACGACTCGGAACGCTAAGTTTTTTATAAGTAAAAACGTAAAGTTTTACCTTACAGCCTAAACCGGCTTTCACCTATAGAAGGCTTCATCAGAGGCTGTCGTTAGTAGCGCTGCTCGTCTTGTTGTTGGCGACGAGTAGTGTTTCAAAAGATTGAAGCTGTGTGTGTGTGGTGAGATGTGTTCGAATAATGCGTGCGATTTGAATTGTATCTGTTCGTTTAGGATGTCGTTTTTATTTGTTTTTGTGTGTTTGTATATTTCTAATTGTTCTAGAGTGTCTAGTTTTCGGCCTTTTGTGTGTACGTGTAGTATGTTCATGTTATTGTCGATGTTTTTATATGTGTGGTTTGCTTCAATGAGGTGGTTTGCGAAGGTAGATTCTGTAGTGGTGTGGAGTGCTTTTGTGTGTTCAATGTATCTCTGTTTGAAGCTACGTCCTGTCTGGCCTATGTAGAATTTACTGCAATTTGAACAATTTAGTTTATATACACCGGGTAGATCGAATTTGTTTTGTGCTTTGGGCATGCGTTTTGATAGTGTGTGTTCTGTTTTGTTAGTAGTTTTGTAAGCGATTCTGTATCCTGCTTTTTTGAATTTGTGGGCAATTTTTTCTGTTTGTTTGTTGATGTATGTTAGTGTTATGAATTTGTTGTTTTCTGTCTTTGTCTGTTGTTTGTTTTGTGTTTTGTGTAGGAGTTTACTGACTATTGTTCTGTCATAACCGTTAGATTCTGCTAGATATTTTATCGTGTTTAGTTCGTCTTTGTAGTCTATTTCATCTAAGGGGATGTTGTTAAGTCTATGTATCATGGTTCTAAAAGCAGCTAGTTTGTGTTGTATTGGGTGATTGGAGGTGTATTAGTGTGTCAGTTGTAGTTGGTTTTCTGTATATACTGAATTTGTGCCTGTGTTCTAGTTTTGTGATGGAGAGGTCTAAGAAGTTTATGGTATTGTTGTGTTCGTATTCGGCAGTGAAGGTTATGTTTTTATGTATTTTGTTTATGTGCGTTAGTAACTGTTCACATTGTCTTTTGTTTCCCCTGTATAGTATTAGAATGTCATCAACGTATCTGTGCCAACATAGTATTTTATGTGAGTGTCTGTCATTGTTTGTGAGTATTTTTGTTTTTTCTAAGTGTTGGAGGAAGACTTCTGCTAGAATGCTGGATATGGGGGAGCCCATAGGTAGGCCATCGTTCTGTGTGTAATATTTATTGTTATAAGTAAAGTAGTTTTGTTTTGTGATAATGTTCAGAGTTTCTGTTATTTCATTGATAAGTTCGTCTGGTGTGTTGTTCTGTTTGAGTTTGTTTTGTAGGATGGTGATTGTTTCAGAGATGGGGATGTTTGTGTACAGGTTTTTAATGTAAAATGAGGCTAATGTGGCGTTATGGGGGATGCGTATGTCTTTTATTTTTGTTACTAGGTTAGCGTTGTTTTTTACTGCAATGTTGTTGTCTATTTGTGTGTGTTGTCTAATAATTTTGTCTAGATATTTTGCCAGTTTGTGTGCAGGGGCATTACGGTAGTTGAGCAAGACGAGCCAACTACAAGAGCAGTTTGTAGAAGTAGAAAATAAATGTGTAACTAAAATTAATGAAAGTAATAATGATATAGAATTCAAAATAATGGAAGTAGAAAGTGCATGTAAACAATCTATACAAGAGAGTGTGGGGGTTATTAATAAACATAACCTTCAATATGCAAATAAATGTGATAACAAATTTAGCATGATAGAGCAGAATATCATAGAAATTAAAGATGAATTACATGTGGCCGTAAGCCAAAATTTAAATAATGTTGTGGAGCGAGTGGTATATACTCGCGAAGCAAAAGATGAGATAGAATTAGAACAGTTTAATTGTGACAATCGTGGAGTACACCCAATGCAATTTTTAAATAGGGTAAGGGAGTTTAATCGATTTAATAGTAGTAGTTGGGAGGTTCAATTGCTGAAGATTATAAAGTGAAATAAATAAATACCTTTTTCTTTATCCGTGCTGCGACTACGTCTTTGATGTCTTACGACATGTTTCGGGAACACGTTCCCATCATCAGGTAAAATTGTTTTTTCTTCTAGTTCATAACGAACGTGTCAAGAATATAATAATTAAAACACATCAACACATAAACACATAACACAATGAGTATGATAGAACTCAGTCCACGCAACAGTGCGCACTGCCGTACTGTAACTGACCACGTAATCAAACTATATACTCGGCTGGTGTACACAAGCGTTATCACTCTTCAATACAGTATCATATAAACAGTGAGATTTAAATGTTAATTGATCATTAAGCAGTAGGTTTGGTTGAAATAAAAGCGCTTTATATATTTCATATTCTTCCATGGCATCCATGTATCGGCTCTTACTGCATATATGTATGGGCGTAAAGTTATCTGTGAAACCACTATAACTGTGATTGCTGTTTACCAGATGTAAAGCAAAGTTGGATTTGATTGACTTGATGTTCCTTTTTGGCAAATGTTCTTTATATCTGTCTTTAAATTTCCTGCCCGTTTGTCCTATGTAGAATTTATCACATTCACTACACTGGATTCTATATATGCCAGAACTGTTTTCGGTTGTTTTTTGTGTTCGAGGTTTTAATATGTTCAATATGTTATTGGTAGTTTTGAAGGACACGATGATGTCTAATTTTCTTAATTCATTTTTTATTATATTAGGAATCACATTAGTATATTCAACTGAAATATAATGGTTCTTTTTACCATCTAATTTTAATTTTCTTTCCATTTTATTCCTACGTTTGCGAATTAAGTTATCTATTATATCACTTTTATATCCATTATTGACAGCTATATGTTTAATAATATTTACTTCATCTTGAAAATCTTCCTGGTTCATAGGTATAGTTAAAAGTCTATTTACGAAAGCATTAAAAGAGGCCATTTTCTGTGTATATGGGTGGAATGAATCAGCATGGACAGTTATATCCGTGGTAGTAGGTTTCCTGTATATTTTATATGTGATACAATCAGCGTTTCTTCGAACAGAAAGGTCTAAAAAGTTTAGGCAATTTTCATTTTCTACTTCCATGGTGAATTTTATGTTGTTATTTATGTTGTTCATGTATTTGAGTAACATGTCCATTTGTCTACAAGTGCCATTAAAAACCATGAACGTATCGTCAACATATCGCGTGTATGAGATAATTTTTTCGTGGTAACTGTTACAGTTAGATAGCAGATAATTATTTTCATAAAAGTTAAGGTATATATCTGCCAGTAATCCACTTAAAGGAGACCCCATGGCTAACCCTTCTCCTTGTTTAAAAAACTTGCCGTCAAATGTAAAATAATTTTGTTTCAACACTATTCGTAATATCAAGATTAATTCGTTAATTTCCTGTTGATTTAATATTGCCGTATTAAGTAAATTGTTTTGGAGAATCTCTATTGTTTCTTGTATAGGTATATTTGTGTATAAATTGACAATATCAAAAGAAACCAGCTTATAACTCGGTAATAAGTCGATGGAATTAATTTTGTTTATGAAATCTTTATTGTTCTTGATACTATGATTATTCTCTAGCTTTATACTGTTTTTTATTATATGTTGAAGTTTTTTTGCGATTTTGTACCCAGGTGCCGACGTGTAGTTAACTAAGGGACGTATTGGCATGTTGTCCTTATGTATTTTTGGCAAACCTGTGAATGCGGGTGCCTGTGCATTTATTTGTTTAATATGGTGTCTAACATTTGCGTCAAACAAATTTATGCATTTGTTCACAGCGGAATTTAGTCCCTTGTGTACTTGCTGGTGGGGTCATGCTCAAGTGTCTTAATAATGTTATTGTTAATAAATTCATAACATTTCTGCGTGTAATCTGCTTGACTCAATACAACTACAGTATTGCCTTTATCGGCTTTGGTAACTATTGCCTTATTTATGTAAATCTTTTGTTTTATTGTTTTTATAAGGTTGAGCTCCTTCTTGTATTTTAGAAACTGGTTTTTATTTGTACTTAAGCCATCCATTTTTAATATGCGATCCAATTTACTGTTGATTACCGATCGTGTTACTTGTTGGGTTTCTTGGTTTTTAATGCATTTTATAGCAGCTTCAGCGTTTATAACTCCACGTAATAGGCTGTTTTTGCTAAGTTTAGGTAAGTTATATTGTAAACCTTTAGATAATAATTCTGTCTCGTCATTAGATAATTCGATATTGGTATAATTTACTACGCGTTTATAAAAGTTATGTTTACAATTTGTGTTATCATACATGTGTTGTTTCTTGTATAGGTTATCAAACTTCTTAATGTGTTTCGAGATAATGACTTTAATTACTTCTCTTATCTGTGCTTCTATCAATTCCATAACATTGCTAATGATAGCAGGATGCAAACTGTCTAATACTTTCAAATGTGCAATATACAAAATACGGTTCAATCTGTCCTTTTTCACATACAATTGCTTAATTTCTTCTTTTTGCCATATTTTCTGTGCTATTGATTTAGTTTTAACCGCTGCTAATGACTTATTTTGAATATTAATTTTGGAAAAATTTGGTGTTATGTTGTTTTGTAAACATTTCTTAATGAATTTAATGTTGAGACTAGTCTTAATTATTTTCATCTTAACGTTCTTATATTTATAGACCAGGTTTGCCTGACCGGCTTCAAGATTCATTATATTTGGTCTCCAGTCGCAGTGAAATTGAAATAAATAAATACCTTTTTCTTTATCCGTGCTGCGACTACGTCTTTGATGTCTTACGACATGTTTCGGGAACACGTTCCCATCATCAGGTAAAATTGTTTTTTCTTCTAGTTCATAACGAACGTGTCAAGAATATAATAATTAAAACACATCAACACATAAACACATAACACAATGAGTATGATAGAACTCAGTCCACGCAACAGTGCGCACTGCCGTACTGTAACTGACCACGTAATCAAACTATATACTCGGCTGGTGTACACAAGCGTTATCACTCTTCAATACAGTATCATATAAACAGTGAGATTTAAATGTTAATTGATCATTAAGCAGTAGGTTTGGTTGAAATAAAAGCGCTTTATATATTTCATATTCTTCCATGGCATCCATGTATCGGCTCTTACTGCATATATGTATGGGCGTAAAGTTATCTGTGAAACCACTATAACTGTGATTGCTGTTTACCAGATGTAAAGCAAAGTTGGATTTGATTGACTTGATGTTCCTTTTTGGCAAATGTTCTTTATATCTGTCTTTAAATTTCCTGCCCATTTGTCCTATGTAGAATTTATCACATTCACTACACTGGGGACTCTATATATGCCAGAACTGTTTTCGGTTGTTTTTTGTGTTCGAGGTTTTAATATGTTCAATATGTTATTGGTAGTTTTGAAGGACACGATGATGTCTAATTTTCTTAATTCATTTTTTATTATATTAGGAATCACATTAGTATATTCAACTGAAATATAATGGTTCTTTTTACCATCTAATTTTAATTTTCTTTCCATTTTATTCCTACGTTTGCGAATTAAGTTATCTATTATATCACTTTTATATCCATTATTGACAGCTATATGTTTAATAATATTTACTTCATCTTGAAAATCTTCCTGGTTCATAGGTATAGTTAAAAGTCTATTTACGAAAGCATTAAAAGAGGCCATTTTCTGTGTATATGGGTGGAATGAATCAGCATGGACAGTTATATCCGTGGTAGTAGGTTTCCTGTATATTTTATATGTGATACAATCAGCGTTTCTTCGAACAGAAAGGTCTAAAAAGTTTAGGCAATTTTCATTTTCTACTTCCATGGTGAATTTTATGTTGTTATTTATGTTGTTCATGTATTTGAGTAACATGTCCATTTGTCTACAAGTGCCATTAAAAACCATGAACGTATCATCAACATATCGCGTGTATGAGATAATTTTTTCGTGGTAACTGTTACAGTTAGATAGCAGATAATTATTTTCATAAAAGTTAAGGTATATATCTGCCAGTAATCCACTTAAAGGAGACCCCATGGCTAACCCTTCTCCTTGTTTAAAAAACTTGCCGTCAAATGTAAAATAATTTTGTTTCAACACTATTCGTAATATCAAGATTAATTCGTTAATTTCCTGTTGATTTAATATTGCCGTATTAAGTAAATTGTTTTGGAGAATCTCTATTGTTTCTTGTATAGGTATATTTGTGTATAAATTGACAATATCAAAAGAAACCAGCTTATAACTCGGTAATAAGTCGATGGAATTAATTTTGTTTATGAAATCTTTATTGTTCTTGATACTATGATTATTCTCTAGCTTTATACTGTTTTTTATTATATGTTGAAGTTTTTTTGCGATTTTGTACCCAGGTGCCGACGTGTAGTTAACTAAGGGACGTATTGGCATGTTGTCCTTATGTATTTTTGGCAAACCTGTGAATGCGGGTGCCTGTGCATTTATTTGTTTAATATGGGCATATATTAATATCCCATATTAAACAAATAAATGCACAGGCACCCGCATTCACAGGTTTGCCAAAAATACATAAGGACAACATGCCAATACGTCCCTTAGTTAACTACACGTCGGCACCTGGGTACAAAATCGCAAAAAAACTTCAACATATAATAAAAAACAGTATAAAGCTAGAGAATAATCATAGTATCAAGAACAATAAAGATTTCATAAACAAAATTAATTCCATCGACTTATTACCGAGTTATAAGCTGGTTTCTTTTGATATTGTCAATTTATACACAAATATACCTATACAAGAAACAATAGAGATTCTCCAAAACAATTTACTTAATACGGCAATATTAAATCAACAGGAAATTAACGAATTAATCTTGATATTACGAATAGTGTTGAAACAAAATTATTTTACATTTGACGGCAAGTTTTTTAAACAAGGAGAAGGGTTAGCCATGGGGTCTCCTTTAAGTGGATTACTGGCAGATATATACCTTAACTTTTATGAAAATAATTATCTGCTATCTAACTGTAACAGTTACCACGAAAAAATTATCTCATACACGCGATATGTTGACGATACGTTCATGGTTTTTAATGGCACTTGTAGACAAATGGACATGTTACTCAAATACATGAACAACATAAATAACAACATAAAATTCACCATGGAAGTAGAAAATGAAAATTGCCTAAACTTTTTAGACCTTTCTGTTCGAAGAAACGCTGATTGTATCACATATAAAATATACAGGAAACCTACTACCACGGATATAACTGTCCATGCTGATTCATTCCACCCATATACACAGAAAATGGCCTCTTTTAATGCTTTCGTAAATAGACTTTTAACTATACCTATGAACCAGGAAGATTTTCAAGATGAAGTAAATATTATTAAACATATAGCTGTCAATAATGGATATAAAAGTGATATAATAGATAACTTAATTCGCAAACGTAGGAATAAAATGGAAAGAAAATTAAAATTAGATGGTAAAAAGAACCATTATATTTCAGTTGAATATACTAATGTGATTCCTAATATAATAAAAAATGAATTAAGAAAATTAGACATCATCGTGTCCTTCAAAACTACCAATAACATATTGAACATATTAAAACCTCGAACACAAAAAACAACCGAAAACAGTTCTGGCATATATAGAATCCAGTGTAGTGAATGTGATAAATTCTACATAGGACAAACGGGCAGGAAATTTAAAGACAGATATAAAGAACATTTGCCAAAAAGGAACATCAAGTCAATCAAATCCAACTTTGCTTTACATCTGGTAAACAGCAATCACAGTTATAGTGGTTTCACAGATAACTTTACGCCCATACATATATGCAGTAAGAGCCGATACATGGATGCCATGGAAGAATATGAAATATATAAAGCGCTTTTATTTCAACCAAACCTACTGCTTAATGATCAATTAACATTTAAATCTCACTGTTTATATGATACTGTATTGAAGAGTGATAACGCTTGTGTACACCAGCCGAGTATATAGTTTGATTACGTGGTCAGTTACAGTACGGCAGTGCGCACTGTTGCGTGGACTGAGTTCTATCATACTCATTGTGTTATGTGTTTATGTGTTGATGTGTTTTAATTATTATATTCTTGACACGTTCGTTATGAACTAGAAGAAAAAACAATTTTACCTGATGATGGGAACGTGTTCCCGAAACATGTCGTAAGACATCAAAGACGTAGTCGCAGCACGGATAAAGAAAAAGGTATTTATTTATTTCAATTTCACTGCGACTGGAGACCAAATATAATGAATTATAAAGTGTTTTAAAGGTAGTGCCGAGATATGGGCGGAAGTCCACCATACCAAATGGGGTAGTTACGAGGAATTTAAGGTAGCTTTTCGAAACAAATACTGGTCAGAAGAGGACCAAGAAATCTTAAGAAGCAAAATAATGGGTACTGGGAATTTTGGTAGAATTAATAACCACTTAACCATATACGTGATGACTATATATAACGAGGCCAAGTATCTAGAACCACCGTTACCATTCCGGTCATTTGTAAGACATATTAGTAAACACCTGCCCAGAGACGTGCAAATCACGTTAATGACTAGAGAGATTAAAAATATAAACGAATTAGAGAGCATGTTAGACGTGCTACAGAATATAGGGGAACGCGACATAGGGCGACGTCCAAACACACCAGTAGTACCACACCATAATAATAATAATTACCATCAGAATAGGGGTACACAGAATTTTCATAGAGGAGCGCGGGGAGGAAGTTTTGATAATAGGGGCGAGCGTTGGAGGTGTAGAGAATGTGACACAGATAATTATGCTAATCGAACCAATTGTTTTAGATGTCATCAAAACAGGGAGTGCGCAAGGAATGAGAGAATGCACCCACCACCAAATCAGCAATCGAGAGGAGGAGAATGTCATAGAGGAGCGCCAAGAGGAGGAGTACATTACAACAGAGGGAGAGGAGGAAACCATCCAGCCGTAGCAGGTCCATCCACGGTAAACTAGGGAGGACAATGGAGAAGCAGGCCCAACCATTGTCTACGGAAAACAGGAGGGTCCACATAACCGACACATACCATAATAATGTTATACAAATGGACATGACGAAGGAGTTGTTGGAGGAAGATGACACAAAAGTTATAGAAAACAAAACTGGATTGATGGAGGTAATCGTCACCATAGAAGGTAAGAACTTTAAATCATTGATTGACACAGGGAGCGAAATATCAGTAGTTTCTGAAAACGTAATGGTAGAATTGAAAGAAATAAATAAAAATATACCATCATTACCAGTTGCGGGTGTAACAGTAGTGGGGGTAACTGGAGTACATAGTAAACGAGTTACTAAACAAGTACAGTTAAATATATTCCTTAATGAAACTGAATTTGAGAACACTTTTCTAGTAGTTAAGGGACTGAGTTTAGATGTAATTTTGGGAAATGATTTTTTGGAGAGAAATGGGGCAGTAATAGATTTTAATAAACGGATAGTGGAATTTAATAATGGTAGTGAACCAGTCAGGGTTAATTTTAAGAGGGTATTAGATGAAGTTAGAGTTACAGGGGTAAAAATGATACAAAAGCAAGTAGGTGATGGGGACATAGAAACTAAAGTAAATATATGTCGAGAGAGTGAGATTGTACAAAATGAGGAGAGAGAGATGCATGTGAGTGATGAGAGAGTGTGGGAAAATAGGGCTGATAAATTTTTTAATGAAGGTGGAGTTGTAGGGAGTACTCAACGACAGGAGTTGTGGGCAGTTGCGGAGCGTTATAGAGATGTGTTTGCGGAGTTGCCTGGAAAAGCCAGGAACTATGTATGTGAGCTGAAGGTTCGAGAGCACTCACCCTACATGCAGAGGAGTTATCCAGTACCATTTTCAAAACGGAGAGCAGTGCAGGAGGAGTTGGATCGAATGATGGAGGGAGATATAATTGAGAGATCGATATCACCTTACTCTAACCCATTGGTGGTGGTAATAAAGAAGGACGGAAAGGTAAGATTATGTTTAGATGCCAGGAGAATAAATCAGATTATAATACCTGACCGGGAGTCACCGGAACCTATTAATGAGATTTTCCAGAAATTTAGCGGGGTCAAGTACATGACATCTTTGGATCTGACCGCAGGATATTAGCAGGTGCCGTTAGCAGCAGAGAGTCGGAGATATACTGCCTTTCTCTTCAATGGTAAGAATTATCAGTTTAAGCGTTTGCCATTTGGACTTAACACTAGTGTAGCGAGTTTTATTAAGTGTTTAGACATGATATTACAACCAAAAGACTTAGATTTTCTGACTGTATATGTGGATGATATATTAATAGCATCCAGAACATTTGTGGAACATTTAGAACATATTGAGTATGTATTAGAGAAATTAAAAAATGGGGGTTTGACAGTTAATTGGGAGAAGTCAAAATTTTTACAAACCGAAATACATTTTTTGGGTTTTATTATAACTCCCGAGGGAATTTTAGCTAACCCTGATAAAGTAGAAGCTATAATGCGATTTCCAGAACCTAAGAATATTAAACAATTACAAAGGTTTTTGGGTTTGTGCAATTTCTATAGAAAATTTCAGAAAAATTACGCTCAGACAACAGCAAGGTTAAGTGCTGTATTACAGAAAAATAAACAATGGAAATGGGGAGAAAAGGAGATGGATGCATTCGAGGAGATAAAGAGAAAATTTTCAAACATGATAATGATGAACCATCCTGATTTCTTAAAAAATTTTACTTACAGACTGATGCCAGTAACGTCGCCCTGGGAGCGGAGTTGTACCAGGAGGATAGTGACAGAGAACACCACACGATAGCTTTCGCCAGCAGATCTCTTTTGGCAGCCGAAAGAAATTATACCACTACGGAGAAGGAGTTATTGAGCATCGTGTTTGCTGTAGGAAAGTTCCGCACCTACATCTTGGGAAATAAGACCGTTATCAGGACGGACCACAAGGCACTGTCATTTTTGAACTCCTGCAGGTTAACACATAGTGGTCTAACCAGGTGGGTGTTAGCTTTACAAGAATACAACTTTTCTTGGGAATACATAAAGGGGTCAGATAATAAAGTACCAGACACACTTTCCAGAGTAGATATTATAGAAAATAAGACAGGTAGGGACCTTAAAGAGATAGAAATTTTTAGATTAACTAGAGAAGATAGAATTTTTGGTGAGGAGTTAAGGGATATTAAGAATATGCAAAGATCTGAAAATAAATTGGGTAAAATAATTGTTAGTTTAGAAACGGATGTAGATGGGTCTGAATATAGTACCCGTTTCAAGTATATCAAGGGATTCTGTTTAAGAAAGTAGAAGGGAGTTAGCGTGATTGGAGATTAGTTATACCAGAAGGGTTGATAGATAAAATTATTTGGGATTGCCATATAAGGTATGGGCATTTTGGGGCAAGAAAGTGTGCTAATGTTTTAAAAGAATCATGTATATTTAAGAATATGGAGAGGCGAGTACGGGTGTTATTACAGGTGTGTGATTTATGTCAGAGATCAAAAGTAGTGAATTATAGAGTAGAAGGGGAGATGAATTATATAAAAGTTGAAAGACCATTTGATTTAGTTGCAGTAGATTTGTATGGGCCATTACCCAAAGGTAGGGGTCGAGTAATGTATGTTTTTGTTGTATTAGACACATTTTCTAAATATGTTAGATTATATAGTATCAAGAGAGCGACGAGCAGAGTCCTCAGCGAAAAAATAGTACAAGATTACATGGTGAATATAGGTAAGCCGAAAATAATTTTATCCGACCATGGACCACAGTTTATCAGCGGCAAGTGGTGACAAACTCTTGGATGGGAAGGCATCATACCCAAACATACGGCGGTTTACCATCCACAGTCCAACCAGGCAGAACGGGTGATGAGAGAGATCGGTAAGATATTTCGGGCGTATTGTCACGCCAAGCACACAGAATGGCCATCCTACGTGAAGAAAGTAGAGGAGTGGCTGAATTGTACCACCCATGAATCCACTGGGTTTACGCCGTATGAATTGATAAAAGGAACAAGGCCACCTAGGATATTGGAACAACTTTTTAGTTATCCACCGGAGACGCAAACTATAGACATGGATATGAAGATCCGACTAGCGAATGAAAATTTACTAACGAGAGGAGAAATGAGAAAGCAGAGGCATGATGCTAAGGGTAAGTGGACTAAATATGAGGTAGGACAATTAGTATTGGTAAGGAGACATGATTTGTCTAGCGCACAGGATAAAGAGATAAAGAAGTTTTTTCTATTATATGAAGGACCATATGAAATTGTAGAAGTAAAAATGAGTAATGCGTACGTGTTACGCAACCCAGCAACACAGGAGTTAGTAAGTACACAAAATGCGACAAACTTGAAGTTATATCGGTCACCATAAGTGTTTGAGTTTTAATGTATTATTTTAAGTTGTTTCAGAAGGGACTCTCCCCCATTTTCGGGCGGTCACGGCTTCACCATCCCTGACCGTGGATTTTGGCAGTTTGGAGGCGGACCATGGTTGGTGGAACTTCTAAGGGAGTGAAAGCAACGATGGTCCTACTCCACAAATTGGTGTAACTAGAAATTTAATCTTATTATTGAACGGGGAGGGGGACCCATAAAGTTCGTGGATGGAATATATAAAAAAAAAAAAAAAAAGTACAATTGGCAGTTATCCACGAACATATAATAGTTTTATTTCATATAATAAAACGATCCAAAATTCATGTAACTTAACAAGTGCGGCTCATGAGGAGTCATTTCATTACCGATGAGTATAGTCAGTAAGAAGTAACTATACTCCTCGATAATGAAATAAACATAAAAAATAATTTTAAATTGCGGTCGAATTTGTTTTAGGAGAAAAGGAACTAGTTGCAGTTTAGATTTAGAACGTAGAAATTTAAGGTGACCAAAGTGTTGGCAATTTCAGTACATTAGTATAGTTGTTGCAATTGTTAAACTATTAAAGTAAGTTAAATTATGTGTACTTAGTTAGCTCCAAAGGAGATAGTAACGTAAGTGTCGGAGTTAGAAAAGTTGGACTGGCAGAAGTGTCTGGATACATATAAAAAAAAAAAAAAAGACTTGTTATTATACAAGATGTGTGGGGAAATTTTGGGGGGTAGAGTGGTGTGCATAGAAGTGATTATAATAATGGAGTGTAGAGACAACAATTGTAGATATGGTTTAGTTTAGCTATTAAGGTGCTATTGCTGGGGTGGCATGTGCCCCAGTAGATAGCGGAAAGTGTTGGGGGTAACAGAGAGTGTTACCTCCATCGGAGGCCAACATGGCGAAAATGCACGGCACACCCTTTTGTACAATTTTAAATTGTAACTTGATAAATTGGCGTGCCGTGCAAAATAATGATGATGAATACATGCCTGAAGGAAGAGATGATTTCCCCGACTTTTCGGGCGATTACTGCCTTACCAGCACTAATTGTGGTTTTGGCTAGCGGTCAGCTATGGCCATATCAAGTCCCTTGACCATAGCTGACTTGAAATTGGTCTATATTAGAAATTAATGGGGGGTGAAACTAGGGGAAATCCTGGAACTATGGAACAGCGGCTGCCACTCTGTTCGCGTAGGAACAGCAAAGCCAGGTGGTAGACCCGCATTAAGGGCGCATAACTATAGAACAAAGATATATTGATATCTAAACCTTTCAAATGTAACGCAGAAGCAGGGACACGGAGATGTCAAATTCCTCCAAAACTTCAGTCCTTGTGGACGCAACTGGACGCCACAGTCCAGGGGGGGTCATAGTGTGTGTGGCAGGGAGGTTATCCAGGGGGGTAACGAATTAGAAATTTGTTGTATTTTTAATAATGATGACTCGCTACTAAATAATTTTGTTTTGATTTGAAAAATAGATGCACTACATACTTCCTATATTGTGTTTATTATATCTTATTGTGTTAATTGCATGTAGTTTGTTAGGAATAAGGATTATAAAAATAATAATATGTTTTCAATGTGTTTATAGATTTAAATAAGAATGAAATAAATTTGTGATAGGTAAAATTTTCAATGGGTTGCAAAAGATAGAAGTTGGGTGATAGTAATTGTTTGAGTAAAACGTTTGAGTTAGTCCAAGTTGGAAAATATTGAGGTATTAAAGAGAATAAGAGATGAAATACAAGTAATAGAGAATTTGAATATAAGTGGAGACACAGTAGAAATGGAGAATATATGTAGAGTTTTGAGTGATATATTGTTGTTTATAATTGATGATGTTATTATGTTGTAGTTGTAGTAAGGTAATAAGATTGAGATTTTTTGGGGATGGCAATTTTGTAGTAGGGGGTAGTGTAATGTGGGAGTCCGCAACATAATGATAAGTTGGGATGGGATAGGAACGATTTTAGTGGAAAGGGGTTGCCTTAGGTAGAATCCAGGAACCAGATAAGGGAAATGAGTTTGGGGGGGGAAACACGTATCCTAAGTACAAAGGGTTAGAGAGTATTTTTTTTATATATATTGAGAAAAGGTGGCGAATTGAGTTTAATAGTAAGTTGGGTAGAGACGGGTTAGTAGATTTTTTGATAGTGGGGTGTCATACTAGGTAAAGATTTTGTAAGGGAGCGTTAGAGTAATAAAAGGGGTAAGATTATGAGTAAATGCCAAGTTGATACAGTGAATTATGATGAATAACTGAGAATCACCCAAATGAATGAAATGGAATAATAATTGCAATGTCATGAAAAAAAATATATATATATATAATTTTTTTTTGAAAGAGAATTAATAAAAGTCGATTGAGATTAAAAGGTAATTTTATGATTTTATATGCAAATTTAATGATGTTAAGTGTGTAACATTTTAAATACAAATTGTTTATTTTAAGATGATAATAATAATGTGAATTATGAATGTACTATGTTTTCTTATGTTATATTGTGTTTGTTAGTATAAGAGAATTTTATGAATTTAAAAAATTCTTGATGCAAATTGGGGATAAGAGAAATGTGTAATATGGTAATGGGAAATGTTTATTTAAATTCTGATGGAAATCAGGGCAATAATATTGAATTTTGGGATAAAAGTTAACAAGAGAAAGTAGATAGAATGAGATTATGGAATTTTAAAATGGGTATCACGTTGTGTTGTTAGGTATGTTGATATATGGTAGAAGTAAGTAAAAACAAAACCAGTGCTTCTTAGCGCAAACCAGCACCGTTAAGGGGAAACAGATCAGTTGGGGATATGGTGTTGTATAAGGCCACTAGTTGATATTTGATTTGTTGTTTCAGTGTTTGGTGATGCTGTGGCGGCGGACCTGAGCTGGCCAGCGCGTCAGAGCAGGGGCGTTAAGTATCTGTCTGACTCTACGGTGTTGGGATCTCGATAGAGAAGTCCAGTATTGTCATTCAGGTGCGGTCACAGTCACCGGACCAAGGGTGAGTTGATTATTTTTTTTTGTAAACCATACAGGGGGTTGTGGCGACATATCCTGGCTGATCCCTTTAGCAAGTATGAATGTGTCAATGAGAGTTTTTATGCTTCGGCATAAAATCTCTCCTAGAGGGGATATTGTAACGGGACATTTTGGGCCTATTTTGGGGTAATAAAGAAGTTTGTATTTTTTTTAATAAAATAAATAACATTTTTTTACTATGATTGGGACAAAACGTAAACAAAGGTATATTTATTGTTAGCGACAGTGGTAGCGAAGGTGGTACGACTGATTGAAAATATTGTATGTGAATTTCTAAAGCGACAAAATCAACAAGCTGGAATTGTGCCAAGGTCAACCAATGACATACAAAACTGTAAACAAATTATGTAACTGAGCATCAGGGGATGTTACGTCAGAGCCTAGCCTAACGGTGGAATGCAGTTATGAAACAAAAAACAGTCTGCTGGCGTAGTAATACGAATCTCTGAACAATAAGAATTGGTCATATAACCACGGCGACAACACAAAATAGTGCCGTTTGTTTCGTTCCAGTATAAAATTACACCGTGAGCCAGCCGGTCACGTATAAAACGATGGAAAACAATTACGGGCGCCCATACGTAACAATTTGTTTCAAAATGTGAATTTAAATCAAAAGTAAACAGTTTTAATAAAGTTACAGTTCCGAAGAACGAATGAAATAAGGAAAATGTGTGGAATAGAAACGAAATGCATGGTAGAGACGGACTCGTCAAGATCTTAAATTTGGCAGATAAGTAACCAACAAGGGTTAAATCTAAAAGCTTTTAAAAGAAATTTTTGAGAATGTTTACCAAAGAACTGGCAGCCTAAAATAAACCTAAACTAATGAACTAAATAAACAGGGGAGGGGTATAGGAATGTAGAGAGAGAGAGATAGAGAGAGAGAGAGAGAGAGAGAGAGAGAGAGAGAGAGAGAGAGAGAGAGAGAGAGAGAGAGAGAGAGAGAGAGAGAGAGAGAGAGAGAATATAAAAATTTAAAAAGAAGTGCTGGTTTGTATATGAAAGAAAGAAATATAATTAATAAATAAGACCAAATCAATAATGGAAAAGATGTAAGGAAATTAATTTTAATGGCATTCATTTCATGAGTTTATAGCTAAATTTGCAATAGTATGTAAGTGCAGGAAAAGAAGTTTTATTTTTTTGTTATGTACCTTATAGAGTAAATAAACTTTTTGTTCATTGCCAATGTGAATTAGATGAATTATTGCAAATAAACCATTCTGCTCCTGAGTTTGCCGAAAAGAACCCTAAAAATGGTAAGTACAATTTTTTTGTTTGTTTTGTTTCTTGTAACTAATAAATACAACATGGCGCTCGAAGAAATTCTAGAAAGTAAACAGTGAACAGTAACCTTAAAATCAGTTCAATTAAATTATCAATAAAAAGATATAGTACAAGGCATAATATTTTGTTTGTTTATTGTAAACTGTATTATGTTTGGAAGTATCCCAAAGTAAATTTAACATTAGTCATTTCAATCAATAAGGCCAGTCCAGTTTTTTAAGGCCAGGAGAATCCTTGAAATGTTTGGAGCATCACTAGGGGATCTATGAAAAACTGGGAGATTTGAGTAGTCACTTGATAAAGGATGGTGTTGTAAAAGCAACAATTCTTTCAGAATTTTTTATAACCCTGTCAGTCTGCAAATAATATACTGTATTACAGCATACAAATGTAGTGTAACATCTTGGCACAATACTATATGATAAATTTGGATTAAAGTCTCATTGCCAATAGACAGGATAGCTGGTGTGATCAGACATAACAAATTTGTATTAGTTTTTTGAGAATTTATTCCTATCAAACTGGAGTAAGCATATTTTCAAACCTTTATGGACGTGTGTCATGTAATTTACAGATTTCACCAAAAGAAACAGTTAAAATATATCGTTTCAATTAAACAAAATTTGGTCTTGTAATATGATTCGGTAATACAGCAGGAACTAATCAGTTAATTGGTATTACAAAATGCCTTATTCCTTTTCCATGATTATCAGATTTTGCTATACGCCTGCATAAATAAAAATTATTAAAATGCTTAACTCCCAACACAAAGTTGAACACATGATGAAAAGTTCATCATGTCACATATTCTAGTAACAAGGTAAGTTTTTGGAATACTGTTTTAGCTGAATTTATACACTAGGAGGACACTCAGCATTTAGTTTGTGTGTGTAACTCTGGTTAATCAAAGGAAATTATTTGTGTAAATTCAAATTTAGTAATACGAATCTACTACTGTAAATGCCTGGAATGCTATGCATTAAAAAATTTTAATTAACTTTATATGGGGAAAACTGGTTTACATACATTATTTCTGAAAATAATAATCCTGAAATGTAATCAGTACTTATATCAAAGTTAAGTGCAATAATTAAATATATTCTTCAACTTGCACGTTAAATAGATCCCTTCTCCTTCACTTACCAGGCACATAAGGGAAGCTCTAAACCATGAACCATGTAGTGAATGCTACAATGAGATCTTTAGAGTCTGTATCACTTTCTTTTGAACTTCTAAATACAGGATTTCTTGGAACTGTGTAGAGTGGGATCAGTGGAGTAACTTGCGGAGGGGGGTTATCAGGGATCAATTCCCCTACAGAACTATTCGAAATTTCAGCAGAATTCCATAATTTCCTAAGTAGACCCATTTCTAAGCCAGTTTTGTTTGTACAAGTAATACTTATAAATAATTATAGAAATAAAAGTAATTACAATATTGTAACGTTATGTTTTTCCCTTACATAAAATAGGTCCCAACTTAAACCATTTCATGACCATGATACATGAAGAACAAAATACTAAGTCATTAACTAAAATTGTATACTATAAATATTGTCTGAGATAATAAAAAGAGATAAGAATAATGGGGTAATGAAACTGATAAGAACATTATCAATAAGAAGATTTTACTCCAGTAAACTGCAATAAAAATTGTTAAAAAAAGATAAAACCTATACTCCATACTGCAGTAATAAACTGGATACTCAATAAAGAAAATTATTAATTCAATAATTAGTTTCCCTTTACTAGTACCTGTTCATTAGACAACAAATAATAACTATAATTTCCATTAATTTTGTTAATGTTCTTTGCCATTCATTATTTAGTTATTTTTTTACTGTCAGGAAAGTTCTGATGTAATTTCTGTACGTGTTATTTTTGGTCTCTCTCTCTCTCTCTCTCTCTCCCCTCTCATTGCTATTTATTGAAAAAACATAAAAAAACTGACACTCCTCTGTATGTGTCCACATTGCATACAATTAAAAAAATTAAAAACATACTTGTGATCTTGCAAAAGAGGATCAGTCCTCTGTGTGTTTTAATGATAATTAGTTAATCAACGAACATGTCATGGACAACAAAATGCAAAAATTTACAAATGAATAATGAAAACACAAAGATTAAAAACTAATAAGAAATCATTATAGACTTAAAGAAACAAATTAGTAAGATTTATTAATGAATCAAAGGAATTCAGAAATTCAACTGATAATCACACATTAGTACATAGTGTTACTAATTTCACAATTCCACAAAATTTGTAATTATTGGGTAGTGAACATTGGATTTCAATATAGTAAGCGTACACATATTAATTTTAAGCACGTTTTACAAATAGTGAATGGAAAAGAAAATAAATACACGATTTCAACTTTCTTAAACTGAAAACAAGAAATTCTTTTGAGTTAGTGTACGGTAACGTGTTTTGTTACTGTAAGACAGAGCAGTGCTGTTAGTGTACTAATTAAGATGCATTAAATGTATAAATAAAGCTAATGAGTTATTCTTATATGACATCATTAATCTTATTGGTAATGGTGTAAAGCCTTCCCACAGCAGTTGCAGGTTTGGGCTGATTTCTTTCTTCCTTATCATGTTATAGAACTAAGCCTGGCAGCAGGTGTGAGCCCTGAAGAAATTGCAACCAGTCTTCATCTTTGTATTTGCCAAAATAAAGTTGTTCTGAGCCAGGTCATGTAAATTCAGGTTAGGCCAAGTTGCCCATTAGACTTTATCTAAATTTTACAGATATAAAGTGTTGGTAAAGGTTTTAGGACCGTACATTAAACACATTGTTTGCACATATGAGTAGGAAGCAGATGTATTAATATAATATGTTACCCAACAAGATACAGGAACAATTATGTATATTTAATTAAGTAGTTAGTGGACTTAAAACCTGCAGTAGAAACTCCAGTTTTTATAAAACAAATAGGGAGAGAATTGAAGATTTGATGTTTGTAAATGTTATATCTATTTTCTTCACAAGTAACTAATGGCTGGTTATTTGTAATCACGATTTCTCATTATGTATGTTGTTAATGACCTTTTTTTAAGGGTATGAAAAAAACAACAGATATTGGTATTTGAAAAAAGGTGAATTTTATTGGTACATACTAAAGTATAGTCAAATTTGTTTCTATTCATTAACAAAGGTCCGTACTGTAATAATTTTGTGTGTAATATACAAGCATTCTTTAATATGTTTACGAGATTCTCCCAATTTTATTTGCATTAATTCAGACCGTAGTAACATTAAATTCCACTGTAACCCATTATTAATACTTAAGCATTTGCATGTTAACAGAAACTGCACATTGCTTTTTATTGCATTATGTTGAAAAAAGGATTTTAATGTACTTGTTTGGTTATAGGCCTACATTAGATTGTACTAAGTTCTAAATTGGAAGTACGTTTTAATTCCGGTACTTTGAATACATACAGCCTTTGAATGTACACTAACTAAGGAAATGTCTGTTAAGTCTAATTAATTTTAAAAATCTAAAAGGTTAAGTTAAATAATTAAACGTAGCCACAACCTCCCAAAATCGTCTCTGTAAGTAATTATGTGCGATAAATGTAAACTAATTTCTGTACTTCCAATAAATACATCCTTTTAATGTACACGAACAAAGTAAATTTTATTTAAGTTACATTGTCGTACATAACCTCCATAAGCTGGCATTACTTACTTGGAATAAATACAGCCGTTAATGTTATATACAGCCTTTTATCCATACAATAAATACACCCTTTTAATGTACACTAACAAAGTAAATTTTATTTAAGTTACATTGTCGTACATAACCTCCATAAGCTGGCATTAGTTACTTCTGAAGAAAACAGTTGGATGTACACATCGGACACCGAAATATAGTACACGCGCAGCGCAGGAACTTTCGTTTTGCCGCTGACTAATCCCCAAGACCCCTTCAATTATTTAAAATTTCACCATTACTTTCACTTGTTTAGTCAAAACAAAAACATGTTAATTATTATTATTAAATCAATTAAACTATAATTTACTGTTACATACATGGTGTACATAAAATTTACCTGTAATACACAACATCAAAAATACACAAATACATCGACATTAATACACGAAAAAAATATACAATCCAACTTATTATTTTATCATTGACCAAAATCAGTTCATATACAGTCCATTTCAAAACCACTGTTCACACAATTAAATGTTCATACACAATAAAACAATCTATCCTCCATCATTGAATAACAGTCGAATCTTAGGTCTATACAACTTATTTTTTATTAAATAAAGGATATTATTATTATCAATATAATATTTGTTTAAAATTTTATATTCTTCCACAATGTCGTTTGAATTAATAGGTTCATTCCATATCAATTTATCATGTACCATGTCATCATCGGGTATGGTTCTGTCTACCTCAGTATTATCTGTCATAATCATGTAAGTTATAAAGTCATTTCTATCATCATCATAACTATCTACTACGACACCCGTTACTTCCCAAGGTAAGTAATTGTTATCATTATTATCATCATCTACTATTATTGCTATCTCAATTTCACTATAAGGTAAGTATTCCCTATAATTATCCACCATCTCTACTCCTAACCTTTCTACAAATTCTCTATACTTTCTATTTATCTTAAAAATCTCTATTACTCTCTTTCTCTCTCTCTCAATATATTTCTCACCATAACACCAAGCTACACTCTCTCTCTCCAAATATGCAGGGGTCACTAATTCATAATTACTGCACCACCGATGAAGTGCACAAAAACAGCAGGGAACTCTATTTGTAGATCTATCGTCTCCCAAATATAAATCTAAGGAACTCTCGTCCTTCTTAAACACACGTGAAGACTTTACTTCAACCCCAACTACAATATCAAGGGAAAATTCTACCCCCTGCATCCCTTTTACAAACATACTTTCTCTCAGCTCTCTCTCTGACTCAACACACACAAACATCTCATTATCACTCCCAATATTCTCATCATCATTTTCTAACACCATGTTCTTAATTATATCATTATTATTACCTGTAAACTCATTATTCAAATTATCATTATTACTCACCTTGTTAGCACTTAAACTAACACTATTTTCTGTAAATGTATCATCATTACTACCCCCACTATTCTCTACCCCACTTTTATTCTTGTAATTCTCGTCTACTTTACTCTTTGGTATATCAAATTTCTCGTCTACTAACATTACTGTTTGTTCTTTCATTTTATCGAAATGCGTATGCATTTCATCGATTCTTTTATCTAACTTAAAATTTTGTCTTTTAATTTCATTTTTTATTTCGTCAAACTTCTCATTAAAATCACTTTTAATTCATTTTTAGTTTGAATATTTTGCGTTTTAATTTCATTTTTTATTTCACTTTTGAAGTTATTAAACTTTACATCTAGCTTGCTGAACTTCTCATCAAATTTATTACTCTCGTCTCAAAATTCAAATTGTAATCTCTTTTTTGTTCATCCAACTTCTCGTCTAATTTATCAAACTTTATACTTTGTTCATCAAATTTATGTAATAGTAACTGCATCATTGTAGCAGTTGTTTCATCTGTTTTGTTTTCATGACGACTTGAGATGGATGTTGCTGTTACTTTCTCTAACTCTACAGATGCAGTCGCACAAATCTGACTAATTTGTGTTAATGGAACATCCATCTCACTAGTCAAATTTTCATCAGTTGCACTGATTTCTATTGTTTTATTGTCATTGGTACTCATTTTCTTTGTTTATTATATCTCTAACACATACAATACTGCTAACCCCTATATGCATATAGCCTCGTAACTTAACCCTACCTTACGCACGTGTTTACGTACTTTCAAAATATTACTCCAGGTAATCATTCCGTTTTTCTGGTAGGCACACCCCACATAAAATTATATTTTATGTCAAGTCCCTGGTCGGAAAGCGTCAATGTAACTTTATTTCATTATTTACTTTTTATTATCGATAATTTTGTAATTGAAATTTTCATCGGGTGCCATGTTGCAAACTGAAATACAACAAAATATGTATACTTACCTAAGGTCAGAATTCGTGTTAGCGAACCATTACTTGCGGAATGTATTACCTGAAATAACTCACTCTGGCTTATATTGTTTACCAATGACATTACCTTTTATTATCAAAAAGACTCTACGTACATATGAAAATGACTCTACTGAACTATGTGCCAAACACGCACGTTACTATGCCTCGGGGCGTAGTCCCATTTATTTTGTAAACATATAATATCCCTTAAACATTTTATAAGCCCTCCAAAATAACATGTTTTATACTTGTTACATAATAAACATAATATATAGTTATTAAAAAATGACTTCACAACCCAGCACTTATTAATTATTGTAATGAAATATCCTCTCTCTCACTCGCACTCTCATTTGTGGTACAAAGTTTTAGTTAATTGACTTCCCCAAAATTGAACTCATTTTAATTAATCAAATTTAAAAGAAAAGATTATCTAAACCCTTAGTTGGACTTTTTGGACCCCCCCATTTTTATGACAGCTGAAAAATCTTCGAAGATGTCCCATCGTTGATCTCACATTCTCGATGTTGTCGTAACCCAAAATTTGGGGTTTACGTCGAACTGTTATTTTTAAAAAATACTGCACTTTCACATATTTAACAAACTCTTGGTTGTGTAAAATTTAGATATAAGTAGCTTTTTTGAGAATTGCCGGCCGGCACGCTACTCTGATGAGACGAGACTGCTAGTGGTTTGTAGCTATTCAGTGCAGAGGTGGGGCAAACTGCGTCACTAGTCCTTTGTTCGAAACGGCCAAACCCTGTTGTGTACAAATGTATTTATTGCGTATCACATTCCTATAGCTGATGTCATCACTGGGTTAGGCTTGTTTACTTTAATATGACGAACTGTTTTTTGCTATTACTGTGATTTTCCCCTGACCTCGACACAAATCCTGTCCGCTCAATATTACGTCGTTGAAAACTTTACGCTGTTTTCTTTATAGGGCTTTAAAAACAATTATACTTTATAACAATTATTTCCCAAAATCTTATAGGACCAGAATTGTACCGTTACAATTTATTATTTATTGGTTTCTTATTCATTACTTTATTTGAGTGTAATATTTCTCCTTTTCTGTTTTATATTATTCGTTTGTGTCTTTTCATTTCTTCTCATTTTATTTCATTTATACTTTGTTTGTTTCCTTTTCATTTACCTTCTCATTTGATTTTATTTTATTTCATTTATACTTTGTTTGTTTCCTTTTGATTTACCTTCTCATTTGATTTTATTTTATTTCATTTTATTGAGTCAATCACTTGGGTTGGGTCATAGTCGTTTGTCGCGCCATAGTCATTTTATTTTCATTAGTTTAAACATTTTATATAGTTGATTCATCGTTTTTTTTCTTCTCGTATTGGTGTGGCTTTTTGTATTGTAATATAATGCCTCTCCTTCAAAATTGATCATTTTGGTAAAACACTAGCATAGTTTTTTATAAAATTATCAGTTATACATAATTTTTTCATTTTTCTTCTTGTTTATTTCTTCTTTCTTGTTTCTCTTCTTACTTGTTCCACTCCTTTTTATTTAGATCTCTTTTTATTCATTTCCATTAGTGCGTTCTCCCTGTTATATAATTTTTTCCCTAACTTTTAGTAGCTGGTTTCTTCCATTACTACCTTTTTTTCTGAGATCAGAGGAACATCATCTCTGCTCAGTTAATTGATTGCTGGACCTATTCTCAGTCAATCTTAAATACCTTTTTTGTCATCTCGTGACTTAAATTAATAATAATATTTTGGGGATTGTCCACTTCATGGTTTTTTAGATCATTTTAGCCTTTTACTCATTCTTTCTTCCACTCTACCTTTGCTATATTCTATTATCTACTCACACAGTTGATTGTTTTTTATTTATTTAGTTGTTAATTTCATTATTTCTAACTTTTAATTAGTTTGTTTTTCTCTTCTTCTTGTGATCATTTTAATTATTTCAGACATCTTGTCTCTTCTTCTTCTTTGTTGATTACCATTATTTTGCTTTAGCCACTTGCTGTATATTTGCTTTACACATTATTTCTTTTTCTTTCTTGTACCAGTTCAATTTTTTTTTTCTTTGAATATTCTATATTCTTTATAATTTTAAGTATTTGTCTTAGCAGGTCTTGCTTGGTTTTATTTATATTTATTTTAATTGGTCTCCTTTCTAATTCTCTTACATTATTAATTCTTGTTTTCACTTTATTTGTTTATCTCATATACTTTTTGAAATATTATTGTAAGTTGGTTGCACTTACTATTTAGGAGTTTTTGTAGTTTATTTTTCTATTTTATATTTTACCTCATATGTTTTCTAAATAATATCGTAAGGTGTCTTACATCTTTTTTGAATTTTGTAATTCTTTATTTTTTATGATTGTTCATGTTTCCTCGTAAAACTTCTTGATGGAAACTTGGTTATATACTCCTTTGATCTTTTTAGTTGTTATATTGCTTATTTCGTATGTATTGTTGCCATTGTCTTTTGTTATGACATAGGGTCCTACGTATAACAATAATAGCTTCTTGGATATACCTTCGAATGTACTAGGTAGTTTACGATTTTTGATTAAGACCTTTTCTCCTAAATTATATTTAATTATTTTGGTCTGGTTCTGGGAATATTTATTTTTTTGTTTCTCTATCTTCTCCATGATTCGGTTGTACCATTTATTTTCTTCATACGGGTCTTCTGGGTTGGTTGGGAAGTCTATTAACTCCTGTATCTCTCGATGTGGTTTTCTTCCAAACATCATAGAATATGGTGTGTTTTCAATGAAATGGTGGTAACTCATGTTCAAAAATTCTTCAGTTGAAGTTAAATATTTTTGCCATTCTCTCTGATTATCATGACAGTATGTTCTCAACATGCGTCCCACCTCTCTCAATACTCTTTCTGCGGGATTACTGCTTGGGTGGTATACGGACGTTTTATATGTTTTTATGTTTACCTTCAATAATTCATCTCTCCACTTTCTTCCTTTAAATTGTGTTCCGTGATCGGTTATTATTGTATATGGTTTTCCAATTTCTGTTATGTATTTGTTTTTTATTATTTCTAATATTTTCTTGGTTGTTGCTCTGTTTATAGCGTATAACTTGGTGTATTTGGTGTAATGGTCCAATAGAATCACAATGAACTTGAATCTATGTCTCCCTCCGCTACGTGGGAATGGTCCATATAGGTCAAGAAACACTTTTTCAAGTTTTTTATTTGATGTGATGGGTATCATCATTCCATCCTTTCTTTCGTTATTGGTTTTGACCATTTGGCATATAGTGCATGTTTTAATATTTTTATTTACCTTTCTTGTTATACTTTTAATGAACAGTTGTTCTTCTAAAGCTTTAACCATTTTTAGGGTTCCCATGTGTCTGTATCTGACATGGTAGTCTTTAATTAATTTGTTTTCTAGAGGTGTTAGAACTACTAGCTTCCAATTTCCATGATTTCTTTTGGTTTTGATGAATAATACATCCTTATGTAGGCAATAAAAGTTATTTATGATTTCTTCTGATTCTATCACTCTCCTTCGTATGTTTGCTAATTTGGTATCTTGCTTCTGCTGTTGTACTATCTCATTTACGATTTCTTCCAGGTCCTTTCTATCCTTCAATATATAATACACCTTGGCGATTTTCTCCTTTTCTCCTTCAAATGTCTGATTATCTACATTTATTCTGGATAATATGTCAGCTGCTACGTTCTTCCGGCCTGGAATATATTCCCACGTGATGTGGTACTCTTGCAGACCAAGGATCCAAAGGGTAAGTCTACCATGACTTAATTTGCATTTTTGAGAAATGATATCGACTTATGGTCGCTTCTGACTGTAATGTGGTACCCTAGGATGTATGTTCTAAATTTTCCGCACGCAAACACTATACTTAGCAACTCCTTTTCCCTAACGTTGTAGTTAAGCTCACAACTATTTAATACTCTGCTGGCAAAGCTGATGACCAGGTGGTGTCCTTCTTCATCTTCTTGATACAGTTCAGCACCCAGACTGACGTCACTGGCATTGCAATTCAGATAGAAGGGTTGTTCAAAGTTGGGATGATGCAGCATCACTGTTTCTAGGAATTTTTGTTTTATGAGTGTTATTACTTCATCCTGCTCGGTTCCCCAGGTCCACTTGTCTTTAGATGAGAGTTGTTCTGAAAATTTTGCAGTTAAATAAGAGTAGTTATTTTGAAATTTCCGGTAGTAATTGCAAATACCTAGGAAGGATTGCAACTGCTTCTTATTTTTAGGTGTGGGGAATTTCTGGATGGCTTCTACCTTTTCTTGGGACGGAGATATTCCCTGCTCTGTTAGGTTAAATCCCAGGAATTTTACTTCTTCTGCTATGAACTTGGATTTATCCAGCTTTAGTGTTACATTGTTGTTGGAGAGTTTATTCAACACTTGTTCTATTCGTGCACAGTGTTCGTCCCAGTCCGATGATGTTATCAGTAGGTCGTCCACGTATACTGTTTTGCTCTTGACCTAGGACTTGGTCCATGCACTTTACAAACACTGCAACGGAGTTGATGAGGCTGAAAGGTAACCTCTTAAACTGATAATTCCTCCCATCGAAGATAAACGCCATATACTGTCTACTGTGTGGGTGCAGCTCCTCCTGCCAGTACCCACATACGGTATCCCAGGTACTAATGTATTTTATTCCGTGGAACTTTTTCAAAATCTCTTATATTTCCCCAGGCGAAGTTCAGTCATTAATGATCATTTTATTGATTTCCCGGGCGTCTAAACAGATCCGGACTTTACCACTCTTTTTGGGTATAGCTACTATAGGACTTGTGTATGGAGATTGGCTATACTCAATGATGTCCTCCTCCATCATTCTATTTATCTCCGCTCTGACTTCGTTTTTAAGGGAATATGCTATGGGGTAGGATTTTCTATGAAAGTCTACTGGTTCCCGGAAATTAATCTTACATTGGTATCCCTTGACCTTGCCTGGAGTATTGGAGAAAACATGTTGGTATTTTTTATATATTGTTATTAGATTTCAACTTGTGTTTTGATTATTTCTTGTTTTGGTCTGTTTCTTTGGAATATTCTTATCGCCTCGATTTTCTTTTCTCATAGTTCCCTATTTTCCTATTCATCATTCACAATTATGGATGGTTCATGTGTTCTGCAATAATAATTTTTTAAGCCTGGATCCTGATTCAAAGCTGTTGGTGTAGGGTTGCAGTTTATAATGTTTGCTGACCATATTCCTCTTTCAGATGTTAATAACACTATCCCTTGTTGTAGGTTGATTACTGCTGAGTGTTGTCATAACACGTCGCACCCTATGAGCATATTGAACAGTAGTCCACTCGCTACCAGGAAAACAATAGGTATAGTCAAATTTTGGCTGTTCAATTACAATGAGACTTGTTTTCTTATTGTTTTGTCTTGTTTACCAGTTGCCCCAATTATGATGATGTTATTAATCGGCAATGTGGGTATTGGTAGCTTGCAGTTAGCTTGGATCCGCTCTAGCTCTGTCTGGTTTATCAGGGAGATGTTTGATCCTGTGTCGATCATGATGATGGTTATTGTTCCGTTTATTGTGGCATGTACGTGAACGATTTCACTGTTAATTCTTGGCAGTTGGTTGTCCTCTTCTTCCAGGAGTTCTTCTCTTATATTTTTTAGGTAGTTGCTGGAGACGATTGTTATAATTTTATTCTTATTTCGTTGCGTCATTTGTCGGAGTAACCCAAGTGATTGGTCATGTGAAGGGCGTTCTTTGGTTTTCACTGACCTTGTGAGTTTAAATGTGGTTGCACATTGTTGGCCAGACTATCGGACTGGTTCGTCGCTGTTTCATTTATAGGTCCTGGTTGAATGCTCATGCTGTTCCCTGACGCTTCTGTAGTCCTATTTTCTTGAAATGGATTATTATTTGAGGTCGTTGTATTATACCAGGAGTTTGCCTGTGTTTCGGCAGTACCTCCTCTGGTTTGGCTGACTCCTCCTATGAATAAAGTTGACTTGTCGTCGAACATCATCTCTGTTTTAACTATTCCCAGTTCCCCTATTGTACTGGTAATTCGGGTTAAAGTTATTGCCGTGGTAATTGCTATTATTGGGGTGGCCGTTAGGACGTTGGTTTGGTCCCGTTCCCCGGTAATTGTTGTTGGTGGAATTGTTGTTTGGGTTGTTTCTGTTATACGGTTGGTTACCTTGATTGTAATTTGGTTGGTTTCCCCGATACTGATTGCCGTTGACATTCCGGTTGTTATTTTGGGGGTTGTTATTCGATGGGTTGTATTTCGGCGTATTCTGATTCTCACTCCATCTGTTGTACTTCCGGTTGACCATTCTATTCCTTTTATATTAGCCGTCATTCTCGTGGTCCTCCAATAAACTTGCCATTCCTTGGATAGTTTTTATTTGGCCCTATCTCCTGGCTTTTTGGACCGCATCCTCATAATGGTACCCCAACTGTATCACCAGTGATTCCTCCGGTATCCTCGGTTCCAAATTTCTGGCTAAGCACACTTTACCTAGAAAGTACGAAGTTAAGGTGTGTCCTGCTTGTGGTTCGTACCTCCCATTGCTTATATCATTTCTGACCACGTTTTGGGTGGACTCTGACCAATATTTATCTCGGAACTGTGTTTTGAATTCATGGGTACTGTTTATCTCTGGTCTGGTGGCCGTCCACCAATTGTCGTGGGTGTCCCTGAACATCTCATCAATTAGGCTTCTCACCGTTGTCCATCTCGTTTCCCTGTTTTTTTCAATTAGTTCCTCCACTCTTTTGAGGAATTCCATAGGGTTACGCCGGTAGCTGCGAAAGTTTATTATCTCCCGGTTCTCGCTGGTGATGATGTGGGTGTTGTGACAGGGTTTCTCCCTCAGTGCGTCCAGCTCTTCTTGCATTTGTCTTTCTCTTTGGCTTATTCCCTGGAGCTTCTCCTTTTTTTCTTGGATCTGTCCATCTACTTTGTTGAGGTGGTGTATACCCTTTCCACACGTTCACTTACATCTGTCTGTAATTCCTTGTGTTCTTCTTCAAGCTTTTTTAGCACCTCCTGTTTATTTTTTGTGTACCCTGTTGTTGTCATTTGTTGGAGTTCCTCAATTCTGTTTTTCCTTCCTCCTTGACGTTGCTTATTTTGTCGATTAACTCCTCCCGGACTTGTACTACTGTTTCATTTGTCTCGGTAATGGTTTGTTTTATCTCTTCCCGACATTCTACCAACTGTTGTCTCAACTCATCTTTGGTCTTCTCGCTACTTTCCTTCAATTGTCATTGGTTTGTTTCATTATTATTCTAGATCTTATTATTCAGTATTTCCAGATCTTTCTTGATCTGTCTCTTTAACTCTTCACTCTTCTCTTCTAAGATCTCTTGGTTTCTCTTCAAGGCTTCATTGTTGCTTTCCATCTTATTATTCAGAAGTTCTATATCCTCCTTGAGTAGTTTCTTAAATCTTCATTATTTCGTCTTAAGAATTCCCTGTCTTCTTTTCTTTGTTCGTTAGTTGCTTTCTTCGTTTTCTTATTATCTTCCATAATTTCCTCCTTGTTTTTGTTTAATTGTTCCACCATAATCCTCATCATTTCTTGGAAATTTTTATACATTGGTTGGGTTGTTCTGTCTGGTTGGTCGCCGACTACTACTTCTATTTCAGGTGCTGGTTGGTTTGGGTTTTCTGGTTGGTCTCCTTGGGCATCTTCTTCAATCATTTCCATTTCTTCTTCGTTGGTACCCTCAGTTCCCTTCTTAGATTTTCCCCTGGTGGTCATGGAATGTTTCATACTTTTTTGTAACCGCTGCTAGTCTTCTATTCTAGCCACACTAGTTGGTCGCCAATTTGTAACAAGTAGATCTTTATGGGCTCTGTAAATGTGTATTTCGTGTGTTCGCCTCACACGTTGTGGTCGTTACTTTATGCTTATGCTGGCGATGTCCGTAGCGATCTCTCAAATTACCAGTACACGCGAGTGGGAACCTTACTTGTTCTTTAATATATGGTTGTATTTCCCGGGTGGCGCCAAATTGTTTAATCTGAAAACAATTAAAAAGACGATTGAGCGTTCGTTCTATGACGGTATGGTGAATTCAAATTACTCCCGCCCTGTGCGAATTTCTTAATCTCACTCGTAGTTTGCCGAGTTTCCGACATGATCGCTTACCGTCACTTTTTATTGTCTCTATAATACACAAATCATATAATGCACTTTCCTATGAAATAAAGAACAGTGGTTACAACTCTGTACTAGTTTATTAAATTGGGATTAGTAGTTATTCAGTATTATACAAAATTATATTTTGTTATTAAACAAATTTGATCCAACAGTAAAAGACAATTATATCTCAAGGCTTGACGAAATCAATTTTGAACGAGTTATTTAGACATGGCGTCTACTGAATGTTTATTATTAATTTCGTTCAATGAATCTGGATTCTTTTGGTTTACAAAAAAATATCAATTTGATTACAATAAAATACACTACCTACTATAAGGTGTAATTACAATTCGTTCCTGAAGTGTTAAAAAGTGTATTTCCAAAGTTCGTAATTTTTATACAGGTTATTTTCTAGTTTCATATGAATTTAGTGTTTTATTTTTAATTAATCTTTGAAAGAAATTATATCATCAGTTTATAGTGAGAGTTAAAAGTGTTGTGAGTTAAAAATGACTAAATATCTTCTGATTGCTATTATTCTTCTGTCTTCTTATCTAAGTATGAGATATTATCACAACTGTTCATATTTTCTTTCAAAGATCATTTTGACATCCCACAAAGCTGGGTTTGCTTATGTATTAATGTTTTGACAATTATGTTGATATTATCTAATTATATTTCTTTCTTATTTTATGTCCTTAATTTAACATTTATCTCTTAATATGATTCACTAATTATCATTGACTAGTTACTTGCCTTGGATTTGCTAATATCATAGTTAATTTCTTACAATTTGTAGTTTTTGGTTTTATACAGTTAGGCATTTCATAGGCCTAGGTAGTAATTGGCTATATTTTCTTATTTTATACAAATTATATATTATTTTTCCCTTATACATGTTTTGTTTTGTGTTACAAATGATTTGGTTACTTTTTGAATTGATTTGGGTCTGTTTTATAATAATTGTATGTTTTAATTATTTTACAAAATCATGGTTTGTCTATTATTTTCTAACTGCTTTTCCAGTATTATTAGGTTTGTATGAATTTATCTTTTTTCTTATCTATATTGCCATTGTTTATTATTTGTCTAGTATTTACTATTCTCTATAAAATATAACACAACATATAGGTTTATGGTCTGTATACTTCCTTCAGCCATATTCCTTTTCATAAACTTAATTGAACAAATCTTTAACAGTTATTATGCTACTCTTGTAACATTTTGTTTATTCTTATTTATTTTTTGGTGACAAACATCATCACACTATTTACTTTATCTAATTAACTATCCCTTTGAACATAGGATGTTTATTGATTTTGCATTTATATTCTTTACCACATTTTTTCTTTTCTAAACTTTACTATCTAACCATGGTAACACTAACACTTTGACCCTCTCCATGGAATTTTTTCCCTGAATACCCTTGTATTCCTCATCTACACTTATTCTTAATCCTAATAATAACAATATTCTTATTTTCTAACACTTTTCACCAATAAACATTAGTGTTTATCACTGGTTTTTAGGTGTCTATACCTATCAGTAGGGTTTTCAATTTATTTTGGGGTTTTTACACTGGCACTTTTTATAGTATTTAAGTGTTACTAGTGGGTATTCCCTAACATTAAATTCTCTTTCTCACTTAATCATGTTCACTATCTATCTATCTCTCACTTCACAATGGTTAGTTATACTGTTAACAAGTTTCATATCATTATAGAGTTGTTTATAACATTTACTCTCTATTTACTTGGTTAGTGTAGCCTACTTTAGTTTGTCATTACTTTATTGGATTTTAATAATTATCATTTACATTGATTAATTATCCATGATATTCGTATCCAAGTTACACTTTGAATAAATTAATATATTAAAATTTTACCTTATTATCCGTCTTGTGACTTCACCTTTTTAAAACAACACTACGCGTTTAGGAATGTATGTTCCATCATCAGGTGTAATTACTCTTGCGAGGTCGTTGAAACATTAAGATATATCACAAACACATATAACACTAAACATAAGTTGTATTCAGTATCTACCGTGCGCGATACGTTTTTGGTGCGCACCTTGACAACACTGAAGTAACGCTATCAGTTCACCGCTATCGCTGCTAGTGCATGATGTGTGACGTGGACCTTAGTTGTTCTGAGATTTGCATCACAGTGTCATACAACGAGTTAGAGTGGAAATTTATCTGATCATTTAATAAATAATCTGGACTGGTTTTAAAGGCCTTATATATTTCAAATTCTTCATTAGCATTCATATTCCTACCTTTATTGCATATGTGTATTGGTTTAAAGTTTGTACTAAAATCCGTATAATTATGATTATTGTCAATCAAATGTCGTCCAAAATTGGATTTAGTTTTTCCAAAGTCTTTTTTGGGGAGATGTTCTTTGAATCTCTTTATGAAAGGTCCCCTGTCTGGCCTATATCAAAACAGTTACAGTCATCACATATTATCTTGTATACACCTGTTTTTCTTCTAAAGGTCTGGCCGTTTTTGGACCAAGTATTTTATATATGTTATTGCTTGTTTGAAAGGTCGTCGCTATATTCATTTTCTTAAAGACATTTGTTAGAATTTTCGGAAGGACATTACCATACTCAGTTAATGTTTCGATGACCTTGCAAGAGTAATTACACCTGATGATGGAACATACGTTCTGAAACGCATAGTGTTGTTTTAAAAAGGTGAAGTCACAAGACGGATAATAAGGTAAAATTTTAATATATTAATTTATTCAAAGTGTGACTTGGATACGAATATCATGGATTATAAATTGGAAGCCAGTCAGGCATCTATAGTATTTAAATATCAAAACATTAAGATAATGTTATTGAAAACCAACCTACACAACATAAAATTCAACAAAAAATGCATTAAGAACAACGTAATACCAAAACGTATGCTATCATCAAAATTAAGAACACATCCAAAACTGCAATAAAGGTAAAGGAATGCGCTGAAAGAATGTGGATAAAAGAAGAGTTGAGAAATTTGTATGCAAAGAAGGTGGATCTAAACATAAAGTAATAAAAAAGCACAACTGGAAATGCTTAATAACATTCACCCAGCCATCATAAACAATGTAATGCAAACCATTGATAAATATACCAGACACACTCTACAACGTATATATTTCAAACAGAATAGAAAGTTTATCTATCTCCAAAATAAACAATACCCCGACGATACTATCAAATGTCAACATGAATTTTATGAACGAGTTTCAAATTTAACGTCAATAGATTTAAACAACGAAGAAATGAATATTCTAAACAAAGGGTTAAAATACAACATCCCATACAAAGGTTTTTGTAAAATATATAAAAACACTTGGTAAGTTTCACAAATTTTTTAATTAACTCTGACAGCTGTTTCGACTAACTTAAGCCATTGTCAAAGAGCGAGTGAATGAAATTACTGAACACAGGATGTTAGAGTAGTGTAGGTGGTAAACATCTGTTTAGGGCGTATCTGGAACATCTGTGTTGTGATGGCGAGGGGTGGGGAGTGTGTGCATGAGACAAGGGAAGGTCTGGTGTCTTTAAAAACTAAATACAATCATGAATGCAAAATATAAAATTAACTGAACTAAATATAAACTGAATGCAAAATTTAAAATAATGATGAACATTCAAAATAATATAAAATAAACTAAACTAAATAACAGATTTTAATAAAGGGGATACACAAAATTCAGTCTGTTCATTGGTTAAATTTTTGTTACTTTTTATTGCTTTTTTAATTTCTAAAATTTCTAACAAATCCATTTTTCTACCTTTTTGTATGTTGTGGAGTAGTGTTATGTTTTTTGTGTCTATAAAGTGATTGTGTTGTAAGCAATGATCTGCAAAACCTGTATTAGATGTATTGGTTAAAATCGCCTTCTTATGTTCAGAAATGCGATGTTTCAGAGCACGGCCACATTGTCCGATATAAATAGCATCGCATTCTGCACAGTGTATTTCATAAACTCCATTTTTCTCCAGTGTATTAGATTTTTCTTTATTATTGACTAGTAGTGAAAAAAGATTACGTTTGTTTACTGATACCATGTTAAGACCATGGTTTTTTAACCTATTATTAATCTTATCTGTTATACACAGAATGTAATTTGTTAAGTGAAATTTTTTGTTACCCTGATCTGGCTCTATGGAATAAAATTCTTTTAAAGTAATTTTCTTCTGTTTTTTTAAAATTAAAGAATTAATTATTCTTTCATCATAACCGTTATTTTGTGCTATGGCTTTTATAATATCTACCTCTTTATTGAAATTTTCTTTGGATAAAGGAACTATAAGGAGACGATTAACCATTGCATGAAAACTGCTTAATTTTATGTGCCATGATGTTAGTGATTGTTTATGTATAACGGTATCTGTAAAAGTAGGTTTTCTATATATCTGAAAACTAAGATTATTTTGTGATCTAGTAATGGTAAGATCCAAAAAATTTAAACTTTTCATATTTTCTGTTTCAAGTGTAAATTGCACGCTACTATAAAAGGAATTAATATAATCTAAGAACATATGGAGCTGTCTATCTGTTCCCGTCCAGATACAAAATATATCATCAACATACCTTGCCCAATGAAAAACATATTTTATGTTGGGGTTATCAGATGTAAAAATGTTTTCTTCCAAAAATGTCATAAAGATTTCACTTAATAAAGGTCATAAAGGAGAGCCCATAGGTAAGCCATTAAATTGTTTATAGATTTTATTATTAAACTGAAAATAATTTTGTCCTATGCAAATATCTAAGGCCGAGAATAATTCTTTTTTCTGATCACTATTTAAGGTTAAAGTATTTTGTATATGTGAGGAACAGATAGACAACAGAACATCTACAGGTATAGACGGAAATAAATTCTTAACATCAAATGAAACTAATTTTGCATTCAGTGGTAAATGTACATTTTTTATATTATTAACTAATTGTAAAGTGTTTTTAATAGCATACTTTGGGTTAAAGTTAATATATTTTGGCAATAATTCATTAAGTTTTTTACAGACTTTATATGCAGGTGCAGTTACATATGAAACAACTGGGCGCATGGGACAATTAGGTTTATGTATTTTTGGTAAACTATACAAAACAGGAGCTTTTGGGTTCATCATAGTTAGCATGAAACTTTTTGTGTCTGAAAATATATTAGGGCAATTTTTAATAAGTGATTTTATTTGTTTTTGAAACTTATTAGTGGGATCATTTAATATCTTGAAATTGTCATTCCTGAAGAGAAGTTCTGTCTTTTCAATATATTCGCTCCTATTTATTATTGTAATTGTATTGCCTTTATCAGCTTTGCAAACCACTAAACTATTTGAATTAATTTTTTGTTTTAAACTGTTAACTATGTACTTATCTGAATCTTTTAGACTGTACTTATTCTTATTACTTTTTGATATAATGTTTGCACAGGAAAATAATTCATTATTTCTTATATCTGGGTTATCTACATTACTAAGTGCTATTTCTGTATTTACACATAACATTTCCATGTCTCTTTTGTACCGTATGTTTGGACAATATTTCAAACCTTTATTTAACAGATTTAGTTCTTTCTGAGTAAAGTTTATATTTGAGAAATTTTCCACTCTGTTATAAAATTTATTTACTGGTGATGACATAGTAGTTACTCTCTTACTACTTAGCTTAGTTGTGATAAGTTTTAGTAATTTTGTTTTTTGTACTAAATATTGTTTATGAGCATGATAACTTACATGTTCTCTGATCATATTATCAATAAGGTCAAATTCCACTGCACTGTATCTATAAGTTAATTCACAATGTATTAGTTGTTGGTGTAAAGACAAATTATTTCTTCTAGAGTACCATTTCTTGAGTTCCAAATGTAGCCAGTTCTAGATCACAAAATAATCTTAGTTTTCAGATATATAGAAAACCGGGTACAGATACCATTATACATAAACAATCACTAACATCATGGCACATAAAATTAAGCAGTTTTCATGCAATGGTTAATCGTCTCCTTATAGTTCCTTTATCCAAAGAAAATTTCAATAAAGAGGTAGATATTATAAAAGCCATAGCACAAAATAACGGTTATGATGAAAGAATAATTAATTCTTTAATTTTAAAAAAACAGAAGAAAATTACTTTAAAAGAATTAACAATACTTAACAAATTACATTCCGTGTATAACAGATAAGATTAATAATAGGTTAAAAAACCATGGTCTTAACATGGTATCAGTAAACAAACGTAATCTTTTTTCACTACTAGTCAATAATAAAGAAAAATCTAATACACTGGAGAAAAATGGAGTTTATGAAATACACTGTGCAGAATGCGATGCTATTTATATCGGACAATGTGGCCGTGCTCTGAAACATCGCATTTCTGAACATAAGAAGGCGATTTTAACCAATACATCTAATACAGGTTTTGCAGATCATTGCTTACAACACAATCACTTTATAGACACAAAAAACATAACACTACTCCACAACATACAAAAAGGTAGAAAAATGGATTTGTTAGAAATTTTAGAAATTAAAAAAGCAATAAAAAGTAACAAAAATTTAACCAATGAACAGACTGAATTTTGTGTATCCCCTTTATTAAAATCTGTTATTTAGTTTAGTTTATTTTATATTATTTTGAATGTTCATCATTATTTTAAATTTTGCATTCAGTTTATATTTAGTTCAGTTAATTTTATATTTTGCATTCATGATTGTATTTAGTTTTTAAAGACACCAGACCTTCCCTTGTCTCATGCACACACTCCCCACCCCTCGCCATCACAACACAGATGTTCCAGATACGCCCTAAACAGATGTTTACCACCTACACTACTCTAACATCCTGTGTTCAGTAATTTCATTCACTCGCTCTTTGACAATGGCTTAAGTTAGTCGAAACAGCTGTCAGAGTTAATTAAAAAAAAATTTGTGAAACTTACCAAGTGTTTTTATATATTTTACAAAAACCTTTGTATTAATATGTTTCACCAAGTGCCCAACGAGTCATCAATTAACAACATCCCATATAACAATAGAAACCATATAATTCAAGAAATAGTTAATGCCGAGGCAGCTATAAAAATGGTGCCGGACCATAGATTGCAGAACGAAACACGCATAATAGTAAACAGTAAACTGAACAAGAGATTAAAAACCCCGAATAATATCGGTAATGTTGGTTGTAAACACATTACAGACTTTAAACTTTTAAAACAGATGCAAAATAAACTGACAGATAATAATGCTCTCATTACTAGAGCTGATAAGGGAAACACCATAGTTATAATGATACATGAACCAATATATATCGAAGGTTAATGAATTTATAAACAATAACAACATCCAAACGTTGTCTGCTGATCCAACCAATGGTTTTGTTAAGAACTTGAATAACATGATTAACAGATGCACGTCTATTTGACGAAACCACATGACGCTTATTAAAGTCTATAAATGCCCGGGCACCTCAATTCACAGGTTTACCCAAGATTCATAAAATTGATGTACCAATTAGACCACTAATAAATTTTACAACAGCCCCAGGCTATAAAATAACAAAAAACTAGCAAAAACAATAAAAAACAACACAAGATTAGAAAATAATCATAGTATCAAAAATAATATTGATTTTGTTAACAAATTAAAAGACATTAAATTGCAGCCTAACTACAAAATCGCGTCATTTGATATCGTTAACTTATACACAAACATACCTATTCAGGAAACAATAGCCATTTTAAGAGAACACCTCAATGAAGCAAAATAACAAAGTTCAAAAAAAAATTAACGAATTAATTGATTTATTAGAAGTTATATTAAAGCAGAACTATTTCACGTTCAATAATAGTTATTTTATTCAAGAGGAGGGCCTCGCCATGGGCTCACCACTTTCTGGCTTATTATCAGATACCTACCTGAATCATTACGAAAATACACATTTACTGTCCAATAAAAATAAACTTCACAGCAAAATAGTCTTTTACACGCGATATGTCGATGATACTTTTATAATTTTTGACGGTTCACTACGACAGATAGATTCATTGAGACATTATATGAATAGCATACATAAACGCATACAATTTACCCTCGACACTGAAACTGACAATAAGCTGAATTTTCTTGACTTAACAGTCATAAAAACAAAAAACAGATTCCAATACCAAATCTATAGAAAACCAACCACAACAGATATCACTATACACTCAGACTCCCACCACCCTACATCTCAAAAAATGGCTGCATATAACAGTTGTATTCATAGGCTAATTACAATACCACTTGAGACAATTGATTTTCAAAAAGAGTTAAATACAATAAAATACATAGCCAGAGCTAACGGATATCAAAGTTCAATGATAGATAAACTAATCAAGAAACAACAAAACAGACAAATGAGGCCCCCGAAGAACAAGGCTGGAGCAATACACATATCAACTGAGTATGGTAATGTCCTTCCAAAAATTCTAACAAATGTCTTTAAGAAAATGAATATAGCGACGGCCTTCCAAACAAACAATAACATATATAAAATATTTGGTCCAAAAACGGCCAGGCCTTTAGAAGAAAAAACAGGTGTATACAAGATAATATGTGATGACTGTAACTGTTTTTATATAGCCCAGACGGGGAGACCTTTCATAAAGAGATTCAAAGAACATCTCCCCAAAAAGACTTTGGAAAAACTAAATCCAATTTTGGACATTTGATTGATAATAATCATAATTATATGGATTTTAGTACAAACTTTAAACCAATACACATATGCAATAAAGGTAGGAATATGAATGCTAATGAAGAATTTGAAATATATAAGGCCTTTAAAACCAGTCAACATTATTTATTAAATGATCAGATAAATTTCCACTCTAACTCGTTGTATGACACTGCGATGCAAATCTCAGAACAACTAAGATCCACGTCACGCATCATGCGCGAGCAGCGATAGTGGTGAACTGATAGCGTTACTTCAGTGTTGTCAAGGTGCGCACCAAAAACGTATCGCGTGCGGTAGATACTGAATACGAATTTATGTTTAGTGTTATATGTGTTTGTGATATATCTTACTGTTTCGACGACCTCGTAAGAGTAATTACACCTGATGATGGAACATACATTCCGAAATGCGTAGTGTTGTTTTAAAAAGGTGAAGTCACAAGACGGATAATAAGGTAAAATTTTAATATATTAATTTATTGATTAATTAGTCGATACTAATAATTATTATTTACATTTATTATTTATTGGTTTCTTTTTCATTACTTTATTTGAGTGTAACATTTCTCCTTTTCTGTTCTATATTATTCATTTGTGTCTTTTCATTTCTTCTCATTTTATTTCATTTATACTTTGTTTGTTTCCTTTTCATTTACCTTCTCATTTGATTTTATTTTATTTCATTTTATTGAGTCAATCACTTGGGTTGGGTCATAGTCGTTTGTCGCGTCATAGTTATTTTATTTTCATTAGTTTAAAAATTTTATATAGTTGATTCATCGTTTTTTTTCTTCTGGTATTGGTGTGGCTTTTTGTATTGGAACATAATGCCTCTCCTTCAAAATTGATCATTTTGGTAAAACACTAGCATAGTTTTTTATAAAATTATCAGTTATACATAATTTTTTCCTTTTTCTTCTTGTTTATTTCTTCTTTCTTGTTTCTCTTCTTACTTGTTCCACTCCTTTTTATTTAGATATCTTTTTATTCATTTCCATTAGTGCATTCTCCCTGTTATATAATTTTTTCCCTAACTTTTAGTAGCTGGTTTCTTCCATTACTACCTTTTTTTCTGAGATCAGAGGAACATCATCTCTGCTCTCTTAATTGATTGCTGGACCTATTCTCAGTCAATCTTAAATACCTTTTTTGTCATCTCGTGACTTAAATTAATAATAATATTTTGGGGATTGTCCACTTCATGGTTTTTTAGATCATTTTAGCCTTTTACTCATTCTTTCTTCCACTCTACCTTTGCTATATTCTATTATCTACTCACACAGTTGATTGTTTTTTATTTATTTAGTTGTTAATTTCATTATTTCTAACTTTTAATTAGTTTGTTTTTCTCTTCTTCTTGTGATCATTTTAATTATTTCAGACATCTTGTCTCTTCTTCTTCTTTGTTGATTACCATTATTTTGCTTTAGCCACTTGCTGTATATTTGCTTTACACATTATTTCTTTTTCTTTCTTGTACCAGTTCAATTTTTTTTTTCTTTGAATATTCTATATTCTTTATAATTTTAAGTATTTGTCTTAGCAGGTCTTGCTTGGTTTTATTTATATTTATTTTAATTGGTCTCCTTTCTAATTCTCTTACATTATTAATTCTTGTTTTCACTTTATTTGTTTATCTCATATACTTTTTGAAATATTATTGTAAGTTGGTTGCACTTACTATTTAGGAGTTTTTGTAGTTTATTTTTCTATTTTATATTTTACCTCATATGTTTTCTAAATAATATCGTAAGGTGTCTTACATCTTTTTTGAATTTTGTAATTCTTTATTTTTTATGATTGTTCATGTTTCCTCGTAAAACTTCTTGATGGAAACTTGGTTATATACTCCTTTGATCTTTTTAGTTGTTATATTGCTTATTTCGTATGTATTGTTGCCATTGTCTTTTGTTATGACATAGGGTCCTACGTATAACAATAATAGCTTCTTGGATATACCTTCGAATGTACTAGGTAGTTTACGATTTTTGATTAAGACCTTTTCTCCTAAATTATATTTAATTATTTTGGTCTGGTTCTGGGAATATTTATTTTTTTGTTTCTCTATCTTCTCCATGATTCGGTTGTACCATTTATTTTCTTCATACGGGTCTTCTGGGTTGGTTGGGAAGTCTATTAACTCCTGTATCTCTCGATGTGGTTTTCTTCCAAACATCATAGAATATGGTGTGTTTTCAATGAAATGGTGGTAACTCATGTTCAAAAATTCTTCAGTTGAAGTTAAATATTTTTGCCATTCTCTCTGATTATCATGACAGTATGTTCTCAACATGCGTCCCACCTCTCTCAATACTCTTTCTGCGGGATTACTGCTTGGGTGGTATACGGACGTTTTATATGTTTTTATGTTTACCTTCAATAATTCATCTCTCCACTTTCTTCCTTTAAATTGTGTTCCGTGATCGGTTATTATTGTATATGGTTTTCCAATTTCTGTTATGTATTTGTTTTTTATTATTTCTAATATTTTCTTGGTTGTTGCTCTGTTTATAGCGTATAACTTGGTGTATTTGGTGTAATGGTCCAATAGAATCACAATGAACTTGAATCTATGTCTCCCTCCGCTACGTGGGAATGGTCCATATAGGTCAAGAAACACTTTTTCAAGTTTTTTATTTGATGTGATGGGTATCATCATTCCATCCTTTCTTTCGTTATTGGTTTTGACCATTTGGCATATAGTGCATGTTTTAATATTTTTATTTACCTTTCTTGTTATACTTTTAATGAACAGTTGTTCTTCTAAAGCTTTAACCATTTTTAGGGTTCCCATGTGTCTGTATCTGACATGGTAGTCTTTAATTAATTTGTTTTCTAGAGGTGTTGGAACTACTAGCTTCCAATTTCCATGATTTCTTTTGGTTTTGATGAATAATACATCCTTATGTAGGCAATAAAAGTTATTTATGATTTCTTCTGATTCTATCACTCTCCTTCGTATGTTTGCTAATTTGGTATCTTGCTTCTGCTGTTGTACTATCTCATTTACGATTTCTTCCAGGTCCTTTCTATCCTTCAATATATAATACACCTTGGCGATTTTCTCCTTTTCTCCTTCAAATGTCTGATTATCTACATTTATTCTGGATAATATGTCAGCTGCTACGTTCTTCCGGCCTGGAATATATTCCCACGTGATGTGGTACTCTTGCAGACCAAGGATCCAAAGGGTAAGTCTACCATGACTTAATTTGCATTTTTGAGAAATGATATCGACTTATGGTCGCTTCTGACTGTAATGTGGTACCCTAGGATGTATGTTCTAAATTTTCCGCACGCAAACACTATACTTAGCAACTCCTTTTCCCTAACGTTGTAGTTAAGCTCACAACTATTTAATACTCTGCTGGCAAAGCTGATGACCAGGTGGTGTCCTTCTTCATCTTCTTGATACAGTTCAGCACCCAGACTGACGTCACTGGCATTGCAATTCAGATAGAAGGGTTGTTCAAAGTTGGGATGATGCAGCATCACTGTTTCTAGGAATTTTTGTTTTATGAGTGTTATTACTTCATCCTGCTCGGTTCCCCAGGTCCACTTGTCTTTAGATGAGAGTTGTTCTGAAAATTTTGCAGTTAAATAAGAGTAGTTATTTTGAAATTTCCGGTAGTAATTGCAAATACCTAGGAAGGATTGCAACTGCTTCTTATTTTTAGGTGTGGGGAATTTCTGGATGGCTTCTACCTTTTCTTGGGACGGAGATATTCCCTGCTCTGTTAGGTTAAATCCCAGGAATTTTACTTCTTCTGCTATGAACTTGGATTTATCCAGCTTTAGTGTTACATTGTTGTTGGAGAGTTTATTCAACACTTGTTCTATTCGTGCACAGTGTTCGTCCCAGTCCGATGATGTTATCAGTAGGTCGTCCACGTATACTGTTTTGCTCTTGACCTAGGACTTGGTCCATGCACTTTACAAACACTGCAACGGAGTTGATGAGGCTGAAAGGTAACCTCTTAAACTGATAATTCCTCCCATCGAAGATAAACGCCATATACTGTCTACTGTGTGGGTGCAGCTCCTCCTGCCAGTACCCACATACGGTATCCCAGGTACTAATGTATTTTATTCCGTGGAACTTTTTCAAAATCTCTTATATTTCCCCAGGCGAAGTTCAGTCATTAATGATCATTTTATTGATTTCCCGGGCGTCTAAACAGATCCGGACTTTACCACTCTTTTTGGGTATAGCTACTATAGGACTTGTGTATGGAGATTGGCTATACTCAATGATGTCCTCCTCCATCATTCTATTTATCTCCGCTCTGACTTCGTTTTTAAGGGAATATGCTATGGGGTAGGATTTTCTATGAAAGTCTACTGGTTCCCGGAAATTAATCTTACATTGGTATCCCTTGACCTTGCCTGGAGTATTGGAGAAAACATGTTGGTATTTTTTATATATTGTTATTAGATTTTCAACTTGTGTTTTGATTATTTCTTGTTTTGGTCTGTTTCTTTGGAATATTCTTATCGCCTCGATTTTCTTTTCTCATAGTTCCCTATTTTCCTATTCATCATTCACAATTATGGATGGTTCATGTGTTCTGCAATAATAATTTTTTAAGCCTGGATCCTGATTCAAAGCTGTTGGTGTAGGGTTGCAGTTTATAATGTTTGCTGACCATGTTCCTCTTTCAGATGTTAATAACACTATCCCTTGTTGTAGGTTGTAGGTTGATTACTGCCGAGTGTTGTCGTAACACGTCGCACCCTATGAGCATATTGAATGGTAGTCCACTCGCTACCAGGAAAACAATAGGTATAGTCAAGTTTTGGCTGTTCAATTCCAATGAGACTTGTTTTCTTATTGTTTTGTTTTGTTTACCAGTTGTCCCAATTATGATGATGTTATTAATCGGCAATGTGGGTATTGATAGCTTGCAGTTAGCTTGGATCCGCTCTAGCTCCGTCTGGTTTATCAGGGAGATGTTTGATCCTGTGTCGATTATGATGATGGTTATTGTTCCGTTTATTGTGGCCTGTACGTGAACGATTTCACTGTTAATTCTTGGCAGTTGGTTGTCCTCTTCTTCCAGGAGTTCTTCTCTTATATTTTTTAGGTAGTTGCTGGAGACAATTGTTATAATTTTATTCTTATTTCGTTGATCATGTGAATGGCGTTCTTTGGTTTTCACTGACCTTGTTAGTTTAAATGTGGTTACACATTGTTGTCTAGACTATAGGACTGGTTCGTCGCTGTTTCATTTATAGGTCCTGGTTGAATGCTCATGCTGTTCCCTGACGCTTCTGTAGTCCTATTTTCTTGAAATGGATTCTTATTTGAGGTCGTTGTATTATACCAGGAGTTTGCCTGTGTTTGGGCAGTACCTCCTCTGGTTGGCTGACTCCTCCCATTAATAAAGTTGACTTGTCGTCGAACGTATTCTCTGTTTTAATTATTCCCAGTTCCCCTATTGTACTGGTAATTCGGGTTAAGGTTATTGCCATGGTAATTGCTATTATTGGGGTGGCCGTTAGGACGTTGGTTTGGTCCCGTTCCCCAGTAATTGTTGTTGGTGGAATTGTTGTTTGGGTTGTTCCTGTTATACGGTTGGTTACCTTGATTGTAATTTGGTTCGTTTCCCCGATACTGATTGCCGTTGACATTCCGGTTGTTATTTTGGGGGTTGTTATTCGATGGGTTGTAGTTCGGCATTTTCTGATTCTCACTCCATCTGTTGTACTTCAGGTTGACCATTCTATTCCTTTTATATTGGCCGTCATTCTCGTGGTCCTCCAATAAACTTGCCATTCCTTGGATAGTTTTTATTTGGCCCTGTCTCCTGGCTTTTTGGACCGCATCCTCATAATGGTACCCCAACTGTATCACCAATGATTCTCCGGTATCCTCAGTTCCAAATTTCTGGCTAAGCATACTTTACCTAGAAAAGTACAAAGTTAGGGTGTGTCCTGCTTGTGGTTCGTACCTCACATTGCTTATATCATTTCTGACCATGTTTTGGGTGGACTCCGACCAATATTTATCTCGGAACTGTGTTTTGAATTCTTGGGTACTGTTTATCTCTGGTCTGGTGGCCGTCCACCAATTGTCGTGGGTGTCCCTGAACATCTCATCAATTAGGATTCTCACCGTTGTCCATCTCGTTTCCCTGTTTTTTTCAATTAGTTCCTCCACTCTTTTGAGGAATTCCATAGGGTTACGCCGGTAGCTGCGAAAGTTTATTATCTCCCGGTTCTCGCTGGTGATGATGTGGGTGTTGTGACAGGGTTTCTCCCTCAGTGCGTCCAGCTCTTCTTGCATTTCTTTCCCTTTGGCTTATTCCCTGGATCTTCTCCTTGTTTTCTTGGATCTGTCCATCTACTTTGTTCAGGTTGGTGTATACCCTTTCCACACGTTCACTTACATCTGTCTGTAATTCCTTGTGTTTTTCTTCAAGCTTTTTTAGCACCTCCTGTTTATTTTTTGTGTACCCTGTTGTTGTCATTTGTTGGAGTTCCTCAATTCTGTTTTTTCCTTCCTCCTTGATGTTGCTTATTTTGTCGATTAACTCCTCCCGGACTTGTACTACTGTTTCATTTGTCTCGGTAATGGTTTGTTTTATCTCTTCCCGACATTCTACCAACTGTTGTCTCAACTCATCTTTGGTCTTCTCGCTACTTTCCTTCAATTGTCATTGGAGTGTTTCATTATTATTCTAGATCTTATTATTCAGTATTTCCAGATCTTTCTTGATCTGTCTCTTTAACTCCTCACTCTCCTCTTCTAAGATCTCTTGGTTTCTCTTCAAGGCTTCATTGTTGCTTTCCATCTTATTATTCAGAAGTTCTATGTCCTCTTTGAGTTGTATCTTTAATTCTTCATTATTTCGTCTTAAGAATTCCCTGTCTTCTTTTCTTTGTTCGTTAGTTTCTTTCTTCGTTTTCTTATTATCTTCCTTAATTTCCTCCTTGTTTTTGTTTAATTGTTCCACCATAATCCTCATCATTTCTTGGAAAATATATGTCCATTGGTTGGGTTGTTCTGTCTGGTTGGACGCCATCTACTACTTCTATTTCAGGTGCTGGTTGGTTTGGGTTTTCTGGTTGGTCTCCTTGGGCATCTTCTTCGATCATTTCTTCAATCATTTCCATTTCTTCTTCGTTGGTACCCTCAGATCCCTTCTTAGATTTTCCCCTGGTTGTCATGGAATGTTTCATACTTTTTCGTAACCGCAGCAAGTCTTCTATTCTAGCCACACTAGTTGGTCGCCAATTTGTAACGAGCAGATCTTTATGTGCTCTGTAAATGTGCATTTCTTGTGTTCGCCTCACATGTTGTGGTCGTTATTTTATGTTTATGCTGACGATGTTCGTAGCGATCTCTCGAATTACCAGCACACGCGAGTGGGAACCGTACTTTTTCTTTAATATGTGGTTGTATTTCCCGGGTGGCGCCAAATTGTTTAATCTGAAAACAATTAAAAAGAACAGGACGACTGAGTGTTCGTTCTATGACGGTATGGTGAATTCAAATTACTCCCACCCTGTGCAAATTTCTTAATCTCACTGGTGATTTGCCAAGTTTCCGACGTGAGCGCTTGCTTTTGATTGTCTCTATAATACACAAATCATATAATGCACTTTCCTATGAAATAAAGAACAGTGGTTACAACTGTACTAGTTTATTTAATTGTGATTAGTAGTTATTCAGTATTATACAAAATTATATTTTGTTATTAAACAAATTTGCTCCGACAGTAAAAGACAATTATATCTCAAGGCTTGGCGAAATCGATTTTGAAGGAGTTATTTAGACATGGCGTCAACTGAATGTTTATTATTAATTTCGTTCAATGAATCTGGATTCTTTTGGTTTACGAAAAAATATCAATTTGATTACAATAAAGTACACTACCTTACATTACTGGTACTTATATACTATAAGGTGTAATTACAATTCGTTCCTGAAGTGTTAAAAAGTGTATTTCCAAAGTTCGTAATTTTTATACAGGTTATTTTCTAGTTTCATATGAATTTAGTGTTTTATTTTTAATTAATCTTTGAAAGAAATTATATCATCAGTTTATAGTGAGAGTTAAAAGTGTTGTGAGAAAAAATTAAAGAGAATTTATTTCATAAATTCGGGTAACTCAGCAATACTTATCAAATCAGTTGAATTAAGGTGTAATGTCATTCAGTTGAAATAGGTTGGGTCATCGTTAGTCATCAATCTTCCATCATTTTGGGATTTAATTATGCCTTGCGTCTTTTTCGTATAAGTTGTTCGAAATTTATTAATCTGGTCCGTGGCCTCGGTTGAATGTATTAGTTCTTCATCAGAGTGTTTGGTTCTTCATTTTAGTAAATTTGGTTACTTTTTCTTGTTTTAAATTAAAATTTGAGTCATTTACGGCTTGGCGTCTCTTCGTCTTGAGCTTCAATAATGGACTAACAGTTTCCAACGAAATATTCATAAATAATGTCTGGTTGTTATGGCAACAGATTGCCTCTCATTGGCTATTCATGACTAAAGCCCATTGTTATATTTGAATTTTTATTCAAAATGACTAAATATCTTCTGATTGCTATTATTCTTCTGTCTTCTTATCTAAGTATGAGATATTATCACAACTGTTCGTATTTTCTTCCAAAGATCATTTTGACATCCCACAAAGCTGGGTTTGCTTATGTATTAATGTTTTGACAATTATGTTGATATCATCTAATTACATTTCTTTCTTATTTTATGTCCTTAATTTAACATTTATCTCTTAATATGATTCACTAATTATCATTGACTAGCTACTTGCCTTGGATTTGCTAATATCATAGTTAATTTCTTACAATTTGTAGTTTTTGGTTTTATACAGTTAGGCATTTCATAGGCCTAGGTAGTAATTGGCTATATTTTCTTATTTTATACAAATTATATATTATTTTCCCCTTATACATGTTTTGTTTTGTGTTACAAATGATTTTGTTACTGTTTGAATTGATTTGGGTCCGTTTTATAATAATTGTATGTTTTCATTATTTTCCAAACCATGGTTTGTCTATTATTTTCTAACTGCTTTTCCAGTATTATTAGGTTTGTATGAATTTATCTTTTTTCTTATCTATATTGCCATTGTTTATTGTTTGTCTATTATTTACTATTCTCTATAAAATATAACACAACATATAGGCTTATGGTCTGTATACTTCCTTCAGCCATATTCCTTTTCATAAACTTAATTGAACAAATCTTTAACAGTTATTATGCTACTCTTGTTTACATTTTGTTTATTCTTATTTATTTTTTGGTGACAAACATCATCACACTATTTACTTTATCTAATTAAGTATCCCTTTGAACATAGGATGTTTATTGATTTTGCATTTATATTCTTTACCACATTTTTTCTTTTCTAAACTTTACTATCTAACCATGGTAACACTAACACTTTGACTCTCCATAGAATTTTTTCCCTGAATACCCTTGTATTCCTCATCTACACTTATTCTTAATCCTAATAATAACAATATTTTTATTTTCTAACACTTTTCACCAATAAACATTAGTGTTTATCACTGGTTTTTAGGTGTCTATACCTATCAGTAGGGTTTTCTATTTATTTTGGGGTTTTTACACTGGCACTTTGCACTTTTTATAGTATTTAAGTGTTACTAGTGAGTATTCCCTAACATTAAATTCTCTTTCTCACTTAATCATGTTCACTATCTATCTATCTCTCACTTCACAATGGTTAGTTATACTGTTAACAAGTATCATATCATTATAGAGTTGTTTATAACATTTACTCTCTATTTACTTGGTTAGTGTTCTTTAGTTTGTCATTACTTTATTGGATTTTAATAATTATCATTTACATTGATTAATTATCCATGATATTCCTATCCAAGTCGTACTTTGAATAAATTAATATATTAAAAATTTAACTTATTATCCGTCTTGTGACTTCACCTTTTTAAAACAACACTACGCGTTTAGGAACGTATGTTCCATCATCAGGTGTAATTACTCTTGCGAGGTCGTTGAAACATTAAGATATATCACAAACACATATAACACTAAACATAAGTTCGTATTCAGTATCTACCGCGCGCGATACGTTTTTGGTGCGCATCTTGACAACACTGAAGTAACGCTATCAGTTCACCGCTATCGCTGCTAGTGCATGATGTGTTACGTGGACCTTAGTTGTTCTGAGATTTGCATCACAGTGTCATACAACGAGTTAGAGTGGAAATTTATCTGATCATTTAATAAATAATCTGGACTGGTTTTAAAGGCCTTATATATTTGGCATACAAAATAAACTGACAGATAATAATGCTCTCATTACTAGAGCTGATAAGGGAAACACCATAGTTATAATGTACATGAACCAATATATATTGAAGGTTAATGAATTTATAAACAATAACAACATCCAAACGTTGTCCGCTGATCCAACCAACGGTTTTGTTAAGAACTTGAATAACATGATTAACAGATGCACGATTCTATTTGACGAAACCACATGACACTTATTAAAGCCTATAAATGCCCAGGCACCTCAATTCACAGGTTTACCCAAGATTCATAAAATTGATTTACCAATTAGACCACTTATAAATTTTACAACAGCCCAGGCTATAAAATCGCCAAAAAACTAGCAAAAATAATAAAAGACAACACAAGATTAGAAAATAATCATAGTATCACAAATAATATTGATTTTGTTAACAAATTAAAAGACATTAAATTGCAGCCTAACTACAAAATCGCGTCATTTGATATCGTTAACTTATACACAAACATACCTATTTAGGAAACAATAGCCATTTTAAGAGAACATCTCAACGAAGCAAAATAACTAAGTTCAAAAAAAATTAACGAATTAATTGATTTATTAGAAGTTATATTAAAGCAGAACTATTTCACGTTCAATAATAGTTATTTTATTCAAGAGGAGGGCCTCGCCATGGGCTCACCACTTTCTGGCTTATTATCAGATATCTACCTGAATCATTACGAAAATACACATTTACTGTCCAATAAAAATAAACTTCACAGCAAAATAGTCTTTTACATGCGATATGTCGATGATACTTTTATAATTTTTGATGGTTCACTACGACAGATAGTTACATTGAGACATTATATGAATAGCATACATAAACGCATACAATTCACCCTCGAAACTGAAACTGACAATAAGCTGAATTTTCTTGACTTAACAGTCATAAAAACAAAAAATAGATTCCAATACCAAATCTATAGAAAACCAACCACAACAGATATCACTATACACGCAGACTCCCACCACCCTAAATCTAAAAAAATGGCTGCATATAACAGTTGTATTCATAGGCTAATTACAATACCACTTGAGACAATTGATTTTTAAAAAGAGTTAAATACAATAAAATACATAGCCAGAGCTAACGGATATCAAAGCTCAATGATAGATAAACTACTCAAGAAACAACAAAACAGACAAATGAGGCCCCCGAAAAACAAGGCTGGAGCAATACACATATCAACTGAGTATGGTAATGTCCTTCCGAAAATTCTAACAAATGACTTTAAGAAAATGAATATAGCGATGGCCTTTCAAACAAGCAATAACATATATATAAAATACTTGGTCCAAAAACGGCCAGACCTTTAGAAGAAAAAACAGGTGTATACAAGATAATATGTGATGACTGTAACTGTTTTGATATAGGCCAGACAGGGGACCTTTCATAAAGAGATTCAAAGAACATCTCCCCAAAAAAGACTTTGGAAAACTAAATCCAATTTTGGACAACATTTGATTGACAATAATCATAATTATACGGATTTTAGTACAAACTTTAAACCAATACACATATGCAATAAAGGTAGGAATATGAATGCTAATGAAGAATTTGAAATACATAAGGCCTTTAAAACAAGTCAAGATTATTTATTAAATGATCAGTTAAATTTCCACTCTAACTCGTTGTATGACACTGCGATGCAAATCTCAGAACAACTAAGAGCCACGTCACACATCATGCGCGAGCAGCGATTGTGGTGAACTGATAGCGTTAGTTCAGTGTTGTCAAGGTGCGCACCGAAAACGTATCGCGCGTGGTAGATATTGAATACGAAGTTATGTTTAGTGTTATATGTGTTTGTGATATATCTTAATGTTTCGACGACCTCGCAAGAGTAATTACACCTGATGATGGAACATACATACCGAAATGCGTAGTGTTGTTTTAAAAAGGTGAAGTCACAAGACGGATAATAAGGTAAAATTTTAATATATTAATTTATTGATTAATTAGTCGATACTAATAATTATCATTTACATTTATTATTTATTGGTTTCTTTTTCATTACTTTATTTGAGTGTAACATTTCTCCTTTTCTGTTCTATATTATTCGTTTGTGTCTTTTCATTTCTTCTCATTTTATTTCATTTATACTTTGTTTGTTTCCTTTTCATTTACTTTCTCATTTGATTTTATTTTATTTCATTTATACTTTGTTTGTTTCCGTTTCATTTACCTTCTCATTTGATTTTATTTTATTTCATTTATACTTTGTTTGTTTCCTTTTCATTTACCTTCTCATTTGATTTTATTTTATTTCATTTTATTGAGTCAATCACTTGGGTTGGGTCATAGTCGTTTGTCGTGTCATAGTTCTTTTATTTTCATTAGTTTAAACATTTTATATAGTTGATTCATCGTTTTTTTTCTTCTGGTATTGGTGTGGCTTTTTGTATTGGAACATAATGCCTCTCCTTCAAAATTGATCATTTTGGTAAAACACTAGCATAGTTTTTTATAAAATTATCAGTTATACATAATTTTTTCCTTTTTCTTCTTGTTTATTTCTTCTTTCTTGTTTCTCTTCTTACTTGTTCCACTCCTTTTTATTTAGATCTCTTTTTATTCATTTCCATTAGTGCGTTCTCCCTGTTATATAATTTTTTCCCTAACTTTTAGTAGCTGGTTTCTTCCATTACTACCTTTTTTTCTGATGTCAGAGGAACATCATCTCTGCTCAGTTAATTGATTGCTAGACCTATTCTCAGTCAATATTAAATACCTTTTTTGTCATCTCGTGACTTAAATTAATAATATTTTGGGGATTGTCCACTTCATGGTTTTTTAGATCATTTTAGCCTTTTACTCATTTTTCTTCCACTCTACCTTTGCTATACAGTAAACCCTCGATTTAACGGACCTCGATTTAACGGACTTCGGATTTAACGGACAGGAAAAAAAAAAAGCATGAAAATGTTTTTAGGTGTATAATGTGCATAAATTGCATACTCTCCTGTTCTGGCGATGTTGCTTGGCTATCGCAGCATTCTTTCGTTTCTTGTTTTGAAACACGCAAATTTTCTCATCTCCAATTGTATTTGATGAGAACGGAGATAAGAATTAGATAAGAATTCATTTAATTCTTCACGATCCCCGTCTTTGCGTTGTCGTTGACGCAGGCGTCACACACGTTCAGTGGAAGACATCACAACGACTAACACTGACAATATACACTGATATGCATCTTATTTCACTGTGACCAAATTTATTTATTACTAACGTCACCTGGAGCGTTACATTTTTCGATGACGTTACACATTTTGCATCACGAATTTTGTGGAATGACCCCCAGCCTAAAAACATTATCATGTTAAAAAAAAATTTTGACACGAAAAAATCTCGATTAAGTTTTTGAAGTCCATGGTTGTGATTTAAATTTGGTGGTAGTTCATAACCATAGCAACGTATTTTCACTCTTGAATATTCAGCTATTTTCGTGATAATTCGTATGCATGCGCAGTTCACATTCGTACAGCGTCGCATCAGTTTATTCAGAGAATACAGCGTGTACGCTACATGTGTTTCTATAGTACGAACCTTGCACGTGTTAAATAGAGAGTCTTAACGAGTTTATACTTGCGTTGTTACAGCAAGGTCCATTACTTTATTAGTGAATTACAGCATAAGTATGTCTGGCGTTACGAAAAAACGTGTGAACTTGAGTATAAAGCAAAAGCTTGAACTAATAAGTAAACTTGAAGGTGGCGCGTCTGTTGCACATGTTTGTGAAGTGTACGGTGTAAAGAAACAAACCGTTTCAGACATTCGAAAGAATAAAGATATCACTATAATATTGACGACTCGGAACACAATGTTTTTTATAAGTAAAAACGTGATGAAGCCGTGGTGAAAGCCGGTTTAGGCTGTAAGGTAAAACTTTACGTTTTTACTTATAAAAAACATTGTGCTCCGAGTCGTCAATATTATAGTGATATTTAGTTAAGTAACGGACACGTCATGGACAACGAAATCCAAGAGAATAAAGATAAACTTATTCAGTTTTCGCTAAAGTACAGTGTTGATAGTTCGAAGAATGAGGGAGAAAGAAAACACATTAAATTAGCCAAACACAAACAATTAGAGGATGCTGTGTACAAGTGGTTTATTCAACAACGTTCTAGTGGCGTCGTTGTTCGTAATGTGGAGTTGCGGGCTGCTGCTGATAAACTGGCGAAACATATTGGTATCCAATTTCAGGCGAGTGATGGGTAGCTTTGGCGTTTTCGTAAACGACATGGCATCACAAATAGATTAACATGTGGGAAGATGGAGATGATAACGATGAAGAAACATCTGTTACAGGAGGCCCTAAATTATCAGCGATAAGAAACAGCATGGACGAAATTATCGCGTACATTGGGGAGTCTTCAGATCCGGAAGTGTGTGCTTATTATGACCATTTTAGACAGTTTAGATCTTTAATAATAAAGAAGCAACATTCTAGTGGAAAACAACTGACTCTTGATGCTTTTATCCAGAATAAATAAAGGTGTGTACATAACATTGTATTTGCATGATATTAATAGTACGTATTAAAATACAGATAAGCGATGTTGTCGCTGTTACAATAGAAAACCACACTGGCAGTTTACCCGTTATTTAGAAACATGTTATTCACACCCTCTCTACTCATCCTTTGTCTTGCTGCCTACAGAAGGGTGCGAGCACGCGCACGTGCACACGCACTTACACTTTTTCTTCCTATTCTTTGTTCAGTTTGCTGTTAAAACGTACGGTTGCAGTCATAAATCATAATGCCAGAGTTAACAACAGCCAGGCAAACTGCTGTTGCTTACGCAGTAAACAACTCATAGATACCAAAAGCGTTCGTCCCGCCATAAGTCAGGTATAACTTCGAATTTCGTTAGCGCGCGAATGCAAGACGCAGGCCAAATTAGCGACCATGTTTTTAGGAGAAAAAGTGCGGCTTGTATTCAGAACAATACGGTATTTGCATGATATTAATAGTATTAAAATTTCAAGTGTTATAGGCCTATTTGACTTAAATATATCCTCAAAAAACAAAATTTACGATTTAACGGACTTTCAATTTAACGGACACCCCTCAGCCCCAATTAGTCCGTTAAATCGAGGGTTTACTGTATTCTGTTATCTACTCACACAGTTGATTGCTTTTTATTTATTTAGTTGTTAATTTCATTATTTCTAACTTTTAATTAGTTTGTTTTTCTCTTCTTCTTGTGATCATTTTAATTATTTCAGACATCTTGTCTCTTCTTCTTCTTTGTTGATTACCATTATTTTGCTTTAGCCACTTGCTGTATATTTGCTTTATACATTATTTCTTTTTCTTTCTTGTACCAGTTCATTTTTTTTCTTTGAATATTCTATATTCTTTATAATTTTAAGTATTTGTCTTAGCAGGTCTTGCTTGGTTTTATTTTTATTTATTTTAATTTGTCTCCTTTCTAATTCTCTTACATTATTAATTCTTGTTTCCACTTTATTTGTTTATTTGGTTTCATCTCATATATTTTTTGAAATATTATTGTAAGTTGGTTGCACTTACTATTTAGGAGTTTTTGTAGTTTATTTTTCTATTTTATATTTTACCTCATATGTTTTCTAAATAATATCATAAGGTGATCGTACATCTTTTTTGAATTTTGTAATTCTTTATTTTTTATGATTGTTCATGTTCCCTCGTAAAACTTCTTGATGGAAACTTGGTTATATACTCCTTTGATCTTTTTAGTTGTTATATTGCTTATTTCGTATGTATTGTTGCCATTGTCTTTTGTTATGACATAGGGTCCTACGTATAACAATAATAGCTTCTTGGCTATACCTTCGAATGTACTAGGTAGTTTACGATTTTTGATTAAGACCTTTTCTCCTAAATTATATTTAATTATTTTGGTCTGGTTCTGGGAATATTTATTTTTTTGTTTCTCTATCTTCTCCATGATTCGGTTGTAGCATTTATTTTCTTCATACGGGTCTTCTGGGTTGGTTGGGAAGTCTATTAACTCCTGTATCTCTCGATGTGGCTTTCTTCCAAACATCATAGAATATGGTGTGTTTTCAATGAAATGGTGGTAACTCATGTTCAAAAATTCTTCAGTTGAAGTTAAATATTTTTGCCATTCTCTTTGATTATCATGACAGTATGTTCTCAACATGCGTCCCACCTCTCTCAATACTCTTTCTGCGGGATTACTGCTTGGGTGGTATACGGACGTTTTATATGTTTTTATGTTTACCTTCAATAATTCATCTCTCCACTTTCTTCCTTTAAATTGTGTTCCGTGATCGGTTATTATTGTATATGGTTTTCCAATTTCTGTTGTGTATTTGTTTTTTATTATTTCTAATATTTTCTTGGTTGTTGCTCTGTTTATAGCGTATAACTTGGTGTATTTGGTGTAATGGTCCAATAGAATCACAATGAACTTGAATCTATGTCTCCCTCCGCTACGTGGGAATGGTCCATATAGGTCAAGAAACACTTTTTCAAGTTTTTTATTTGATGTGATGGGTATCATCATTCCATCCTTTCTTTCGTTATTGGTTTTGACCATTTGGCATATAGTGCATGTTTTAATATTTTTATTTACCTTTCTTGTTATACTTTTAATGAACAGTTCTTCTTCTAAAGCTTTAACCATTTTTAGGGTTCCCATGTGTCCATATCTGACATGGTAGTCTTTAATTAATTTGTTTTCTAGAGGTGTTGGAACTACTAGCTTCCAATTTCCATGATTTCTTTTGGTTTTGATGAATAATACATCCTTATGTAGGCAATAAAAGTTATTTATGATGTCTTCTGATTCTATCACTCTCCTTCGTATGTTTGCTAATTTGGTATCTTGCTTTTGCTGCTGTACTATATCATTTACGATTTCTTCCAGGTCCTTTCTATCCTTCAATATATAATACACCTTGGCGATTTTCTCCTTCAAATGTCTGATTATATACATTTATTCTGGATATGTCAGCCGCTAAGTTCTTCCGGCCTGGAATATATTCCCACGTGATGTGGTACTCTTGTAGAGCGAGGATCCAATGGGTAAGTCTACCATGACTTAATTTGCATTGTTTGAGAAATGATATCGACTTATGGTCGCTTCTGACTGTAATGTGGTACCCTAGGATGTATGTTCTAAATTTTCCGCACGCAAACACTATACTTAGCAACTTACGTTGCTCAAAGTTGGGATGATGCAGCATCACTGTTTCTAGGAATTTTTGTTTTATGAGTGTTAGTACTTCATCCTGCTCGGTTCCCCAGGTCCACTTGTCTTTAGATGAGAGTTGTTTTGAAAATTTTGCTGTTAAAGAAGAGTAGTTATTTTGAAATTTCCGGTAGTAATTGCAAATACCTAGGAAGGATTGCAACTGTTTCTTATTTTTAGGTGTGGGGAATTTCTGGATGGCTTCTACCTTTTCTTGGGACGGAGATATTCCCTGCTCTGTTAGGTTAAATCCCAGGAATTTTACTTCTTCTGCTATGAACTTGGATTTATCCAGTTTTAGTGTTACATTGTTGTTGGAGAGTTTATTCAACACTTGTTCTATTCGTGCACAGTGTTCACCCCAGTCCGATGATGTTATCAGTAGGTCGTCCAAATATACTGTTGTGCTCTTGATCTAGGACTTGGTCCATGCACTTTACAAACACTGCGACGGAGTTGATGTGGCCGAAAGGTAACCTCTTAAACTGATAATTCCTCCCATCGAAAATAAACGCCATATTCTGTCTACTGTGTGGGTGCAGCTCCACCTGCCAGTACCCACATACGGTATCCCAGGTACTAATGTATTTTATTCCGTGGAACTTTTTCAAAATCTCTTAAATTTCCCCAGGCGAAGTTCGGTCATTAATGACCATTTTATTGATTTCCCGGGTGTCTAAACAGATCCGGACTTTACCACTCTTTTTGGGTATAGCTACTATAGGACTTGTGTATGGAGATTGGCTATACTCAATGATGTCCTCCTCCATCATTCTATTTATCTCCGCTCTGACTTCGTTTTTAAGGGAATATGCTATGGGGTAGGATTTTCTATGAAAGTCTACTGGTTCCTGGAAATTAATCTTATATTGGTATCCCTGGACCTTGCCTGGAGTATTGGAGAAAACGTGTTGGTATTTTTTATATATTGTTATTAGATTTTCAACTTGTTTTGGTTATTTCTTGTTTTGGTCTGTTTCTTTGGAATATTCTTATCGCCTCGATTTTCTTTTCTCATAGTTCCCTATTTTCCTATTCATCATTCACAATTATGGATGGTTCATGTGTTCTGCAATAATAATTTTTTAAGCCTGGATCCTGATTCAAAGCTGTTGGTGTAGGGTTGCAGTTTATAATGTTTGCTGACCATATTCCTCTTTCAGATGTTAATAACACTATCCCTTGTTGTAGGTTGATTACTGCCGAGTGTTGTCATAACACGTCGCACCCTATGAGCATATTGAACAGTAGTCCACTCACTACCAGGAAAACAATAGGTATAGTCAAGTTTTGGCTGTTCAATTCCAATGAGACTTGTTTTCTTATTGTTTTGTCTTGTTTACCAGTTGCCCCAATTATGATGATGTTATTAATCGGCAATGTGGGTACTGGTAGCTTGGATCCGCTCTAGCTCTGTCTGGTTTATCAGGGAGATGTTTCATCCCGTGTCGATCATGATGATGGTTATTGTTCCGTTTATTGTGGCCTGTACGTGAACAATTTCACTGTTAATTCTTGGCAGTTGGTTGTCCTCTTCTTCCAGGAGTTCTTCTCTTATATTTTTTAGGTAGTTGCTGGAGACGATTGTTACAATTTTATTCTTGTTTCGTTGCGTCATTTGTCGTAGTAACCCAAGTGATTGGTCATGTGAAGGGCGTTCTTTGGTTTTCACTGACCTTGTTAGTTTAAATGTGGTTGAACATTGTTGGCCAGACTATCGGACTGGTTCGTCGCTGTTTCATTTATAGGTCCTGGTTGAACGCTCATGCTGTTCCCTGACGCTTCTGTAGTCCTATTTTCATGAAATGGATTATTTGAGGTCGTTGTATTATACCAGGAGTTTGCCTGTGTTTGGGCAGTACCTCCTCTGGTTTGGCTGACTCCTCCCATTAATAAAGTTGACTTGTCGTCGAACGTCATCTCTGTTTTAATTATTCCCAGTTCCCCTATTGTACTGGTAATTCGGGTTAAAGTTATTGCCGTGGTAATTGCTATTATTGGGGTGGCCGTTAGGACGTTGGTTTGGTCCCGTCCCCTGGTAATTGTTGTTGGTGGAATTGTTGTTTGGGTCGTTCCTGTTATACGGTTGGTTACCTTGATTGTAATTTGGTTCGTTTCCCCGATACTGATTGCCTTTGACATTCTGTTTGTTATTTTTGGGTTTGTTATTTGATGGGTTGTAGTTCAGCGTATTCTGATTCTCACTCCATCTGTTGTACTTCAGGTTGACCATTCTATTCCTTTTATTTTGGCCGTCATTCTCGTGGTCCTCCAATAAACTTGCCATTCCTTGGATAGTTTTTATTTGGCCCTGTCTCCTGGCTTTTTGGACCGCATCCTCATAATGGTACCCCAACTGTATTACCAATGATTACTCCGGTATCCTCGGTTCCAAATTTCTGGCTAAGCACACTTTACCTAGAAAGTACGAAGTTAGGGTGTGTCCTGCTTGTGGTTCGTACCTCCCATTGCTTATATCATTTCTGACCATGTTTTGGGTGGACTCCGACCAATATTTATCTCGGAACTGTGTTTTGAATTCTTGGGTACTGTTTATCTCTGGTCTGGTGGCCGTCCACCAATTGTTGTGGGTGTCCCTGAACATCTCATCAATTAGGCTTCTCACCATTGTCCATCTCGTTTCTTTGTTTTTTTCAATTAGTTCCTCCACTCTTTTGAGGAATTCCATAGGGTTACGCCGGTAGCTGCAAAAGTTTATCATCTCCCGGTTCTCGCTGGTGATGATGTGGGTGTTGTGACAGGGTTTCTCCCTCAGTGCGTCCAGCTCTTCTTGCATTTGTCTTTCCCTTTGGCTTATTCCCTGGATCTTCTCTTTGTTTTCTTGGATCTGTCCATCTACTTTGTTGAGGTTGGTGTATACCCTTTCCACACGTTCACTTACATCTGTCTGTAATTCCTCGTTTTTCTTCAAGCTTTTTTAGCACCTCCCGTTTATTTTTTGTGCACTCTGTTGTTGTCATTTGTTGGAGTTCCTCAATTCTGGTTTTTCCTTCCTCCTTGATGTTGCTTATTTTGTCGATTAACTCCTCCCGGACTTGTACTACTGTTTCATTTGTCTCGGTAATGGTTTGTTTTATCTCTTCCCGACATTCTACCAACTGTTGTCTCAATTCATCTTTCGTCTTCTCGCTACTTTCCTTCAATTGTCATTGAAGTGTTTCATTATTATTCTCGATCTTATTATTCAGTATTTTCAGATCTTTCTTGATCCGTCTCTTTAACTCCTCACTCTTCTCTTCTAAGATCTCTTGGTTTCTCTTCAAGGCTTCATTGTTGCTTTCCATCTTATTATTCAGAAGTTCTATGTCCTCCTCGAGTTGTTTCTTTAATTCTTCATTATTTTGTCTTAAGAAATTCCCTGTCTTCTTTTCTTTGTTCGTTAGTTTCTTCCTTCGTTTTCTTATTATCTTCCTTAATGTCCTCCTTGTTTTTGTTTAATTGTTCCACCATAATCCTCATCATTTCTTGGAAATTTTTATACATTGGTTGGGTTGTTCTGTCTGGTTGGTCGCCGACTACTACTTCTATTTCAGGTGCTGGTTGGTTTGGGTTTTCTGGTTGGTCTCCTTGGGCATCTTCTTCGATCATTTCTTCAATCATTTCCATTTCTTCTTCGTCGGTACCCTCAGTTCCTTTCTTAGATTTTCTCCTGGTGGTCATGGAATGTTTCATACTTTTTCGTAACCGCCGCTAGTCTTCTATTCTAGCCACACTAGTTGGTCGCCAATTTGTAACGAGTAGATCTTTATGTGCTCTGTAAATGTGTATTTCGTGTGTTCGCCTCACACGTTGTGGTCGTTACTTTATGTTTATGCTGACGATGTCCGTAGCGATCTCTCGAATTACCAGTACAAGCGAGTGGGAACCTTACCTGTTCTTTAATATGTGGTTGTATTTCCCGTGTGGCGCCAAATTGTTTAATCTGAAAACAATTAAAAAGAACAGGACGATTGAGCGTTCGTTCTGACGGTATGGTGAATTCAAATTACTCCTGCCCTGTGCGAATTTCTTAATCTCGCTAGTAGTTTGCCGAGTTTCCGCCATGAGCGCTTACCGTCACTTTTGGTTGTCTCTATAATACACAAATCATATAATGCACTTTCCTATGAAATAAAGAACAGTGGTTACAACTCTGTACTAGTTTATTAAATTGTGATTAGTAGATATTCAGTATTATACAAAATTATATTTTATTATTAAACAAATTTGCTCCGACAGTAAACGACAATTATATCTCAAGGCTTGGTGAAATCGATTTTGAACAAGTTATTTAGACATGGCATCTACTGAATGTTTATTATTAATTTCGTTCAATGAATCTAGATTCTTTTGGTTTACGAAAAAATATCAATTTGATTACAATAAAGTACACTACCTTACATTACTGGTACTTATATACTATAAGGTGTAATTACAATTCGTTCCTGAAGTGTTAAAAAGTGTATTTCCAAAGTTTGTAATTTTTATACAGGTTATTTTCTAGTTTCATATGAATTTAGTGTTTTATTTTTAATTAATCTTTGAAAGAATTTATATCATCAGTTTATAGTGAGAGTTAAAAGTGTTGTGAGAAAAAATTAAAGAGAATTTATTTCATAAATTCGGGTAACTCAGCAATACTTATCAAATCAGTTGAATTAAGGTGTAATGTCATTCAGTTGAAATAGGTTGGGTCATCGTTAGTCATCAATCTTCCATCATTTTGGGATTTAATTACGCCTTGCGTCTTTTTCGTATAAGTTGTTCGAAATTTATTAATCTGGTCCGTGGCCTCGGTTGAATGTATTAGTTCTTCATCAGAGTGTTTGGTTCTTCATTTTAGTAAATTTGGTTACTTTTTCTTGTTTTAAATTAAATTTTGAGTCATTTACGGCTTGGCGTCTCTTCGTCTTGAGCTTCAATAACGGACTAACAGTTTCTAACGGAATATTCATAAATAACGTCTGGTTGTTATGGCAACAGATTGCCTCTCATTGGCTATTCATGACTTAAGCCCATTGTTATATTTGAATTTTTATTCAAAATGACTAAATATCTTCTGATTGTTATTATTCTTCTGTCTTCTTATCTAAGTATGAGATATTATCACAACTGTTCGTATTTTCTTTCAAAGATCATTTTGACATCCCACAAAGCTGGGTTTGCTTATGTATTAATGTTTTGACAATTATGTTGATATTATCTAATTACATTTCTTTCTTATTTTATGTCCTTAATTTAACATTATCTCTTAATATGATTCACTAATTATCATTGACTAGTTACTTGCCTTGGATTTGCTAATATCATAGTTAATTTCTTACAATTTGTAGTTTTTGGTTTTATACAGTTAGGCATTTCATAGGCCTAGGTAGTAATTGGCTATATTTACTTATTTTATACAAATTATATATTATTTTCCCCTTATACATGTTTTGTTTTGTGTTACAAATGATTTTGTTACTTTTTGAATTGATTTGGGTCCGTTTTATAATAATTGTATGTTTTCATTATTTTCCAAACCATGGTTTGTCTATTATTTTCTAACTGCTTTTCCAGTATTATTAGGTTTGTATGAATTTATCTTTTTTCTTATCTATATTGCCATTGTTTATTATTTGTCTATTATTTACAATTCTCTATAAAATATAACACAACATATAGGCTTATGGTCTGTATACTTCCTTCAGCCATATTCCTTTTCATAAACTTAATTGAACAAATCTTTAACAGTTATTATGCTACTCTTGTTTACATTTTGTTTATTCTTATTTATTTTTTGGTGACAAACATCATCACACTATTTACTTTATCTAATTAACTATCCCTTTGAACATAGGATGTTTATTGATTTTGCATTTATATTCTTTACCACATTTTTTCTTTTCTAAACTTTACTATCTAACCATGGTAACACTAACACTTTGACTCTCCATAGAATTTTTTCCCTGAATACCCTTGTATTCCTAATCTACACTTATTCTTAATCCTAATAATAACAATATTCTTATTTTCTAACACTTTTCACCAATAAACATTAGTGTTTATCACTGGTTTTTAGGTGTCTATACCTATCAGTAGGGTTTTCTATTTATTTTGGGGTTTTTACACTGGCACTTTGCACTTTTTATAGTATTTAAGTGTTACTAGTGAGTATTCCCTAACATTAAATTCTCTTTCTCGCTTAATCATGTTCACTATCTATCTATCTCTCACTTCACAATGTTTAGTTATACTGTTAACAAGTATCATATCATTATAGAGTTGTTTATAACATTTACTCTCTATTTACTTGGTTAGTATACTTTAGTTTGTCATTACTTTATTGGATTTTAATAATTATCATTTACATTGATTAATTAGTTGATACTAATAATTATCATTTACATTTATTATTTATTGGTTTCTTTTTCATTACTTTATTTGAGTGTAACATTTCTCCTTTTCTGTTCTATATTATTCGTTTGTGTGTTTTCATTTCTTCTCGTTTTATTTCATTTATACTTTGTTTGTTTCCTTTTCATTTACCTTCTCATTTGATTTTATTTTATTTCATTTATAGTTTGTTTGTTTCCCTTTCATTTACCTTCTCATTTGATTTTATTTTATTTCATTTATACTTTGTTTGTTTCCATTTCATTTACCTTCTCATTTGATTTTATTGTATTGAGTCAATCACTTGGGTTGGGTCATAGCCGTTTGTCGCGTCATAGTCATTTTATTTTCATTAGTTTAAACATTTTATATAGTTGATTCATCGTTTTTTTTCATCTGGTATTGGTGTGACTTTTTGTATTGTAACACTGTTTAAATACACACGAATAGCTATTGCAATATTTGGAAATGTTGATTAAAGTTGCTCTTGTCGCATTAATAACATCATAAGCAGTGGGGTGTTCTTAATATCAGCATTTTTTATTAGTCCAGCAAAATGGACACATTCATTAGCAAATGACTCAAGATCATTTTTGTACAAAGATCAAATTTTATTAGCACGTTCAATTATACAGTTGCAGATGGCATGGTAGACAGTTCCTTAAAAACAAAATTTTCTGCTATTGAATCATAGACATTTTTCCTTCTATGCAACTCAGATTTTAATCGGTCGAGTACTGTATAAAACGTGTCCACCTTGAACTTTTCTCTCCCATGAAGAATAACTTCAGACTCATTGTTCTCATCAGCCTGGTGTTGTCTTTTTCTTTGGGGTTTGATACATGACTCACAATCTATCTCACAACGTTTCTTTGCTCGTTTTCCATATTGATCAAACATTTCCCGCAGGGAAGCAATAAACATGATTAAAGACTCATACAGTATTACTAATTTTTCAATTGAAGTATCAGCTTTTGGAGAGTTTGACTCACTTTCTCAAATCTGTCCAAAATGTCACATCACAGTTCCATCAACAATGTTGTTTCAAGTGTATTCAAAGACTTCAATAATCCTGATGCTTCACTCCTTACCAACGGTTTCTCATTAGTATCATCTTCGTAATGCTCCAGAGCCAGTATCACACTTTATAAATTCCCACACAGGGTCTTACAGGCCTCATCTCTAGCGTTCCAACGGATATCAGACAAACTCTTGAGTGTTTTACTTTTAGGGTGACTAAAACTTAGTAAAGTTTCCCACCTCTTGGTAGATGCAGTGAAAAAGTTATACACATTTTGAGTTGTTAAAAAATGCACATGCTTCCGGACAACTTCCAGCACAAGTGCCTACTAGATTAAGAGAGTGTCTGAACAAGGTACGAAAAGTGCTTTCGGATTGTCACCCTTCATTTGCGCTTGCAAGCCACTATATACTCCTGACATATTGCTGGCATTATCATACGATTGTCCTCTACAGTCAGCAATATCAATAGTTTTGACTCAAAACAGTCATCTCAGCATTAGCTAAATTCTCTGATTTATGCTCGGGATGAGGCAAAAATAAAAGAAAATGTTCAACGGGATTGCCATTTTCTACTACATATCTTAAGACAAAGGATAATCCCTGTGCCTGTGACTCACTCACTGGTGCTGACGACAAGTGACGAGTGCTCCCTTGCTCCGCTCCATGGTCGTATATACAGGTCTGGACACTTCGTGGGAGGGGGTTATATATTTTTGTCCACGAATTTGCCGACTAAAATAGTTTGTTTCAATATCGCTTGGGGCGCCTCGATCTAGAAGTAATTTCCTACTGCACATGATCATATATTCAAAGCGCAATAGAAAATGTTGTTTAAATGAAGGGAAGAACTTGTTTGTCTATTATGAAGGGAAGCATAATTCTCTATTATACTTTGAATATATGATCATGCGCAGTAGGGACTGACTTCTAGATCGAGGCGCCCAAGCGATATCAAAAACAAACTATTTTAGTCGGCTAAAAAGCGGACAAGAATTTCAACGGAGTGGCCAGACCTGTATATACGACCATGCTCTGCTCCGACCACTGTTATTGATAGGCCTAGTGTCAATAACGTGTTATTCAATGATATAATTTAAGGTTATTTCAAAACCATTTTCTTCAATTTGGCCATAATGCAAGTGCCCAATACAAATACTCTAATTAAAAAACCAAAAACATGAAATTTTTACAAATAATTTTTCACCTCGTGCTGCCCCCTTGAGCCTGCCGCCCCTAGGCATGTGCCTAGTGGGAAATCCGGGACTGGTAGCTATGTTACCAGAATAATGTTTAGCCTGAAAATTAGACAGTGTGTTGAAGTGTCTTCTGGAATTAAAAAGTTGTACAACAGTTTTTTTTTGGAATGATTGTATTCACAGATCCAAGTTTGTGGATGGTACAAAAGATTTATTGAAGAGTGGGAAGACATTCAGCATCCATGTTGGCCAACCATGTCAGGAATTGAGGAAAACAAAAAATAAATATGATTGTACAAAATAACTGTTTGCCTGAGTATTTGGATAATTGCTGATTGTTGAAAAAGAAACAGTCAGCCAAGTATCACATAAAAATTTGAATACGCGTAAAATGGTTAACAAATGGTAACCTTTGAACAGAAGAAGCTTTAGATGAATGTGTGTTTCTAACTTAAAAAAAAACACATCAGAAGCAGTTGAACTTTCTTAAAAGAGTCATAACATATGACAAAACGTTTTCCTATTCCCTCTGATTAAGGGGATAATTGTTGAAACACAATATTTTGTAAATAAACTACATTTATGAAGCCAGTTCAGTTAACCACACCTCATATTACTTTTTTTTATCATATTCTAGTTCTGAGAACATCATACAAAAAATTCCTCCTGTTTTGTGTTTCTTGATTTTCATATCCTCCACAAAGTCAGTTTGTGTCACCACTTGTAGTCAATATATAACACCATTTTCTGTATTACTGCTCTCTATCATATAGAAAGACACTTTCATTTTTTCGTAGTTACCTCCACATCATATTTTTTAAAACATTAGAAAACATTTCTTATTAGTGACATAAATGCTGAACTCACCCATCATAATTAATGTAGTGTTTTCATAGAGATGCCAGCAACTCAGACAGGTGAAGAAAGCAGTTACTAACTCTTCAAGATTATTATATAACATAGTTTCAAGTTTTAAACACAAATCACGCTACTACAACCTTTTTTACAGTATGTTTAATTAAAACCTGTGTTAGCAAAAATTGTTTGATGTTAAAAGTTCAAGAACTAATTAGATTTTAAATATTTTCTTATCGCTTTTAAATATATTTCAGATTTGTGTACATGAATGAAATATTTATAAACTGACTAAAGAAACATTTTTTTTCATTAAAATATTTCTAATGCACTGAAGTAAATGAAAATAGGCTTCACCAGATTTTTGACTTTGTTTAAAACACTGAAACAACTGACCGTTTTAAAATCAGACAAAAATTATTGAAATGATCAAGCAGAGTTGAGGAACTGTGTAAGAGCAGATTCAATTCAGTTTGCAGGGTTGACATATGTTTGATTTTGACCAGGTATGCATATCATCTGAGATAGTGGGAATTTGAAGGTCAGAGTGTTGGTAGTCATTGGTTGGAGAACGTAAACGTGTTGGCTCAATGCTTAAAGTGATGGTACAACCAGCAGGAATGACAGACAAAGTGTGAGTGAAAATGGTGTCAAAAGATTATGTAGTGGAGCTGAAAGCAAAAGTTGCAATGTGGTGGAATCGTTGCCAAACGGGTTTGTATTGTTTGCCTGTGTAGTAAATGCTGTGTATTAGAAGACTCATGTTTTGGGATTTCAGTAATTGAGTCATTGACAGACAACGTGACTCAAAAACAGTAAAATATAGTCTATATAGGATGTTTCACAAAGTAACAGAAATCAATACAAGACATTCTGCAGGTGGAAAATAGATACAAATTTTCATATAAAGTGTGTCTAAAAATGGTTTGTTTTTATGTAACAAATATTTAGCCCACATTTTTAACTTGGAAGGATTACTCAGGGTTCAAATTTTTATATGTATGTAATTTTGTGACTAAATTGATTATAAATTTGAAAATTGCTGAAGGTTTTTTCATGCCAAGTTCTTGAATTAAAATATGATGCACATGCTCGTGTGAGATGTCTGTGATCTCAGCAATGCCATCTCAATTGCCAGTCCTCCAACACCATGTACAAAATTTGTTTACTGATGTGGTTAACTATGCAGTTGTATCCACTCGTTTGATAAAGCCTTTAGGACAAGGTTTTGTTGTGTAATATGCTACTTTTAATGTGCATTATTTATTTCAGAACCACCCAGCTGTTGGGCCAGGAGTGATTGCAGACAGTCCAATAAGAGAGATCACCTAGGGACAGGAGTTGACAACAGAGTTTGATGAGAAAAAACTGGGTGAGACGGGATTCAAGGATATGCAGATAATATACAATACAATAACAGGACTGTTTTTTTGTTTAACACATATTGTTTTATTTATTTTAAAATCAAACATTTCACCCGTAATATGATGAGGCACCATCAGTGGCTCAACTGAGACAGAGCACAAAGTGTTGATCCACCCCTTTTTATACGTACAGTAAGGCCAGCACAAAATGTTAAAATAAATTATTACTTTTAAATTAAAACATAAAAGAAATATCTAACCACAGTAACATTTTACAGTTTTTTTGTAAACACAAATATTGTATTTTTATTTATTACGATAATCTTGTCACCTTATTTAAAAGGTTTCAAAAGTCCCAGTGACTCATCCGGTGGCTCTGGATGTAGATGAGAACAAAGAAATATCTTCTAAATTTGGATCCAGTGGCACTGAGACTGTATGAAGTAAAAAACAGCTTTGTTATTATTAATTAAAACCACGAAAATTCTGTCTGAGGCTTTCATGGCTGGCTTCAATGCTATAAGAAGGCTGTGGTCCAAGGTTGTTTGGTGCAAACATCGATGGCCATCTTCAGTGCAGAAGGCTGCAAAACACTGACAAAGGTTTTGTAGTCAGTGACCACTGAACTGTGGTTAAGGCTAGTGGCTGTGTGTAGGACACCCATATTTATAAACTTTGGTGTCTGCACGAAGTTGTTGTCTGACACCACCACCCAATCAGAAGGAAGGGAAATTCTTATTGGTTCACAACAACTCATGCCCAAAGAGCTCTCAATGAGAGGGACTCACTCCGCTGATTCATTGCAATAGACGTATGTTTCTGAATCTGGACGGACTCCATATGCAGGCAAGGGAAATATGTACTCACCGACTCACCGATGACAGAAGCCACATCTCTTCAAAGAGTACGCGATTGTTGGCATTGGCAAGTGCGTGCTCTGTTATAGAAGACTTTTCTGGCTGCCTCAAAGACAGTATCGGCTGTGTCCATCAACACAGGCATGGATTCTGCGTTTTGTAGTTGGTTTGTTTTTTATGGACACACAGAAGCTGACACATCCACAAAATGCACACATTCCTTTATCAATAGTCAGATTTTGGCCTGGATAAAAAACCTGTTTACATGTATTTATAATAAACCGAAAGACTGGACACATTTTATGGAGTGGATCATGCCCAACTTGATTATGAGGCATGCAAGGAATCGGTCACGCGAAAAAAGTTTGCCTTCAAAAGAAGATGCTAAAACTGGATCCTCTGACCAGTAGGCTTTTATTTATTTTATTAGTTTTGTTTATTGCAAAACAATACTAAAAAAGTAATAGAGTTCATGTAATTTTAGTGTTGTCCATCTGTTATAAATAGATGTTTTTTTCTGGGTGCTTTTTAAAGTATGTATTGTTGAAACCTAAACATTGTTTTATCAGAAAACTCCACTGAAACAATTGAAAACAGATGACGTGTTGTTATCAATTGAGGTTAGGATGTGACTCTTTCTCAAACACTGATAACTGGTTGTTCATCTAACTCACACCAAAAATTAGAATTAACTGGATCTCTGGCACTACAACCCACAATGAGCCTTGGCCGACTAGTCGCCTCCAAACATCAAACACCTCAATTCTCCGCCTCCAATACCAGATATCCATCCTTCTGTGGTTATCTTCTATGTCCTGTAGCCACCTTCTTCTAGGTCTTTCTTTCCATCTTTGCTCATCTATTCTCTCTCTAAGAATTGCTTTGGGTATTATGTTGTCCTCCATGCACATTACATGTCCCAACCACATAAACCTCACAGAATTGACGGACCTCACTATTTCCTCACCATCTATAAGTCTCTATTACCACTCATTGTACGATTTGCAATCTCATTGCCGATTTTATATTCATTGTTTCTGGAGGCATCCAAATATTTAAATTCCCGGACCACTTGGAAAGTATGCCATCCTATATTGAGATTTTCAGTTCTCCTCCTTCCCTCTGCACTTGATTCTTTGATATATTTTGTCTTTTCTTCATTAGCATAGAATCATACTTTCTGGACTTTCCTTTCCAGTTCTTCAAATGTTCCTTTTAAGGTGTTTACATTTCTGGCCACTAGCACATTATCTCCATATGCATGCTGCTTCATTCATTGAAATATATGTCCCCTCAGTCCCAACTTTCCTACTGCATACTGGAGCTATATTAAATAATGTTACTGATAATGTATCACCTTGTTTAACCCCAGATGTTATTGTGAATTCTTTACTCTTTTCTCTTCCTAGAGATACTTTTCCTTTGGCTCCATCTATTGTAATCTCAACCAGTTTTACAATTTTCTGAGGAATTTTAAGTGCTTTAAGGGCCTTTAACAGTCTGGATCTGTTTATGCTGTTGAAAACTTGTTTATAGTTGATAAAAAGGAAGTGTTGGTCTACTCAATGTTCGTAGCATCTCAAGTGATTTCCTCATAATGACTATTTGATCTACTGTGCTCCTCCCTCTTCTAAAATCACTCTGGTACTCATTCAAAATCTCTTCAACATATGAACTCAATCTTCTCAAGAGTACATTAGAGAAGACTTTATACACACTACTTAGCAGCTAGTTATACACACATTTAATAATTTCAACTAAAAACTGTGAAGTGTTAGATATATCATTAGCTTCACCCATCACAATGTCATTATCATCAACACAAATATTACCACTATTTCGTGTATATGAACTTTACAAATCAATGTCAGAACCAGAATTGTTAATGATTTCATTAATTTCTTCTTCAGCAAGATATTTCCTGGAATCCACTTGCAATAAACACAAAAAATATAATGCACAACTCTCATGCACAAGCTAGAGGTAAACAACAAAAATGGCTTCACTCAACAAACAGGTGAATGTAGTACAAAGGGAAATATTTCTCCCAGGGTTTGTTACTAAGTGCATGTTGACCTGTATAGTTTAACACTGTAAGACCATGGTGGGCGTATACGCCCACTTCTTGTTCTCTGTAGAGTGCGCAGCAAACGTATACGACCTCTCAAACGTTATTCAAAAAAATTGTCTCTAGCCTAGATAACCGCTTTTTGGCTAGGGATCACAGAAGGCATACACAACCGCTTCACACTTTCTTATATAATTAACTCAAAAAGGAAAATGAGTGACTAAATACCATGTTTTACTTGACACAAGGCTGACACAGTTGAAAAACTTGGTCCCCTTGGGAAAAAAAATTAATTTTACCGTGATTGTTATAGTGTTAAACGGATAACTAAAATATGCTTTTGGGCTGAAACTAAGCCTGTAGACGTATAGGAGCCATCTTGTTTAGTTTAAACTACGTCAAATTCGTAGACATAGCTAGCATCTACTATCTGTTTCTGGTGCTTGCATGACTTGGATGTACTGGGTGTGTCCATAGGACTCAACGTGTTAACTAAAATTGTATTATCTACATATTTTCCTGTATATGAATATATTTGTTACATCTGAACCATAACAATTTTTGTTGAACATTATTACCATTACACAGTTGAAACAATTTTTGTTATTATTATTTATATGATAGTATTATATTACTTTATTATTGTAGTCAAGTCTAATCTGATTATTATGGCAGTAACCTTAAACATGTATCCAGGCCCGGCTCTAGGCAGGGGCGAACCATGCCACCACCTAGGGCGGCAAATTTTAACAGGCGACAGATTCTACTATGTTAAGTTTTGAAATTGAGGAAAAAAATGAAATTATTCACTTAATTTCATCACAATATGTAAGATCAGTAAAATTTACTTTATGTATAAAGTCAGCGGAGTTTAACGAAGAGTCGAAAACTCGTGAAAGAAAGAATGTAAACCTGAAAATGCATGAGTCATCAGCAGATACTACTGTCCCACTACGTTGATAGATATGCCATGCTACCAGTCACCACCAACCACTCTCGGCACATGTACGAAGGGGAAAGATTAAAAGACAATTTGATTACGAGGGAAAAGAGGAATTCATTGAAGATCCAGAGTTGTGGTACAAAGTCGATTTTTGAAGTGAAACTTCTTTGGGCACGGTTGGAAAAATTTTCGTTACGCGTTATATGCATGAAACTTCTTTGGGCACGGTAGGAAAAATGTTCGTTATGCGTTATATGCATGCATGTGTGTGTATACGTGTTTAGTGGTATACCAAAATGAGGAAATGTACAATTATATATAATTATTGTTACAAATATTTTAGGTTAATGATATGTAAAAAACGAAAAACAAAAAGGACTTTTGCTCCACGTTATTTCGCATCTTTTATCATCAGATCAAACTCCTTTTCAAATATTTTTCACCGGTCCTGCCGGATGCGGTAAAACGTTTGTCATTAAATTTTTGATAGAAATTTATAATCGCTATACGGACAATGATGGATACTGTACTGCATATATAACTTGTGCTTCAACTGGTAAAGCTGCAGTAGCTATTTCAGGAACGACTGTTCATACAGCTTTAAAAATATCATTATCAAAATTACTTCCTTTAAATACTGAAACTGCCCAGCAATACAGAACTCTTTTCAAATATATAAAAGTCATAATCATTGATGAGATACGCACGATTAGTGCTCAGTTATTATTGAAGATTGATTCCAGATTAAAACAAATAACTGGGAATTTCCAATTAAATTTTGCTGGTTTGGATATTATTTTGATAGGAGATTTACATCAATTGCCACCAATTCGTTCTACACCCATCTATAAGGAACCGAAACAGACCATTGTTGGACCGATTCTATGGTGAAATCTAAAATTTTATGACCTGAATCAAGTCATGCGTCAAGCGAATCAACAATTTTCTTCTATATTTACGAAAATTGGAAATGGTGAACGATTTGATGAAATCGAAATAGCTCTGATTGAGTCTCATTTTTGTACTGTAGAAGAAGCTGAAATTAGATGTCCTCATGGTATACGATTATTTAACACTAACAATTCAGTCAATGAGTACAATAATAAAATATTGAATTCATATGCGGAGAAAATAATTTTGACTGCAAAAGATGTATACATTGGTTGTACTTCAAAAGAACAAGAAACTTTCGTACATCAAAAATTGCATAAAATGTCATTAATTGATATAAATGGATTGCTTTATCAAACAGTTTTTGTGAAAAATATTTATTACATGATTACCACAAATATTGATGTGGCAGACGGATTGGCGAATGGTGCCATTGGAAAGCTAGTTCATGTAGAGGCAAATGATAAAGGAATAATTAAAATAATATGGCTCGAGTTTCCAGATTTACCTCAAATAGGTGAAAAACTGAGACGCAAAGCAGCAGGTCACGCAGCAGAAAATAACATCAGTAGAATGGCTGTACCAATTGTACAAAGATCTTCCACTATTCCACTCAATAACAACAAAACAGTATTTGTTAAACGTGCCCACATTCCATTGGTTTGTGCATGTGCTACAACAATTCATAAATCCCAAGGTAACACATACTCAGAAATTGTTTATGAATACGATCGACGTCATTCTCAATCATTATTATACGTTGCTTTATTGCGTATGACGAGTATTGAAGAATTACATATTACAACACAGAACAACGAGAAGATATTCTACCATGGCCGAAGACGATCATCATCAACAACTGATTTGCAAGAGGAATTTAAAAGACTTTCACCAAACTACAAACTATAAATGAAAATTTAGTTAATTTCATCAATAACAGAAAAGGTTTATCAATATTCACTTTTAATTGCCAAAGTCTTATAGCTCATGCTGTTGATCTAAAAGATATAGTTGTGAAAAATTCAAATGTCATAGTTTTATCAGAAACTTGGCTAGCCAATGAAGATGACGCATCTGTTCTTAATTTCACCTGCATTGTGAAATATAAATGACCAAATATTAGAGCGGGAGGTGTCGGGATATTTCAAAATTCTGATGATATTATTAACATTATAACTCCATCCATGGATTTTTCCGTTACTCAATCTGATGTCTATGGTTCAATGGCATCTACAGTTGGCGATTTGTGTATGGCTGAATGTAAAATGGAAAATGGGCAAAAAGTTGTGATTGTAGCAGTGTATATTTCTCCTAATAAAATATTAGATGATATTATTGATTTTCTCCATCGCTCATTATTATCGTATATATCACAAGGTGCCGCCATACTTCGTAAAGATTATCATAAAATGCCTATGATTTTAAGTGGAGATTTCAATGTCAATTTTGCATTAGACAAATCTATAAAACTGGTTGAATTTTTAAAAGGTAATTTAAACCTGTCTATACAAAATGATTTAAAATTTTTACAACAAAATCGAATACGACAATTGATGCACTATTCACAAGGTTTCTGGACAATATTGAATGTAAAACATACATTTCTTATTTTAGTTACCATAAGCCTTTGGTTACAAAAGTGTATGATGAAATATCACTAAATATTAACGAAATAGATTAATAATATTAATAAATAATAATTTCTGTAAATGTATATAATAAAAAATTTTTAATTTACTAAAAATGAAAATTTTTCTTATACTGATACCTCTCCCATCCTATTAAATTTTAAGTATACAGTTAAAAATAATAATAATAATAATGGATAAACAAAAAATAATGGATATAACCCAAAGAAATTTCACTTCTTCCGCGTGTACACACTTACTGATACACGCACCCAAACTTTTTATTTTAAAATTATAGATATTACAACTTGTGCTTTAAGTGAAAGATTCCAACAAATTAAGAGTCATAGTAAACATTTTGACTTCCTATATGACGTGAGTAAAGTCAAAGACATGTCACCTGAAGTCTTGTTGGATAAGTGTACTGAACTGTGCAATGGCTTAACTCATGGTGAATCAAAAGACATCAGTGCTATTGATTTACAGGATGAACTTAAAGTGCTTTCAACAATGGCGAGTATGTCCGAGACTCGCCTGAGTGGTCTGGCGACTATATCTATAGAATATCAGTTAGCTGAATCACTTGATTATAACGAAGTCATAAAGGAGTTTGCCAGTGCAAAAGCTAAATGAGTATTTTTTAACTAAGGTATCTGATGCATTACTTTTGTTATATTTAAATCGTAATGAATTTTAGTTAGCATTTTAATTTTAAGTCATCACATAGGCGTACATTTTTATTGTCTCACAATTCCTTGTATTGTCTCTACAATTTTTTTTGTAGCCGTTTGCCGCATCGTAAACGCAAAAAAGTTCTAGTTGTAATGGTACATTCTCTTAAGCATTACAAAAACCTATTTTCATGTGCAAGGGACATTAGAAAGTGAGAGAATGGAACTGGTTGTATGTGACTTTTGTTTGTCGCAGTCGGTAAGTGTACATGACTAAAGGTAGTTTTCACACATTCCTGGAGCATTGCATCAGCCAACTGGACAATGTGCTCACAGGAAAGCAGACAAAACTGGTTAGTGCGGCAACACAGAGAGAGGCGGGGGTAGGATGCTTCAGGCGTTAGCGTCAGTCAGTCATGGAAAAACATCAGAGAGAGCAGCCGCATCTCAGAGACAAATTTGGTGCCTGAAAGTAAAAAAATGTAATTAAAAGTATTTGTTAGTTGTGCCTTGGATGACATGTAATTAAAATGCAATTACATTAACAATTTTATAGTTGGACAGTCCGTGCACGTTAAAAAATACGGCAGATCGGCCATGTGCTAAGTGCGAAGTAAGATCGGCCACGTGGTGTGTGCGAATTAACTGGGATACAGAAAAACAGATAAGTAAAACGACAAAATAACATAAATGAGTGTGGGGAAAGTATTTGGCCAATTTAATTACATGAACTAAAACTGTCTATATATAGAATCTGTGAGAGTGTGAGTGAGCGAGAGAGTGAAAAAGAGGTGAGAGTAGAGATAGAGAGAAGTAAGAGTTTAAAAGGTACTGATTTGCGTTATAAGTTTATAATTAATAACAAAGAAATATTTTATAACAAAGAAAGCAAAATAACAGAACTAATAAAAATGTACATTAATATTAACATGCCTTAAGTTATTTTTTTGTCATTTACCTAACCTATGATCTGCGTTCCAACGGTTTGTCTAACAGGCCTGGAATCTCCTGTGAGGGAGAGTTTTTGTTTCAAATTGTTTTCATGGGGAAAGTCGATACGGTTTCCACATTTCCTCCTACAAAAATGTGGTGGTGACCCTGGGGCTATTGCAGTTTTTGGAAGTCTTCTGTAAGTAAGGTATGTAGTAATTAGTAACGGGGCTTAATTTTTATTTTTATACCTAAATTAATTGAACGATTACATAGTTATTTGATAAACACAACAATGCAAACATTCCTAGTCATCACTTGAGGCAATCACCGTATCTTTAGAGTAGGTTTAGTGTGCGTGAATGTATTTAGAGTTAAAAATGGGAGGGGGCCACTCATAAATACTGCACAGGGTGGTAGAAGTGCTGGGGCCGGCCCTGCAAGTATCTCCTCTCTCACTGAGGATTCCAGACTCTTACTCCATGCTATTCAAGGAAAAGTGTGTAATTTTTATGAACATATGTTAATAAGTTCATCTATCTCTCCCCTTTCTGCATGCATTCTAGTAATGAACATGGATCTAGTGGGTTCATTAGTAAATTTATAATTTGGTCCTTGCTACGTCCTCTCACCAAACATGAAGGATGGATTTATTAAACTCACTGTGTTGTGTTTTAAGTATATTTTCAGCTACAGCCCATAGTAGGCTTCCTGTTGTGTGACTAATTCAATTAGTCTATTCTTCTTCAGCGGCGCAAAAACCCATTACTGAGTCAAGGGCTCCTTTAACAGCCTCCACCAGTTGTCCCGGTCAAGTGCAGCTGCTCTCCAATTTTGGGTCCCAAGTATATGGCACGCATCATAGTTCACATCGTCTTCCCAACATAGTTTGGGTCTACCAACTCTCCTGGTGCGATAGATCTGTTCTGTGAGTGCCTTTCTTGGCATTTCATTCTCCCCCATTATGATCACGTGCCCAGCCCACCTGAGTCTACCAAGTTTTATAATTTGACAATATCTGGTTCATTCAGAAGAGTGTTCAGTTCTTGGTTGGTTCTTTTCCTCCATTCACCTCCTACACATATTGGACCAAATATACTGCGGAGGATTTTGCGTTCATGAACCAGCAGGCTTGACTAGTCTAGAAATGGTCCAGGTCTCAGAACCATAGGTGAGAACTGGGTGGATCAGTGTTTTATATAAAAGCAGCTTGATGCTCCTGGCAATTATTCTGCTCTGGAACAGGGATCTGAGACCAAAGAAGCACCTATTAGCTGAGGTGATTCTTCGCTTTATTTCTTCTGTTGTTTCCCCATCGGAGTTAACTTGGTATCCTAAATAAACAAAGTTGTTGACTTTTTTGAAGGAATAGATGCCAATTTGGATGTGCTCTCCTTCTCCAGCCTCCTGTCCTGTGGCCATGTATTTTGTCTTGCTTTCATTTATTATGAGACCTAGCCTCTTTGCGGGACCTTCAAGAGCAAGAAAGGCTTCAGTGACTGCTCGAAGGGACCTCCCGATTATATCTAGGTCATCGGGATATCCTAGGACCTGCACCAACCTGTTGAATACAATCCCGGAGGAATCTATTCCAGCATCTCTCATAGCTTTTTATAAGGCAAGAATGAAGAGGAGGCAAGCAAGAGCATCACCCTGGAACATTTTTAAGGTAGAATAAAAATGATTATGTTGTGATATGTTAACGGCTGCACATGAAAAGATAGACTCTACAATGAAGACATATGCAAAAGAGTTGGACATTTTTAATATCCAAGATCACATTACAGAAAACAAAGAGAGGTGGTTTCTTCACCTGAATAGAATACCAGATGTCAGGTTGCCTAACCAAGTTTAGCAACACAAGTCTACCGGACTAAGATGTACAGGAAGTGGTGAAGTGGCTTATTTCATTTGGGACCAAACAGGTGATTTGCCTATTTCCTGATAAGAGGAGAACAATTTATTTAACTCAGTACCAGACATCTTTAACATAGCACATTCTCTGTTCAGTTGGGCAGAACGTCTACAGGGCTGGAGTGTTTATATTAAATCAGTATAACACCAACAGGAAATTAGAGGTGGGTGCTGAATTCTCATCTATCCAAACACCACTGGTGATTTTTAGATTTTTAATTTTTTGCCACTACTTTACTGTCTAGTACTGTATTGTAAATTTTGTTATACTACTCAAGCTTATTGTTTCACCTACTAATAAAAATTACATTATTATAATGCATGTACATATTTTTTACATACGCACATAATGATCTTACTTTATTATACACGTTATGTAATTAGTATAATATTGAATGTTTGAAAATCTGTACAAATCGAAAACTTAAAGTGTTGGTCCCAATTAGTTCAGATTATTGACAACAATGGTAAATTACATCAACTAATATAAAAATGGGTAATACAGAAGCTGAACTGTATCACCTTTGATTTCTTTCATATTGTAGTACGTTTCAGATGTAGTGCCCTGATGATGATGTTCATTAAAATTAAGTGTCGCAAATGTAAAATAACTAAATAATTTGGAAAAATAAAAGTGCTAAATATATAACACACTGCGCCGCCATTACGTTGGTTGTTGTTCGTTCATACCTGCATGTAGCGCCGTCTATCTGTGTTTTCGTGGACTTTCACTGTTGAGCGTTACGTATGGCGTGAACATTTTTCCACGCTCTAACCAACAAACTTGGAGTTTTTTTATATACCTTTGCAATCGATATTGATACTATTAATATAGCACTAGTAACGTATGCGTTAATTATCATAAACTTAATTGTGTGCCACCTTCTTCGACTTTGCTCAGACTTAATATGTACTGCTTGTAACTTATTAAGGAAGAAATAATATCTGGAATATTATAATTATTACAAAAAACTTAAGGTACATTAATAACACTCAGAGTCACTGTCAGAGGATTCATTTACCACATTGGCGGAAACCACTGATTCACCATTGTACACTTCACCAACAGCTTTAAATAAGTGGTGTATTCTGTCTTTATAACAATTAAATTTTCTTTTAAAAATGAACACTGCCAAATGTCCAATTAAATGGTGCCTAGTGTTCCCAAACCTGGGCACACCACTACGAACATCTCTCTTCACAACCATTCAATATTTTGTGTGTGAGCACCTGTGTTGGGATCAACAAAATTATATGAGTGGTTCACCATCAAATGGGAATAACCCTCAAACTGAAGACAATTATATGTTCTCCAGCAATCGCTGACTGTTACTGTACCGGGCAGTATGTAGTTTTTTTATTATAGGCAGAAAGGTTTTGTGACCATGAGAACTCAAAAACTTTTTTCAATGTCCCGTTCGAATCCACCGAATACCCAACTGGTTAATAACCCACCCCTATTGTATTTTCGTTTGCTGATTTTCGCTTCGTCGATCTCTACAACTTTCCCGAAACCACCAATTTTCGGATTGTGACTAATGACCTCTATACACAATTCGCGTAAGTAGTTGCTTCAATCGACAACAGTGTGCTCAGACAATCCTAATTCATTGAAGAGTGTCTTGAACCATGGTGGTTTCAGCAAAGGCTAGTAGGCAACAAACCTACAAATAACGCTAAATGGCAATCTATGGCATTCAAACCACATACCCTTCAGCTGCGACACATATTTGGGACACTGCACTTTTATTTTTAACATGATAATGTTTTTAGGCTAGGGGTCATTACACAAAAATCGTCATCGAAAAACGTAACGCTTCCACACTTTCGATTCCCCACAGTCTAGAAATTTGATATGTAAACGCATCAAGACAGAAATAATTGCTGAAGACATTGAGTTTAGCAAACGTTTTAGTGAGAATAAATTTGGTTTTACATGCTCTGTTTGTGATCGTCTGTGGAATTCCACCAAACGTAATCCACATTATACGTTTCAAAAGCCTAAAAACATTATCATGCTTCGATGTTTCGGTTTCGTCGAAATTCTTTGAATGCTTAGGTGCATAAATAGAGAGAGAGAGAGAGAGAGAGAGAGAGAGAGAGAGTTTTTTATTACGATTGTCTCTTGCTTCTATTCGTCGAAAACACTGAAAACTAAAATTGTCTTCACTCAAAGTCATAACAATACCACAAATCAGGTAGTTTTTTTAACACAGTAAAACATCGTGCCCGTAAAGAAAATCTCACACTTTTGCGGCACCTAGGGAGGGGGAAACATTTCACGAGTGAACAGTGAGGGTGCAATAAAAGTGTTCCATAACGGTACTTTACCTAATGGTATCTTCTATACCTAACATAATTTCTGGATGTATTCGTTGTAAGAAAATGAAGTATTGAGCCATAACAATTAATAGTTTACAAGTTTGTTGGTTAGAGCATAAAAAAATATTCGTGCCACAAGTAACGAAGTTTGTTGGTTAGAGGGTGAAAAAATGTCCGTGCCATATGTAACACTCAACATCAATCAGACGCACACATACACACATGCACAACATAATGGCAGGTGGAGCGTATGCAACCGTGCTACACACTTAGCACTTTGATTTTTCCAAATTACTTAGTTATTTTATATTTGTGACACTTAATTTGGTTGAAAATCGTCATTAGGACACAAAATCTGCATTATTATAATGCATGTACATTAGGGTGGAACGAAAAAATCAAGTTTGGATTTTTAATTTATTTATAATAGTGCAGAAAAGTTGCCTTTTGGTGTAGATAAGATAAAAAAAATATATGAAAAATATTGGAGCACGTCTTGAGGTGCCGCAAGGACGATAAATTTTCATAAAATTGCAATTTTCGCTACATTTTTAAGTTTTTTTAAGAAGTTGTCAAACATTTTTTTTTTATTTCAAATACTGTCAAAAAAGCAGTTTTTATATCAAAAAAGACATACAATTTTTTTTTAACTTTTTGGATTATGTCGAGGTGCCGCAAGAGCGGTAAAGTTTTATAAAAACACACTTTTTGTAACTTTTTCAAAGAATTTTACGTGTCTCGATTATGCAATAAAAAGTTTCAAATAGGCGTTTTAATATGAATAGAGGATTATTTTATAGAGGATTGTTTTTTGATGGAAGAAGAGACAAAACAATTGTTCAAGAAAAGAAAGGAATTAAGTTGTACAAAAAAGTTATTTCAGAAGAGCACGTTTCACTAATAGAGGAACAAAACTCAAAGTTTTTAGGCCACGTAACACCTAAATCTGGCACTGGAAAAGACATAGCAGACAGTATACTGGAGTTTCTTGAAGATAGAGAACACAACGAACAACTTTTGAACTTTACTGCTATTGGGTGTGATGGAACCGTTGTAAACACTGGACATAATAATTGTGTGATTTCTTTGATGGAAAATGAAATAGGAAAACCTTTACAATGGTTAGTTTGTTTGTTCCATGGAAATGAGCTACCTTTGCGACATCTTTTTTGTCATTTAGATGGTAAAACGAAGGGACCCAATGAGTTTAAAGGCGAAATAGGTCAGCAGCTGGAAAACTGTGCTAATCTTCCTGTGGTTACTTTCTTGCCAATTGAAAATAACCTTCCTCTTTTGGAGAACATAAATGATTTAAGTACAGATCAGAAGTATTTATTGGATATGTGTATCGCTGTATCAAGTGGAAATTGCTCACTAGATTTATCTTTAAGAAACCCTGGAAGACTTGCTCACTCCAGGTGGCTTACATTAGCAAACCGTATACTTAGATTGTATGTGGCAACTGAAAATCCAACTGAAAACCTTAAGACTCTGGCTGAATACATTGTGAAAGTGTATGCACCTGTGTGGTTTAACATTAAGTTAAAACCTTCATGTACTTATGGTTCCAAACATCTGTTTAAGGTTATCTCGTATTCACGCTATCTCTCTGATGATTTCAAGAACGTTCTAGACCCGGTTATTCAAAGAAATGGGTACTTTGCTGCTGCAGAAAATCTCCTTTTGTCCATGCTATGTGATGAGCGCAAAAATGTAAGAGAACTTGGTTTACGACGTGTTTTAAAAGCAAGAACAGAAAGTAGAGGCGGAGTCAGGAAGTTTAAAGTTCCAAAGATAAACTTTGACGCAAAGGATTACATTGACACGATCTCATGGGCTAAAAATGACGTAACTGAACCCCCCTTGGTAAAACATGTTTCCATTGACTCTCTTAAAGACTTTATACGGAAGACATCTGAAGCTCAACCAAATAGTAAAGTGGACCCGCTTATCGACTTTCCCCGGCTTCCTTGTCACACGCAAGCTGTAGAAAGAGCTGTGAAACTGGTGACCGAATCGGCTCAAAATGTCTGTGGTTCAATCGCAAGAGAAGGATATATAAGAGCAAAAATTGACTCACGTGAGAACATGCTAAAATTTGATACAAAAAAACAGTTTAATGTGTCAGTGAAGTAGAAACAAACATTTTGCAGCTGTAATATTTGTAATTATTAAGGGTTTTTTAAATCATAAAAAATGAACTTTCAATGTCTTTAAAAGTGTATTATGATATTTTTTTACGTGTGCTCTAATAAAAAAAATATATAATTGATTTGACGAGCTTTTATTTCAACCTTATTTACTACTATTTGTAACAACCAAAATGTTCGCAAAAGTTTCAAAATTAGCAAAAATACAAACTTTTTGACATTAAAAAATATTTTTTTATTATTATTATATTTTGTAATTAATAATTTTTTCTAATTCTAATGCTTATATATGTATTTACAACTATCTTTTATAACATTATATGTACGAGGAAACCATAAAAAATAATTTATCAAAGTTTATAATTTTTCAATTTTTTTACAAACTTTAAGCTCTTTGCGGCACCTCAAGATGTTGTAGTATAGCAACCAAATTTTTTTTTCTTCTTTTTGAACCTAAAAGGCAACTTTTCCCCACTATTACAAAACTAAAAAAAAAAAAAATTAAAAAAAGGCCATTTTCATTCCACCCTAATGTACATACTTATTATTTACACACATAATGATCTTACTTTGTTTTGTATTTACACGTTATGTAATTTGTATAAGATTTAATGTTTGGAAATCTATACAAATCAAAAACTTGAACTGTTGGTCCCAATTAGTTCAGATTATTGACAATCAATGGTAAATTATATTACCATTACAAAACAGTGCAATGAATATTATTAGGAAGTCAATAATAGTAATATTTATAGACACACAGACAGATATTGGATAGATTACACTACTCTTTCTTGTATCCCATAATATACTACAACAACACACACGTTGCAAATTTATTTGTGTTTGAGGAGCCCCACGCTTTTGGAGCGCCAATATTTATATAACACAATTTACAAATTTAAATGTAATTTAATTTGTGGAGTGCCAAAATTTATATAACATTACTGGTAAAGTGTACCAATTAATGGAGTTTGGGTGTAATGGTAATAGGAGTAGTCACTGATTTAATTGTAACGAGTTTTCATAATTTTATTTATAAAACACAAGCGAGTTTAAAAATTTCAACTACTTTGCCATAAATATTCATTATTGTTCATTTGAAACGTTCAAATGTTGCAGTACATTTAACATTAAATAAATCTTATATTCTACAGTAACAAAGTTATATTCTAAATACTTATTTGTCAATATTAAAACTCGACTGCTCAGTCTGACAGTGTGCTTACTGCAATTTCATTTTTTTTTTTTTAACTTTCAACTACGTTAATTTATGTATTGCATACTTAGTAATCATTGATTGCTTTACAAACTTTAAAATAAAATTGAAAGTGTCTAAATCGTTAAACATCAAAGAAAGTATTTTAATAAGTTTAAATAAAATTCTCTGAACCTATTTATCTAGATTTTTCATAAACTCTGATGCATGTTTAAATTTCAAAATGTCTTTAGTCTCTCATTTAAAATTTATAAATGGATTCTCTGTCACCTCGATTTTGTAGCTCATACTCATGTCCTTTGTTGATCCGTATGTCCTCTTCTGATTGGAGTTCCCTGCACGGCTCCAGGTTCCACTCGTCGTCCTCCAGTTACTCCAAATAATTTATACTGGAGGCCTTTACTTGATGAAAATCCATTTTTATAATTTTATAAAGAAAACTACAAACTTGTTTTCGTGATTTTCACTCATCATATATTTAAAAACTATAATAACCACGACAGCTGTTTCGGCACACAGTGCCTTCTTCAGATGGTAAGAGCTGACTAGTTACGTACAATAAAATATCACATAAAGCCAGTGCTATGAAAACGATAATCGACTTAAGTTAGAACAATAAACATAACATATACACAACTATATACAAATTAGAAAGGAACATACATTTACTTATATAATTTCAAATTTAAAAGCGGAGAGCTATTTAAATCAGTTTGGTTATTCAAAAGCAAACCTAAATCTTTACGCTTATTAATTTCGAGGGCTTCAAGTAAATCAAGTTTTTTACCTTTTTCCCATACATGTAAAATTTCAAAGTTATCATTAAAATTATGATCATTTTCCGACAAATGATTCGCATAATTAGATTTACCATCCTGATATCTCAAACTATAATTGTGATCGTACATTCTTTTTGAAAACGATCTTCCAGACTGGCCAATATAAATTTTGTCACAAGACCCACACGATAACTCATATACTCCTGACTTTTGAAATTTCTCTACTTTACTCTTATTGTTCTTAATATATCTAACAATAAGAACAATAAGAGTAAAGTAGAGAAATTTCAAAAGTCAGGAGTATATGAGTTATCGTGTGGGTCTTGTGACAAAATTTATATTGGCCAGTCTGGAAGATCGTTTTCAAAAAGAATGTACGATCACAATTATAGTTTGAGATATCAGGATGGTAAATCTAATTATGCAAATCATTTGTCGGAAAATGATCATAATTTTAATGATAACTTTAAAATTTTACATGTATGGGAAAAAGGTAAAAAACTTGATTTACTTGAAGCCCTCGAAATTAATAAGCGTAAAGATTTAGGTTTGCTTTTGAATAACCAAACTGATTTAAATAGCTCTCCGCTTTTAAATTTGAAATTATATAAGTAAATGTATGTTCCTTTCTAATTTGTATATAGTTGTGTATATGTTATGTGTATTGTTTATTGTTCTAACTTAAGTCGATTATCGTTTTCATAGCACTGGCTTTATGTGATATTTTATTGTACGTAACTAGTCAGCTCTTACCATCTGAAGAAGGCACTGTGTGCCGAAACAGCTGTCGTGGTTATTATAGTTTTTAAATATATGACGAGTGAAAATCACGAAAACAAGTTTGTAGTTTTCTTTATAAAATTACTCCAGTTACTCGTCTATCATGGTCCCATTGAAACATTTTAATATGTTTATAAATTTATAAGTAAACTTTGTTTACAAATATACACTTTCGGCTCTTGTAGCCGCCATGTTGTTTAATACCAACCTTGAAAAATTACGTACCAAGTCCAGGGTTCGAAGTTGGACGAGCTGAAAAGCAAGATGGTTGGTTGGAATAACTAATAATTTATTTACTAATGCTCAAATCAATCTTACTTTATTAAATATAAAATCCAATTAAATTTATCTTTTTCAATCAAATAAAAAAAACTTTGTACATTCCTTTCAATCCCATCATTACATACAAAATATTCCTTCTCCCTCCCTTACATTTTTTGTTTCAGTAATATTCAAATAAAATAACTCGCTACAAACTTAACTTTATATACCGCAAACCAGCACTTGCATTCACATGCACATCCATACACCCAAAGACTTTAGGAGATCTCAATTTTAATTAAAATAATGAAATTGAAGTTTTAAGAGCCCTGATTGAAATTTTTTGGTTTTGCCCTCGTTGGTTACTTAGCTGATATTTGAGTCCAGAAGAACTGACCTGTATTTTCTGTCATTTCATACCCTTCTTGTTGCTTTCACTATATAACGCCAAAACTGTTATTACATTTAAAAAAACTGTTATTCACTTTTAAAAGAAAATTCCTTCACATTTTGCATTCTATTTACTCGGTATAGTTACATTTTGTACTTTCAATGTTGGGCGCGCCCCTAATTTTGTTCCGGAACTTCTATTCGTGACCAGCCGGTATAAAGGTGTAATTTCAACTGGGACGAATTGTACTGCGTTGAGTTCTGAGATGGTGGGGGTCACATGATCACATTGCATTGTGTTATGAATATGATGAAGCCAGATTTTAAGGCGGAGTTGACCGCGCTTTGCATATCAAAACTGACGTAACCAAGGTTTGGCCCTGACATCATATGCCATGACCTGTGATTTCATAGGTCAAAGTTCATTCGGCTAAATATAACTGTTCTCCTTGCATTCTGGAGGTGACCTTGACACTATTTCACTCACTTGCCTGCGTCATTATAATTTATGAATAAAATTTTATAATTGTTTATTCTTTGTTTCCCCAAAAAATATTCTTAGGCGGGCCGAAATGTCCCGTTACACCATCTGGTTGATGTAGGATAGTGTGAGAGGTTGCTCTGCACCAGCTGCTGTCGTTCTAGCAGACGCCTCTATTGTTCAGCATAGCGTTCCTCTGCATGATGTAACATAGTAGCTTGTCTTGACTGATGGACCTAATGTACATTCGTATTCGGTAACAGATTAAGAGTTACTGTTTTGCACTTATGACGAACATAGCGTCCATCCGCATGTACTGTTCGATTAACAAAAAAATTAAAAATTCGCGTCGCCAATGGACAGAGCGTCCCGCCGCGACTGAAGACTGATTGAGAAGAAGGGCTGGCTTCTCTCGTGCCCTATTTATAATCGAGCATTGTACAGCACCTGTTGGGACAGAATTCTGCCAGTTTGAAATTGTTCGGTGGCGTCAGTTCTCCCACTCTCATCCAATTTCATATTTTCGCACATTTCTGCCAATGGCAAAGTCTAATGTGGACTACAGGGTGCTCTAACAATGGATGATTGAATTACACATGTCCAACATAATTACCATCATAACAGAATAATCCGTGTAATTACTACACATTTAAAACTGCACTGAATTCGCACTGCGCGTCCTTTTCACACCGTTTTCTCATTACACATGCGTATTAATTTTATACACATTTTGGAGTCTTTGAATTTTTCCTAACATCCATGGTTTTCTTATAATTAAATAAAAACTGTAATTTGACAATTATTCAGGGTGAGATTGCAAACTTTCATGCTCAAACTGGCCTCACTCACACACATCACTTACTACTGTACACACTCTCAGTGACAGTTGTGCGAGTGTTCAGGTCAGTTCCTGTCTGTCTACATTCTGTATTTTTAACATAAACCCAGCTTTCAATCTCATACCTGCTTATTTATTAAATATTTATAAATTTAATTTAAATATTTATTTTATCTATTAAATACACAGTATAGCATATGATTGTACTGTCGCAATACATTACAATAAATTACATAAGTACTCTGACTTATTACACTCACATACTTGAACCTTGATGTGTGCATATATTCATTTATGTTTTGAGGGATTCCATGAATAAGTAAAGCTTTACTATGAATGTCATATTAATGTTTCCTTAGACTACCAAAATTTGTTTTGAGAAGCTACCACTATCTGCAAAAGTTTCTCATCAACCTCACAGGTAAAACCAGCATCAGTTAACTTGCAAATTATCTGAATGTCTGGACTAATTAAGTTTCTTACATGTGACATTGGTAGTTACTCATTCATTCCAACATGGATTAATTTGTCTTTTGAGAGTGCTTGGTTACAAAATATTTCCCATAAACACATTTTCCTTAATACTAGCATGCTTTAATTTATGCATTGTGCAACTACTAAGATGAGTAAACCGTTTCTTACAAACATCACACTGCTATTTCTTAATAACTGCATGCATTAACATGTGAATTCTCAAATTAACTGCTTGTTTATACACTTTGCTGCACACATTACACTGATATTGTTTATCTATCTTAACACCAAAATGGACGACTTTTTTGTGCTTTCTGACATTGCTTAATGTAGTGTAGCTTTTGTCACACATGTCACACTCATATCTTGTAATGCTACCATGGATTAACTTGTGTCTAGAAAGAGAAATTGGGGTAAGAAAGGCTTTGTTACATACATCACATTTATGTTTACGGATGCCAGCATGGATTAATTTGTGATAGTTAAGAGAACCTGATGTAGTGAAACTTTTATTACAAACATCACACTGATATTTATTATTACAAATATGGGCTACTTGTTTGTGTTGAGAGAGAGTGGCTGGGCCACTGTAGATTTTGTTGCAAATATCACATTGGTATTTTTTCTTAATGTGATGGATTAATTTGTGTGTTGAGAGATTCGCAGACTGAGTAAAACGTTTGTTGCAAATATCACATTGGTATTTCTTAATACCAGCATGGAGTAACTTGTGACTGATAAGAGTACTTGATGCAGTGAAACTTTTACTACAAACATCACAGTGATATTTTTTAATACCAGCATGAGTTACGTCTTTGTGTTTTGACAGACTGCCTGATGAATAGTAGCTTTTGCTGCACATATCACATTGGTATTTCTTAATACCAGCATGGATTAACTTGTGACTGATAAGAGTACTTGATGCAGTGAAACTTTTACTACAAACATCACAGTGATATTTTTTAATACCAGCATGAGTTACGACTTTGTGTTTTGACAGACTGCCTGATGTATAGTAGCTTTTGCTGCACATATCACAATGGTATTTCTTAATACCATCATGGATTAATTTGTGTTGTGTTAGAGTTGAAGACTTAGTAAAACGTTTGTAGCAAATATCACATTGGTATTTCTTAATACCAGTATGGATTAACTTGTGACTGCTAAGGGTACCTGATGTAGTGAAACTTTTGTTGCAAATATCACATTGGTATTTCTTAATACCATCATGGATTAATTTGTGTTGTGTTAGAGTTGAAGACTTAGTAAAACTTTTGTAGCAAATATCACATTGGTATTTCTTAATACCAGTATGGATTAACTTGTGACTGCTAAGGATACCTGATGTAGTGAAAATTTTGTTGCAAATATCACATTGGTATTTCTTAATACCAGAATGGATTAATATGTGTTGTGTTAGATTCGAAGACTTAGTTAAACTTTTGTAGCAAACATAACATTGACATTTCCTAATACTGGCATGAGTTCCTTTTTTGTGTTTTGAGAGATTGCATGGTGTTGTATATCTTTTGTTACAAGTGTCACACTCATATATGGTAATGCCAGCACCTACAGTACTATCCTCTTGTGCACACAGTTCCCCTTCTTCGTCTACAATTATTTCTTTCTTTATAAGTATAGTATTTATATCTGGTAATAAATTCTGTAACACAAAACAAGAATATTTTAAAATTGAAAAAATTTAAATTATATAAATTTATTTAAACAAATCTATCATTTAAAACAAATTTTTGTACTTATTAACAGCAGAAAATTATACTAACCTATAATAGTAATACTAAAATTACTGAATAAATACAAAGGAGGCAACTCAAATAGCATAGGTACATGAGAAAATGGAAAACAAATAGCTGGCTCAAAGATTCTTTAATCACGTGCCACTAAATAGAAGAAAGAAAGCCAGACCTAGTCTTACATGGTTACAAGCCATAAGAGTTCTGAAACCAGAGAATTTGAAAAAAATATATATATATATATGAAGTAAATGCCAAAGGAACTCTTTTTTCAAAACCTCAGGTGTGAATCTGTACTTTGGAGATCTTATGTAACAATTTATATTAGTCATTCTCCTTTACGGATAGAAATATTGGTACAACTATTTCTTCTGAATCAACCATGCATTATTTTGCTGTGATTTCCATTGACCTAAGTCTCATCTAAATAAAGTATCAATTTTTCTTCACCTGATACTATAATTTCATAATTTTAGGTAACAATTTCATTGAAGTCATCACAATATCAAGATGTTCTATTAAAAATTCCCTACTAGTTTTCAGTTTTCTATAATTAAATCCAAGGTCACACATTTTATATATAAATCAAATGCTTAATATGCAAATCAAACTGAACACAGCTAATTTACTTTTTCTCTAAAAATATGGGTAATTTTTTAGCAGGTGAGAGTTTTCTGCTGTCGAATACAAAACAGTACACCAAATAACATCTTTGTGAAAAACTCAGATCTAATAAAATTAAAATATTAAAAAATGAAACAAAAGAATATTATTCCCTTAGGTCAGGATTAATTTTTCTCATTGAGTGGGCAACACTGGATTGTTACTGTCAACTTAACTGGATTTCTCTACATCTCTCTTATTTCTGATTACAGTTTTCTCTTTCATACAAAGTTCACTACATTGATTAATGTTCAGAGTCCTGAAAACAGGTAAAGAATTCTTATCAAAAAAGGTTACAATATTACAAATTATATTTCTCCTATTACTATTTACAGCTCTTCCTTGAATACCTTATGAGTCTCTTGCTGTTTTCATTGTTAAAAATTGAATAACCATGTTATTTAAAAAAAAGCACTAACAAATCATTAATATGAAAATTTTGCCTAAAGTATGAAATTCAGAAACTACCATTTTTTTTAACACTCTGAGGACCAACAACATAATATTGCACTGGTAGTGGACTTGGGATTTTGACAGATGGCGCACATTTACACCGCTCACTTTTCAATGCTTTCAAACGCTTTGCGTCTTACTATTATGCCACAGAATGGATGCAAAGTTTTATTTGACATTTTAGTTTCTGTTTCTGCCATCAGATTGGAGCACTGACTGATGAAAATAGATTTTAGGAAATAATTTGTACAGAAGGCAAGCGTCGTGACTTTGTTTACATTTTGCGTATTCAAGGTGGAAGTTGCAGTTTTTGTTTACGTGAGGTTTGTGGGTTTTCTGAAGTTATTTCATGTTTATTTTGCGTGTTATTGATAGTAGTGAGTGTGTTTGTTTTAATTACTGTATTATTAGTTACAAAATGGATAAATAATATTTGGCAGAAGCAGAAAAAAAGACTTGCTTGATGAAAGTGATGACACTTTTGACAACACAGATTGGGATCCGGATATTTTTATTGATAGTGACCACAGTGAGTACGCTTTATTTTTATACATTATTTTAGAATAAATAATCGTATACCTGCAGAAAGGTTACACTTACATAATTAGTGCTGAGTTTTATAAATCGTTATGCTCTCAACTCAAAGATAACCTAGAAATGCCAGTACGGTCATAATGCTATCCAATACACCACACATGCTATTTAAATTTTTGTTTTGTGGCTTCCAATATTGTTCCATTATGTTTTCCTTCACTGAAACTATCAACAATTCCTAACACATTCTGAAAAATAAATAATTATATTACGTATCAATATATATTGTGACCCAACAGCTTTTTACTGCTCTAAAAGTTTGCTATTTTGTCGTTTATTTCAGACCCTGTTTCTGATGAGAGTGGTGAAGATGTACTCGACATGCCAGATGATTTACCCAATTCTAGTGAATCCAGAAACACCAACAACCAAATCCATCCTCCGGCAAATCCATCAAAAAGGTGAGGACTAAATAATGATTATGAGTGGACACAGAGTGATTTAGTACCAAGCATTCCAATTTACAACACACTGCGTTAGGCTGGACATGTGCAGAGAATGGCGGAGGATAGAATCTCAAAAAAAATCATGAATTATTTGCCGATGGGAAGGAGAAGGAGGGGAAGACCGCGTACAAGATGGCTGGACCAGGTTGGTAAGGAGGCGGTGAGGCTGGGTGCAGCAAACTGGTGGACATTGGCCGGGAGTAGAGACCAGTGGGGATGATTTCTTTTGGAGGCCAGGGCCCGGACTGGGCTGTAGCGCTGAGGATGTATGTATGTATGCATTCCAATTTTTACTGGTATCAGTGGTCTAAATGTCCTCTAGACAGTTCTTCTTCAGAACTTGATTTTTTCGCATTTTATAGATGAAGACATTATAAAAACTATGAAGGAGCAGACAAATCTATATGCCAGAGCAAAAACTGCCAAATTAAGATCACTGAATAAGCTCACACCAATTTCTCTTTTTTCAAAGTGGACGATGGTCACGTTACTCGAAATTAGAACATATTTTAGCCATATTGCTTTATATGTCAGTAAGTTCAAGACACGACATGAAACTACACTGGACAAATAATCCAGTATTTCGCTATGTCTTCTGTCCAAATGTTTTGTCATGTAATAGATTTCATTCTATTTTATCTATGTTCCATCTAAATGACAATTCACTGGCTAAACAGAAGGGGGACAATGGTTATGATGCTCTTCATAATAGACAAAATTTTGCAAAAATTCAGAACATCATATCAGCTTTCAGAGGCTATAACAATTGATGAAGGTACTCGTCCTTTTACGGGAAAATTTTTTGTTCAAAGTATACATGCCCGAGAAACCTAACAAATATTGGAATAAAAATATTTATGGTGGCTGATTCAAAATCTGGATATGTTTCCAATTTTGAAGTGTATACTGGTAAAGACTCATCAAAAGACAACAGTGTATCTGGGATTGTTTTATGATTGTTGGAGGGCTTTGGAGGTTTGGGTCACACTGTGTACTTAGATAGATATTTTACAAGTGTCCCTCTAACTGAAACATTGGAAGAACGTAACACTGGTGTAGTGGGGACAATTGTGAAGAACAGGAAACATATTTCCCTTCAAATGAAGCAGAAACGATTGAAGAAAGGTCAGCAAATCTATCGTAAAGGAAATGTTCTTCTTCAAAGATGGCATGATGTGTATATAAGCACAGTGTCACACAGCAGAAAAGTCACTTATACACACAGAAGTGGTCAGCAAACACAAAAGCCAATGGCTGTGCAGGACTACAATTGTCACAAAGCATGTGTGGATCTTGTCGACCAGGGCATGTCATATGGGTCATTTGATCACCGGTCCATGAAGTGGTGGAGAAAGTTGGCTATTCATCTTATAATGATGTCTGTAGTCAACACCTATGTTTTATATAAAGACAAAAGGAAAAAGACCTGTCTGTAACGTCAATGATTGACAAAATTTGCAGCCAGTTAGTGCTTCATCATACTGAAGAATATGCTACAGGTGGTCCTTCTGACCAAAAACAGATGGGACGTCTTACACAGTGGTATTTCCCTGAACCTGTACCAAGAAGTGAGGGGCAGTCTAAAAGGCAGAGAAGATGGCAAGTGTGCACAGAAAGATCACAGACAGCTACAGGAAAAAAGTGGCAGTGCAGTGTGATGTTGGTCTGTGTGTCCATCCGTGCTTCAAACTTTATCACACTAAAGCATGTTATAATGTGTAACTTTTTATGTTTTAAAAACAATTTTTGTTGCTAAAGACAATAACTGAATTATAAATAAAACAATATGAGTAAACTCTGACCTAATGTAGTTGTTTTAGTTCAAATAATAAGATTTTTTGCTTGAAATTGCATGAAACATTTTTAAACAGCTTCAGTTGCAATATATAAAATCAATAATAAAAATGTTAAGAGTATTTTCACAAGAGGAAAGTCTGACAAGAAGTGTGGCATAATTATTTTTTAAGTATTAAATTGTATTAGGTATTTATGAATGTTTAAACAACAGTGTTTCTTTAAAAAAAACCCTGGTCATATGGGATGGTCTATGTACAAACGCCATGGTACTCAAAGTGTTAAACTAATGAATGTAACCAGCTCTATTGCTACACACTGATAATGCACTGTATAGGGGAAGACTTTGTAGCTACTACAATGATTTATTGTGAAAACTTCACAGAAAGAATAACAGGTCTATTGGTCGATTTAAAAAAATAATTCACTGAAATGTGAATAATATAATTAAATCATAATTACTGTGACGGCAGTGGTATGCGAACATCTGCTCTCCGTTACCAGCGGCGGACACAGCGAGCCAATCAGGGATCAGCAGCCGAGACATGACAACTAACGTGCTCAGAGTGAACCAACCAGCGATCCCGGTTAGTGCATAAAACCCGTGCCGGCAGAAAATTTTGGCGCACTCTTCATCGCCACGCCACCGGACGCACTTCATCTCCTCTCCTCTCTCCGACGACATCAACGCGGAGTCAGCCGGAAGGAACGGCCGAAGAATAGAACCGACGTTCTTGTGTCTTCGCCCTCCAGTTCCGCGCCAGCGATTTTCGCTGGGCAGGCAGCCAACTCTACAACCGATGTCGAAAGAAGAGGAGGACTGCAATATGCCACGAACAGCGGGTGCAGCCGCCGAACATCTAAGCGCGGCACGACCAACATCAGCTTTCTCGCCATCCGGTCCATTTTAGGGCCACCAAAAACACTAGAGTGTGCGATTGGCGCCATTTGTCATGCGTCAAGCCTTTTGTCCGGTGACATTACGTGAACAGTATATTGAATGTACCCCTCTGATAACAGCCTTAACTCTTACAATAAATCATATTGTACATCAGTCTGAGATATTGGCTTATCTCTGTCAGACTTTTCAGATGGCAAGTTATATAGCAAGTACTTGTGAAGACACAAAATTGATTGCTTGTTTTTACACTGATCTTTACACTTTTGGTGTATCTGTTTATGAATTTTTGTTTCCTTATATTTCTCTGTTAAATAAATAAACATACTTTTCAGAAACACCATTTCATTATATTGGCAATTTTTAAATTTACATATTACACTCACCTCGCTAGAATTTAAATTTTATAATTCGTTAAAAATTCATACTTGTTTTAAAATCTTATTTCAAAGCTATAATTTGAAATTTAATTTTCTCAGTCTATTGGCAACTTCATAATACATTACACTCACGTTTATCTGACCTTCGTTTATCCAGAATTCTGGCTTCCCCGGCATGAGTTTTCAAAATACATATATTTTTTTAATGACTTTACCGGTGAATTTGAAGATACGATTTGTACTAAAAAGAACCTATTTTTTTTATAAATTCAACGTTCAGAGCTCATCAACATAAACGTAATTAATCTAAACTGCAAGGCTAAAAATAATACAGTGCTATTATTACTATTATTAATACATATCAATAATACTTTGTTCATTCAGTATGTGTGTTTATTATTGTTTATTCACGCTAAGTTAAACTTGTTAATTTTTAGAAATGCTACTACTGTACTGTACTGTACTGAATTTAATATAATGTATGTATAATGTCTAATGCTAAATACAATTTTTTCTTGTTTATATAGTATAATATTCTGAAATAGAATCTGTTTTTCCTTAAGATTTACTCATAAAATACAGTACAGTAGTCTATTACAGTTTGAGTAAAGTCTTCAAAATAAAAAAACGCAACTTTTCTGTATAGCGGTAGGTAACCATCGCTAATAGGCCTACCGGCATTTTCACCATTAGTTTGGTTTATCCGGAATTTCGTTTATCCGGAAAGGGTCCAGTCCCATCAATTCTGGCTAAACGAAAGTGTAGTGTATTACCTTTGTATAATATGATTACTTTCCACTTCCCGTGATTACTTCCCATAAAAAATAAAGAAAGACTACTTAAAGTAATAGAGCATAAAAAATTCTAACGTAACCTAAATAAATTTTGATAAAAAAGTGTTTACTTCTGTCTCAATAAGCTCATATTTGGAAATTAGTGGTAATGTTTGTGTTCTTGATAATGACATTGCGATGGGTGAAGCTAATGATATATGTAACACTTTACAGTTTTTACTTGAAAATATGAAAAATTACAAGAGGTATATAGTAATACAAGCGAATTTTGTATATCAAATTCAAGTTCATGGTGTGAGTTACATAAACAACCACTGTTGCCCATGTGTGACAAAGAGAGGTGTATTCTAACCTCAATTGATAAGACTGTTTAGACTGTTTCAGTAAATTTTTTCATTAAACAATATTAGCTGTAAACAATATAATTTTGTGTATAGTTATAATCTGTGTTTAACATCGGTGTACACCACAAGAATTGAGACGAGTTGATTTTTTTTTTTTTTGTAAGTGAAAAAGTGTATATTTCTCACCTTAATAAAAAAATGTAAACTACAAAACACCATAACTATATATATATATATATATATATATATATATATATATATATATATTGTAACGATATAACGTTGCAAATATAATATAATTTACATTTGTGATGCCCCACGTTGGAAGCGATATTTCTTATGCAACGATACGATATACATAAAAATAGGCGTGTCTGGCCTCACGTTCAAGAGCGACAAATTATGTAACAATATAACATTTAATTTGGGTTTCAGGTGTATCTGTAATAAGAACTCTATGTAACTTGTAACGGTATTTCAAATTTATTTGATATTAATAAAATTGTGCACATGGCACTTACTTCGACTTAAAAAAAATTCGTTATTATGCCATAAGGCTTATGCTACAGTAGAACTTGGCTAATTCGAAGCTGAAGGGACCAGTAAAAAATTCGAATTATCCAAAAATTCGAATTAGGAAAACTTTTAATAACGGTAGAAAAATAAAATCAAAAACTGAAATTCAGTAAAGCAATATGTTATTTTATTAAACAATTTCTTATACATATGTATTACAAACGTATAAACATGTTTCAGTACAAAATATAGCATTTACAGTTTTTTAAAAAAGCATTGAAACTTTTGATTGCATTTTGCAGTTAATACACTGAGTTGTAGTAAACTCTTCAAGTTTATTAAGTGCTTGGAAAATAGCGTCACTTACGTTCTGCTGTCCTTCAACAAACCGTCTCAAATCTTGAATGTAATTTGATGACTGTGAAGCTGTTGGAATAGGTATCTCTGGAAGTTCTAGCTGGTCCCCTTCTTCATCTGAAGATGTACCATCATTTCTTTTGTTTATAACATCAGCCACGATCTCCGCATCTGTCTGTTCACCGCACACCGCCAAGTCTTCATCCATGTTTACAAACTCTTCGTAACGAATGCCTGCGTCATGTCCAACATCTTCCCAGTTATCCGTAGTGGGTACGACTTCTCTAGCAGCTTTATTCTCCTCTTCACCTTCAATGTGGCAGAAACCACCTTTACGAAAACAATTAGCAATTGTTTTTTGCATAACTTGGTTCCAAGCACTGTTGCACATGCGGGCAGCTTGAAGGATGTTAATCTTGATATTTTCGTGCTTATCTAAATAAGCACCTGACAGAATGTTTTGGACCACAAGCCGTCTGTAAAAATGCTTAAAATTTTGTATTACACCCTGGTCCATAGGTTGAACTACTGAAGTCATGTTTGGAGGGAAAAACACAACCTTTACATTTTCCATCACAGGAATAGTGTTGTGCGCTGTACAGTTGTCAATAAACAAGACGATTCTTCTGTTTTGATTCCGAAATTTCCTGTTGATTTTCAAAAGCCATCTTTCAAAAATTTCACCTGTCATCCAAGCTTTATTGTTTGATTCATATTCAACTGGTTTCGTTTTTACATTTTTGAAACAACGTGGGTTGGCTGACTTCCCTATCATTAGCAAAGGCAGTTTTTCCGAGCCATCCATGTTTGCTCCGATTAAAAGTGTTATGCGCTCCTTGCTGTGTTTGCCGCCACTACAACTTTCTCCTTTAAAAGCAAGTGTTTTGTCGGGGGTGCATTTGAAGAATAAGCCCGTCTCGTCTACGTTAAAAATATCTTTAGCGCCTCTATCAGAAATCATTTGCAACAAATCGTCTTTCCATGAATTTGCAGCTTCAACGTCAACAGATCCACTTTCCCCACAAACAGTTTTGAAAGACATGCCATTCCTTTCTTTAAAACCATAGAGCCAACCAGTGCTGGCCTTAAAATCATTTTTACCTAGGCTAGATGCGAATTCCTCAGCTTTGGCTCTGACGAGGGGCCCACTGACTGGAATTTTTTTGTCCCTTGCTTGCTTAAACCACTTCATTACACATTCATCCACGTCAGGATTTTCTGGTCCTCGCGCTCTTTTCCTATCTTTGTCGCTGGCTTTACACACACTATTCAAAATCTTCTCTTTATTTTTTAGATACGTTGACAGCGTATTTGGCGGTATCCCGAATTCCTTGGCAATTTCAGATTTCTTTTTTTGTCCCTTTTCCACTTCCCGTATAACGGCAACTTTTTTGGCAAATGTCAATGATTTGTATTGGGTCCGTGTTGGTTTTGAAAGGGCCATGATGAACACACAACACAATAAAACTGCACAATAAGCGTCACTAAAACACACCAGTCTGTATATACAGTACTGTATAAAGAAAGGAACGGTCTCTCACTACAGGACACAGCTCGCACAGTAGAAACTCAAAAAGACTTAACACTTCCACGAATGCAGGCAGACTGAACTGAAAGCAATAGTGAGGGTGGCTAACTGACGAGGCGTGGAACAAGGGACAATGGCGGACGGTACCGTTACACGAGCCAGTCATGTGTCATCGCCAGATACTGACAGCAATTCTACGAATTTGACACAAAGGACAAGCGTCTGTTCACAAAAGGCGATGCCTGCTTGTCTGTTTCCAGTCGTGTCTCTATTGTTACGTGGTCTAGCCCATACAGCAGGCGATTTTTTGTAGTTAGAGCAAAATTTTTATTTCGAATTAACCAAAAAAAGTTCGAATTACAAACGATGTTTTTGCATGGTTTTACATAGGATATTCAAGGGACCACAGTAAAAGTTCGAATTATCCACAAATTCGAATTATGCACGTTCGAATTAGCCAAGTTCTACTGTATATACATCCTTACTGACTAAATATTCTATTCTACTAATTATTGTATTAACGAAAAATCTCATCTCCAGACTACTCAGTCATTAGTGTGTTTCAAAATATCAATCTTTATATATTTTCTTACAGATTGCAATGTAACTCAAAAATATCAATAGTTACTGAATTTATCTTTTGTTTCTCAGTACTGATTTATATCAAACGCTAATTTTTACTTAAATGCTTTGTATTCTTTTCATTTCAATACTGATTTGAGCTCTTGTTTACGTTAATCTTATTTCAATAACATCTATGATTTTAATTCAAATTTTACAATAAACATTGACTCTTACTTTTAAATATAACAAGAATGTTCTTAATTGTCTTTACGTTAATTGTTCGATTAAGAGATAAATAAGTTGTTTATCACCTTATCGTCGTCAATCATACTCAATCATTGGATCCCTCTGTAATCGTCCTCGTCTCGAACTTCAGCATCACTCGCTCTTCTCCTCTTGTCCAGCGTCGCCTCTCTCTTCTCCTCTTGTCCAACGTCGACTTCCTCTCTTGTCCAGCGTCGCCTTTCTCTCTTGTCCAGCGTCGCCTCTCTCTTCCTCTTGTCCAGCGTCGTATGGAACTTCTCCTCGTGCTGTTTCGGATGTCAGTTGATCTTCTTATGTAATTTTGTTACTACTTAAAAATTGTTTGTTTTACAATCCAGTTACATAAGTGTATTGTAACTGGAAGGATGAAACTATTTACAAAAATTTAAATATTTTGTGCAGACGGGCAGAAGCTCCTGCTGCACCGTGGATGATTTAAGAAAGAGAACCCACTGTAGCTTGTGGGTCCTATTTATACCCATGTCTTGATCAACACCTGCGGTGGTACGAAATCGACATGTCAGAAACTGTCTTTGGGTTCAGTTCCCCCACTCTTTGTCAATTTCGCTATTTCTTATATTTCTGCGAATTGCAGAATCCTGTAAGTATACTCTTATACTTATCTTATAACTATTTTTACAACACATGTTCACTGTAATTTTGGACATTGCAACTTAACCCTTTCGATTTGTACACAGTTATTTCACTATTACACTCATACGGTGTGGCACTTTCACATGGTTTTCGTACACAGTATTTAGTAAATTTTCTTACATTTTATTGTGTTTTTGGATTTTACTTCTTAATTATAGTTTATGAATAATTACGAAAAAACAGTAATTATGCAATTATTCATCTTGGGGTGGTAAACTCGCCTGCATAGACCTGCGTTCACACACACTAGCAAAATACTGGTGTACACACTTTCAGTTACATTTGTGTGTGTGTGCACGTCGATTCAGGTTGAAACACCTGTTCATATTTTTGTCTGAGCCAAGCTTGCAATCCCTGACATGCTTATTTCTAATACATTATTAATTATTTACAGTTTATTAGGTATATTTAAATTTTTATATTCAATGCTCAGTACATCACTTATTTGTACTGTCACAATATATATTAAAGAAGAAGACATGCACTTTAGTGTACTGTTTACAGAACGGATGTGACGAGACAAATATTTTATTAGCCCTTGAACATTTACAAAAATGTTCAGGAAACAATTGCATGTAGGAACTGTAAGCAGGGAGATCTCAATGTGTTAATTGAGCCTATTACACTTGGATATGTTGTCTAACCTACAATCTCATTATCTTACCACATTCTAATATTAGAAAATAGGAATGGAGTCAAAATTGGCACTGTCACATTGTACCACTGAACCACAATAAGGTCGAAAACTGAAATTTTGAAAACACTGAATTAAGATTATTAATGTTAAAATACTAATAGAAGTGAGTATTGTAGTTACACTGTGTTTTAACTATAATATTATGTACTCTAAGTGACCATAAAATAACCAAAAAAGTTATTTTCAAAATGAATACAATGAATTGTTTATGTTAACTTATATACTGACTTTGTTGTACCTCTTGCAGTTTATATTAATTCACATTGATAAGTTTATTTTTGGTTTCAATTACAAGTAATTAATTCTGATCTAAGAAAAAATTTAATATAAAAAGAATTATTACAATTTCAATTAATACAAGGTTTTTTATTAACAGACCTCACATATTTATCAGTGTCTAAATGGCAATAGAAAATCATTGGGTAGACAGAAAAATACACATGTGTAATACCAAGAATGAAAACAGTAACCATGACAGAGAAGTGGAAATGGAACTGGCATGACCATGTATCTGGGTGGAGAGGGTATACTACGTCATACAAAAAACAAACTTTGTGTACTTACGTGGTTGACAAAATGATTATCCTGTCTTTCATTCAATTCTTCTTTAACGTGAATTTCTTCTTTTAGAACAGAATTTACAACTGACAACACGTCCTGCAAATAAATTTCTTTTATTTAGATTTTTCTTACTTTTATATATCATAAGAATTATAAATTATAATTCTAAAGATGACAGAACATTAAAAAATTGTTGCAACATTGTAAACACAAAACAATAAAATATATGCTTGTTTCACAATATAAAGTACGAGGTATATCTAGAAAGTAAGACCTGACAGATTACTGGACAAACCTGGAATATACTTGCAATACATTTTTACTGATATTTGAAGTACACACCTTAACACTTTCAAGATGATGGACATATTAACTTGCCCATAAAAAAAATGCCTTAATTGATGATGGACGAGTTAACATATTTCCATGTTTCAATGCTTGTATTCCTTAAGCAACAAAATATAGTCGGCCATGAACAGCTGTAATAGGACCGTACCACTCTCTTAGTTCATGAAAAAATTCATACATGGCATCAGCGTTAAGAAACATGAATTATAGCCCATTTTCTATACATGTTACAAGACAGCTGTCTCAGCCAAAATTAGGTCATGCTACCGGCTAACCTTTGTAAGTGTCATGCTGTGTTTATCATTGGTTTATCAACTTTTTAGACAAATTTAGGGTATTTTTGTTTAATTTTAATTTTATTAGTATTAGTGTTCCTTCCATGTTCCATAAAGAAATGGAAGTATGATGATGGCAAAAAAAATCGTGGTCGACATTATTGCAGATTCTGATTGTACTACCCTCAAAACATGAAAAAAGTCATTTTTCGAAGTGTCTGTGTGTCTGAAGATTTTTTCTATGGCAAACGATAACAGCCGCAAATTCAAACAGAATCAAATAATTTTTTGCATACAGTCCTAATTTGTAGAGTACTCAAGACCTATTGTTTTTGGTGAAGATCGGTTAAGGGAAAGGGGTAGTTTACCTGCAACTTTTTTTTTAATCAAGGGTAATTTTTACTTCCATTTTCCTTAAGGAAATGGAAGTATGGTGATGGCAAAAAAACCATGTTCGAGATTATTGCAGATTCTGATTGTACTAGACTCAAAACATGAAAAAAAGTCATTTTTCGAAAAGTGTCTGTGTGTGTGTCTGTCTGTCTGTCTGTACATTTTTTTTCTATGGCAAACGATAACAGCCGCAAATTCAAACAGATCAAATAATTTTTTGCATACAGCCCTGATTTGTAGAGTACTCAAGACCTATTGTTTTTGGTGAAGATCGGTTAAGGGAAAGGGGTAGTTTACCTGCAACAGTTTTTTTTTTAATCAAGGGTAATTTTTTTATATGGGAAACGATAACAGCCGCAAATTCAAACAGAATCAACTACTCCTTTGCATACAGCCCTGAATTTTAGAGTTCTCAAGACCTATTGGTTTTTGTGAAGATCGGTTAAGGGAAAGGGGTAGTTTACCTGCAACATTTTATACTTTAACAAGGGTATTTTTATGGCAAACAATAAAAGCCGCAAATGTAAACAGAATCAAATAATGTTTTGCATACAGCACGGAATTGTAGAGTTCTCATGACCTATTGTTTTTGGTGAAGATCGGTTATAGGAACGGGGTAGTTTACCAGCAACGTTTTATGTTTTAAAAGCGTATTTTCTATGGCAAACGATAAGAGCCGCAAATTCAAACAGAAACAAACAATTTTTTGCATACAGCCCTGATTTGTAGAGTACTCAAGACCTATTGTTTTTGGTGAAGATCGGTTAAGGGAAAGGGGTAGTTACCTGCAACGTTTTTTGTTTTTAAACAGGTATTTTTTATGGCAAAAGATAAAAGTCGAAAATTCAAACAAAATCAAATAATGTTTTGCATGCAGTCCCGAATTGAAGAATTATCAAGACGTGTTGGTTTTGGTGAAGATCGGTTAAGGAAAAGGGGTAGTTTACCTGCAACATTTTTTTATCAAGGTAATTTTTTATATGACGAACGATAACTGCCGTAAATTCAAACAGAATCAACTATGTTTTGCATATCTTTTTGAATTAAAGAGAACTCAAGGTCTGTTGATTTTGCTGAAGATCGGTTAAGGGAAAGGGGTAGTTTACCAGCAACATTTTATGTTTTAAGAAGGGTAATTTTTTTTTGACGAAAGATAACTGCCGTAAATTCAAAGAGAATCAAATAATTTTTTGCATACGTTCCTGAATTATAGAGAACTCAAGGCCTGTTGATTTTGGTGAAGATCGGTTAAGGGAAACGGGTAGTTTACCAACAACATTTTATGTTGTAACAAGAGAAATGTTTCCATGATGAACGATAACTGCCGCACATTCAAACAGAATCAAAACTTTTTTTGCATGCAACCCTGCATTGTAGAGGACTGAAGGTCTATTGATTTTGGTGATGATCGGTTTAGAGAAAGGGGTAGTTTACCTGCAACGTTTTATGTTTTAACAAGAGTAAAGTACTTAATTTTGATAAATAAAGTATCCTGATAAGTAGCTCATAATAATCCACTGTAGAAACATAGATGAAATATCTGTAAATGAAGAGGTTAGTGAACGAGGTAGGGGTAATTTTCTATTAATGAAAATTATAGTTGAAGGGGGAGGGGAGAATTTTTTATATGTGTACTACGTTATCGGCAACAAAGAAGTAGTTCTTTGTTAAAATTCCTTCCTGGGCTGTTTAGCCGTAGTCCAATGTATTCTGCGAAAACCAGACTTTAAAATTCCATCCCGGGGTGTTTAGCCGTAGTCCAATGTTTTCTGCAAAACCAGACGTTTCGGCAGTGCCATCGACTGCCATCATCAGTGAAATCGAGTGTGAAAACGTGAGGTGGTATACGTTAGTGACCACAGTACTGTGGTTAAGGCTGAAGCAATAAGTAGAAAGAAGTAGTTTCTATGGAAATATTTCATTTCAAATATGATTTTAAATATAAGTCTTAGAACATGGAAGTCATGTATGGTTCTCCATACCGATATTTTTCTATGGCAAACGATAATTTGATTCAAACAATCAAATAATGTTTTGCATACAGCCCTGAATTGTAGAGTTCTCACGACTTATTGTTTTTAGTGAAGATCGGTTAAGGGAAAGGGGTAGTTTACCTGCAACATTTTATGTTTTAACAAGGGTATTTTTTATGGCAAACGATAACAGCCACAAATTCAAACAGAATCAAATAATTTTTTGCATACAGCCCTGAATTGTAGAGTTCTCAAGATCTATTGTTTTTGGTGAAGATTGGTTAAGGGAAAGGGGTAGTTTACCTGCAACGTTTTATGTTTTAACAAGGGTATTTTCTATGGCAAACGATAACAGCCGCAAATTCACACAGAATCTAATAATGTTTTGCATACAGCCCTGAATTGTAGAGTTCTCAAGACTTATTGTTTTTGTTGAAGATCGGTTTAGGGAAAGGGGTAGTTTACCTACAACGTTTTATGTTTTAACATGGGTAATTTTTTCTATGACGAATGATAACTGCCGTAAATTCAATCAGAATCAAATAATGTTTTGCATACCTCCCTGAGCTATAGAGAACTCAATGTATGTTGATTTTGGCGAAGATCGGTTAAGGGAAAGGGGTAGTTTACCTGCAACATTTTATGTTTTAACGGTAATTTTTTCTATGACGAACGATAACTGCCGCATATTCAAACAGAATCAAATATTTTTTTGCATACGTTCCGCAATTGTAAAAGACTGAAGGCCTGTTGATTTTCATGAAGATCGGTTAAGGGAAAGGGGTAGTTTACCTGCCACATTTTATGCTTTAACAAGAGTAATTGTTTCTATGACGAACGATAACTGCCGCACATTTAAACAGAATCAAATAAGTTTGTGCATACCTTCCTCAATTGTAGATAACTCAAGGTCTGTTGATTTTGTTGAAGATAGGTTAAGGGAAAGGAGTAGTTTACCTGCAACGTTTTATGTTGTAACAAGAGAACGTTTTTCATGAAGAACGATAACTACTGTAAATTCAAATAGAATCAAATAATTCTTTACATATGTACCTGAGTTGTAGAGAACTCAAGGCCTATTGATTTTGGTGAAGATCGGTTAGGGGGAAAGGGTAGTTTACCTGAAACATTTTTTGTTGTAACAAGAGTAAAGTACTTAATTTTGATAAATAAAGTATCCTGATAAGAAGATCTTAATAATCGACTGTAGAAACGTAGATGAAATATCTATAAATGAAGAGGCTAGTTGAACGGGATGGGGTTAATTTTCTATAAATGAAAATTATAGTTGAAGGGGGGATAATTTTTTATATATGTACTATGTTATCGGCAACAAAGAAGTAGTTTGTTGTTAAAATTCCTTTCCTTCCTGTTTGGCCGTAGACCAAAGTTTTCTGCAAAACCAGACGTTTTGGCAGTGCCATCGACTACCATCATCAGTGAAAATCGAGTGCGATAACGTGAGGTGGTATACGTTAGTGACCACAGTACTGTGGTTAAGGCTGAAGCAGTAAGTAGAAAGAAGTAGTTTCTATGGGAATATTTCATTTCAAAAATGATTTTAAATATACATCTTAGACACATGGAAGTCATATATGGTTCCCAATACCTATATTTTATTATTATCATGCCTTCACGGGACCAGTATTCAGAACTTGGAACAGATAGCAAACGAATCTGGTTCTGAAATGGGTGATAGTGACTTAGATGACAAATTTGTACATGAAATTGATGATAACTATTGTAATGTAGATTGTCACCGGACAAAAGGCTTGCCGCATGACAAATGGCACCAATCGTACAATCTTAGTGTTTTTGGTGGCCCTAAAAAGGACTGTGTGGCGAGAAGGCTGATGTTGGTCGTGCTGTGCTGAGATGTTCAGTGGCTGCACCTGCTGATTGTGGCGTACTGCAGTCCTCTTCTTTCGGCATCGGTTGTAGAGTCGGCTGCCGGCCCACAATGACGTCCTATCGCTGGCGCGGAACTGGAGGGCGAAGACGCAAGAACGCCGGTTCTATTCTTCGGCCGTTCCTTCCAGCTGACTCTGCGTCGAAGTTGTCCAAGAGAGGAGAGGAGACGAAGTGCGTCCGATGGCGTAGCGATGAAGACTGCGTCAAAATTTTCTCCCGGGGCTGGTTTTATGCACTAACCGGGATCGCTGATTGGCTCGCTCCGAGCACGTTACTTGTCACGTCTCGGCTGCTGATCCCCGATTGGCTCGCTGTGTCCGCCGCTGGTACCGGAGAGCAGATGTTCGCATACCGCTGCCGTCACAAGATGTTAGAGGTTTTGTGCCAAATGTGCAAGAAGAACCATGTGTACATTTTAGCAACTCAATAATTACTGCCAGGCATGTAGTGTTCCTCTGTGTGTGTCAGAATGCTTCAAATAAATTATGTAAATATCTTTTTTACTATTCTAAATAATTGTGTAGTATTTGTTAGTGTTTCGAACATGTAAATAAATGGATTTACGGACTTAATTTTACCAGTACAATACAAACAGTGATGTGTGTGCATGCTAACATAATTTTTTGTTTTATTCAAAACATGGATACACAACTAAAAATATGAAAACTAAAACGCTGGATAAGTTGTGCAACATACCAAATTAAAGAAGAAAGTCTCCTCTACAAAAGGACTATCTTACATGAAAGGAAAGTTGAACAGTTTCTTAACAGTAAAAATTAAAAATAAGCCAAAAATGTGCAGTTTTTGGTTGTTAGCTACACTCAAGAGGGTCCAGTCTCAAAAGTGTTAAACTATTTATCTACATAGTTTCCATTACTGTTACAGCACTTTTTGTAGCAGACCACCAGGTGTTATATATCTTCAATGTAGTAATTTTCCGCCTGTGATTTGAACCATGTATTTATGGCATGTTTGATACTGCTGTCGTTATGGAACCACTGACCACCAAGGAAGGATTTCTAATTGATGAAAAGGTGATTTTGTGTGAGGTCTGGGTAGTACATCAGATGATCAAACTGCACCCAGTTGAACCTTGTCAGTAAATGTTGCATTGCAGTGGAGCTGTATGGGCGGGAATTTTCATGAATCAACACAATGTCCCAGGTGAGCATCCTCCATCATTTATTCTGAATTGCATGATACATTTTGTAAGCATCTTGCAATAGACATCCGAGTTGATTGTTAAGCCTTGAACCAAGAGTTCATACGAAATTTTAATTAAAAAAATATAGAAAATGTAAAATATTTAGAAAATTGAGAAAAAAATATTATGCGTTTTCTTACCATTTTTTATCTCCTCGAGACCATTATAAGTTACATTAACAGATTTTAATTCATATTCTTTAAATCAGATTTATCAAGAAACTTTACATATCTATCAGGTAAGAAAATTTTAAATTTATCATCTAATGTAATGCCTATTTTTCTCCCATATTGAGTATCAATAAACTGAAAATTGTTAGCTTTTATACTTTTTACCAATTTCTAACTCACTTAACTATTTACTTTTGAATGAATTATTCAGTTTAACAAATAGTTGATTCATTATTTGTACGTTGTTTGAAGTTAGTATTCATACAGAAAAAATTTTAATTAAAATTTTTCCCAAAATAAACATTTTTTCTACATAAATATAAAAATGGAAAACAAAAAGAAATGTTCTCATTGCAAACAATTAAAAGGGACTGGGCAAAAGATGGTCTCTATTATTATTGTAAAGAATGTGTTAATAATTTTGTTCGATATTTCGGATCGAACCGGTCATTATTTTCATTTTCCGAAGTTGGGACTATGGCTTTTGTAGGGCCCATGCATGCAATGGACCTGTAGCCTTTGTCGCACGCCAGCCATCTTAGTGTCATCATCCACGAGTCGGGACTACTCGGCAGGTAGAAATCCGTGCATGTAACCCATCCTCTTCCCAACCAGTCTATCCTGCCTGAGTGTCAGGATCAACCCAGTCGTGAGATTACGGTAAGTCATTTTAAGATTATTTATTTCTTGTCAGCAATTCTGCATGCTATGCAGCTTTAGAGCTCACCAGAGGCTACCAAATTATACAGTAAGAAAGCCGTCTTACTTTACTTCATTTCAAGATAATATCGTACATCTATTTACTACCAGAGGATTCATGAGGTTGCTAGCTTTTTCAATTAAATTGCTTGCGGTCACGACTGGGAGCACGTGTTTCGTAATTTTGTGCATGTTGCTGCTGGTGGTTCGAGTGAGTAAATGGGTTATAAGTCAGTTTTGGCTGCGCGATTGTTATTTTAATTACCAACGTACCATGCCGTTTCGTTTTTTGTGCCTGCTCATGGTTGTTTTGCATGCCATTAATTTTTTAAATTTCATGAATGTTCGTCATTTGCATGCTATCGCACGGAAGCACGTTGGTATAATACGCATGTGAACTACGAGTTTGCGTTTTAATGCTGTTGGTTGTGGTCAGCAGTTTCGTCATGTGTGCATGGCCAGGTGGGCAAATATTGTGTCAAAATTTTGCACCTTGTTTTTTGGGTAGTCGTTTGATTACTGGGTCAAGTCTGGTGAAGTTTGTTTCCGTCCTGTTACGGTCTGCTTTCCACGTGAAATTGGGCATTACGTGTTTGCGACTGTCAGGCGTAAATGGAACGGGTTGGTTTTAGGTTATCCGGGTTTCGGTATAGCCTGCCTTATATTTAATTTTTTTGGCATTGACTATTACCTTTTGGTGCGGTTTATATTTTGCCTATGCGATATCCTGTCCATACACGCTGCGGTGACAATCAATTTTGGCATTTAATGTGTCCCAGTTATTGTGTTTGGTTCGGTAACTGGTGAATTGTTGTACATTGTACTTTGCTGTGTTTTGTGTGTATTTATTCTATTTGGTATTATACAAGTTTTTTTTTTTTGGGTGCACTTTTGTGTACCATTATTTTGCACCGTATGTGCTGTAATCTTGTGCAACTTGTGTTTTTTTTGTCGTGCTTTTGCACTGTGTAAATCAATTTGTTGCGTGTTTAATTTATTGTGTTTGGTACTATTCGCCTGTTGGATTGTGTAAGTTGTATTTTGCCTTGCACTAATTTACTTTTGCATTTATCTTGCTCGGTATTGTTTATGAAAAGTAGTTGTGTCAGACGCTCAGTTATCTCGATCACTGTTAGGCTAGGTTGGGTCGTGATTATTGTTCAATTTCTAATTTTCTCATTGAGGGTGATTGTCGGTTGCGCGATATTTTTTAATTCAGTATGCCTGCTAAATTGTCGCTGGCAGCTTTTGACCGGACCACTTCGGTGGGAATACTTGCGTTGCAACATTTAATAAATAAGTTGGAAGGGTTGCCGCAATTGAGAGCCGTGGATCAGCATGAGGCCGGTATTTTGGCCTCCAGGTTGTCCGATGAATATCAGGACCTTCTAGGTAAGGTAGATCCTTACCTATCGGCCGAGTCATTGCCCCAGGGATTGGACGAGGACCACATTTTTTCGGTGGTAGCTCAAATTAAGGATATTTATGTCCGGGGTAGCATTTTAGCGTCCAAACTAACAAAACCAGAGATACCGGTTGGTTCCGGTCGGTTTTCATCGGCAAGTGGCGGGCACTCAGGTGTTCTCGTTCATGAGTTGCCGAAGCTTTCTTTACCTTGTTTTGATGGTCAGGCCAAATGTTGGTCCGAGTTTTGGTCAAAGTTCACCACATTGGTGGACGAAAGTCCTGCCCTCACTCCAAAGCAGAAATTGTTATATTTACTGACTCATCTTAAGGGTGAGGCTTATGAGAAGGTTGCCGCGCTTCCCATAGTTGACGATAGTTATTCGCTTGCACTGTCAACTCTTAAAAACCGTTATCACAATCCTCGTTTGGCCGCCCGGGTTTATTGTACCAATCTGCTTCAGTTATCAGCCGCTTCTATGCGATCAGCTGCGTCTATTAGAAAATTGGTGGACAGCTTCAATGCTAACTTTTCAGCGTTGTCAGCTCTAAACATTGCTGATATATATCAAGCAATATATGCGTCTTTTGTATTGTCTAGGCTGGATCTATCATTGCGTGAACGCTTTGAGGCGTCTGTTACGGACAAAGAGAATCTCCCTGCCCTAACAGAAATTATGACATTTGTAACCGCAATGGCGGAACAGAAAGAACAGGCATCTTTGGAATCGGCTTTACCTGCTCTTCCTAGCACTAGCCACCAGAAAACCCAGAAGGTTTCCTTTTCTAAGGCTACTCCTCTTGCTGTGTCTACGTTATCTGCGGAGGTTACGCAACGGGATGCATCTAGTTCACGTTGCCTTCATTGCGATTCCCGGACCCATGTGCTTCTCAAGTGTCCGGCATGGCTCTGAGTAAGGACCATAGGGCTCGATTTCAAAGTCTTAAAAATAAAAAATGTTGTCTTTCGTGCCTCCAACATAAACATTCGGGCTGGTGCAAAAATAGGTGCAAAACGTGTGGCTCTAAGTACCACCACACTTTACTTCATTTCAAAAATGCCCGTCCGTCTCCGTCTCGTTCACAGATTTCTGACACAGCTGAACTCAAGGCTTCGGGGTCATCGCTTGTTGACCAAGTTGATCTGTCTAGCACTACTCTGACCGTGTCTCTGCCCCATCCTGCAGGGGTTCTGTTAGCCACCTGTCTAGCAGTCTTGTTGTCTCCCAATGGTGGTTATATTGTAGTTAGGGCCATCCTGGATAGCGCGTCCCATGCTTCTTTCATAACTGAAGCATGTGCATCTCGCTTAAAGTGTGCTTGTTTTGACGCTTCAGTAAGTGTCAATGGGGTAGGTGATATTCCCACCAAAGCAAAAAAGGTGTGCCATCTGTCCTTGGAAACTTTAAAACGCGAGGTTGTGGCGTCTAACCATGCTTTTATAATTCTTTCTAAGATCTCGTCGGACTCACCTAGGTTCCAGGTGTTGCCTGAAGTTAAGCAGGCTACAAAAGACCTTTTGTTAGCTGACCCTACCTTCGATGTAGCAGCCCCAATTGATGCGTTGTTTGGAGCCGATATTGTAGCTGCTATTCTTATGGGAGAGACTATTCCTTTGGGTGCAGGTTTGCCTGTTGCAGTTAGGACACGTCTTGGGTTTGTGATTATGGGTAGAGCCCCAATTTCACTTAATTGTGCATTGACTTGTGCTAGCGGTCTCACTGGCCTTTCTTTGGATCTAGTATCTGCACATCAGCTTCACTGTCATTTCCACCACTTTTATCCTTCCGTCACAACGTTATCAACGGATACAACAAACCTACTTGAGCAAGTTCATCGTTTTTGGGAGGTCGAAGAGCCTCCAGCTGTACCCCACCAATTATCTGAAGAGGATCACTTTGCTGAAAGGTTTTACATGGAGTCAACAAGTCAGTTGCCGTCGGGTCGTTACCAGGTGCACTTGCCGTTCTTCAAAAACTCTTCTCACATTTTGGGAAATTCCCTTAAGGGAGCCATGTCTCGGTTTTTTGCGTTAGAAAGGAAATTTGCGGCGAACAGTCAGTTTAAGAGCCAGTATGTACAATTTATAACGGATTATGTCGCTCAGGGGCATATGTCGTTGGTGTCTGACCCCAATTTTCCAAAATATTTCATCCCTCATCATGGTATCTTTAAAGTTAGAGGTGATACTTCAAAAATAAGGGTGGTGTTTGACGCCAGCATGAAGACGTCCTCTGGGATTTCCTTAAATGATGTGTTATGTGTCGGCCCTAAGTTGCAGACCTAACTGTCCGACGTTTTGACTTTGTTTCGGCGGTTTAGCCATGTTTTCACGTGCGAAATCGAACAGATGTATCGCCAAATTGCTATGCATCCTGATGACTCGGCGTACCTGTGTATTTTATGGCGTGAGGAGGTTACCGCCCCACTAAGGGTTTTCGCTTTGCGTACCGTTACTTACGGGCTGGCTTGCGCCCCTTTTCAGGCGTTGCGAACCTTGCAGCGGCTGGCTCAGGATGAGGCAGTTAATTTTCCTGCGGGAGCGGTGGTACTTAGCCGTAATATTTTTGTTGATGATATTGCTGCTGGCGCTGATTCAAAATCAGAGCTTTGCAAATTACAACGGGAATTAATTCTGTTGGTGTCTTCAGGAGGGTTCAATTTGAAAAAATGGTGTACTAATCAACCCGACTGCCTACCTGAATCAGCCGCTCCTAGTGATTCCGTCGTTGCTAAGGATAAGGATATTCTGGGTTTAAGTTGGGACCATTCAACCGATTGCTTCTCATTTCCTCCTTTGGCCTGTTGCAGCAATGCTCAGGTTCAATTTACCAAACGTGTCATGTTATCCCAGATGGCACAATTATTTGACCCATGTGGTTGGCTTTCGCCAGTGATTTTCAGGGCCAAGGCTTTTTTCCAAAAACTCTGGGCTGAGGGCTTGGACTGGGATGCTCCTCTAAGTGATGACTTAAATGATTATTGGAGTCAATTCCTGTCCTCTTTGAATCATCTTTTGGTAATTACTATTTCCCGGCCATTCCTCCCTAAAGGTGGGCATATTGAAAGGGTTATATTGCATGGTTTCTGTGATGCTTCCCAGTTGGGTTACGCGGCCGTCCTCTATCTGTCCATTTATACTAACTCTGGTCCTCCGGTGGTTTCGTTGGTGTCGTCTAAAACTAAAGTGGCACCTCTTAAAACTTTATCAATCCCACGTTTGGAGTTGTTGGGAGCTTATCTTTTAGCCAAACTTGTTCGTCATTATGTTGGCTTATTCTCGTCATGTATTCAATTGAGTCAAGTTTTCTTATGGACGGACTCGACGATTGTCTTGGATTGGCTGAATATGCCTACTTTTAAATTAAAGACGTTTATTGCTAATCGGGTGGCTGCCATTACCGAGTGGACCGATACTAAATCTTGGCATCATGTTCATGGTGTTTCTAACCCCACTGATTTAGCCTCTAGAGGCACGTCACTCTCCAGCCTCCGGTCGTCGACATTGTGGTGGTCAGGGCCAGATTGGTTAAAGCTTGATGCTCTGAACTGGCCCCCCTATTAATTATCGCCCGAATCACGACGTGCAAGATGTTGCCTTGGAGACCAAGGTCTCTTCGTTTCTCACTCAGGAGCCCCGGGTGGAATTGTTTGAGCACTTGTCGTCGTGGCCCTTAGAGGTGGGGGTGACCTAAATTATACAGGTTGCCTATATCTTCTTGATTGGGTTTATCTTGTTTTTCGGGTGAGCAGAATTAGTTTCAATGATTGTTGTGGACTTACTTGACACTTTTCTGGGATATCCCAGGTGATTCCTTTCAGCTGTTGTCCGCAGTGAAGTTTACATTGTGGAAGGTTTCTGGCATGGCGTTGTGCCAGTTTATTGGGAGTTATGGATGCTCAACAAATCAACAACAACAAAATAAGTAAAAAAAAAATGATAAAAAAAGGAAAAAAAAACTGTAAAAAACTAGGGAATACTAACTAAGTTGATTTGCTGAGTTTTACGTTGTGTTTGGCTGGGCCATTGTTTATTGTATGTTATTGGGTTTTGTCTGCTCTACCCGAACCTTTCGGATTGCTCGCCTGGTCAATGCGCCCGCGGCGGAGTTATTCGGCATGGTTTTCTAATTAATTGCATGTTTTTCTGTATGTTTGTATTTTCTTGTGTTTGCGTGTGACCCCCTCCTATGTTGGAGGGTAATTTTCAGAGAGTGTTCCTGTTCACCAAAAGCCAAATTTTTGTAATGTATTTTGGCCATGTCTTTTGGTGTAGTTGGTGGTTGACCCATTGCGGTCAACGGGGGCCGGTGTTCGATATTTCGGATCGAACCGGTCATTATTTTCATTTTCCGAAGTTGGCACTATGGCTTTTGTAGGGCCCATGCATGCAATGGACCTGTAGCCTTTGTCGCACGCCAGACATCTTAGTGTCATCATCCACGAGTCAGGACTCCTCGGCAGGTAGAAATCCGTGCATGTAACCCATCCTCTTCCCAACCAGTCTATCCTGCCTGAGTGTCAGGATCAACCCAGTCGTGAGATTACGGTAAGTCATTTTAAGATTATTTATTTCTTGTTAGCAATTCTGCATGCTATGCAGCTTTAGAGCTCACCAGAGGCTACCAAATTATACAGTAAGAAAGCCGTCTTACTTTACTTCATTTCAAGATAATATTGTAAAAATTTTTATATGAATAGAAGAGAGAAAATTTTAGAAATCTGCAAGGAAAGATATCCACAAATTCGAGATAGAATTACAGAATATCAAAAAGAACGATACAAAAATTTGCCTTATAAAGAATGTGAATGTGGGAAAAAATTAAGATAGTATGTTTTAAAAACCATTTATCATCAAAATTTCATCAAAACTATGAGCAAAATAAGGGTAATATGTGTAAGATTTAAAAGCAGCATAAAACTAATTTTTTCATTAATTTTGTTTTCCTATTAAATAGGCGTGGAAAAAATTCAACTTAAAACATTAAACAAAACAACTCGACGAGAGTTATTAACAATTGCTAGTAATTTAAGAGATCAACATAAGATTGGTTTTCCAATGTACTTTTATAATCTACGCAAAAACGATTTATATAATCTAGTAGACGAAAAAGTTAAAAAATATAATTCAATTCCAGATAAAAGAAAAGAAAATCACAATAAATAATTATTAAATACATTTAAAAGTATATTTGCTGATTAAGATTTTAAAGGAAAAGAAGAATCATTTAATACACCATTTTCTACAGTTAAAAATAATGATAGAGAAATATCTGAATCAAATAACAAAATCCAGAAAATTCAAACAGCTTTTAAAGGTAGAATAAAAACTTTCCATATTAATAATACTGAAAACATTAAAGATCCATTAAATTTTCTTAATTCAATAAGAGATCAAGTTATAATAAAAATCCAAAATTTATTAATACCAGAGAGCGCATTAAAAGTAAATATAAGTTCTTTTGTGATTTTAAAGATAAAGATTTAATTCATGAAATGAATTTTAAAATGGCTAATGAAGCTATATTTTGATCAACAAATCTGAATGAATTTTATAATAATGCTGTTACAAAACTTGAAGTAGAAAGGAGTGAATTTGAAAGAAAAGGTTCTGGATGGTCGTTAAATTCAGTAAATAGAATGGAATTAAGAATAAATAGATTTAATCCAATATCTGGATCATCTTATATCGAGTTACCGCAAAACATTAGAGATAAACAAACTTGTATAAATGTTCGAAATAATAAAATCAGCATTAGATACGCCCAAGAAAAATACAAATAGAGTTTCTAAATATAAAAATATTGGTTTACAAATCAATGGAGCTCTAAAAAGTATACATTTCCCAGTTGAATTAACAAATATAGAGTCAATAAACATTAAACAAATTTATAATAAGAAATTTAAACTGAAAAAATTAACAGAAGCAGAGAAAAATTACTTTGAAAATACAGAAATTTGTCATATTTGTGAAAGGAAATTAACAGAAGTATCATTACTTTTAAAAAATATGCTTTAAAATTAATGAAAGATCTTGAATATTATTAATCGATTGATAATGAAGAAAAATTTAAAGATATTACAATGGATATAGAACATTTTAAACAACAACTTCCAATTAATATGTTAAAAGTAAAAGATCATGATCATTTGACAGGAAAATATCGCTAAGCAGCACATTCTTATTGTAATTTAAATTACCAAAACCCTTCATTTTTACCAATTGTTGGATTTGTACTTATTGTAAATGAGTATAAATGCTCAATTAGTCTCAGCAATATTCTGAGTTGTATGTTTAATAATATTTATTTATAAATGAGAACACACTTCCTTTGCTGCTCTGAATCATTCAATTTTTATTCCTTAATTCTCTTATTATAATAATTTTCTTTCCTTCTATTAATTAATAACAAATTTTCCTTTTTTAAGGTTCCTGCTCCATCTAGTTCTCGGATGCATGAAACAAATTTTTATCTCAGGGTTATAACCAAATTAACAATCATTGTTCAAACTCTGAACTTGTAAACTCTGTAATCTACATACCGCATTGCGCCAAGTGCAGATGACGTCACATTTTTATCTACTAACTACAGCCGGTCTCCAGCTGGGCTGACTGTAGCGAAATTTATGTTAGTTATACTCAAACTCCGAGCTGATCACTCGTAATATTTCCAGCCGCGGCTACTGGGTTTCATTATTTAAATTATTTAGTATGTGCAACATGCACTGATTCTACTTAATTTAAGAATTTTACCTTATATAATCCACTAGGCGATCTCAGTTTTTCAAATACGACATGTTTCAGGGACTAAATCCCCATCCTCAGGTACAGTAAAATGCTATTCCCCTAATACATAGGGGTCGTCGAAAAGATTAAAACGTTTATACATATAAACACCACACGCACAAAACTCACTATGAACAAATTAACATATATACATAAACATATGAAAACGTTATAACTGTTATAAGTGACTCGGTGCACCGGTCGACCTCTGATCGTCAACTAACATATGTTCGCGCTTCACTGCTTATCTTCAACGCGGTATCATATAATTTATTGGATTTAAACATCAGCTGATCATTGAGTAACTGTTCTTCATTTATTTTGGAGGCCCTGTATATTTCAAACTCTTCTAGGGCGTTCAGGAGATGACCTTTATTACATATGTGTATCGGCTCCATGTTTTATTTGAATCCGGTGTAACTATGGTTTTCGTTTGTGAGGTGGAGTGCGTAATTTGATGAGGTGGTTTGGGGATTCTTTTTTGGTAGGTGTTCTTTAAACCTCTTGATAAATTTTCTACCCGTCTGTCCGATATAGAACTTATCGCACTCACTGCACTGGATTCTATACACTCCTGAACATTCCTCCGATGTTATTGGAGCACGTGGCTTAAGTATATTTTTTAAATTATTCATGGTCTTGAATGAAACATTTGTACATAATTTTTTTAATTCATTTTTTATTATATTGGGGAGTAAGTTCGTATATAATGCTGAGACGTATTGTGTTTTATTTTTAGCCTTATTATTGTCACCATTTATTTTCCGTAATTGTTTACGTATTATTTTATCCACAATTTCTATTTTATATCCATTTCTCAAAGCTATGTGTTTTATGACGTTAGATTCGTCCTTATAATCTTCCATGTTCATTGGTACGTTTAATAGTCTATATGCTAGCGCATTAAACGCCGCCATTTTTTGTGTGTACGGATGATTCAATTTAGCATTTATAACTATGTCTGTTGTGGTAGGCTTTCGGTATATTTTAAAACCAAGATGGTTATTTCTTTTTAACACCGATACATCGAGGAAGTTCAAGCTATTATTAGTTTCCATTTCCATGGTAAATTTAATGTTACGGTTAATGTCGTTAATAAACTTAAAAAACATATCCACCTGTCTATGAGTGCCATTAAATACTATGAAGGTATCGTCTACATAACGTGTATAAGAAACTATTTTATCATGGAACTGGTTGTAGTTAGACAATAGAAATTTATTCTCATAATAGTTCATGTATATTTCGGCCAAAAGTCCGCTTAGAGGTGAACCCATTGCCAACCCTTCCTTTTGATTAAAATACTTATTGTCATGAGTGTAATAATTTTGTTGTACTATAATCTGTAATAAAAATAGGAGTTCTTTTATCTGCTTTTTGTTTAGAATGCCTGTCCTAGTTAAATTTTCCTTTAGAATTGTTAATGTTTACAACAATCAGAATAGAATAGTATAGAATCCAGTGCAGTGAGTGCGATAAGTTCTATATCGGACAGACGGGGAGAAAATTTATCGAGAGGTTTAAAGAACACCTACCAAAAAAGAATCCCCAAACCACCTCATCAAATTACGCACTCCACCTCACAAACGAAAACCATAGTTACACCGGATTCAAATAAAACATGGAGCTGATACACATATGTAATAAAGGTCATCTCCTGAACGCCCTAGAAGAGTTTGAAATATACAGGGCCTCCAAAATAAATGAAGAACAGTTACTCAACGATCAGCTGATGTTTAAATCCAATAAATTATATGATACCGCGTTGAAGATAAGCAGTGAAGCGCGAACATATGTTAGTTGACGATCAGAGGTCGACCAGTGCACCGGGTCACTTATAACGTTTTCATATGTTTATGTATATATGTTAACTTGTTCATAGTGAGTTTTGTGCGTGTGGTGTTTATGTGTATAAACGTTTTAATCTTTTCGACGACCCCTATGTATTAGGGGAATAGCATTTTACTGTACCTGAGGATGGGGATTTAGTCCGTGAAACATGTCGTATTTGAAAAACTGAGATCGCCTAGTGGATTATATAAGGTAAAATTCTTAAATTAATCATAATAGCGATCTGGAGACTGCATAAAATGATTCTACTTGGGCGATTCCTGCCTTATTAATAATGATTGTCTTTCGACTTTTATTTCTAATTCAATTAACGGGCATCATGCCGCGTTAACTTCTGCACGTGTCAGCAATCGCATCATCAAAATTTCAATAAACTTCATTATATGAAAAACATACAGTCCACGTTAAACTTCTTTCTATAACCAGCCATTTCCAATTAGCGTTTCTAGGAATAACTCAAGAGCATTCAAGAGCTTCCAGACGCAACATTTTCTGGTCCTTTGGGCCGATCCGGCCCTCATCCCGGCGCAGATGGCAGCTGCTCCAAAGATTCACACAATCCATCTGGAAACGATGGTCAAAAGATTACTTCCACCAGTTGCAACAGTGCAACAAATGATGCATTACGTCAAGAAATTTGACTGTTGGACAGCTCGTCCTCATTCTAGATGATAATTCCCCCCCCCTTCAATGGAAGCACGGGGTAATCACAAATGTTTATGCGGGTCAGGACTCAACAGTGCGCGTTGCTGAGGTTCGCACCACATAGGGTATCCTACGTCGACCCATCCATAAATTATGCCCCCTTCCGGTGCCATCAGACTAGTCGCATGAGCATCATACGATACGTATCAGCAATGTGAACTTTGTCGCATTGCCTTGCATCACTCCCGGGACGATCATATAATCCAATTTTATTATTATTGTAATTATTATTATTATTATTATTGTGTAGCTATTATTGTAATAGTTACTAACTATTTTTGTATCAATTATTATGTATTTGCCATTGTATTATCCAATGGTTATGTATTGTTGAATTTTCTGGGGATTGTTGTTCCAATATCATGCATGCAAATTATTATATCTTGTCGTTGTATTATTACTTGTTACTTATTATTGAATTTTTTGTGATCATTATCCTGTTATTATGTGAGACAAATTAATATGTATACCTGATTATTGTATTATTGTGCATCATGCCATGTTATTATGTGTTGTGTAATTTCATTGTCAGTTTTCTATGACTATATAAATCAAATCATTATGTATTTTGTAATTATCACATGAATTTGGTATGTTAACCATATTGTTACTATTAATTGTCTAGGTGTCATTGCTCTATGTTGGACATGTCAATTGTTATGTTGTTGTTTTATTAGTATGTAACGTCAATTACTATATATTATTAACCTGAAAGCATAAATTACAAAATCGCCCCGATTTTGTGCGGGCAGTATGTTCAAACTTTGAACTTGTAAACTCTGTAATCTAAGTACCGCATTGCGCCACGTGCAGATGACGTCACGTTTTTACTACTAACTACAGCCGGTCTCCAGCTGGGCTGACTGTAGTGAAATTTACGTTAGTTATACTCAAGACTCCGAGCTGATCACTCGTAATATTTCCAGCCGCGGCTACTCGGTTTCATTATTTAAATTATTTAGTATGTGCAACATGCACTGATTCTACTTGGGCGATTCCTGCCTTATTAATAACGATTATGTCTTTCGACTTTTATTTCTAATTCAATTAACGGGCATCATGCCACGTTAACTTCTGCACGTGTCAGCAATCGCATCATCCAAATTTCAATAAACTATCATTATATGAAAAACATACAGTCCACATTAAACTTCTTTCTAACCAGCCATTTCCAATTAGCGTTTCTAGGAATAACTCAAGAGCATTCAAGAGCTTTCAGACGCAACAATCATCTTCAGTAAAATTATAAATTCATACAACAAGTTTTATGTTAATAACATACATGAAAAAAAATTTTAATGTGTAGTAATTAATTGTTGTGTGTGTACGATTGTTTGGATGTGAGTTCTTGTGATTATACAAAAAGAAATCAATTCAGATAATTTTACAAACTTAATATTACACATTACAAATATAAAACTAATGAAACAATTAAAATAATTAATAAATTAGATATTAGTAATACAATTGACAAGAGAAAAAAATAAAAAAAGAATTGTCTATTATATAGCTCATAGTTCATGAATTCTCAACATGTGCGCTGCTGTCCCCTTTCAGTAACAGTTAAATAAAGCAAGGGACGCCATGTTCCTTGAGTTGTATACACACTACTGAATGTTTAATAAAAATTATATGAGTTCTACACTTTTGTTTGTTCAAAATAAGTTTGTGTCACTCACTTTGTATATCATAGATTGTTTATAAATGTAGTCACACTAAATGTGTTCATTATTTAGTTTGTATTGAAGTGTTGTGTAAACCGTTGATAGTTATCAAATGGTGTAAAACTACCGTTGTCACCCGGTTGTCAAACGTGATAGTTGGCTTTAGTAGTAAAACGGTCTCACCAAATTCAAAGATGTAGTACTCCCTTTTAGGATATTATTTTCAGCTTTCCTTCTTCAGGTTGGTCAAATATATATTGTTCGTTAGTTTACTGATATCTCCTATAAATTTACTTGTCTTTTTACTATAATTTTCTTCTCTAATATTTTTTGGATTGGCAACTGATTTAGTTTGTTCTTATTGCATTGAATGCCCACACTAGAGAAAAAAACCTTTCTTCCTTGTAAAACCAGCTTTAGATTCATTTATATGAGGTCTTGGTTTGTTTGGTATATTTTTCGGTCTCAGGGCTGTTTTATCCGCCTCCAGTAAATATAAGGTTTAATATAACCTTAATTTTCCTGATTATTTTTACATAATCCCGTTTATGTTTTTATTTCACTTAATTTTATATTGTCACTCACACTAATGAAGTTGATTTTATTGTTATATGGTCACCTTATATAAAATACATGCCATTCTCACCTTTTGGCCATACTACAGCAGGTTCATAACACTTTATATTTTTATCATTGTTTACACTGTGTCATTTGCACTGTTTCATTATTATTATTTATCACTTTTCTATTCACTTATCTCAACCTTGTGTTTTTTGAATAAACACAATTATGAAAATAATTACCTTGTCTTTACTATAACACTATATATGAGCTAATTACAAATCCAGTCTTAGGTTAAAGACCTAGCTTGACTTTTAGGCTTGTGTTATACAAATGATTTTGCATAACTCTAAATACATTTTTTACTTACACACTACAACATTATTATTTACAATATTATAATAAAATATATAAAATCACTTCCCTAACCTATTGGGTAATTAGAACGTCAAAGTCACAGTCCAGTCTAGTCCTTTATTATGTCTGTTTGTAAAGTTATTTACTATGTTTGTTTACAAAGCTAATTCCTGTTTAGTTTATTCATGCATCTGTAAAATACTTATTTTTTATTCATGGTTTATTGTTTTAGTTATTATAATTCTTCTTTATATAATTATTTTTGTTGTTCTCATTTGATTACTCATTCTTTATTGCATTCCTCATTCAGTTACATAGTTTTATCTATTTGATTAGTTTTACTATAAATTTTGATGACTAAATTGAGTTTCCTTTTTTGTATTATCTCGTGATGCTATATATTGTCTCCCTACCAAAAATGATTATTTCTGAAAGCAAATTTATATGGTTAAGGAAATGATCATTTACATTGACTTAGTTTCTTCATAATATTTCTTCAATGAAGCCTGGTTATATGTTCCTTTAGTCTTCTTAGTAATGGGATCCATTATCTCATAAGTATTATTTGATCTATCTTTGATAATGATGTATGGTCCAGTATAAAGTAGTAATAGTTTCTTTGTAATTCCTTCCATGGTACTGGGTAATTCTCTGTTCCTAAGTAACACCTCTCCTACTTGATATTTTATGACATGTGTTTTTTTTTTTGTATTTATTCTTTTCCTTTTCTGTCTTTTCGATTATTTTGTTATAAAATCTTACAGTATCAAACTTGTATTCAAGGTTTTCAGGAAACTTTTCTTTAATTTCTCAGGGTGGTTGTTTTTCATACATGACTGTGTATGAGGTAGTTTCTATTGACTGGTGATATGCCAAATTTAGAAAACTTTCTGCTGCTGACAGGTACTCACTCCACTTTCTTTGTTGGTCAAAGCAGTACGTTCTAAGTATTCTTCCAACCTCCCTTAGTGCTCTCTCAGCTGGATTGCTACTGGATGGCAAACTGAGGTTTTATATGTTTTTATTCCATGGTTTAATAGGGTATTTTTCGACTTTCTCCCTTTGAATTGCGTACCATGGTCAGTAATAATGGATTTCGGTGTTCCTAGTTCTGGTATGTACTGATTAATGATTACATCAATTATCTTATTGGTGGTTGCACGAGTAATGGGATATAATTTTGTAAAATGATCGAACATTATTATGATAAATTTATATCTGTGTCTCGTCCTCTACTGCAAGGAAATGGTCCGCATATATCCAGAAATACTTTTTCTAATTTATGTTTTGATGTTATGGGTATCATTACTCCTTCTTTTTTCTCATTGTTATATTTTACTAATTGGCAAATATGACAAGTTTGGATATAGCTTCTGACTCTTTTACTGATATCTTTAATGTACACATGTTCTTCCAACGCTTTGATTACCTTTAGTGCTCCCATGTGACCATATTGAATGTGGTAGTCCAAGATGAACTCTTTTTCAATGGTTCTGGGTATTATTAATTTCCAATTATTCTGGTTGAATTTAGTTTTTACTATATGTCGTCATGTATACAGTAAAACTGTACTATATTGTCATCTTGCTCAGTTAATCTTTGTCTGATTTTAATTAATTTTGCATCCGTCTTTTGTTGTTGTTTAATTTCTCTAACAATGTTCTCCAAATCCGATCTATTCTTTATTATATGGTATATCTTTGCTACTTCTTCTTTTTCTCCTTCAAAAGTCTTCTTTTCTAAGTTAATTCGAGATAGTCCGTCGGCTGCAATATTTTTCTTTCCTGGTATATATTCCCAATTTATATTGTACTCCTGTAATGCTAGTACCCATCTGGTTAACCTACCATGGTTTAATTTACACTTTTTTAGAAATGATATTTATTTATGGTCAGACCTGACCATTATTGGGTATCTTAAGATGTAAGTTCTGAACTTATTGCTCACAAATACCACACTCAGTAACTCCTTTTCAGTGACATTGTTCGCAGCTGTTCAGTACCCTACTAGCAAAACTAAGAACCATGTGGTTTCCTTCTTCATCCTCCTGATATAAATCCGCTCCAAGACTTACATTACTAGCGTCACAGTTTAAATAGAAAGGTTTACTAAAATCAGGATGGTGTAACATAATGGACTCTAAAAATCTGTCTTTAATTAATTGAAATATTATATCCTGTTCATGTCCCCATGTCCATTTGTTCTGATTGGTTCAGTGATAGGCCATTATGAGTTTTCACTGCTGCCTCTCGTTTAAATTGTGGCTTTCTTCATTGGTTCTATGTTCCTGCTGACTGGGTTGATTATTGACATGTGACTCCTGTCTCTCTTCTTGATTGTTATTTAATGCTTCATAGTCATTCATCCTTCTACTGTCTTCGATACTCCTGCTTCTTCTCATACCGTTTCTGTGATAATAATTATTCTCATTATTGTTGTATCTGTTGTAATTTTGATGTCCGTAATTATTGTCGAAGCTTCTGCGTCTTTGATAGTACCGTCTTCTAGGATCTCTGTTAGTTTTTCTATTATTGGTTCGTATACGGTTTACTCTAGGTAGGTAAGTTCGATTACTATTATTATTATTATCATCACCATGATTCTGCCGGTTGTTATTGTTATTAATATTACTATTACGATTATTATTATTAGTACTAATATTATTGTTATTGTTACTACTTCCAATATAGTTATCATTTCTTTGCCGGCTTCGGCCGTAATAGTTCTCATGTTACAATAAAGTTTTCATGTCCGTATAGTTTTCCAATAAAGCTGCCATGGCTTGTATGGTCTTGATTTGCCCGCAAAGTCTTGCTCTCGCAATTCCTTCTTCACAGTGGTAAGATAATTTAGTAACCAAGCATTCTTCAGGTATTTTAGGCTCCAAATTCCTGGCTAAACGTACCTTACCTAGGAAATATGCTGTCGGCGATTGTCCTCTATGCGGATCATATTTGCCATTACAGATGTTATCTCTAACTATATTCTGTCCTGGTAATCATGAATGTCGTGTCTGGTTGCAGTCCACCAGTTATCAGTCATGTCCTTGAAGTGCTCATCTAACATGCTCCTAATAGATGTCCACCTTGTTTCTCGATGCCTGGCGATATTTTCTTCTATTCTTTCCAGGAACTCCACTGGATTTTTCTTATAGTTCATGAAGTTAATTACTTCTCTATTATCGGTAGGTTGTACACTAGAGACACTAAACGGCCTACTCCTAATCATCTCTAGCTCTTCTCTGATGTTTACTAATTCTCGTTGACGAATCTCTTCTATTTTCTCTTCATTATTAATTATTTGACCTTTTACACTATTCATGTTGGCATTAATGTCTTCAATTCTTTCTCCTATCCTTGCTTGTACTCTTTCTATGTCTTCTTGGGTTTCCTTTTGCAATGATTCTATTCTAATTATATTATCTTTTACATTATTTATTCGTACGTGGACATCTTCCTTATCGTGCCGTACTTGCTGATTTGTCTGGTTCCACTTCTTATTAGACTCTGAAATTTGTTGTCTTAAGTTCTTATTATTCTCCTCCATCTGATTTTTCATTTCCCTTCTGATTTCTGTCATTTGTTCTTCTATCTTCTTACTCATTTTTTCATTATTATCCTCTTGTAACGGTACAGATAATACAGTCCAAGGACATATTGGGAATATTAATAATTTTATTGGGGAAAATTTACTATGTAAATTAGTTACAGAATCAGCAATTGAACAGTGGAATGGGTTTTTATGTAGCAAATTGATCTTTGAACTTTGCATTTTGGATAACGCCACCAATACGTCACGGGCCTAGCCCATGATTACATAACTTTGGAATGTGGGCTTGGTATGCCGAGCTTTAAAATATTGTCAGTGGGGAGCATTTAGCAGAGAAGGAGAACCACATGATCAATGTTTAATAAAACTAGACGCGAGCAGTTTTTCTGCGCAGATCTGTACACCATCTTGTGCCGTACGGCCGGAAAAAGTCCGCGGACAAAATTTCGTGTGGGCCCACTTGTTTAATTTATTTAACTGGTTCATAAAAAATGTAAAGGTGTGAAAAATTAAAAAAGCAGTTTAAATAGTACAAAATGAATTAACAGTTTCCGTTTAAAATGGTGAAGAAAATGTGCAGAGTGATGGAAAGTATGTCAGGAGGTTGGACTCTTTCGGACAAATGAACAGATAATTTAGTAACCAAGCATTCTTCAGGTATTTTAGGCTCCAAATTCCTGGCTAAACATACCTTACCTAGGAAATATGCTGTCGGCGATTGTCCTCTATGGAGTAACTAGTTGGGGGGTAACTAAAATTCAAAATTATGTCCCTGTAGAAAGCTTCACTTTGTACCATCAATTAACTAAGTTTGAGATCTCAAAAACGGGTTTATTAAATAGTATGAAAGTGTGTGTGTAATACAAAAGGTACTGGTTTAACATAGTAATATTTAATTTTACTTCTATATTTGTTTACATTTATAACATGAATATTTAACCATGAAAAAGATATAAATTCTCATTTAATTTACGTTCATGTTTGTTAACATTTTCTTTTGTGTAAAATTTGTAAAGAAATGAAAAAAGATAAAAAAGGTTTTTTTTGCTAGTATCAATAAAATGAGATTTTCAATCAATGTGAATACGAGTAAACTAAGTCATTACAAGTCTCAGGTTTTTCGTGTTTTATTTTTTTGTGTTTTATATTTATGATGTTGCTTCGTTTTGTTATATTAAGGATCAGTTATACCTCATCCCAGGTAATATTTAAATAATTAAAACATACACCAGATATTGTGATACTAAAGTTATTTATTCATAGTTCTTGCTATTCAAAACATAACGTTTTCTTGGAAAGAGTACATGTTAATATCAATTTAATTAGTTACTTCCATAATCATTCATTTACTCTGAGCATATTCTCAAGGTCTTTAATCTAAATACTAAAATTAATAATTATAATTCTATGCTCTATACAAAATTTATCTTGACAAAATGGATTCATAGTGTTATACAGATATTTGTGTTTAACTTTAAAGGATCGGTCATTACAATTTAACATGACCAATTTTAAATATGATTTTAACTCTACTACTCTACTCTCCAGCACTACAGCCCATGGTGAGCCCTGGCTTCCGCTACGACCCGTCTCCACTCATCTCTGTCCACTGCCCTCAGTCTCCAGTTCCTAATGCCCATCTTTCTCAGATCTTCTTCCACATCCTGTTGCCATCTTCTTCGAGGCCTGCCTCTTCTTCTTTTGCCCAATATCGTTCCACTTAATATAGTTTTGGGCATCCTCGTAACATTCATACGGGATACGTGTCCCAGCCATCTAATTCTAGCTGATTTTATGTGCCTCATCAGGTCTTGTCCACCAATCAACTCATTTATTTCACTGTTATTTCGGATCCTATACATATTCCCTTCCTTCACCGGTCCAAATATCTGTCTCAATATTCTTCTTTCAAAAATTCTTAGAGCGCTTATATCCTTATTTACAAGAGTCCATGTCTCGGATGCATAAGCAACAACAGGTCTGATCAGTGTTTTATATAACATCAGTTTGGTTCTTGGAGTTAGAAGCTTTGATTTCAGTAATGATTGGTTTGCATAGTAGGCTCTATTGCCGGTTATGATTCTACTTACTATTTCGCTGCTCACTCGGTTTTCATTATTCAGAATAACACCTAGGTACTTAAATTCTGTAACTCCTTGGAAACAGTAATGGCCTGTGTGAAGGTCTAGCAGTTCTCTATTTTCCTTCGCAGACACTTTCATGTATTTTGTTTTAGCCTCATTGACTTCCAAACCAATTTTGCTTACTTCCCTCTCCATTTCAATAAAGGTATCTTTTAATACATTTTTGTTCCTGGCTACCAGCACAATATCATCCGCATATGCTCCTAGTTGCCTCGTCCTTTTGAAGATGTGTCCTCTGAAGTCTATCTTATTTATAGCATAATGTAGTACCAAGTTGAAGAGGGTTGCAGATAGTGCATCACCCTGCTTTACACCAGTACCAACCGTAAAATCTCGGCTTTTGTTTCTTCCCAGAACTAATTTTCCTTTGAAATCTTTCAGACTGAGCAGTACCAGTCTCACAATCTTTTGAGGTACTCCCAATTCTTCCAATGCTATTCGCAACATTTTTTGATTTACATTACGATTTTAACTATTACTATCAATGAATTCTTTTAGAGCGACAGACAGTGGTTTCTCCTAAAACTAAGTATAAATAAATTCGTTACTCTTGGTATGTATCCACAACTGCATCGTAAAACTGTGATGATCTCCGCTCACTCCCTCTCACTCTCTCGTCCTCCAGGATTCCCGATGCGCTGATTGACGCATTCATCACCTTCCGAATGAACACTCTTTTCACCACACTTCGTATTACGCACTCTGGCATCCCTAATTCTTTGCAAATTCTCGATATTTAACATAAATTTTGCATCAGTTATTAATGGTATCTATTTAATGCCGAATTAATTTTATTAAGTCCCATCGCATACAACTGGTACTTCAATACTTCAGTAATCACTACCGAATTCTTGTCATATGTTCGTCGGCATAGTTTCTTCGCGGACTTAATTTATTGTCACTACAACTGACATCATTTAATAAAAGTAAACAGTTACAATAGTTCCTACACGATCACCATGTCTAGTTCGTACTTCTGCCTTGTTCTTCCTCTCTCGACTTTAACACCCTGTCTTTAATTTAACACTCCGATAAGTCCCACACTACCTTACAACTCTCGATTAACATTCCGTTCAGACTTCAGTTAAAACTCATGAATATTAAAACTCTGTCTCTTGTATATTGAAGTTCTGACTCAAGAAAAATGAGAAAGTCTGAAAATAGGACTCATACTGACTGTCCACAACGATTGCCAAAAAACTGACTGAACACTGAACTGAAACTCTGCAATAAAAACTGGTATATTGCGTTTAACTGATACGCGTCAAAACTAAGAAAAACTGATTTAAAAACTGACTGATTTAAAACTGATCCATCACTGACTCAGAACTGTTCGAAAACTGCCCTAACTAATCAAAAACTGACTTCTTGTAAAACCGATACTGACTGCGTAAAACCTCAAAATTGAGAAAAATTGATGACTGCTCTGCGTTCGCAGTCAACACTCCTTTTTATATTCCATTACTCCCACATTTCTGCTCAAGATGCTAGTCTTCCCACCTTCTTCGTTTCTACTGGTTTTCACCCATTTTTCTATGAAAACTCCTCCTTAAACTTCTGGCTTGTCCTCTGTGACCATTCTTATTCGTTCTTCTTCCTGGTCTCCTTGGCAACCTATTCTGGAGAAACGCTTTGACCAAATCCTAGTTTCTCATAGGCCTCCCTAATTCCCTACTCTTACTTTTCCATTTAACTCCACCCATACCCTGTGACAGAAGGACCAAATTTCATGCCTGTCCATCAACTTGATTGTTCTACATAATTCCTTTCATACTTATCCCCTTAATTGTCGCCTTGTCGCACAGCATGCCTTCTGGTTCAACATGTGCATCTTCCTTAAGTGTGTCTGATTGGGGTATTGTCTTGTGACACCCTCTTTCCGTTCACACGCTGGTGAAATCGTTTTCTTAGTAACTCGTTTAACGGATACATCTGCGCTGCAGTTTTTATGCTATACTGGAACACTCCCTGGTAAACATGACTCCCGCTGTTTCGTTCAATTGCGTACAGAGTATGGCCTTTGTGCCTTCCACACATGTACGACTCCTTTCGCCCACTGTTACCCATGTACAGCTTTGTCCTGGAGCCAAGTCACACACGTGGCCTGTTGTTCGTCGCGTTGTCTCCTTTGTTTCTTTAGATATCCTTTCTTAGTAATGTGCCGTACTTTGTTCGGCTCGGGAAAAGTGAACCCCGGTTGCAGAGGCAGGTTACTTTCTTTTAAAAACGGGCACGTTCTTGACGTCATGCAGTGCCTCTGCATCGCGTCATCGCCGAGTGTATGTAGGCGGCTTGTAGTGGCGGTGACGAATATTCAGTCAGCCGGCTCAGCTGTGCTGTGCGCGAGCCTGCATTAAGGCAGGCTTTCTTGGGTAGAAATTACCAACAAATCTCTCTCATTCCTGTTTCAACCCTCATCTAAGAAGTTTGGTCTCAACTGACGGCACCAATCTGTTCTGACTTCATTAGACTACGCTATGAGAAGCTAGAGTAAAGTCAGCTCCAGGTATGTGGTTAGTTTAATGTGGCCCTAAAATATTTTAACCCTAAAATATATATTTTTTGGTGTTACAGCTTTTCTTTATAAACGATAACTTGTGTGTGCATGAGTGTTAGCCCTGAATTAGGGTATTAAATTAAATTAAAGATTAACTTACTGAATTAACTTATAATGGACATGAATGTAGCTTATTAACCTGATAAAGTAATGTAAAAAAAAGGTAACAGATATCTTACACTCAGCTGATTTTAGTGTTGTTAATAAGAATAAGTGGTGATGTGTTCTGGTATCTGCTAAGCATTAAAGTGTGGGTTCTCAATTTTATAATGGTGGTGTGTGTACGAGCTGTGGTGAGATTATGCTCTTTATGACACCCTATACAGCATATTGCCTGTCGTAGGTGCTCGAACAATGGCGAGATGGGTGTCGGGGTTAGACGAACAACTGTCAACCCCTCTGGCAGAGATACTACTTGAGCCGTGAGCTGCCGTCAGTTGGGACACACAGACACACACGTAGAGGAATTCTGCCCCCAGGAATTGCCTGTGCAACCTACACGCTACAGCTTATCCAGTGGTACTTAGTTACACCGGACTATCCAGGTGGGATCCTTCTGTATTACTTTATACTCTTTCATCCACCACAATGCTGTAAATCGGCAGACGCTCTCTGAAGCAGACTCATGATAACCACGTTTAATTTGCTCAAGATCTGCAAACACACACACGTTAAGTTTTGTGCCTGCATGTGTGGACCTTGCATATAACTAAGCTTTGTGTAATCTGTTATAACTTCTTATACTATGTAAGGAAATTGCACACACACACATGTGTACCTGCATGAACTGCTCTAAGTTTTTCCATCTTTTGAATGCGTTTTATTTATCTGAGAGTTAGTTATGTCCTGCTTGCTCATGTCCCGCCATCCGGGCATAATTCAGGACTGTCTGTTTTCTTCATGTATTTTGGCTTAAAATATTATCATGATTTAATACTCTGAGTTTGCTTCATAATTATTGAAGTTGTATTTACTTCTAATTTTTGAGTCTTTGGTTCTGTTGGGGGCAGTTCCATTTCTGGTGTTAGTTAAATTCTCATCTTACGGGTGATTTTACTGGGAACTACTAAGTTCGCTTTTGTGTGTGTGTATATATATATATACAGTATATATATATATATATATATATATATATTTGTGTATGTTTTATGAAAAGGGTTATTGTGAGAGGGTCGGTACAGGAATTGTGGATGTGTGTTATATGTATTATGTATGTGTTTGTGTGTAATTTTCAATGGGGGGAATGTGACAAAATTTATGATGTGATAGCACATGTGCTTAAGGAATTACAGAAAAGGCTAGCCAATTTAACTTAAACTTTAAATATCACTCAATAATTTCAATATTACATATTAAAACAAAATTATTGTAATGTTTATCTAGGACATAGTGTTGCAGGGTGTAGAAAATTTAAATTTAAACTTTAAATATCACATATTAAAAAGAATTACAATGTTGTCTTGAGATAGTGTTGCATCCACTCTTTTACAGCCACTGAATTAAATAGTCACTCACAATATTATACTGTGGAGAATAACGACATGTATGTAATGAAGTATTTCAATTTTACTCATATTTTATTCATTATTAAATTATGCCTTGCAATATCATGTATATGGCTGCACGCTGAATAAAGTTCACACTTGTTTTGTTAATAGAGTTTTTCATTTGCAAGTCCTGTCATCCACCAGTGGACATGTCTGTGATTGTAGCTTGGGCCTTTGCACTCTTTATGCTTCCTCTAGGTTCATTACCTAGTTTTAAATATTATGTCTCTCCCCTTAAAAAAAAATTAAATAAAATAAAATAAAAAAAATACAAAAAAAAACTTATAAAATAAAAGGGGGGTTTCAAATGGTAGATCAGAGCATGGTTATGATTCTATGGATGTAGTAGACATTATTTCTGCACTTAATTTTTTGAACTTTGGAAGTTTTAGAATCTGGGGACTTGCATTTATTGATGTTAAATAAAACTTGGTGTGGCTACAGGCATGTCAGCTGGTGTTGGGGCTTGCAAATTATTTCAAATTATTCTTGATCTGAGTCCAAGATGTTTAAAGAAAAATTTAATCGCAATTTAACAGTTTAATAAAATGAACAGTCTGAATAGTGAGATATTTTATAAGAAATGAACGGGGGTTGATTAAATTTAATATGATTCAATAAGTGTTAGTGTTTAGTAATTACTCTGTGATGTTGAGTGTAAGGTAGGTGTTGAAAAGGGGTTATAATTGTGTGGTTAATATTTTTGAGAATGAAGGTGAGCTAATTAGTATTACTCCATCATACCCTGGGAGATTAGAAAAATTTTGAACATGATTGGGAGCCGTCTGTACTTGTCGATTTTGGTTGGGACTTGTTCTGTGATAGAGACAACGTGTCTTTATAGCACCCCCGTTATGTAGTGGATTTTTTTTGCTTATTGAGGGCATTCTATTTGCGGTCCCATTGATTATGAATGTGGTCATGGTCCGACCAGATGTCGTGGTGTCGTTATATATTCTCGAATCCTGTTGGATGGTATGTATACTTTTGTGGATTGTGTATGGTGAGTTAGTTTTGTTGTCTTCTCTTGTTGTGTTCTCTTCTGGGCATTTTGTGTGGCTCTCTCTCTGCCTTTATTATACACCCATCTCGTCGCATCGCTAGAGCATTCTGGGGCTGCTCAAAGGAAGTAAAGTACTTGAGTTTTTTTTTCGGATTCTTTGTCACTATGTTTTGTAAGTTACGTTTGTGTTAGGTGTTTTATTGGGATTTATGTTTTATTGTTGTGTGTTGTGAATTGTGCAATTCTGGCGGCGGTATGCTATCAGGGATTGCCCCACCCCATTTCAGGGGTTCTCCAGAAACTTTCGGTGTTGGATGGAGTAGATGAGAACAGGTTGTTGGTCTTCTTGGACCTGGTCCTGCAGTTGGCAGATTTCCCGGGTGTGTCCGATGAGGAGGTCTTGTCCCTTATATATACGTATTGCCGGGGTTCATTGGCAGGGTTGGTCACCAACACTCTGCGTCGGGGCTGCAGTGTCGACACTTTCCATGGGGAAGTGTTGGATTTCTTCATACCCCATCGACGACGTGCCCAGCTTAAGTTTGATTTATTCTATCGTCTACAGGCTAACGGAGAGGCGTTGGGGGACTTCGTGCACGATATACGGAAAGCTGCCCGTATATTATGGTTGGGGTTGCCCGAGACGGAAGTCATACAAGTAATACGAGAAGGACTGAATCCCCAAGAGAGATCCCGGCTGGCCTTCGCAGATCCTCCACGTTCTTTTGCGGACCTGGACCGGTGGTGTGCGCATGCCAGAAGGGTCCAGGCGAATGACGAGTCCCGGGAAAGAGCTGCTAAAGATGTCCAATACTCCAGTAGTTTAGTAGGAAGAGCTAAAAAGGACAAACATGGTGGTTGGTGGAGAACACAAGAAACTGTAAGAAAAACTGAATATTCCGGAAGTAATGGAGGCTACAAGGGGGTGGCAGTGAAAAGACGGTAACAACATCTACAGCACAGAAAACAAATACGTATGAAATTAACAGGGGAAGAAGAAATTATATTAGTAAACCAACATCGGCAAGTAGGGAGCCTGTAGCGAGGCGTTATTCCTATTTGGATAGAAAGGAAACTTTAAAGGTTCCAGAGGAATCGCAAGTGCCTAATAGAGTTATGGATGAAGAAGGTGAAGCGGAAGAAGAAAAGAGGAATCACTTCTGTGGAGCAATACAAGAGAACAAGGACACGTCTGTTAACACTGAATTGCAGGACTCAGAGAGGACGTCATGGTTGAATCCAGACGCCGCAGAGTTTGTTCTGGTATCTCCATCTCGGTTCGTGAGGGATCCAAATCCTGTAATATCATCATCACCTATGCAGGGATATGAGAAGTCACTTGATGGTGTAGCTTTACCATCGCCAGTAGTATTTAATTTAGACATTGCACATGGACCTGGACAGCTGGATTCCAGGGTGGAAAATGTTGAGGACGTTGTAGTTGCTGAGAGTGGTGAAGGAGTGGAATCAAAGGAAGAGGCAGAATAGCAGTCTCCAGATGCTGCACAGGGAAGTATAGTTGTAAGTGTTAGGGAGACTGAAGAGTCTGATTTTGCGGATGGGCACGGGGATGTCCAGGCTGCAAGTGTTTCTGAGGTTGCGGGTGGACAAGGGGATGTCCATGCCGCAAGTGTGGAGGAAGGATATGAGGTAGAAGTTGAGGAGAAATTTGGTGGCAGCATTGTGGAGTGTGCGAGTGAGAATGATGTAGTGTATGAAGATGTGCAGACGCCTTCTGTAAGTAGTGCGGAGGATTCCGAAGAACGAAAAGAAGTTTCAGGTGGACCAGGTGAGCAACTAGAGGAAGATGAAGATGTGCAGTGTTCGGATGGTGGTAGTGGACGTGATGGCGATGATGTTGGTGATGAATGTGTTGATTAGAATGAGATTGGAGAAGAGGTTGGTGAAGAAGTTGGTGAGGAGCTGGGCAAAGATGCGGTTGATGATGGATCAGAGGAGCAACTGGAAGGTGGTGAGGAGGTGCAGTGTCATGATGTTGATTTGGATTATGGGGACGAAATTATGGAAAAGGTCGAAGAGGAAGAAGAGCATGGTAAGGAAGAAGGAGAAGCAGGGAAGGCAGAAGCAGAGGATTTAGATGATGAGGATAATCCAAAGCGGAGTAAAAGTAGTGAGGTAAGTTGCCTTGATTCTGATTGAGAGGAAACCAGCCAGTACAGCTCAACACGAGATAATTTCTCAGAGTGTGATGTCCGAAAGGAACGAGTACCTAAAGTCCGTCACAGAAAGGTGAGAAGAAGCGGTTAACGGGTAGCGAGTAGATGTTCCCCACAGTCCCAGTGGTGTTCGTCTACTTCAGGGTTGCGCCCCTGCCCACGCGAGCCTTGGTTTCCTCCATTCATCCTTATTTCCGGAGGGAGCCATGTCCTTACCCTTACTCCTAGCTATTGACCCTTCAATGATCCTTGCCCCATTTCATCTTCCCAATTTTCCTACCCCACCCGTAAAAAAAAGGAGAAAGGAAAAAGGATAAAGTTAGAGAGTGTCCCCTTAGATTGTCATGGTCTTGGAGATCGTCACTTTCCCCTGTTCTGGAAAGTTACCATGGAGAAATTGTGTGGTGTTGTTTCGTTGTTCTATTGTTTATATTGTTGTAGATTGATTGCTGGATAGTGTAGAGTCCGGGCCATGGCGCATTCCCCGGTTGATTTCCCTGGTGTTTTTTTGTTGAGAGTGTGTTGTTTAGACGGTGCCGTGGAGAAGTACCCCCCCCTTGTTAGTTACGGTATTTGAAGTAAGAGTAAATGATGAGATTGATGTTCGCGTGCCCTCTGCGCGGTCTTCTCTGCCTTGTTAATCGGGTCCGCCCACCCTAGTGTGGGGAGGTGGGCCAGTCATGTGTCAAGGATAGATGATGCCTTGTTTTGCTGACATGGCTGGTCGGTCCACGGGGTGGATGGTTGTCGAAGCGGTGCTCACATATCAAGGTCTGTAGCACCTTGTTGGCCTTCGGGCGTGAATATGTGAGTACCAGTAGAAGTAGGTGGTGGTCACCGGAGTGGGTGACGTGTTGGGGCGGTCCTGAGAGTTTGGCATGGTGGGGGGGATTCGCGTGGGGATGGCTGCAGTGTGCTGGAGATTTTAGTCCTGGAGAAAGGGGGATGAAGTGTCAATGGTCCTGGATGGAAAAGATTGTTCCGTGGAAGATGCTGTTTGGTTCCTGGGTCTCAGTTGTTGAGTTTAGGAGACCTTGGTGATCAGTACTCAGAGCACGCGCAGCGATTCTTGTCTTTCTCCTTTTCTTCTCTGTTCCTTATCTCTGCATGCGGACCAGGGCCCGGCGAGCATGCAGGACGCACACTTACACCTTCTCTTTCAGACACACACTGGCATAACTTACACTCCTTCCTTCTGCTTCTTCCGTTTTCCCTGAGACACTGAATCCACCAGGAGCGAATAAGGGTCTGAGGTTTTCCAGGAATCCCACAGAAGTCGTGGTCGAGACCTTGTTTAGTTTTGAGGCAACCATGTTGCCCTTTTGGAGTGAGGGTGTGCCGTACTTTGTTCGGCTCGGGAAAAGCGAACCCCGGTTGCAGAGGCAGGTTACTTTCTTTTAAAAACGGGCGCGTTCTTGACGTCATGCAGTGCCTCTGCATCGCGTCGTCGCCGAGTGTATGTAGGCGGCTTGTAGTGGCGGTGACGAATATTCAGTCGGCCAGCTCAGCTGTGCTGTGCGCGAGCCTGCATTAAGGCAGGCTTTCTTGGGTAGAAATTACCAACAAATCTCTCTCATTTCTGTTTCAACCCTCATCTAAGAAGTTTGGTCTCAACTGACAGCACCAATCTGTTCTGACTTCATTAGACTACGCTACGAGAAGCTAGAGTAAAGTCAGCTCCAGGTATGTGGTTAGTTTAATGTGGCCCTAAAATATTTTAATCCTAAAATATATATTTTTTGGTGTTACAGCTTTTCTTTATAAACGATAACTTGTGTGTGCATGAGTGTTAGCCCTGAATTAGGGTATTAAATTAAATTAAAGATTAACTTATTGAATTAACTTATAATGGACATGAATGTAGCTTATTAACCTGATTAAAGTAATGTAAAAAAAAGGTAACAGATATCTTACACTCAGCTGATTTTAGTGTTGTTAATAAGAATAAGTGGTGATGTGTTCTGGTATCTGCTAAGCATTAAAGTGTGGGTTCTCAATTTTATAATGGTGGTGTGTGTGCGAGCTGTGGTGAGATTATGCTCTTTATGACACCCTATACAGCATATTGCCTGTCGTAGGTGCTCGAACAATGGCGAGATGGGTGTCGGGGTTAGACGAACAACTGTCAACCCCTCTGGCAGAGATACTACTTGAGCCGTGAGCTGCCGTCAGTTGGGACACACAGACACACACGTAGAGGAATTCTGCCCCCAGGAATTGCCTGTGCAACCTACACGCTACAGCTTATCCAGTGGTACTTAGTTACACCGGACTATCCAGGTGGGATCCTTCTGTATTACTTTATACTCTTTCATCCACCACAATGCTGTAAATCGGCAGACGCTCTCTGAAGCAGACTCATGATAACCACGTTTAATTTGCTCAAGATCTGCAAACACACACACGTTAAGTTTTGTGCCTGCATGTGTGGACCTTGCATATAACTAAGCTTTGTGTAATCTGTTATAACTTCTTATACTATGTAAGGAAATTGCACACACACACATGTGTACCTGCATGAACTGCTCTAAGTTTTTCCGTCTTTTGAATGCGTTTTATTTATCTGAGAGTTAGTTATGTCCTGCTTGCTCATGTCCCGCCATCCGGGCATAATTAAGGACTGGGGGTGTCTGTTTTCTTAATGTATTTTGGCTTAAAATATTATCATGATTTAATACTCTGAGTTTGCTTCATAATTATTGAAGTTGTATTTACTTCTAATTTTTGAGTCTTTGGTTCTGTTGGGGGCAGTTCCATTTCTGGTGTTAGTTAAATTCTCATCTTACGGGTGATTTTACTGGGAACTACTAAGTTCGCTTTTGTGTGTGTATATATATATATATATATATATATATATTTGTGTACGTTTTATGCAAAGGGTTATTGTGAGAGGGTCGGTACAGGAATTGTGGATGTGTGTTATATGTATTATGTATGTGTTTGTGTGTAATTTTCAATGGGGGGAATGTGACAAAATTTATGATGTGATAGCACATGTGCTTAAGGAATTACAGAAAAGGCTAGCCAATTTAACTTAAACTTTAAATATCACTCAATAATTTCAATATTACATATTAAAACAAAATTATTGTAATGTTTATCTAGGACATAGTGTTGCAGGGTGTAGAAAATTTAAATTTAAACTTTAAATATCACATATTAAAAAGAATTACAATGTTGTCTTGAGATAGTGTTGCATCCACTCTTTTACAGCCACTGAATTAAATAGTCACTCACAATATTATACTGTGGAGAATAACGACATGTATGTAATGAAGTATTTCAATTTTACTCATATTTTATTCATTATTAAATTATGCCTTGCAATATCATGTATATGGCTGCACGCTGAATAAAGTTCACACTTGTTTTGTTAATAGAGTTTTTCATTTGCAAGTCCTGTCATCCACCAGTGGACATGTCTGTGATTGTAGCTTGGGCCTTTCCACTCTTTATGCTTCCTCTAGGTTCATTACCTAGTTTTAAATATTATGTCTCTCCCCTTAAAAAAAAAATTAAATAAAATAAAATAAAAAAAATACAAAAAAAAACTTATAAAATAAAAGGGGGGTTTCAAATGGTAGATCAGAGCATGGTTATGATTCTATGGATGTAGTAGACATTATTTCTGCACTTAATTTTTTGAACTTTGGAAGTTTTAGAATCTGGGGACTTGCATTTATTGATGTTAAATAAAACTTGGTGTGGCTACAGGCATGTCAGCTGGTGTTGGGGCTTGCAAATTATTTCAAATTATTCTTGATCTGAGTCCAAGATGTTTAAAGAAAAATTTAATCGCAATTTAACAGTTTAATAAAATGAACAGTCTGAATAGTGAGAAGTTCACACTTGTTTTGTTAATAGAGTTTTTCATTTGCAAGTCCTGTCATCCACCAGTGGACATGTCTGTGATTGTAGCTTGGGCCTTTGCACTCTTTATGCTTCCTCTAGGTTCATTACCTAGTTTTAAATATTATGTCTCTCCCCTTAAAAAAAAAATTAAATTAAATAAAATTAAAAAAAAATACAAAAAAAAACTTAATGTCCCTTAAACGGACAGCTGCTATTACTGATTATTGTCTTTTCTGACACAATACCTTCCTGTCGTTAATGGGTTTCACATGTTACTTTTCGAACTATCGCTGGTACAGCTCTGTCGTATATCATTGTTAGGTTGACAGCTGACCCTTGCTACTATTTCCTTTCATCGAAAATTTCTTTAAAAATTTATGTTACAGTGTCCCCAATTTGGGTCCATTGAGATGAGTTCCCGAATTCACGCCCTATATCTAATACTATCCAAAGATCATCTTCCTATGAGCGCGGTGTAGTAGGTGTCCCACTCCCACTTACTGGTTTTAACCCACTGACCGTAGTTACATCACTTCTCATTGTTTTTGCTCACGTACTGATTTTATATCTATTCATTATGAATCCATTTTACATAATCTTATACAATTTAAACATTTATTATAACATTCATTGATACATCTTAAATCTACATAGCATATGATATTATTGCTACACATCCTTATTATTTTTTTCAATCAATATTCACTATACATTATGCATGCCCTTTCTACATGATAATTCTAGTTATGTATATAATAATTCATATAGCAAAAAAATTTATCTTAATTCTTAGAAGTCTAAGAATTTATCTTAGAAGGCTGACTTATGTATCATTGGTTATCTATCTAAAGATTATATAACACTGAATATTAATTTGATGTTCCTAATTACATATAGATATATTGTTTCGATAATAGTTCCTTAAAACAAATTTTCGTATATTCGTTAGATGGTAATTTAATGTTGGATCTTCTCCAATAAAATTTCACTACTTTCTCTAATACTATTGTTGATTATCTTTTCACTATATATATAATTAATGCATGTATATACAAAGTCCTTGCGCTAACAAGTTGCAATAAATGGATACAATTACAAAATTAATAATTACTATCATTTACGTTATGAAACAATCATTCAGACATTCAATATTAACTACTACCATAAATTAGTACTTGATTGCATATTAGTTTACAATAGTAAATAAATTACCTTAATTTCTACCAACTATCATTGACTATCCAGTTATAAATACAGTCTTGTCGTACTACATGAAATTCTTAACATACACCTTATTCTAACATGTCACAAAATAATCTATTCCTATTGATAGTCCATGGTTTCATTCATCTATATAATATGTTACATGATGTCTCAACTAAGATTTGACTTTATTACAAAGATACTTTCATTACTCAGCTAAGCAAGCTTGAATGATTTTTTTTTTCGTCTCATATGGCACTATGTACATATACAGATTCTACACCTGATAGCTGACAAATGATTTACCTACTGCATACATTAAGTCATATGTATGTGCGCCTATTCCTTAACTTCGTTTTATTTAGTATGATATATCTTCAATTGCCTAATGTTGAACTTGCCGCGGACTTTCTGCTCATCGTTATATTCTACTAAAACATATGTAGCCTCCCCTAAGACTTGTTTTATCTTATAGGGTCCACAATATAATTCGCAAAATTTATTAATCGTCCGATGTATGGCGTCCGATTGGCTGTACGTTCGAATTAACACTAAATCTCCTGCCTTAAAATTAGTCCTTTTATTGGCCTTGTTGATCTTACAAGTGTGTTTGTCTCTCTTCTCCTTCATTTTTACAAAGATCTAATGATTATTGGGGGTTTCTATCTCCTGAAACTTCCTTGTTGATATATCTCTCCCATAAGCGTGTTGGTTTTTTCCCAAACTGCGCTTCGTAAGGTGTCAATTCGATAGTATCATGGTACGTTTCATTGATACAGCTCTCTATTGTAGCTATAAATCGAGACCATTTCGTGTGTTGATCACCCACAAATATCCGGAACAGATTACCTAATTGTCTGTTGACACGTTCCGCAAGATTTGTATACGGATTACGTATAGCAGTATATTTCGGTTTTATTTGGAGTTCGTTTAATCCTTTCACCCACTGTTTTGACGTAAACTGCGTCCCATTATCTGTTAAGATTGCAGTCGGCTTACCAAATTCCTCAACATATTGTCGGACTCTTCTGATGGTCGCTGCCATTGTTGCTCTCCTCAATGTATACAACTTCACAAACTTCGTACAGTTATCAATCATGACAAAGATATACTTTACATCACCTGTCAATATTGGTAAAGGTCTGTAGCAGTCTCCACTAATTAATTCACCTTTCTTTCCTGGTAATATGGGTTTGGTCCCTCCAAATAGGTTCTATTGTCGGTATCTTTACACTGTTGACATTTGTCACATGTTTTTATATAATTTTTTATTTGTTTTGACATTTTGTCAAATGTGAAATGTTCTTGGATCAGCTTGGTACATTTCTTGCTTCCCAAGTGTCCATACATTTTATGTATTTCGGCGATTATCTCACCTGTTATGCTTGTTGGCACATACAATTTCCATTTACCTTTACATTTTCTATATAATTTGTCACCTACATAATTGTAAAATTTACACATATCATTATTCACATTAAAATTAAATTTGATAATGAAGAAATATTTTATAACATAATTAAGAAGTAAATGATAGAGGACAGATAGATAAGATTAAGAATTAAATTGCTTAGGACTAATTAGGTGTTTTTAAAATAAGGGTGTGTGACTGGCACACGTGTGGACGAGAAAGACTAGGTTTAAAAGGAATGCACACACACACACACACACACACACACACACACACACACACACACACACACACACACACACACACGACACTGAAACACAAGGAATTTGCTAGAAAATATGTAACTGTCCAGATGGTGGGACAGGGCTGAGGGTGGGGAAGGGACATTCAATTATAGCTTGTTGTGTGTGAGTAGGGTGGGGTGAGATGTGAGTGAAGGTGTTTTTTTAGGTTTTTGGTTTAATTCCGATCTGACGATGAGCTGTGAAGCTTGAAAGCGCTAATCGGGATAATTTTATATAGTGGTGTGCAACAGTGATCATTCTGCTCATATCATTATTCATTTTACTCTTAAAATTATCCACTATAAGTCTTAACTTTTTATAATTCATTTGGTGTTTACCCATATCCTTTAACATTTGACTCACGTCTTTATTCATTTTAATACTTATATGATTGATCTGGTATTCAAGGTTGTCATCAATTGGTTCCTCCTCCGTCACTTCCTCCGGATATCTACTGAGTATATCGGCTACAATGTTTTCTTTTCCTTTGCAGTGAATAATATCAAAATTATATTCGTGGATAATGAGAATCCACCTTGTTATTCTCGAGTTATTTAAATGGCATTTGTTCATGAAAACAAGTGCTTTATTGGCAGTATAAATGGTTAAGGGTTGACCTAAAACATAGATCCGGAATTTCTCTAAACACCTGACAATGCTTAATAATTCTTTTTCAGTAGTAAAATAATTTTTCTCAGCTCCTTTGAAAGTTTTGCTGGTGAGTGCAATAACTCCAATTTTCCTTTCTTCATCAAGTTGATATAACTGACCCCCACATGCAAAGTTGCTTGCGTCGCACTGTAGAAAATATCGCTTGTTGAGTTTCAGGAAACTTAATATCACTGTGTCAATAAATAGATCCTTCACTTCCTGGAAACACCGTTTCACTTTCTGGTGTCCATGTGAACTTCTTACCTTCCTTTAATAAATCTAATAGTGGTTGTGTAGTTTTCGCATATTTATCAGTTAATCGATTATAAAAGTTTGTTAATCCCAAAAACCCTTTTAATTGTTTTTGATTCCTAGGAATCGGAAAATTTCTAATTGCTGCTACCTTATCTTCGGTTGCTTATACCCCGTTTGTGGTTAGGCGGTATGCGAGATATTCAAATTCTTGTCAGAAAAATTGTGACTTCTCAAGATTAATCGTAAGATTAGCTCTACGTAAATTTCTTAACAACAACTCTAAATGTACAAGATGTGTTTTGATGTTGTCAGAGTAACAGAGACAGTCGTCAACGTAGATGATGGTATTTCTTTTTACCTCGTCCTCCAGCGCCGTATCTAGTCCTCTTGTCAAGGCGGCAGAACTGGTGCTCAATCCAAATGGTGTAACGGTGTACCGGTAGCATTTACCTTCGTACATGAATTCAGTAAAGTCATGGCAGTTCCGTTTTAGTGGCACCTGCCAAAAACTACTCGTTAGATCGACCGTTGATATGTATTTCATATTACCGCACCTTGCTAATATTTCTTGTATGGGAGGTGGTCCTTCATAATCAGGGATTGTGACACTATTTATTTTCCGCGCGTTCAGACACAACCTGACATTACCGTCCTTCTTGATCACAGTGACCATTGGATTTACATATGGGCTATTTCCTCTTTCTATAACACCATATTTCAACATTTTGTTGATTTCTGCATCCACCTTATGCTTATATGCAATAGGTACCAGCCAACCGTGTTGGAAATAAGGTGTGCTGACCGTGACCTTAAATTCGTGCTCGTAACATTCTAATCTCCCTGGACTCTCCCGGAATAAGCTTTTATTTTTTTTCAAGGTCTCTCTAAGTTTTCCTCTTATTTCCTCGTCTTCACACTTTACATTATTTATTTTATCATTTATCTTCTTCTCAATTGCGTCACCCTTTTCTTCTTCTACTACTTCCATATGTACGATTGGTATGCAGAACTCCGGTTCTCCAGTCCTACTCCTAAACTCGACGACTTCTCTTGCTACATCAATTAAACACCCTTCATCCTTAAGAAAGCTAATACCTAAAATACAATTCCTAACTAAGTTTGGAGTAATTAAAAATACACAATCCATCTTCACTTCATGAATGTAAATTTCACACAGAATTTGTTTCCATACAAGCTTTGATTTACCACCTACTGCACTAATAATTAATGTGTTAGTCATACTTAATTCTTCATATGGTTTTAAATAATGTTTGTTTTGACTAAACCATTCCTCAGACAACCCATTGATAGCACTACCCGTGTCCACTAAGGCAGTTAATTACTATTTCTGGACATTTTGATATATGCTGTTCGATTTCCTTTTCGTCCTCGTAAATTAATTCATGTCGTGTATCTGGTAGTAATATATTTGTTTTGTTTTGTTGGTCACTGGGCCCTTCTGCGTCTATCTTATTGCCTGACCGACTTAATTTTTTTTTCTTCTCCCCCTATTGCTGTCGAGGTCGACGCGCCGTTATTTACAAACTCAATAGTGTTTACTAGCTGTCGATCCCTTTGCTTTGGGTATATTTTGTTTGTATTACATTCGCTTTTCTTGTGTGAGGGTGGCTGCTTCCAACCTACCTCTTTATTGTGAACAGGTTGCGTGGCATTCATTGTCTCCCTGTTTAAGCGGGCGTTCACCTTGTCATGCGTTCCCATGTACCCACTTTCTCTATTTGATCGTTGGTTTATTGTAGCATATTCTGAAATCAATGACTCCAGGTTTTGAATTGAGTTTATACCCCTCGTCACTACAGCAATCTCAATCTCTCGTCCGTAATGTCTCACTATCTTCTTTATTAGCTGTCGATCAGTCACTGCTGGAGTTAGTTAGTGACTTTCCCAGTAACTTTCTCTCCATGTCTTGAACCGCGGTCAGATTTCCTTTCCAGTTATATCTGCCGTATTCTAGATTGTCCCTGACCGCATATTGTTTATCTTGACTCCAATATTTCTGTGTAAATATGTCTTTGAACTCTTCAAAGTTGGTAATCTGGTCTCGGATCACCCTCCACCAGATTGCTGCGTCCGCTTCTAAGTGACGTCCGATCCATTTGACGTTATCAGTCGGGTAATACATGTTTTGTAGTTCCGATAACTCTCTAAGGAACTCCATTGGATATCGGTCCATGCCATTATATTTTAGCTCGCTGTCATTCGGTCCCCTTACCGTGGTGATTGGTCCGACTTCAACTTCCGCTAATTGGCGTTGCAACCTTTCTTGGCTTTCCTTGATCTCTGTTATATGCCCTTTTAATTCCTCAATTCGTGTGCCCTTTTCTTTATCTGTAGCATCAATTCTCTGTTCAGCCGTTCGCTGTCTGCTATCCACCTCAACGATCTTCTGTTTCAATGCGTTAACTGTCTCTCCACGCTCCGTTGTAGTTGTTTTACATCGTTCTGTATTTCTTTTCTTAATTGTTCATTTTTGCTGTTAGTGTCTTGTATATGAGTGTCTAGTTTGTTATTTATTTGTTCTACTGTCGTTTGTGTATTGGTGATCGCTTCCTGCCACTCCTGGTGGTCCTTTTCTCGTAATTCTTTATTCTCTTTGGTCTGCCTTTTTAATTCATTTTTCAATTCCTTCATTCCACTTTCATTCTTCTTCTGCAACTCGTTGATTTTTTCTTGTCACTTCCTAGTTTGTTCTTGCAGTTCGACACTTACCTCGTTAATTTGACCTTGGAGACCTTCTTTCATCATTGCTAAACTGTCTTCTAATTTCTCAATTTGTTCTTATTATATCGTTTCAATTCTTCGATCTGTTCTTGCTGTCGTTGTTTATTATATCGTTTCAATTCTTCGCTCTGTTGTTTTATGAAATCAATTAATGTCTGGAAGTTCATTTCGCGAGGTTCCGACGCTTGTCCCCCGGTTCTATTCTCTGTATCCTCCGCGCTGGTGTTGTCACTCTCCGTCGTATTCTCCTCTAACCCCTCGACGCCTAATTGGTTGTTTACGTAAAATTCTTGACTTTCCGAGTGATTTACAGCCATTTTAGCGCGACTTCGCGTGATTCAGACTTACTTAGACTAAGTTTACTTTACTTCTTATCTACTTACGTCTAACAAGTAATTATCCACACTGTCTGTCCTCTGCCTACTCAAACAACAAGAATTATTACTTAATTGTCGAGCAGCGCATTGGCCGCCATGTACATGTCTCAGGTTTTTCGTGTTTTATTTTTGTGTTTTATATTTATGATGTTGCTTCGTTTTGTTATATTAAGGATCAGTTATACCTCATCCCAGGTAATATTTAAATAAGTAAAGCATACACCAGATATTGTGATACTAAAGTTATTTATTCATAGTTCTTGCTATTCAAAACATAACGTTTTCTTGGGAAGAGTACATGTTAATATCAATTTAATTAGTTACTTCCATAATCATTCATTTACTCTGAGCACATTCTCAAGGTCTTTAATCTAAATACTAAAATTAATAATTATAATTCTATGCTCTATACAAAATTTATCTTGACAAAATGGATTCATATTGTTATATAGATATTTGTGTTTAACTTTAAAGGATCGGTCATTCCAATTTAACGCGACCAATTTTAAATATGATTTTAACTATTTCTATCAATGAATTCTTTTAGAGCGACAGACAGTGGTTTTTCCTAAACACTAAGTATACATAAATTCGTTACTCTTGGTACGTATCCACAACTGCGTCGTAAAACTGTGATGATCTCCGCTCACTCCCTCTCTCTCTCATCCAACAGGATTCCTGATGCGCTGATTGACGCACTCATCACCTTCTGAATAAACACTTTTCACCACACTTTGTATTCCGCACTCCGGCATCCCTAATTCTTTACAAATTCTCGATATTTAACTTAGGTTTTGCATCAGTTATTAATGGTATCTCTTTAATGCCGAATTAATTTTATTTAAGTCTCATCGCGTACAACTGGTACTTTAATACTTCAGTGATCACTACCGAATTCTTGTCATTTGTTCGTCAGCATAGTTTCTTCACAGACTTAATTTACTGTCACTACAACTGACATCGTTTAATAAAAGTAAACAGTTAAAATAGTTCCTACACGATCATCATGTCTAGTTCATACTTCTGCCTTGTTCTTCCTCTCTCGACTTTAACACCCTGTCTTTAATTTAACACTCCGATAAGTCCCACACCACCTTACAACTCTCGATTAACAATTCCGTTCAGACTTCAGTTAAAACTCATGAGTATTAAAACTCTGTCTCTTGTATATTGAAGTTTTGACTCAAGAAAAATGAGAAAGTCTGAGAATAGGACTCATACTGACCGTCTAAGAAGATTGCCAAAAAAATGACTGAACACTGAACTGAAACTCTGCAATAAAAACTGATATATTGCGTTTAACTGATATGCATCAAAACTAAGAAAAACTGATTTAAAAACTTTTTAATTTAAAACTGATCCATCACTGACTCAGAACTGTTCAAAAACTGCTCTAACTGATCAAATAACTGACTTCTTGTAAAACCGATACTGACTGCGTAAAAACTCAAAACTGAGAAAAACATTTTTCAATGAAAACTCCTCCTTAAACTTCTGGCTTGTCCTCTGTGACCATTCTTATTCGTTCTTCTTCCTGGTCTCCTTGGCAACCTATTCTGAAGAAACGCCTTGACCAAATCCTAGTTTCTCATAGGCCTCTCTAATTCCCTACTCTTACTTTTCCATTTAGCTCCACCCATACCCTGTGACAGAAGGACCAAATTTCACGTCTGTCCATCAACTTGATTGTTCTACATAATTCCTTTCATACTTATCCTCTTAATTGTCGCCTTGTCGCACAGCATGCCTTCTGGTTCAACATGTGCATCTTCTTTAAGTGTGTCCGATTTGGGTATTGTCTTGCGACACCCTCTTTCCATTCACACGCTGGTGAAATCATTTTCTTAGTAACTCGTTTAACGGATACATCTGTGCTGCAGTTTTTATGCTAAACTGGAACACTCCCTGGTAGACATGACTCCCGCTGTTTCGTTCAATTGCATACAGAGTATGGCCTTTGTGCCTTCCACACATGTACGACTCCTTTCACCCATTGTTACCCATGTACAGCTTTGCCCTGGAGCCAAGTCACACACGTGGCCTGTTGTTCGTCGCGTTGTTTCCTTTGTTTCTTTAGATATCCTTTCTTAGTAATATCCCTTTGATACATATTCTCTTGTTTTTCTGTTAGTGCAGCTCGCCCCACCTAATGTTCCTTAAGCGGACAGCTGCTATTACTGATTATTGTCTTTTCTGACACAATACCTTCTGTCGTTAATGGGTTTCACATGTTACGTTTCGAACTATCGCAGGTACAGCTCCGTCGTATATCATTGTTAGGTTGACAGCTGACCCTTGCTACTGTGTTTCCTTTCATCGAAAATTTCTTTAAAAATTTTTGTTACATCATTTTACTTCAAATAACCTCATTCTGCTCTCAGGTTCGTCCAAAGGACCTTGGTCTCATATTCCAGTAAGTAATGACGTTGTATTAACAAAATCGTAAGTTGGCCACAGTGACAAAATGGAGTCCAGTAAAGTGGACGTAACAACAGCTGTTTTGTCGTACAAGTGTTAAAGAAGTAATCATGAAATTATAAGAAAGTTACAATGGTGCCGCGAACACGGACGTTTGCATAAATGTTTATTTTATGTAAACGGGGCCTAACATGGAGAGCAGAGCAGTTTATTTTAAATAAATAAATAAAGATTTTTTATTTACGTATAAATAGACGAGAGTTACAAAATTAGGTATAAGGTTATGTGATGATATGATTTGTTTATGTGTATAGTACAAGAGATAATTAAGTAATAACAAATAATAAAAATGGAAAGTAATAACGAGGGAGTCAGATTAGCTGATGTAACTATCATTACATGGAAACACAGTCAAATACTGTAGTAGATACAGAAAATAGTTTAACAGAGTCAAAGATAATGGATAATGTTGTAATTCATTCAATGCCTATCCAAAATAAACAATCTGATAGTAATGATATAATGAATATGATGCAATTACTTCTAGAAAAGCAAAACATAATGTTAAGTACTAAATTTGATGAAGTAAAAGAACAGAATAATGAATTAAAAAACAATGTCAATGAAATTAACAAACGTTTTGATAGTAGTAATGAAAAATTTGAAATTAAATTTGTCAAATTAAATACAAAATTAGATAGATCATTAAAGAGTATGGATGATAGAATTAAGGAAATAGATAGTAGGATGACGGGGGATTAACAGTCAATTGGGAAAAGTCAAAGTTTTTACAGACGGAAATACATTTTTTAGGTTTTATTATTACGCCGGAGGGAATTCTAGCTAACCCAAATAAAGTAGAGGCTATTATGCATTTCTATAATTTATTCAATACATATTCTAGATGTTCCACATGTTCAGAAAACGTTCTAGAAGCAATTAATATATCATCAACATATACCGTTAAAAAATCTCTAAGTCCTTAGGTTGTAATATCTCGTCCAAACACTTAATGAAACTTGCTACACTAGTATTGAGCCCAACAGGCAATCTTTTAAACTGATATAGTTCTTACCATTGAAGAGAAAAGCTGTATACTTCCTACTCTCTACCGCTAACGAGACTTGCCAATAACCAGCTGTTAGATCTAATGACGTCATATACTTAACTCCGCTAAACTTTTGTAATATTTCATTTATTGGTTCGGGTGATTCTCTGTCAGGGATTATGATTTGATTTATCTTCCTGGCATCTAAACACACTCTAACTCTCCCATCTTTCTTTATTACAACCACCAACGGATTCGAATAAGGAGACACCGATGTCTCCATAATGTCTCCCTCCATCATTCTGTCCAACTCCTCTTGCACCGCTCTCCTCTTCAAATATGGTACTGGATAACTCCTCTGCATGATGGGTGTGTGTTCCCGTACCTCCAACTCACATTCATAGTTCCTGGCCCTTCCAGGTAACTCAGCAAACACCTCTTTAAAATGTTCCACTACTGCCCACAACTCCAGTCGTTGGGGACTCCCTACAATGCCACCCTCACTACAAAATTTATATTCTCTATACGCCCATATTCTATCATCACTCTCATACATCTCTCTCTCTCTCTCTCTCCAGCCTCCACACTCTCTCTCTCTTTACATACATTCACTTTAGCTTCAGTGTCCCTATTGTCTACCCGTTTCTGTATTATTTTTACTCCCGACACTCTTACCTTGTCTAGCACTCACTCAAAACTAACCCTGACTGGTTTACTTTCACTTTTTAACTCCACCACCCGTTTATTGAAATCAATTATTGCTGTATTTCTCTTCAAAAAATCATTTCCCAAAATTACATCTAAACTCAACCCCTTAACTACTAAGAATGTATTTTCGAACTCAACCCCATTAATGAATAAATTTAATTGAACTTGTTTAGTCACCCTTTTACTTCATACTCCTGTTACCCCCACTACTGTCACACCCGCAACTGGTAATGATGGTATATTTTTATTTTCTTCTTTTAACTCTCCCAGTACATTTTCTGAAATAACAGATATTTCGCTCCCCGTATCTATCAATGTTTTAAAATTCTTACCTTCCATGGTGATTGTTACCTCTGTTACTCCGGTTTTTGGTTCCACGATTTCTGCATTGTCTTCTTCCAGCAATTCCCTAGTTATGTTGGTCTTGATCACATTACTCTGATAGTTATTTATTTCCTGGACCCTGTTACTATCTGTGGACAATGGTGGGGTCCTTTCTTCCATTGTCTATCTCAGTTTTCCGTTCGGACGGCGGTATTGCCCTGTGAGTGTCCAGTGTGACCTCTGGCCTGTTCTCTGCTGCTTCCAGGTGCTCCAACGCTATTCTCTGTTCCTCTCTGACATTGACTGTGCTGATTTGTTCCAGCTTATCTCCGTTGTTCACTTCTTGTTTTATTGCACCTGTAACATACCATTCTTCCCGCAAAATTCTCAAACTTACATGACAGGCACATCCAACCCTCGTCTCTACTGTTATTGTTTATTCTCGTCCTTCCGTGTCCGGTCGTTAAACCCCTCGCTTGATTATTATTTCCGTTATGATGTATTATCGGCGGATTTTGACGCCTAACTACCTCCCTGTCCCTTATGTTTTGAAAAATATCAAGAATTTTTTTTAATTCGTTTGTCAGTTATTTCTCTCGTCATGAGTGTGATCTGCACCTCCTGGGGCAGGTGTTTACTGATGTGTCTTACAAATGATTTAAACGGCAGTGGAGGCTCTAAATATTTAGCTTAATTGTATAACTTCATAATGTAGATAGTGACATTGTTACTGTGAATTCCAAAATTACCCGGCCCCATTATTCGACTTCTTAATATTTCTTGATCTTCTTCTGCCCAGTATTTTCCCCGAAATGCTCGTTCAAAATCTTCATAACACGCCCACTCGGCCCTGTGGGCCTCCGCCCATATTGCAGAACTTCCCTTGAAACATTTGACTATCCTCAACAACAGTACCTCCCAACTAATGTTATTGAATTTACTAAATTCCCTTGTACGATTTAAAAACTGCATCGGATGCACTGCTTTACTCTCGCAACTAAATGATTCTAGTTCTATCTCGTTGTTCATGTCACGTGTAATTAATATTCATTCCGTAATGCCAGTTAATTTTTGATTTATTGTCCCACTTAATTTGTCTTGAACGTCATTTATACTTTGTTCAATTAAAGTGAATTTGTTATTGTTTACACATTCAAATTGAATACTATTTTTGTTTATTATCTCTACTGTATTTTGTAATAACTGTATTTCTGTCTTATAACTATTCTTTATTTCGCTAATCTTACTATCAGTATCAGTTTCACATTTTTGAATATTTTTATTAATTTCTTCAATTTGACTTATTGTGTTAGATTTACATTCATTTATTTGAGTTTCCAAATTCTCTGTTACATCATGCATTTGTTTATCAATTTTTTCTGAATGATCTATCTAATTTTGTATTTAATTTGACAAATTTAATTTCAAATTTTTCATTACTACTATCAAAACGTTTGTTAATTTCATTGACATTGTTTTTTAATTCATTATTCTGTTCTTTTACTTCATCAAATTTATTACTTAACATTATGTTTTGCTTTTCTAGAAGTAATTGCATCATATTCATTATATCATTACTATCAGATTGTTTATTTTGGATAGGCATTGAATGAATTACAACGTTATCCATTATCTTTGACTCTGTTAAACTATTTTCTGTATCTACTACAGTATTTGACTGTGTTTCCATGTAATGATAGTTACGTCAGCTAATCTGACTCCCTCGTTATTACTTTCCATTTTTATTATTTGTTATTACTTAATTATCTCTTATACTATACACATAAACAAATCATATCATCACATAACCTTATACCTAATTTTGTAACTCTCGTCTATTTATACGTAAATAAAAAATCTTTATTTATTTATTTAAAATAAACCGCTCTGCTCTCCATGGTAGGCCCCGTTTACATAAAATAAACATTTATTCAAACGTCCGTGTTCGCGGCACCATTGTAACTTTCTTATAATTTCATGATTACTTCTTTAACACTTGTACGACAAAACAGCTGTTGTTACGTCCACTTTACTGGACTTCATTTTGTCACTGTGGCCAACTTATGATTTTGTTAATACAACGTCATTACTTACCGGAATGTGACACCAAGGTCCTTTGGACAAACCTGAGAGCAGAATGAGGTTATTTGAAGTAAAATGATGTAACAAAAATTTTTAAAGAAATTTTCGATGAAAGGAAACACAGTAGCAAGGGTCAGCTGTCAACCTAACAATGATATACGACGGAGCTGTACCTGCGATAGTTCGAAAAGTAACGTGTGAAACCTATTAACGACAGGAAGGTATTGTGTCAGAAAAGACAATAATCAGTAATAGCAGCTGTCTGCTTAAGGCACATTAGGTGGGGCGAGCTGCACTAACAGAAAAACAAGAGAATATGTATCAAACGGATATTACTAAGAAAGGATATCTAAAGAAACAAAGGAAACAACGCGACAAACAACAGGCCACGTGTGTGACGTGGCTCCAGGACAAAGCTGTACACGGGTAACAATGGGCGAAAGGAGTCGTACATGTGTGGAAGGCACAAAGGCCTTACTCTGTATGCAATTGAACGAAACAGCGGGAGTCATGTTTACCAGGGAGTGTTCCAGTTTAGCATAAAAACTGCAGCACAGATGTACCCGTTAAACGAGTTACTAAGAAAATGATTTCACCAGCGTGTGAATGGAAAGAGGGTGTCGCAAGGACAAGGGTGTCGTCTTGTCCTTGCTGTGTGACAAGACGACAATTAAGGGGATAAGTATGAAAGGAATTATGTAGAACAATCAAGTTGATGGACAGGCGTGAAATTTGGTCCTTCTGTCACAGGGTATGGGTGGAGCTAAATGGAAAAGTAAGAGTAGGGAATTAGAGAGGCCTATGAGAAACTAGGATTTGGTCAAGGCGTTTCTTCAGAATAGGTTGCCAAGGAGACCAGGAAGAAGAACGAATAAGAATGGTCACAGAGGACAAGCCAGAAGTTTAAGGAGGAGTTTTCATTGAAAAATGTTTTTCTCAGTTTTGAGTTTTTACGCAGTCAGTATCGGTTTTACAAGAAGTCAGTTTTTGATCAGTTAGAGCAATTTTTGAACAGTTCTGAGTCAGTGATAGATCAGTTTTAAATTAGTAGTTTTTAAATCGGTTTTTCTTAGTTTTGACGCGTATCAGTTAAACGCAATATATCAGTTTTTATTGCAGAGTTTCAGTTCAGTGTTCAGTCATTTTTTTGGCAATCGTCTTAGACGGTCAGTATGAGTCCTATTCTCAGACTTTCTCTTTTTTCTTGAGTCTGAACTTCAATATACAAGAGACAGAGTTTTAATATTCATGAGTTTTAACTGAAGTCTGAACGGAATGTTAATCGAGAGTTGTAAGGTGGTGTGAGACTTATCGGAGTGTTAAATTAAAGACAGGGTGTTAAAGTTGAGAGGAAGAACAAGGCAGAAGTACGAACTAGACATGATGATCGTGTAGGAACTATTTTAACTGTTTACTTTTATTAAACGATGTCAGTTGTAGTGACAATAAATTAAGTCTGCGAAGAAACTATGCCGAAGAACATATGACAAGAATTTGGTAGTGATTACTGAAGTATTAAAGTACCAGTTGTACATGATGAGACTTAAATAAAATTAATTCGGCATTAAAGAGATACCATTAATAACTGATGCAAAACCTAAGTTAAATATCGAGAATTTGTAAAGAATTAGGGATGCCGGAGTGCGGAATACAAAGTGTGGTGAAAAGAGTGTTCATTCGGAAGGTGATGAGTGCGTCAATCAGCGCATCGGGAATCCTGTTGGATGAGAGAGAGAGGGAGTGAGCAGAGATCATCACAGTTTTACGACGCAGTTGTGGATACATACCAAGAGTAACGAATTTATGTATACTTAGTGTTTAGGAAAAACCACTGTCTGTCGCCCTAAAAGAATTCATTGATAGTAATAGTTAACATCATATTTAAAATTGGTCACGTTAAATTGGAATGACCGATCCTTTAAAGTTAAACACAAATATCTATATAACAATATGAATCCATTTTGTCAAGATAAATTTTGTATAGAGCATAGAATTATAATTATTAATTTTAGTATTTAGATTAAAGACCTTGAGAATGTGCTCAGAGTAAATGAATGATTATGGAAGTAACTAATTAAATTGATATTAACATGTACTCTTCCCAAGAAAACGTTATGTTTTGAATAGCAAGAACTATGAATAAATAACTTTAGTATCACAATATCTGGTGTATGCTTTACTTATTTAAATATTACCTGGGATGAGGTATAACTGATCCTTAATATAACAAAACGAAGCAACATCATAAATATAAAACACAAAAATAAAACACGAAAAACCTGAGACATGTACATGGCGGCCAATGCGCTGCTCGACAATTAAGTAATAATTCTTGTTGTTTGAGTAGGCAGAGGACAGACAGTGTGGATAATTACTTGTTAGACGTAAGTAGATAAGAAGTAAAGTAAACTTAGTCTAAGTAAGTCTGAATCACGCGAAGTCGCGCTAAAATGGCTGTAAATCACTCGGAAAGTCAAGAATTTTATGTAAACAACCAATTAGGCATCGAGGGGTTAGAGGAGAATACGACAGAGAGTGACAACACCAGCGCGGAGGATACAGAGAATAGAACCGGGGGACAAGCGTCGGAACCTCGCGAAATGAACTTCCAGATGTTAATTGTTTTCATAAAACAACAGAGCGAAGAATTGAAATGATATAATAAAGAATGACAGCAAGAACAGATCGAAGAATTGAAACGATATAATAAGAACAAATTGAGAAATTAGAAGACAGTTTAGCAACGATGAAAGTAGGTCTCCAAGGTCAAATTAACAAGGTAGTGTCGAACTGCAAGAACAAACTAGGAAGTGGAAAAAAAAATTCAACGAGTTGCAGAAGAAGAATGAAAGTGGAATGAAGGAATTGAAAAATGAATTAAAAAGGCAGACCAAAGAGAATAAAGAATTACGAGAAAAGGACCGCCAGGAGTGGCAGGAAGCGATCAGCAATACACAAACTACAGTAGAACAAATAAATAACAAACTAGACACTCATATACAAGACACTAACAGCAAAAATGAACAATTAAGAAAAGAAATACAGAACGATGTAAAACAACAACGGGAGCATGGAGAGACAGTTAACGCATTGAAACAGAAGATCGTTGAGGTGGATAGCAGACAGCGAACGGCTGAACAGAGAATTGATGCTACAGATAAAGAAAAGGGCACACGAATTGAGGAATTCAAAGAAGGGCATATAACAGAGGTCAAGGAAGGCCAAGAAAGGTTGCAACGCCAATTAGCGGAAGTTGAAGTCGGACCAATCACCACGGTAAGGGGACCGAATGACAGCGAGCTAAAATATAATGGCATGGACCGATATCCAATGGAGTTCCTTAGAGAGTTATCGGAACTACAAAACATGTATTACCCGACTGATAACGTCAAATGGATCGGACGTCACTTAGAAGCGGACGCAGCAATCTGGTGGAGGGTGATCCGAGACCAGATTACCAACTTTGAAGAGTTCAAAGACATATTTACACAGAAATATTGGAGTCAAGATAAACAATATGCGGTCAGGGACAATCTAGAATACGGCAGATATAACTGGAAAGGAAATCTGACCGCGGTTCAATACATGGAGAGAAAGTTACTGGAAAGTCACTAACTAACTCCAGCAGTGACTGATCGACAGCTAATAAAGAAGATAGCGAGACATTACGGACGAGAGATCGAGATTCCTGTAGTGACGAGGGGTATAAACTCAATTCAAAACCTGGAGTCATTGATTTCAGAATATGCTACAATAAACCAACGATCAAATAGAGAAAGTGGGTACATGGAAACGCATGACAAGGTGAACGCCCGCTTAAACAGGGAGACAATGAATGCCACGCAACCTGTTCACAATAAAGAGGTAGGTTGGAAGCAGCCACCCTCGCACAAGAAAAGCGAAAGTAATACAAACAAAATATACCCAAAGCAAAGGGATCGACAGCTAGTAAACACTATTGAGTTTGTAAATAACGGTGCGTCGAATTCGACAGCAATAGGGGGAGAAGAAAAAAAAATTAAGTCGGTCAGGCAATAAGATAGCCGCAGAAGGGCCCAGTGACTGACAAAACGAAACGAATATATTACTATCAGATACACAACATGAATTAATTTACGAGGACGAAAAGGAAATCGAACAGCATATATCAAAATGTCCAGAAATAGTAATTAACTGCCTTAGTGGACACGGGTAGTGCTATCAATGGGTTGTCTGAGGAATGGTTTAGTCAAAACAAACATTATTTAAAACCATATGAAGAATTAAGTATGACTAACACATTAATTATTAGTGCAGTAGGGGGTAAATCAAAGCTTGTATGGAAACAAATTCTGTGTGAAATTTACATTCATGAAGTGAAGATGGATTGTGTATTTTTAATTACTCCAAACTTAGTTAGGAATTGTATTTTAGGTATTAGCTTTCTTAAGGATGAAGGGTGTTTAATTGATGTAGCAAGAGAAGTCATCTAGTTTAGGAGTAGGACTGGAGAACCGGAGTTCTGCATACCAATCGTACATAGGGAAGTAGTAGAAGAAGAAAAGGGTGACGCAGCAATTGAGAAGAAGATAAATGATAAAATAAATAATGTAAAGTGTGAAGACGAGGAAATAAGAGGAAAACTTAGAGAGATCTTGATAAAATATAAAAGCTTATTCCGGGAGAGTCCAGGGAGATTAGAATGTTACGAGCACGAATTTAAGGTCACGGTCAGCACACCTTATTTCCAACACGGTTGGCTGGTACCTATTGCATATAAGCATAAGGTGGATGCAGAAATCAACAAAATGTTGAAATATGGTGTTATAGAAAGAGGAAATAGCCCATATGTAAATCCAATGGTCACCGTGATCAAGAAGGACGGTAATGTCAGGTTGTGTCTGGACGCGCGGAAAATAAATAGTGTCACAATCCCTGATTATGAAGGACCACCTCCCATACAAGAAATATTAGCAAGGTGCAGTAATATGAAATACATATCAACGGTCGATCTAACGAGTAGTTTTTGGCAGGTGCCACTAAAACGGAACTGCCATGACTTTACTGAATTCATGTACGAAGGTAAATGCTACCGGTACACTGTTACACCATTTGGATTGAGCACCAGTTCTGCCGTCTTGACAAGAGGACTAGATACGGCGCTGGAGGACGAGGTAAAAAGAAATACCATCATCTACGTTGACGACTGTCTCTGTTACTCTGACAACATCAAAACACATCTTGTACATTTAGAGTTGTCGTTAAGAAAGTTACGTAGAGCTAATCTTACGATTAATCTTGAGAAGTCACAATTTTTCCGACAAGAAATTGAATATCTCGCATACCGCCTAACCACAAATGGGGTATAAGCAACCGAAGATAAGGTAGCAGCAATTAGAAATTTTCCGATTCCTAGGAATCAAAAACAATTAAAAGGGTTTTTGGGATTAACAAACTTTTATAATCGATTAACTGATAAATATGCGAAAACTACACAACCACTATTAGATTTATTAAAGGAAGGTAAGAAGTTCACATGGACACCAGAAAGTGAAACGGTGTTTCCAGGAAGTGAAGGATCTATTTATTGACACAGTGATATTAAGTTTCCCGAAACTCAACAAGCGATATTTTCTACAGTGCGACGCAAGCAACTTTGCATGTGGGGGTCAGTTATATCAACTTGATGAAGAAGGGAAAATTGGAGTTATTGCATTCACCAGCAAAACTTTCAAAGGAGCTGGGAAAAATTATTTTACTACTGAAAAAGAATTATTAAGCATTGTCAGGTGTTTAGAGAATTCCGAATCTATGTTTTAGGTCAACCCTTAACCATTATTACTGACAATAAAGCACTTGTTTTCATGAACAAATGCCATTTAAATAACTCGAGAATAACAAGGTGTCCACGAATATAATTTTGATATTATTCACTGCAAAGGAAAAGAAAACATTGTAGCCGATATACTCAGTAGATATCCAGAGGAAGTGATGGAGGAGGAACCAATTGATGACAACCTTGAATACCAGATCAATCATATAAGTATTAAAATGAATAAAGACGTGAGTCAAATGTTAAAGGATATGGGTAAACACCAAATGAATTATAAAAAGTTAAGACTTATAGTGGATAATTTTAAGAGTAAAATGAATAATGATATGAGCAGAATGATCACTGTTGCACACCACTATATAAAATTATCCCGATTAGCGCTTTCAAGCTTCACAGCTCATCGTCAGATCGGAATTAAACCAAAAACCTGAAAAAACACCTTCACTCACATCTCACCCCACCCTACTCACACACAACAAGCTATAATTGAATGTCCCTTCCCCACCCTCAGCCCTGTCCCACCATCTGGACAGTTACATATTTTCTAGCAAATTCCTTGTGTTTCAGTGTCGTGTGTGTGTGTGTGTGTGTGTGCATTCCTTTTAAACCTAGTCTTTCTCGTCCACACATGTGTGCCAGTCACACACCCTTATTTTAAAAACACCTAATTAGTCCTAACCAATTTAATTCTTAATCTTATCTATCTGTCCTCTATCATTTACTTCTTAATTATGTTATAAAATATTTCTTCATTATCAAATTTAATTTTAATGTGAATAATGATATGTGTAAATTTTACAATTATGTAGATGACAAATTATATAGAAAATGTAAAGGTAAATGGAAATTGTATGTGCCAACAAGCATAACAGGTGAGATAATCGCCGAAATACATAAAATGTATGGACACTTGGGAAGCAAGAAATGTACCAAGCTGATCCAAGAACATTTCACATTTGACAAAATGTCAAAACAAATAAAAAATTACATAAAAACATGTGACAAATGTCAACAGTGTAAAGATACCGACAATAGAAACCTATTTGGAGGGACCAAACCCATATTACCAGGAAAGAAAGGTGAATTAATTAGTGGAGACTGCTACAGACCTTTACCAATATTGACAGGTGGTGTAAAGTATATCTTTGTCATGATTGATAACTTTACGAAGTTTGTGAAGTTGTATACGTTGAGGAGAGCAACAACGGCAGCGACCATCAGAAGAGTCCGACAATATGTTGAGGAATTTGGTAAGCCGACTGCAATCTTAACAGATAATGGGACGCAGTTTACGTCAAAACAGTGGGTGAAAGGATTAAACGAACTCCAAATAAAACCGAAATATACTGCTATACGTAATCCGTATACAAATCTTGCGGAACGTGTCAACAGACAATTAGGTAATCTGTTCCGGATATTTGTGGGTGATCAACACACGAAATGGTCTCGATTTATAGCTACAATAGAGAGCTGTATCAATGAAACGTACCATGATACTATCGAATTGACACCTTACGAAGCGCAGTTTGGGAAAAAACCAACACGCTTATGGGAGAGATATATCAACAAGGAAGTTTCAGGAGATAGAAACCCCCAATAATCATCAGATCTTTGTAAAAATGAAGGAGAAGAGAGACAAACACACTTGTAAGATCAACAAGGCCAATAAAAGGACTAATTTTAAGGCAGGAGATTTAGTGTTAATTCGAACATACAGCCAATCGGACGCCATACATCGGACGATTAATAAATTTTGCGAATTATATTGTGGACCCTATAAGATAAAACAAGTCTTAGGGGAGGCTACATATGTTTTAGTAGAATGTAACGATGAGCAGAAAGTCCGCGGCAAGTTCAACATTAGGCAATTGAAGATATATCATACTAAATAAAACGAAGTTAAAGAATAGGCGCACATACATATGACTTAATGTATGCAGTAGGTAAATCATTTGTCAGCTATCAGGTGTACAATGTGTATATATACATAGTGCCATATGAGATGAAAAAAAAATCATTCAAGCTTGCTTAGCTGAGTAATGAAAGTATCTTTGTAATAAAGTCAAATCTTAGTTGAGACATCATGTAACATATTATATAGATGCATGAAACCATGGACTATCAGTAGGGATAGATTATTTTGCGACATGTTAGAATAAGGTGTATGTTAAGAATTTTATGTAGTACGACAAGACTATATTTATAACTGGATAGTCAATGATAGTTGGTAGAAATTTTAATGGGTCGAATTAGAAGGTTTTTTATTTTATTGATTTTGGTCTCGATTTTATAAAGATTTTAAATTCACTTCATATATGTAAGCCACCCCAGTTTAATTTTATATTAATTTAAATCATCATTTTAAGCACTTTCCAAATTGCCAGACTTTCACCTGTGGGGAGCCCCAATGCAACATACATATTGTTAGCCAAAACAATTGCCAGACGTATTGCGTAACCGCCTAGCTGCAGGCTTGTGTGAAACCCAGTCTGCAGTGTGTCATTAGAGAGTGAACAACAGACAGCCAGCATCAGACAGTAAAGTTCGTGAATTAAAACCAGTGGCCTCGGGCATAAGATAGGCCTAGATTAAATGGGCCTATCTATTTAAACAACTTAAAAAACAAGTTCCAGCCGTAACTCATGGCCGCGCGGCCAGTCTACAAAAAATTAGTGCGAATAAAATTAAGTCGGTCGGTTTCATATTGTATAATGTGGAACCAATAAAACAGTAAAAACCTTTGAACACAAACAGTAAACGTATTAAACGAGTACCGGAGTGCGTGAGATCGAAGCAAGTATTCAACAACAGTTCGCGCAACCAACCCTAGGAGTACGCTGCGTATGGGTAACTAGAACATTTAATATGCATATTAGAACCAATGCCAAATAACTGGTGATTGTTCATTATAAAACGAAAATATAAAACACCAATACTTTGTACGATAGAGTTCTCTCAGGGGCGGAGTTTATTCAAAGACCAATGTAACAGAATGAGTGTGTGTGTGCTAATATAGAGGTTATACACTGGTTCATTTTCAATGTTTTATTTATTCAACAAGATTACTTATAATAGTAGCCAAAATAAAACTCAATAGAGATAAGAAATAATTTCAACCAGTTGTACTATCGTTGAAAGATTGTACTAACGTAAAAGAAAGGCGAATTTTTGATAAATAAAAAAAATATATATGTGTTTTAGACAGTATCAAATGTGTTTACATAAGATGTAGATTTTAACTTTGTCGATATAAGATGCTTTGCCAAAAAATGTAAGGCGATTTTAATTTGTCTTGATTTTTTTATTGGAAAAGAATAACAATACAAAACTGAAATAAGTACATATTAAAAAATTTTAATTCTCTTCAAAAAATGAGTTGCGTAAGTTTTTGCGATAACCTATAATCATATTTGCATTTTTAACGTTCGTGTTGCGGACTCTGGCCGAAGGCGGAAGGCGAAGGCGGTAGGTGGAAAATAAAATAAAAATAAATTTGTGTATTGGTATGTGAATTGAGTATCACAGTTGGCGCTACGAACGGGACTTGAATTTGAATAATTAAAATTCCACACCTACGATAAATGCAAGTTTGATTTGAGGGTTGAGTAACAATACGTAAAAAATTACGCAGCACATACAAATTAGTACATCAATGTACAGAGGTTAAGAGTTAAGTGGTAGATGTTTTTGTAAGTAAATTTAGATTAATAAATTTATAAAAATGGCAGGAAAGAATGAGAGCAATATAAATGGAACGACTAGTGTCGAAAACTATAATGAATCAAATAGTATGAGTGATTTTGAAATCCACTCGACTCCAAACGTGAGTCAGGAAAATAAAACAAAAAACAATTCAGATGAAACAAATATTACGGAGGATTCAGGGGTACAGTTAACCCCCACCTCAACAAAATGTAATAAATTAGATGATGATATAATGAGTATATTAAGAACCATATCAATGGACATTCATGAACAGAAGAACAAATTTAACGAATTAAATAATCGTTTTGACAACAACGATATAACACTGAATGAAATGAAAAGTGACTTTAATTGTAAATTTGATGTACTTAAATTTGACATTGATGAAGTAAAAACAAAATGCGAAAATAGTTGTAATGAATTGAAACGAGATATTGAGAAAATAGTAGAGTCAGTAGCAGAACAGATTAAAAGTAAAAATACAAATGATGACAATAATGTCGAAAATGAGAATATAATTAATAGTGTGGTAGTAGAGAGTAAGAACAATGATGTTGAAAATGGTAATGTGATTGAAAGGGTGGTATCAGAAAGTGATACGTTGAAAATAGATAGTGAAACAGTAAGTGAGAGTGAGAAAATGATAAGTTGTAATGAAGTAATAATTAGTGTTGTTCAATTAGAAAAAGAATGGAAAGAAAGAGTAGATGAATGTGTAGGGCAGAGGGTAAATTTTCCCCTTATTCGTGATGAACCAGAGTGTTCAAAAATGTTATTATTGGAGGGCAAGAGACCCTATTTAATGGAAGATTTGAGTTGTATCCCTTTTCTGTATAAATTAGTACCCTCTGTGTGGAATGATGTTGAAAGTAGGATATGGTGTTATGATGAGAGAGATTTAGACGGAGAGTTGTGTGTTGATAAAGAGATAGAATTATATAAACTAATGAGAGATTATAATGAGTTGAAAGAGATGCTAAATGATTTGAAGTACTTACCTGTTAAAATAGCGAGTGAAGATTATTTTGATAATACATGTTTAAATAATAATAATTTACTTTATGAAGAAAAAATAACTGACTTGATAATGAATATTACTGATGGAGACTTAACCGATGTACTTAATGTTGACTTGTTTTATGATTGTTTTGGTAAAATGAATGAATTTGGTTTTTATGGTGACGACACACAAGATTGTAATTTGTGTGTTAATGAAATTGAACAATGCTATATAAAACAAAGACTTATCTATGACGATGGAGGTTGAGCCTTAAATTCACAAATGGACAATTTTAAATAGTTTGTTTATTGGTTATGACCCAGCTGATTTTGACATTGAAGTGTGATATAACTGAATAATTATTGCTGAAGAAGTGTAAATATATGTTTAGTGAAATTAATTGTATGTATTATAAAATGTTAGAGAAACAATGTATGTATGTAGCAGAAATTGTTGTGATGATAATAATAATATTAATATTTTGCAGCTTAAATAAATAACAAAAATAATTTGGAATGAATAAATGTTAAATTGTTTGTATGAAATAACATTGCTGTTAAATGTTTCAGAGGTTACGCGGAGATATTGGTGTGTGTGTGTGTGTGTGGTGTGTATTTTGTGGTCAGGTCAATAGGTGGATAATGTATTGTAAGTATCAAGTTCATAATACTAATCAGATAGAATAAAATGCTTACAGGTGTGAAAAAATGTTGATTCAATAATGTGAATTGAGATAATAGTATTAAATAGAAATTGTAATTAAGAAAAAAAAAAAAATTTATAGTAGCTAAGTATAAATGGATTTAATGTCATTTTGTATAATTAAGGTGTTATTTTGGATGGGCAATATTGTACGGGGAATATTATTCAATTTAACTGGAGTTTATGTGTACCACTGTAAACCAATAATCAGTTGTGGGATATGGAGTGATGGAAGGCCGTTTGTTGATTTTTTAATTGAATGTTTTAAAGTCAGGCGATACTGGGTCGGGTATCTGTTCGATTTTTCGGTGTTGGGATCTCGAACAGAGAAGTCCAGTAAGATCGGATGGGTGCTGTCGCAGTCGCCAGACTAGGGGGGTAAGAACCCATGATTTCAGTAGAGTGTTCAGGGGGGTTGCGGCGCCATATCCTCACTGATCCTCTTAGGGTTTAGGCAATAAGAGTTTGAACGCTCCGGCCTTCAATCTCTTATTGGGGGGGGGTATTGTAATGGGTCGAATTAGAAGGTTTTTTATTTTATTGATTGTGGTCTCGATTTTATAAAGATTTTAAATTCACTTCATATATGTAAGCCACCCCAGTTTATTTTATATTAATTTAAATCATCATTTTAAGCACTTTCCAAATTGCCAGACTTTCACCTGTGGGGAGCCCCAATGCAACATACATATTGTTAGCCAAAACAATTGCCAGACGTATTGCGTAACCGCCTAGCTGCAGGCTTGTGTGAAACCCAGTCTGCAGTGTGTCATTAGAGAGTGAACAACAGACAGCCAGCATCAGACAGTAAAGTTCGTGAATTAAAACCAGTGGCCTCGGGCATAAGATAGGCCTAGATTAAATGGGCCTATCTATTTAAACAACTTAAAAAACAAGTTCCAGCCGTAACTCATGGCCGCGCGGCCAGTCTACAAAAAATTAGTGCGAATAAAATTAAGTCGGCCGACTTCATCATATTGTATAATGTGGAACCAATAAAACAGTAAAAACCTTTGAACACAAACAGTAAACGTATTAAACGAGTACCGGAGTGCGTGAGATCGAAGCAAGTATTCAACAACAGTTCGCGCAACCAACCCTAGGAGTACGCTGCGTATGGGTAACTAGAACATTTAATATGCATATTAGAACCAATGCCAAATAACTGGTGATTGTTCATTATAAAACGAAAATATAAAACACCAATACTTTGTACGATAGAGTTCTCTCAGGGGCGGAGTTTATTCAAAGACCAATGTAACAGAATGAGTGTGTGTGTGCTAATATAGAGGTTATACACTGGTTCATTTTCAATGTTTTATTTATTCAACAAGATTACTTATAATAGTAGCCAAAATAAAACTCAATAGAGATAAGAAATAATTTCAACCAGTTGTACTATCGTTGAAAGATTGTACTAACGTAAAAGAAAGGCGAATTTTTGATAAATAAAAACAATATATGTGTTTTAGACAGTATCAAATGTGTTTACATAAGATGTAGATTTTAACTTTGTCGATATAAGATGCTTTGCCAAAAAATGTAAGGAGATTTTAATTTGTCTTGATTTTTTTATTGGAAAAGAATAACAATACAAAACTGAAATAAGTACATATTAAAAAATTTTAATTCTCTTCAAAAAATGAGTTGCGTAAGTTTTTGCGATAACCTATATCATATTTGCATTTTTAACGTTCGTGTTGCGGACTCTGGCCGAAGGTGGAAGGCGAACCAGGTAGGTGGAAAATAAAATAAAAATAAATTTGTGTATTGGTATGTGAATTGAGTATCACAAAATTAAGAATTTCTACTAGAAATTTATTTACTACTGTAAACTAATATGCAATCAATTACTAATTTATGGTGGTAGTTAATATTGAATGTCTGAATGATTGTTTCATAACATCACATAATGGCCTTACATTATACCATATCCAGAACTGAGCTGGTTTCCCCTTAGCTGTACTGGTTTGCGTTAAAAAAGCACTGGTTTTTTTCTTAACTTCTATTACACATTTTATGTCAACAAACTACTTAACTTCAACATTTTATATGACCATCTCCTTATTACTTCTAATCCACAATTCAAAATATATTTCTGATTCCAATCAGAATTTAAATAACCGCTTCCCATTACTCTTTCACTTAAATATTTCGTTACAGCTTTACCTTACAATGCTTTATTTTTCTTATTTACTTATCACTACTAACTATACAATACAAAATATTGTTACCAAAAAATAAAAATGAAAACGACATCATTAATACAGTCAATCGAATGTATTTCATACTACTGTCATGATTACATAATCACTCTCCTCTATCTTATTATCTCTTTACTCTTCCACATCATTTTATAATATCCCCCCTAACCCTGTTACAATTTGGTAAATAACCTCATGGGTAAACCGTGCAAGTCATCTACACATTTGTATAAATGCTATACTTATGCCCCTGGCTTGTAACGGCCAGCTCCTTTCCACACACTCTATTGATTTTTATGTTGGACTGTAGCGCCCATTTGCTTCCACAAGAACTGAAATTTTTATGGTGTAAACGCTGCTTACACCGTTCTTGCTTCGGCATTATAAAAAATTCGGCATTACTGGTATATAAGATACCAGTAATCCTACTAAAATGATTCATATGCCCTTAATACGGTCTACGCTCCCATTCAATGGTAGCCACTGTTCCCTAGTTATGTTGATTCCCCTGATCCCCCCCCCCCCGTTTAACATCTAAGTTACACCAATTTCAAAGGCAACCAACTATGGTCAGTGTACAATAAGTCTGCCCATAGCTGGTTGTCAGCCAAAACCACGGTCAGGGCTCGGTGAAGCCGGAACCGCCCGAAAGTGGGGAATCGCCTCGGTCTAAAACCACATACGCATTAAATAATAAAATTATATAGAGATATTTTACAAGGTTATTTTACACATTTTTAGTATGATGAAATTTAAATTACACTTTTTAACACTGAATTAAAGCTTTATTTTTACATTTTTAAAACAAAATTTAATCCCACGTAATAAATCTGGAAATTTGTGTCCAAATTTAAGAGCTTTTCATAATATGTTCAAAGCTTGGAAACATCAACTTTTTTTGTTAATACTGTTATGACGGTCTACTGATCATCGTATGATACAGTGGAAAACAAAATACAAGACACAAATTAAGTCACTAATCACCAGCTTTAATTAAACAGTTTGTAATCAACAAGATGGTCTCTTACAACAAATAAAATAAAAAAATTGTTCACACCCAAAAATGTCAACTATTAGAGTCTCGCACAACTATAAAACACATAACACTTCGCCACAATACTTCGAACCGCACTGGAATAAATCGCCACTTAAACTGAACTGAGCACCGCTGAATGCCCATATTTATACTCCACTGAGAGTCCAAAATAATCCATAATATGCATCAACACTAGAGTGTAATAGCTTGTGGCCTTCAACACAGCGCGCACGGACTGGTGAGTCTGGAACAATCTCGTTAACGCCTGTTAAGAATCATGTACACACACACACACACACACACACACTCACACACACACCATTATAGCTGTTCCACTAGAATAACCGAGAAACATGTAGAATGTTTTGTAATGTTGTAACACTGCCCCCTCCTTAAGCCTGTTCGTCCCGAACTGGCAAACCATCTCTGAAGTAATACTTGCCCAGGCGATCTACATAGCTGGTCTACTTGCGAAAGATAATTCTCTGGCTCTTCGAAATCAGTCTCGTGTGATCAGAACATCAACTTCCCACGAATATGAGTCTTCCGCTCAACCACTAGCTTTGCTGGAATCACTCCCGTTGCATCATGTACTGATGACCTATACGCTATTAGCAGGTCCAAGTCTCATTGGTTCTCGTCCACAACTTCTTGCATGACTTCATCTTCAGTAACGTTTCCCCCAGGTGCTTCCATTTCTCATAAACAAGCAAGAGTCTTGTCTCGACACCCATAGTTGGCTTTCCAATCACTTCTTTTGTTGTTACACTTATTTGTACTTCTTCTGCTAGTTCTTCTTCCATTTCCGCTTGCAATAGGAAGGGTTCCTCTTGACCAAATCTGTTGACTTTTTACCTTTGGCCAATGTCACTTGCTTAATCGAATGGTTGGTACACCCTGTCATTTTAGCCATGCAAAGCTTTATCTTCTCTTGGCCAACCCTCAGGACATTCTCTCTTAAGTCCACAACGAATCCATACACATTCATGATGCCCATGCCAAGAATCACTTCATCGACAATGTCTGCAACGAACATTTGGTGGCTAAACTCGAGAAGACCGTGGCATACATGTACGTCTGTCTACCTTTCCTAACACCTTGATGGGGCTTCCAGTCACAGTCTGTATTGTACAAGAGCTAATTTGAGGCTGGCATTTGCTGACTAATTTGGGGCACACAATGGACACTGTTGTGCCCATGTCAACTGTAAATGATGTTGGTTCACCTTTTGCAATTCCATTAACGATCAAGTTTCCACTGGTCTTATGTAACGCAGAAACTGTGTGCTGTTCTGGGGCTTTACTTCACCAACTGGTATGATCACTCTCTTCTCTCAGTATTTTCTTCTCCCAACATTCTACCTGTAGATGACCAAGTTTCCCACAGTTGTAACACTTCGGTCTTCTGTCTTTTTCCCATTATTCAAATAGTTGTGGTGCTCTTGAACTTTGGACTGTTTGCCTGACGACATTTTTCTTTAATTTAATTAATGTAGCGAGACGTTGACTTAGCAGCTTCACACTCTAGGGCGTAAACAAGAGCTTCTGATCTATTTTTGTGTCTTGCCATTCACTTGCTGAAGTTCACAATCTCTGATGCCATCAATAAATGACTGCACTGCAAACTTCATTCAAAAATCTTCTGGTGCTTCAGGATAGGCCGATCTGATCAGTCTGTCAATACTTGCTTCAAACTCTTAAAGACTCTCCCCGGAATGCTGTCACCTTGCTTTCAAGTGAGTGCAGTACACATCTCGCAAATGTTAATCACCATAATGTAATTCTAGAGCTTTTATTAATTCGGCATAAGTGTTCTGGCTGTCAGGTGGCACTTTCTGTAGTAGCTCTGTGGCAGGTCCTTTTAAAGTGAGAATGAGTGAAACTGCCTTGCCTTTCTCTGTCCAATTATTTGCGCATGCAGCAGCTTCAAATTTGCGCAGATACATCGCCCAGTGACTGCTTCCATCAAAGGTTAAAGCTTTGACATAAACTGCTCCAGCTGCAGGTGAAGTGACTGTCACTCTTGTCTTTTCTGTCTTTATCATTGGTACAGTCTGTTCAGAAATTTGTTTTATTTGTATCTTCATGAACTGCTCGACTTCATTTTTAATCTGTTCTTTTATATTTGCAATTGAGTCTTCTACTGCAGATATTTTTGTTGACACAGCTTCTTTCACACTCAAGACAGATTTTTCTACTTCAGCTATTTATTTGACATGGATTCTTCTACGTCAGATATTCTGGTAATTTGGTTATTAAGCTCACACCGAAGTTCACCTACGTCACCATGTAGGAGACTCAATTCTGCAGTATTATGTTCTTGCATCTGCTACTGCTCTTGAATTAACGCTTTGATGCCGCTTGCTTCACATTTATGTTCCTCTGCTTCCTGCTTACTTCATTCCTGTTTCTTCCCTTTTGTTGGATCCTTTAGAATAGCCAAGAAACACGTAGAATGTTCTGTAATGTCGTAACGATACTTTCAAAGACTAATAAAAAGTGGACTTATTTGAAATGTAGCAATGAAGAATATCTTGCAAGCCACCACTCTTTACTGGCAAGGAAACCACCATCTGGCTGAAAATAGGTACTGGGCATAGTAGTGGCAGCTTAATAGGTACTGCAAAGTTGCAGAACCACCAGTAATTTCAAACAAAACGTAAATACTTATATTTACATATTTATTATTCATGCATTTAATTGCTTTTGAATTAATTGTATTTTAATCATTGTATAAAAAAATGTTCATTAATTGAATGAGATTTACAGTCTGCATGACCAACATATTAACTGTACTGCCAGTCCCAATATGTGAACGAGCCTTGCCTATCTGTTACAGTCAATTTGAAAACAGCAAGCCATATATTTTGTGTGCTCAGAAGAGAGCAATGAAGCTGTCTTAACATGGAAGCTCCTGTGAAGAAATGTTCTGGAATTAAATGTCCACAATTGGATCTCCACGTGGGCACTATCTTAGTAGAATTCCATATGGAAAGGTAGTGTTTAGTACAGTAAGAAACCTGCTGGTTATAAGAAATATGTGAAGTTACGGAAGAGATGTGCAATGAGTTTTATATGGGGAATTGTAATTTATTCCTCACAGACGTGGATGATTAGACACTGTGAAAAGAAGTTTCTGGAAAACTCTGAAACATGGTTGTGGCAAAAATAGAAAAGATTAGCTGGAAAGAAAAAGTAACAAATGAAGAAGCACTTAAGAGAATGAATGAAGATGGAAGTATCATAAGAGCTACAAGAAAGAATAAAGCAAACTGGATTGGTCACAAACTGTCTACAGAAATCATTAACTGAGAGAAACATAGAAGGTACAAGAGGATAAGGAAGGAGAATATATGGCATGTTAGTAGATTTGATGACGTGGAGAAATTATGAACAACTGAAGAGAGCAGCATAGGATAAAACAACATGAAGAGTACATATCAGCTGAATCTGTAGTTCGGAAACCTGCTGTACGACAGATTCAACACTGATGATGAGAGTAACAAACAAAGCTATTGTGTTTCATGTTACTGAGTTTAGGAACAACTACAATCAAACCTTATTATCTATAGACATTTTAAATCATTCTTCATAAAAAATATATAATCCTATTCTACTGAAAAACAACAAGTCAGACTATGTTAGTCATCATTTGGAATTACAGAATCTTATTCAATACCCAAAGCTGCACAAAGTACCTGTTCCAGATTTGGTCCAGTCTCCATTTCATTGGAATCTTCTTCTTGCTTTATATAAACTGCCAAAATCTACAAGAAATAAACACACTATTGTCAATAAAGGTTACAAATTATAGGTCAATACAGTAATTATATTCATTTGAAAAATATAAAACCTCTCTTGTAATGGTACATAACCCTAGGGCACTGTAAGTTTGAAATCCTGTGTTAATAACTTTTTATATTTTATATATTTATATAAATATAAATCCTGTATTTATAACTGTATAAATATTTATAACTTTAAAAGAAAATGTTATTAAATAATATAAAAAAGATGGCAAATAAAATTTAGAGGGAGGCAAATGGGAGGGAGAGAGGGGGAAGAGAGAGGGAGGGTGGGGAGAGAGAGAGAGAGAGAGAGAGAGAGAGAGAGAGAGAGAGAGAGAGAGAGAGAGAGAGAGAGAGAGAGAGAGAGAGACTGCGACAATCTTAGCCTACATAAATGATACTAACACTGAAACTGCTTATTCTGAACTGCTTGGTAAGATATATGAAGTTCTCTAGTCATGATCCAGACAAGCTTAGACATCACAAACACTGAAAACATGCTCTTATGTTTTCTGAAACAATTTACCCAACACATAATAAATGCTGCTTACAAAAATTTATCAGCCTTGCCTGATGTCTTAAATAACAAATCATATGCAGGATATGTTTACAGGAATCCTTATGTCAACAAGACCAAAATTAACTGCAGCAAGTTTTTCAATAATTTTGCCAATAACGGCAAATGCTGATTTAATCTGGAACTGATTATACACTGATGGGATGGAAATGTATATTACATGAGAAGCTGTAGGTTAGAATGATGCAAAATGTGAACAGAGATTGCTGCAGTGGCATGGCGTCCATGTAACCGCGGTTGCTGGCTGCAATGGAAATAAATGTAATTACACTACACTCTCATTTATCCAGCCTTCGATTATCCAGAATTCTGGCTTCTCCGGTATAAGTTTTCAAAATATTACCACCTCTGTGGTTGCGATGTTTGGTGCAGGCAGCCAGTGTTACAGTTCTAAGAACTCATTATTACATCAGGCTTCCGAATTCCGCCTGCGCCAACTTTACGGTGTAATCTTACTGCGGACTGTAGCAAGCATGAGCTCGTGTTGAGTGACAGGCAAGATTGTAACACAGAGTGACTCATGCATTGGCATGCCGGAAGACATCGTTTTGTGGCCAGTTACATATTCAAGTGCAGTAACGGCAACCTACTGATACTGTTCAGGGCTTCATTGTGTGTGCGGGGTGCATGCAGTCGTATTTTTACTTTTTAGTTCTAAAACATTTCGTACTGTTATAAGTGTTCGAAGTCTGTATACATAAGTATTCGTGTACTGATCTGTTTACGGCATTTGTCTCATTAAAAAATGTCGTGTAAAAGAAAGAAGAATGTCGTTATGATTCAAAAGAAGCTGGATGCCATATATAGACTTGGCAAAGGTGAAACACTAAATAATATTGCTAAGGATTATGGAGTAGGGACTTCCACTGTGGGCGACTGGAAAAAAAACAGGGCTCATATAGAAAACGTTTGTGTAAAGATGGTTACCAAGGACAGTTTAGGAGAAAGGAGTACAGTTCGGAAATCAAAAAATGAGGCATTTGACAATGCACTTTTTTATGGTTCTGCCAAGAAAGAGACCATGGTGTCCCTATATCAGGCCCTATATTGCAAGAAAAGGCATTCAATTTAAACATGAAAATGGGTGGGGATCCAACATTTATGGTTAGCAGTGGGTGGCTTACGCGGTGGAAGGAACGTCATGGAATTTGGCAGCTCATTGTGACAGGTGAGATCTTATCTGCAGATGTCAAAGCCAGTGCGATGTATAAAATTAGCTTTGAGAAATTTGTTTCAGACGAAAATCTGTCACCATCCCAAGTTTATAATGCTGACAAAACAGGGTTGTTTTATAAAATGATGCCAAAAACATCCTTGGCATCTAAACTAAATGAGAAAGCTAAAGGCCACAAAAAAAGTAAAGATTGTGTGACATTGTTTTGTTTCAAATGCCACAGGTGAACATAAACTGCCGCTGATGTTGATGGGCAAATCTACAAAGCCAAGGGCTTTGAAAAATATAAGTGTTAACTGTTTACCGTTACTGTACAGATCCAAAAAAAAAGCCTGGATATCTGTGGATTTATTTAAAAATTGGTTTTTCCACAACTTCGTACCTAATGTCAAAAAATATCTGACAGAAAAGGGACTGCGATGTTATTGACTGACAATGCTACTACACATTCTGTAGAGAACGAGATGAGGAGTGGTGACATTTTTGTTAAATTCCTTCTCCCTAATGTGACTTTCCTAATCCAACCATTGGACCAGGGTTCGCTTGAGGCTTTAAAACGGCGATATCATAAAGGTCTTTTGAGTAAAATAGTAGAAGATAATGAGGAGAAAAAAGAAGATATGACCATTTTGAAGAAAATTAACATAAAAGATGTAATTAATATGTCAGCTGCAGCGTGGGAAGATGTTTCTCAAAAAAACATTATGAAATTCTTGGAAAAAGCTGTGGCCACAAATGGCAAAAAATTGCGACGCTGAAACTACAGAAAGTGCCAAAAATGATAATCTTTCTGGGAATAAAGAGATTATTGAATTGTTAAAAGATATTGAAGGTTGTGAAAATGTTCAAGAGGAAGAAGTATCCGAGTAGGTAAATGTAGGCGTAGACCAATATGATACCGGGTATCAATTCCTTTCTGAGGACAAGATCATCGCTGAGTGTTCTACTAAAAAAATGAAACAACGAAGATTCAAGTTCCGATGAAGATGATGATGATGATGATAATAATAATGCGGACGATGTAGCAATGGCAATCAACCATTCAGAGGCTACTTCAATGCTGGGCAAATTGTTAAATTATTTTGAGCGCCAAAGTGAGACAAACCCAGCAGAACTGTTACTTCTAAAAAGACTCCATGACCGTACAGCTAAGACGAGAGAAACATCGCTAAAGCAGAAAAAAATAATGGACTTTTTTAAAAAGTAAAGACTTTGACCATTCATGTATGTGTGTTTACTACTGTTTTTTCTTGCTGAATTAAACTTGTTAATTTTTCAAAATGCTACTACTGTACTGTACTGAATTTAATATAATGTATGTATAATGTCTAATGCTAAATACATTTTTTCTTGTTCATACAGTATAACATTCTGAAAGAGATTTTGTTTTTCCTTAAGATTTACTCGTAAGATACAGTACAGTAGGCTATTACAGTTTGAATAAAATCTTCAAAATAAAAACTGCAACTTTTCTGTATAGCGGTACGTAAACATTGCTAATACCACCATTTTTGCCATTAGTTTGGTTTATTCGGAATTTTGTTTAACATGAGGACTGAGTTGCTTTCTTAAAGATTGAAGTTGACATATGATAATATAATGAAAATGTAACATAACAGATAAACACTTTGGAACACATAATAAGTGCTACACTTTTTTACCTCAACATGTATTACCTCAACGTTTTTCTTTTTTCTACAAATTGCTGTTTAGATGTAATGATGAATCATCTAATTCACTTAAATCAAGAAACTACTTAGAGTTGTCAAATTTACTTGCTGAAGTAAATTATTAATGATAAACTGTATCATCACTTACAAACTGCAACAGTTTTTTCTGTTACATCTGATGTCATTCAGAATGACACCATGGAGTGCATATCCTGTTTCCTCATGAACAAAATTAAAGGAGTGAATTGTTCCAATTTTGTTGCTTAGGTTATGGGTGAAACAACTGATGTTTTGAATAAATCCCAACTTTCAACAATTTCCTATTATGTAAATTGAGGAGAGATTTAGGATTTTCAGATGTCAGTAGCCAGTGTACAGCTGCTCGGCTATTTCTTATTCTACTTGAATCTGTAAACCAGATCCAGTGCAGTGAAAAGCTAGTCTCACAGTCATACAATGGCGCACCAGTGACGTCTGGTGCAATTAGTCGTCTTCAGACTCTCGTGAAAGATAAATATTGTTTGTTCATTACTTTGTTCACAGACTTCATTTAGTTTTGGAAAATATCTGTTGAATGTATAAGAAAGAAAAATTTTTTCAGACGGTGTCAGGGTTCTCATTGTTTTTCATAACATCTTCCAATAGAACTAATGCCTTTGATCACAAAGTTGAAAACGTCTTCCAACAACATGTTATACTAAATGGGACTACTAAAGCAGGATGATGACATCATTTTTAATTATAAACCTGAACTGTCCAGACTCCAGACTTTCAAGTCAATGGGAGGAAACGGTGAAGAGGTGGCATCCCGAAACATGAGCTTGTGCAGTTGGTTATTATCAGAAACTTGCAACAGCTTTGAATGCAATTTTTACTTGAAATGTTTTCTGCTAAATTTCAAAAATCTGATACTTTGTTCAATATTTTACAGCAAAAAATAGCAGATTTAGGCAGCTGAAAAATGAAAATCTGTGAATTTTAAAGCAATGTATCATATATTTACATGATAGTTTTGAAGAAGTTTAGCAAAAGGTAAAAACTTTAAATTTACCAGAGGAAGTACCACATTCAAAAATACTCCAAGTAAATGAAACTGGTTGTTATGCTGATGAAACAGCTTCTTATAGACAGCTTTTCTTTGAAGTAATTGAAACTCTGAAAGGCCAAATTGCTGTTAAATTTTCAGATACTGATAAACTAGAATTTCTTGCTTTACTAAGAGTGCAAAAAAACGCTAACTTTTAAAAATCAATTTCCAGACAAAACATTTCAAGTGTTAAGTAGATTATTGTATTTCAAAACTTGGCAGATTATTTAATATTAAGACCCATTTAAAAATTAAAAAATGAGGTTTTCATCTATATGGTTCTGACAAATTTAGAGACAAGTCAGTAAATGATGTAAAACTACATCTACATGCCAGTGGACTCACTCAAGCATTATAGCAAACTACAAAACTGTAGCCTTCATACTTATAATTCCTGTTACAAGTGCTTCTGCAGAATGGTCATTTTCAGCTCTACAGCGTATACATACATACCAGCAGAATACAGGCTGGCAGGCAGGGAGGGAGGGAGGGAGAGGGAGAGGGAGAGGGAGAGGGAGAGAGGGAGAGGGAGAGGGAGAGGGAGAGGGAGAGAGGGAGAGGGAGAGGGAGAGGGAGAGGGAGAGGGAGAGGGAGAGGGAGAGAGAGAGAGAGAGAGAGAGAGAGAGAGAGAGAGAGAGAGAGAGAGAGAGAGAGAGAGAGAGTGTTGCTGGTGGCGCCACCAGTGGTGGCGTGATCTTTTGTTCCTGCCACCAAGAAAGCGATCAAGAGAGCTTCAGTCTTGAAACTCCAATGGAGTTGGAAGAAATAGCAGCCTCAATCTTTTTGTATACTTACATAAAGTCGCGAAAACAGCGCAAGAAAAAAAGACGTTTTTGGGTTCACCCACTTTTACAGGACCGATCATCCAAAGGGATATTTTGCCTTTTGTTCAATGATCTTCGAAAACACGAGGAAAAGTTTTTTAACTTCACAAGAATGTCTATAGCATCTTCTGACGAACCGGTTCTCCATTTAAAGGATGGTCTGCGTGGTATGGACACCAACATGAGAGACAGCGTTTCACCAGAGGAAAAGCTTTTGGTTACATTAAGGTAAGAAATAGTGTTAAGTAGGCTACAGTGGAAACAATTTTTATTAAATAGCCTACTTACGAACAGTACAGTATGTGCTTTTTTTACAAAAGGCTATTACAAAAAAAAAAATAACACGAACACAAAGATTACAAAAATATTATAAAAACAAAAGAACACGCACATCTTTCAAAAAATAATACATACACTCTAAATCAAAATACACTCTCTTATTTTTTTATTGTGAAAACATTTTGGTTACATTTTTTGGCGTGAATGAATATTAACGATGTAAATAAAATGGTGATTACGAAAAAAGATCATCAATTTCATGCTGAGAGTAGCTGCTGGCAGTAGAACTTTGTGAAGGCGATGTGACTGATAACAGTTGTGAATTAGTTGTAGTCGGTCGTGGAAACAGTGGAGGTTGTAGTTCCGTCAAATGAGTGTTATCATTGTGATGCTGACTGCAGAGGGGGAGGGGATATTGATGGAAAAGTTCTGGTCGGCTCGACTGCTGAGTTTGGTGTTGGAAGAAAGAAAGATGTTGGTGTTTTGTCGCATTATCAATAACTTGCACTATTTGCATGTGAACTGAATAACGCAAGTGTTCGGGAATTTTTTGCATTCCACTGACCAACGACAGTAAGAACAGTCGATCATCATCCTTCTCCAGTGATATTTTCTTTCTTCTCTAGAACGAATGCCATCACGCAGTATACTCACAAACTGTTGTACATCACTTGAAGTGTCTTCATTTTCACCTCTATTTTTCTTGCATCTCCTCCGCTCCGAGCTATGCGCACTAGAATTTGAAGGGCCTTCTTCAGCACCGTGTGCTGTTTCGTCAACTGAAATTTCTTCCATGTTATCAGAACAGTTTTTAGGCTTCACAACCCTTTGTAGGAAGGACAGTTGGTTGTAAAACGTATAAGGTGTTTTTCTTGAACTTGCAGACCCGCACTTGATATTCGCCATTCTTTGACGCTCTCTGTTGTAGCAGTCTCTAAGGCTTTTCCATTTCCGCTGTAACAGTTTTCCTGTAATAGAGAAAAATGCCCACTTACACAGCAAAAATGGTCAGCAAGTGTACAGTACAGTTAAGGGCATTCATGAGTCAGAAACTTGGAGGTGGGGGAGAATGCTGATTTTTGTCTTAGTAGAGAATTTTAAATCTGCTCTCAAACTTCTGTCGACAAAAAATATGTTTGTTGTTTGTAGCTAAAGTTTAAAAGAAGTATACATAAAATAACAAAGACTTTTTTGCTTTAACATGAAATGTTGTATAATATTTTATGTTACATATTAATGCTTTAATAAAAATAACTGATATAGGCTTATAATTAATTAAATATAACATGTACGAGTATCAAGTTAAAAATCATTGCTAATTGTTCGTTTTCTGTTTTACTGTACAGGTATTTTGCAAGTGCTCACACGATGACTGATCTGCATATTTACAACCGGCTCGGACTATCAACTATGAGCGACATCATAAAGCCTAGTCCACACCAGTAGACCACGTTGCGCAACGTGTTGCGCAACGGTCTCGAGACGGTCTAAACTTTAGACATAGACATGGTCTATAGACGACAATCTTGGTCTCGTCTAGCGTCCACACTACTATGTGAATTTTGTTAGTCTCGTCTAAGCACACCACCATGGAGGACATTGCTTTGTGTGGAATGAGTGCCTGTTTGGCTATTATTACGAATGAAAGATCGCGAAAACGTAAACGTTGGTGGACGCGCGAAGTACTCACAGAAGGACCAAGGTTCGGTACCACATTATTAAATAAATTAAAAATGGAAGACGCCATGGGATTTCGGAATTTCACCCGCCTGACGCCTACTGATTTCGAAGAATTACTTCTGATGGTTGGAGGGAAAATTTCGAAGCAAGATACAAAATTTAGGGAAACCATTACAGCTTCTCTTCGACTGGCAGTCACACTGCGTTTTCTAGCAAGTGGAGACTCATTCACGAGCCTCATGTACACCTTCAGAATATCCAAACAGGCAATATCGAAAATAGTACCAGAAGTTTGTGAAGCAATTATCTCTTCATTGAAACAACAGATAAAGGTATGTATAAAAAATTAATATTATTTTTAATAAACAATTTTATATTTAACATTTTTTACAAAACTAAATTTTTTTACAATTTTTTACAATTTTTTGTGCAATTTATTTTTTACAATAAGAAACAAATGAGACTTTATAAATTTATTTAACAAATGAAATTGATAAATTGGTATGATTTTTTTTTACAAAATTACAAATGCGTCATCCCCTGACTCCAATTGTTGTATTTGAACCTCTCCGATTTCATAAATACCAGTAGGTGCAGAGGGATTTGAGCTATAACTTTCTTCCGAAACGTGATATGTTGATGCGACGGAAGAAGTGGATGGTGGACGTGGCATCTGAATGGGCGGGATTTCCGAAGCTAAGAAACCCATGTCCAATTTAAATAAGACGTCGTTTATGTTACGCTGTGCCAAAGCAATTTCCATTCTACTTTTGTTACAGTTCCTCAATTTATTCGCTACATATTCCCCGAATACTGCGTACTCATCTCTGGAACTCACCACTTGAGTTAAGGATTTCAAGCAGTTGACTGCTTGTTGGGCAGCGGAGTCCTCGTTCTTGCGGACGCGTTTAGGAGCGCGTCCTGGGGGTTTGAATGGTGGGCTGTTGTCCTCACATTCCACATGCACGGTTTCATTCTCTTCCTCGTGATCGCCTGTATCTAGCAAACTATCCTGAAACACAAAGAAACTCTTTAAAAATATGTCTTCAAGACGTTAACAGAATTGTTTCTTTAATAAAAATTACTATTATTATCTTTATCGTTTTCTCAGATTTCACCAAAAGATAATGCACCACTCAGATCGACTTCATTTCGCTTGAAATGAATAATTAAAGTGGAGTTTTTCAAAAATATTCAAGGAACACGAACATCGTCTCCAGCTTTAGTTATATAGCTTTCCTATTTCATTGGCAGTAAAAGCCTAACATAAGGTCAACATCTAAACAAATAATTTTAACTAGCACAAAATTTTTTAAAATATTGATCGCATTACCGATTTAATATTTTTACTTTATTTATACACACACATATATATTCATAATTTGTGATTACCTATTTCTTCGTTTCAGAGACCGACTTCCGAAGCTGAATGGAAAGCTATTTCTCAGGAGTTTCTGAGTAGATGGAATTTTCCACACTGCATAGGCAGCATTGATGGTAAACACGTTCAGATGGTGGCCCCAGAACACAGCGGGAGCTTGTATTTTAACTATAAAGGTACTTTCAGCATTGTGTTCCTTGGCGTTGCAGACGCCAACTACAACTTATTGTACGCCGATGTTGGATGCCAAGGGCGTATTTCTGATGGGGGCGTTTTCAAGTTCACTTCACTATACAAGGATTTAGAAAACAATACCGCACACGTACCTGTAAGTGAGGCATTACCAGGAAGAACAGAACCTGTACCATATGTTTTTGTGGCAGATGATGCTTTTGCTATGTCTAATTATTTGATGAAGCCGTACCCTGGTCGTATATTGGACATTCCGAAGAGAGTCTACAACTATAGGCTAAGCAGGGCTCGAAGAATAATTGAAAATGTTTTCGGTATTATGTCGTCCAAATTTCGGGTGTTTCTTAAACCGATAGCTTTACAGCCAGATAAAGTGGAGTCTGTCGTGTTGGCTTGTGCCTACCTACACAATTTTTTACGTAGGAATTCAGCGTCAAGATATGCCTACACCCCACCAGGAAGTTTGGACTCGTACGATGGCGATGGAAATGTAATTGAAGGATTTTGGAGAAGAGAAATCAACGAAGAGAATCGTTTGGTTGATCTGCGCAACGCTCCTCGAAAATGTTCATCTAACTTGCATAAAATTCGTGATGAATTTCGAGATTACTTTGTTTCACAAGAGGGAGTGGTATCTTGGCAATACGATTCAATAAAGTAATTTACTTGATCACTTTTTGTTAGTAGAACCAATTTAATTAAAACTAAAGAATTAAGGTTGATTTAAATCAAATTAATAAAGGATAAATGTATTTTAATAAAGAGTTTCATAGAGTTATTTGTACTTACTTCAATTTCGTTGTTCCCACTGTCCGTGTTATCTGTGTTGCGGCTGCCCTTTGATTCGTTTGCCGGTAGTAAAAATAATAAATAGTCGTAAGCGAACCATGAAGACTTCTTCGGAGACGACCCACTTGACGGAGTGATTTTTTTCCGCTCCCTGTTGAATGAAGTTTTCAGATTATGAATTTTTTTCTCTATTTCCTCCACGGAAACTTGGTGGTTTGCAGCCAGGAGTTCCATAGCTGCTCTTCTTTTAGCCCGGTTTTTGTAATCGGGACTTGTCACATCCCACAAACATTTTTCATTATGGTAATCTTCGATTAATTTTAATACGTTTTCATTTAACCACATGTTGCACGTGATGTAAACAAACTAAAGTAGGGGGGTAAACGGCGCGGGGGAAGGAGTGGGGCAGGTCTCGTCTCGTCTCTAGACAAACGTCCACACCATCGATATGTTGCGCAACATGTCTAACCGTTGCATCAGGTCTCCCATTCCGATCGGGAGACTTTAGACCGGCGATTTTTGGTCTCGCAACGGCCCCCGTAGACCAAGTTGGTCTATTTAGGCAGTCTACCGAGACATCCTGAGACAACCTTGACACGTCTCTGAGACCTCGGTTGCGCAACAAGTCTACTAGTGTGGACGAGGCCTAAGACTAGTTTGTAGAGAAATATGGAAAATTTTGAAAAACGTATATGTCTGCCTATACCAGATGTAGAAAAGTGGAAATCCATTGCTGACGGTTTTAAAGTTCACGCTAACTTTCCAAACTGTGTAGGCTCGTTGGATGGGAAACACATTCGAGAAATTAAACCACAGCATAGTGGTTCTATGTTTTACAATTACAAACACTTTTTTTCAATTGTACTGTTAGCCATGTGTGATTCAAATTATTTATTTTCTTTTGTTGATATCGGCGCGTATGGTAAAGAAAGCGATTCAGCAATTTTCAGAAACAGTGCGCTATTTCAGGCTATAAAAAATAACAATTTAAACTTGCCAGCTGCAACACCTGTCAGTGTATCTGTCCCTGAAGCTTTGCCATATGTCATTGTGGCCGATGAGGCACTTGCATTGTCGGACCATGTTATGCGGCCCTTTGGCAAGAGGTCTTTAACAACAAAACAAAAAATATATAACTATCACCATTCTCGTGCTCGTCAGTTCATAGAATGTGCTTTTGGCATCCTGAGTAACAAGTGGCGAATATTTCACCGGCCTCTGAACGTTGACATCGCCTTGGCGGAAGACATAGTTAAGGCATGCAGTATTTTACACAATTATGTAAGGACAAGGGACGGCTACAACTTTGACGAAACTCTAAACATCTGTGGACTGAGAGAACTCGAAATTGATTTGGCAAGCAAAGGCTCAAGTGCTGCTTACTCGATAAGGGATAAATTCGCTGAATATTTTGTGAGTAAGGAAGGTGAACTACCATGGCAACATCGCTTTATATGATATTTAAAACCACTACACTTTCTCATATTATAGTAGCTGCTTTTTTTCTCATCATAATATATTGTGCTGATAACTGTAGTTCAAGCTGAATAGTTAATAAAAAAGTGTGTTATTAATAACAAAGTGTTGTGGTGCTCTTATTGTGTCATTTTGTATCCCAATTTCTTTACATAGCACAAATAAAAATTTACATAGGCTTTCTTTTAAATGATTCGTCCTAACAAACCTGGTTACTGTCTCAGTCGATTTAAGATTACAAACTACGTGGAAATTTACTAAAAACAAGATTATTTTAGAAAACCTAATAATACGAGAATTTTTGGGAAACAGAGCAAGCATAACAAAAGTATGATTACTTACCATATTCATTTTTTTCATGGTCGGAAGCATCTTCTTTGTCCATGAAGGTTGTCACCAACTCCTCCCAATTCTTCCTTTTTAAATCCCTATTGGCGTAATCGTTTGATGTCAAATCCCACAGCGCTGGTCTTGATTGTATTTCAAATATAAATTTTTCTGTGTCAAACGTCTCATGAGTTCTCAGAATCGGAACAACGTCCTCACCTTCCATTGTTAAATATTTGAGACAAACAACAAACGACAGTGACAGACAACGCTTCTCAAGGAACTGCAAATGGCAATTGACTGTTGACTTGGTGGCGACGTCTGGTCGCGCCTCGTGTGAAGGAGCTGGTAAGATAGAGGGAAACGACTTGGTGGCGCCGCCAACCTGGTGGCCTGAAAAATTGCAGCATGTCGACCGCCAGTCGGTTGGTGGCGCTGCCAAAACTGGTGGCGCGGCCTCGTGTGAAAGAGCTCATTTGAACTTATGTGTTCACATGGTGGCGCGGCCATGGTGGTACCACCATGGTGGCCTCATGTGAAGGCGCCCTTAGATATCTTCCTCATAGGTTGGCTGCACTGAAAATGGACAGGTTCACATCTCACAGTGACTCTGTCCACTTCAGCATTCCCCCCCATCTTTCGCATACTGATACCTTTAGTTTTCAATTTTCCTGTACATACTATGTGTTTGAAATTGACAACAAACTATTTTTATTATGTTACCTTGTTATCAGCTGCCACTTCCTCCATTTTCCTTTTAGTAATTTAATTAGTCTTGTTGACCCCTGAAACAAATGGCAATAAAGTAACGATTTTATGAGTTTTTCAACTGGCACTAGACATCAGTGAATTAATTTATAAACGAAATTTTTCCACCTACTCAGGATACTGGTGACCACCATCAGCCATAAACTAACATTTAAATATAAACAATACAAATAACGTAAACAGTACTTATCTATTAAGCGGCAGAAAAGTAAAACATAACAACAACAATACAGATTAACTTCTTGTACAGTAGATAAACCAGTAAAACCGAATCACAGTTCACAACAAACAACAGCTGAGTAGTACTATGGACTTTTTTGACAGGGTTGTGCAATGTGGGTAAGTCACTTTACTTAATTATATATAATACCCTAGTATAATAATTAATATTTTGTGATTACAAAACAAGTGGGTAAGTCACTTTACTTAATTATATATAATACCCTAGTATAATAATTAATATTTTGTGATTACAAAACCACATAAAGATAATAATAAATTAACATCACACCATCATTGATTCCTACTGTTCATAAACTTTCTTTTTAAAAATATGGTAAATATTTACCTGTGCTACACCATACAATCTTGAAGTGAAATATATTTTTTTTTATTCTTCTATGTTATATAAACACGCGAAAATTAATTTTAAACGGGGGTCGAAGCTATTTACGAAGAAAAAAAATAAAATAAATACTCCCATAAGGATGCATGCAAAAGTGAATGATCCCCATATTGACTGTGTAGACGGTGAGCCGAATTTGACTGGAAATCATGTTGATGCGTTTCCAAAACAAAATTTACATGATTCTTACATGTTCAAAATTGCGTTGAGCCCAAACGGCGGTTTAAAGCTTTGCGTTGAGCCCACCGCGAGTTTATTATTAGTAACCTCGGAGGCGCCGTAGACTAAAGCATGTGCGGTGAGCCGGCTACCCAAAATCACTCTCAGCGGTGGATACTGTAGGAAACTGATGAGTCGGCCACCCACGAGTCTGAAATGTAATGCTTTGCGTTGTAGGCAATTGAATTACGTTAAGGCAAAATGTAGTGGTGATCCCACTAACTACTCAGTTAATATGGCGTCTGGTGTAGCACAGGTAAATATTTACCAAAAATATAACTCATCGTTATCATGTTAGTCACAATTATATACGCTTTCTTATGCAAACTGGTAACTAATCTTATTAGTTTCCTTTAATAAAATGGTGAATTAATTATTAAGATTATAACTTGCAGAACCTTTATTCAGTTATGAATACGATAATATTATGACTGCAAGAATTTATAAAACAAAAACCGGTAAACCAACGATAGATAATTGATTCCTAATTTAGATTCAGAACATGCATGATGCAACAGACAGTTTTGTTACGGTATTTTAGCCTACTTTTGTTGTTACATTCAGGAGATGAATTATGTTATTATTGTATTTGTGTGAAAAGTACCATTTAAAAAATTCAGCAATTTAATTTAATTAAAAACATAAGACGTGTTGTCAATTGAGGTTATGACGCTACTCTTCTGGGATACTAGTGTTGCAAGTTGTATTAGTTGTGTCATGCAAAACTCGGACTAGATGTGAGCGATACTTATGCATATAACTGGTTATAAAATAGTTTGTTGATGATTGCAATCGTGTTTCATTGTCATATATTTATTAACAATTTTTCTAGCAATAACTCCGATGTGTGCCTGTAACGCCAAAAGTTGGCGTTGTTAGGTTAACATATAAACGAGTAACCTTGATATAAACTAAAATTATACATAGAAACAAATACCTACGCCACACCATACAATCGCGAAGTGAAATATTTTTTTTCTATTCTTGTATGTTATATAAACAAGTGAAAAATAGTTTTAAACTGCGGTCGAAGCTATTTACGATGAAAAAAAAATAAGTTACTCCCATAAGCACGCATTCCCAACCCAGTTTTATCAAATACTCAAATGCTCAGCCTAAATGTTGTATATTTATCCCAACCCACTTTTGCCAACATCATGCTTTAACCTTCGGTGTCTACTACGGGGTTTAACTATATGCAACTCGTTTCTGGCATCCGTGTCAACGCTTTAATGTCGCAACGGAAACGCGCGGGACCCCTTCCCGCGCGCGTACTGTGATTCGGCGGGAACGGCCCTCTTCTTATTATTGCTTCCTTTTTACATCCATTTATGTCTATTTCAGTACTTTGCAACCTATAAATATTGAAGATTACCCTTCTAACTTTCCAGTAAAGTCCTGACTTCCTCATAGTTTGAAACAACAGCTTCCAATCAACATTGTCGAACGCCTTCTCGAGATCCACAAATACTAAATAGGTTTTCCTATTCACTTCAATTCTCCTCTCCAAGATCTGCCACAGAGCCAAGATTGCTTCTCTGGTTCCTCTACCTGCTCTAAATCCAAACTGATCCTCCTCCAAAATGTGATCAATCTTTCCTGCCAGTCTGTTCTTCACTATGTTCAGCAAAATCTTAGCAGCATGAGATATTAAGGCTATCGTTCTATAATTAGCACAGTCGTCTACTTTACCTTTCTTTGGTATTGTGATTGTTCTACTTTTAATGAAATCAACTGGCAATACTCCCTCTTCATAGCACCCAGTAATTATTCGAAATAGCTGGTCTTTCGTTCTCTCCCCTACATTTTTCAAAAGCTCCGCTGGTAGACTGTCAGGCCCTGTCGCTTTTTTCATACTCAGACCTTTAAGGGCATAATCAAATTCCACCCTGCTAATTGGCGGTCCTACCATATCTCTATCTACAGCATTCTCATTTTCTAGAAACTCCTGCATGACTACCACAGCTTCTCCATCATATAGTTCCTCTATATAGGCCTACTCCTTCCAACGCTCGCTGACCTTATCATTTTCGAAAAGTATTTTACCATTTTTATCCTTAACAACATTACTTCGAGTCTTATGCTTCAACTGTAACGATTTTATCCTTAAATATGCCCTATCACATTTTCCTCTACTGAAATCATCTTCTATTTCAAGACTTAGTTGTTTCATCTAATTTTCTTTTTCAATGCGACACATAGAGGTAATCTGATTTTTTATTCTCTTGTACTCCTGATAATCCTTATTTCTCAGCTTATTACGCCTCTTTATTAGATCCAATATTTCCTGTGTCATCCACGGTTTCCGTGGTTCTAACTTTCTCTTCCCTAGAACACGCTGTGCTGTTGCAATTATCCCATCTCTTACTTCCTCCCAACTTGGCCTTCCTTCCAGCAACATGTCTGTCTCCTCTTCCAATTCTTTGACTATTTTGTCATCGGTGAGTTTTTCTAAGCACCAGTTCTTTTGTTTAGATTTCCTGATTTTCCTAAATTTAATATTGCACTTGGCCATAACGGGAATATGGTCACTATCTATATCCATACCACGATATGAATGACTAGATTTGACTTGGTTCTTATATCTTTGTCTGACTAGAATATAATCGATCTGATGCCTCCTAACATCCCCTGGTGCTTTCCAAGTGTATCGTCATCTTTTGGGGACTTCAAAACATGTGTTTGTGACGATCATCTCATACTGCTCACAAAATTCAAGTAACCTTTCCCCTCGTGCATTGATGTTCCCCAAACCAAACTTCCCGGCACATTTTTGACTACTGTTAACACCAATAGATGCATTAAAGTCGCCCATTATAACTACATTATCGTCATTCTTTATTATCTTGAGCAACTCTTCAATCTGTTCATACATTAATTCTATATCTTCATCGTTACTACTTGTTGTTGGAAAGTACACCATAATTATACACAAATCAACTGGCTCTGCCCTAAGTTTTATCATCAGTAATCTATTACTACTGTGGCATGTATTCAAGACACTACTCTTCCATTCACCTCTTAAGAACAATGCTACTCCATTTCTTCCTGGTTCTTCTTTTCCACTGTAAATAATTCTGAAATCACCTGATACGAAATCACCACATCCTGCCCATTTTGTCTCGCAGACACCTAATATATTAAGCTCTGCCTTTAACATAGAATGCTTTACCTCTTCCATTTTACCAGGCTTCAGTAATGTTCTAACATTCCAAGTGCCGATTTTGCATCCATTTTTTCGTTTGTAGACAATAGGATTTACTTCTTCAAAATTTACTCTATCCAACACCTTCCCCCCCGGAGAACCGAATGGGGGAATTGAAACTCCGGAATATTTTGCATTAGACGTAGCCATCATGCTAAAAGCCTGGGGATATCCTCAGATCTTTAATGCAGTGGTTTCCCGTTGTCTTCTGCATCCTATGCCGTTGACCATCTCTGGTTCATCCGCCTTCTGGGGTATTTTCACACCCCAAGGACAATAGAGTGCCCTAACCTACTACCCGCTCATCCGCCTTCAAAGAAGCCGTTGGCACTTGGTAGTAGGGGGACCACTTATACCGGCGGTCACTCGGTCGTCAGAGCCTCGTTAGTGTGAACAGGGTGCACCATGCAGCAAACTTCCGCTACAACTCGTGAAGGTGAGGCTGACGGTTGTATAGGAGAGGCTATAAGAGACGCATCCTATGAAGTAATAATATCAAAAATAAAGCGTCACCAATTTCGTTTATTTTCATTTTGTATTAAATTTCGATACTTTTGTTGTAACTGATGTAAACAAATCCAGCGCAACAATGTATGATGACGTCATACCTAGGTGTGAAATGTTTTGCATTTTGATTAGTTATTTTAGTTGAGTTTAGTACGTCTCGTATTAAAGGTTATAGTAATTGTTTGTGTCTATCGGTTCATAATATTTTCTGTTATATATTTGTGTTGAATGTTGTAACATGACCAAGTGTTACATAACCTAGACATATACCCATAGAATTAATAAATACATGAAGGTAATGTAAGTAGATAGTATGATGATGAAAGTAGCGAAGAAGAGAAGGACCAATGAAGAAGAAAGAAGAAGAAGTGCCACAAGAAGCAGTAAACAAAACACTGCTTGACACTACAACCAATACTATAACTGACACAAACTAATGGACAAGCTAAATTCACTATAAGCTGTCAAGCGAGTCAGTGAATAACTTGAATGTAATTTCACATGTTAATAAAAATAATTAAGTAACGACCCGAATAATATAATATCAGCAACAGTATTTGGCTGAGAATAAATCAACAATGACTAGTAACTATCAATGCCTATGACTAAGATTAGCTATGGCCACAATATAAAATTGAAACTGTATTACAATCTCAAATGTACTCATAAGAAGTAAAAATAATTGTAAGAGGGAACCTTATATAAGTAAGTTACCTCATCAATGTACCAAATGTAACTAATGAACATTATTAAGGCATAAACCCGAGGTAAAAGGTATGCCTAGGCAACGCCTAAAACGAACGATTGTCAGTAAGGTGATAAGTAGAAAGGACTACTAGTGTAAATAACATACACTGAACAATCATTATACCAAGTGTAGCAATAAGCATTATTAATGTATTATACAAGTAACAACTCAATTATTAATGAATAGCATAGAGCGAAATAGTATAAACAAAATGTAATTAGGAAGTAAGGATAGTTCATAGCAATGTATTACATCAGTAAGTTAAGATTTAATAATTATATTCACTAAATAAGTATAAAGACGGATATATTAGTATTCCGACACAGACGTTTAAGTGAAAACGCGATGTGCAACACAAATAATTTATTGATAAGAGAGAATCATGGCCGGCGTCGCTAGCAGACGACAGCGCGAAGCCATATATCTGAACATTATTTATTAAGAAATGTCAATGAAAGTGTAAATAAAACCAGTGTCAAACTATATCAAATTAAAGCGTAAAAAATATCCTTTAATTTGATAGCGATACAACCACGATCGCAACTATAATAAGTGCGTGACATGCGTTAGCATCATTCGTAAATAGAAAGTAAGGAGTTTGTTTGTCAATACCAACAACAACGTTAACTGTCAATCATCTTAGCCAAAAGACGGTTGATGACGGTTGGAAAAACAATGCGTCATTTTCGTAACGTCTGGTTGAGCCAATCAAAAAATAGCTTACTAAATGAAACAATCACCTAAGCCTCATCAAAACAGGGGGTATATAACGGGAGCGCGAGTTTTTCCGTTACCACTTTTTGACAATCATCTCGAGCAATCAGGTGTCGCTCGTCACCTCAAAATTTTATTAACTGATAGTATCATGTAATAGTGCGTCCATTGAATCATTTCGGCAACAACAAGTAACTACAATACAGTCTACCTAGAATAAGTGCATCGATGTGAAGTATTTATTTTATTTAGTGCGGGATATATCGAACAGGAGAAAATAATTAAGTAGTATTATAAATGGTTCAATTTAGTCAGAAGCGGACAATTATTACCTGTTCAAAGTGCGTGTGTAGTGTAAAACCAGGGTCACTATAATCCGACCACTGGAGTATTTAATTAAATTTTAATCTAAAAGATTAAAATAAAGAGGTAACATCGTGACAATTTATTCCATTAATCTGAGTGCACTGATATATTTTTTTTAACAAAATTTGTACTGACGCATAACACCAAAACATTTTCTATGTTACACAATGACTGAATTTATTTAGTGGATTTGTCAATCCTGTCTAAGAATGATGTTAGTCTTAAGTGGTCTATATAACTTTTGTGAATAATTAAGCAAGCGTGACGAACGCCTAACCTATAAATAGGTTTGATTTTTTGTTAGTAAACAACAAGGCCGTACTAGTCAATATTGTTTTATGAAATAATTAACTTTTGTGTAGGCATGAGCATTCTTTCTTGTGTTTAAAAGAATTTACGCCCGAGATATAAATAAAATTAATGTTTAAAGTAAAGTTTATCTGGACATAACCAGAAAAGTTGTTTATGCTCTGAGCTAGTGCAGTAGGGTAAGTGAACGAAACAATTTCAATTGTATATCAATGTATTTTCTTAATTATGTTTGTTTGAATTCATTATCAAGGGTACAAATAAAACCCAGTTATTAACAGCATAACTTTGACTTAATTTATTTCGAAAAGTAAATAAATAATTAATTCAGAATAATAAAAGTAACTCTTAGTAGAAATCATACATTGTTGAATTTGAATTGCCATAAGGGCAATAAACACAATTTCAGTTTTTTAAAGAAGAGAATTAATAATTATTTGATTCTATTAATGGGTTTTACACGGGATTTTCCCGAAATAAACCTGTGTGGCGCCCATTATTAAACAAGGTAACCTAACCTTGTAAGTAAAGCAAGCTGGTTCTGTAAACCGTCTTGGCAGCTTATTAATTTGCTAAAAAGGTGAACTTCCGAACTTCCAGAATCACGACCAGGTACGTGGAAGTGTATTTTATTAATTTTATTGTCCAGACGTGACTTGACTTTACGTACTTAGACGACGGTCAACCTGGAGGAGGAGTTTCGCTGCCAGAATCGACGCGACGGCTACCTTCATCAAGCGACCAGCTAGTACGCTGTATTTATTGAATTAAGCAACGTTATAGTTCAAACAACATTACTGCAACTATTTTTATTTTTATTCAAAGGAGTTCTTTTAAGACAATTATAATTTTTTCGATTCCTCATAACTTGTAACTTTTTAACTTTAAATTCAAATATTAAACAATTTATAACACAGTTATAAACACGCCGAATATAGTTTTCTTACAATGTTTATGCTTACATTGTAAGTAATAATTACTTTTATTTCTTAACCAAATCTAAGGAAATGGGAACTGAATATCGCACATGTAAATGAGTTTTTTTTTTGCTTTTCTTGTGAAGTAAACCTGTATTCGCGTTTATTCGTAGTGATTTTTTTTGTTTATTAGAAAAAATTCTTAGCTTTCTATTTAACCTAAAACTGGCTGCCAATAAGTGCCAAGGTCGGAAATATTAATTGTTTTAGTTGCTATGTCGATATCAAGAAGGACCTTATTCAATATTTGGCGTGAAGAAAGTGTACTAAAACAAAAAAACTTGTCTGTTTTAGCATATGTTTTGAACAAACTTGATTTAGAAGAGACTGAAAATGAACAATATTATAAGGTTAAGAAAGTTATTGATAATTACAATAGTAAAGTCGCCAAAATGTGGAAAGATTGTCAACGTACTTTAAAAGTATTTGAGGCAAGACATAACCGATGGCTTGATGAGGACATAGTATTTTTCGAAACAACCAGATCTGCGAACAGACCAGAAAACATTACAAATGGCAGGAAGGGTCGACCTCTAAAAGTTTTTAGTGACCTCAGCAATCAAAGAAAAAGACAAAGAGTTGCACCTTTGTTCGAAAATTATTCCCAGGAAGAACTGACTTTTGCGACTCGGAAAAGTCTTCAAATGTCTGGTCGACGAGATGCTGCTACAATCGTGCAAGAAATTTCCGACTATTCTCCCACAAGAGCAACTACAATAAAAAAGTGTTTTCAGACGCCAAGGTCAATTGCTATAAAATATACTGCAGATGAGGCCATCGCATTGTATGTTGATGGTCGATATACGAAGAGATCATATGTATTAATGCAGTCTGGAGCAAAATCTAGAATGCTCATATATACCCTAGCTATAATTCTTTACTAGAGGCAAAAAAGAAATGCTATCCAGATGAACAACATCTTCTTGTGTCGGATATATCTGCAGAAGTGAATTTGCAAGCGATCCTCAATCATACGGCAAGTAGAATCGTAGAAATGCAAAAAGAAGTTTTAAATTAAAATATGACAGAGTTGTCGCAAGGTGTGACTCTTGTTTGTAAATGGGGATGTGAAGGTAGTGCTGGTCAGTCCACCTACAAACAAGGGTATAGTGAAGCGGGTAATCCATCCAAGAGTGACGCAAATTTGTTTGCTGTATGTATTGTTCCGCTGCAGTTACACACAAAAAATGGGTATATATTATGGCAGAATCCACGTCCATCATCAACGAGATACTGTAGACCCATTAAGCTGATCTTTGAAAAAGAAACAATGGAAGTAACAAAAAGAGAAATCCAAAACATTGACAACCAAATAAATGAGATCCAGCCTACAAACTGTCTTTTCCTAAATACTGTAATAATTGTGAAACATGAGTTAAAGATGACTATGATTGACGGAAAGACATTTGGAGTCATCAGCGACACATGCACACAAACATGTGGTATTTATGGGGCAACTCCGAAGATGATGAATCAACTCGAAAAAATTTGGAGTCTTGAAGTCAAACCTCATTTATTTGAGTATGGAATTTCAAATCTTCATGCATGGATACGTTGTCTAGAATGTTGCTTACATATCTCTTATCGTCTCGAATTAAAAAAGTGGCAGATTCGTGATAGAAATGATAAGCAGAACATCAAGGAACGAAAGACGAGAATAATTAATATGCTAAAAACCGAGATGAATGTAGGCCTACTGATTGATATTCCTAAGCCGGGGTTCGGTACAACTAATGATGGAAACACTGCCCGCAGATTCTTTCGCGAGTTTTCTCTTGCATCTTCTATAACAGGCCTTAATGAAGATTTCTTAAAACGTCTTTATGTTATTTTGCTTACAATATCATGTGGCTTTGCCATCAACTCTGAAGCATTCAGTGATTATGCAAAGGATACAGCTAAAATGTTTGTACAACTTTATCCGTGGTATTACATGCCATCGAGCATCCACCGCATACTTATGCATGAATCTGATATAATTAAGGCAGCTGTTCTTCCTATTGGAATGTTTTCAGAGGAAGCACTGGAATCTCGAAACAAACATTTTAGACTCTATCGTCAGTTTTATACAAGAAAGTTTTCTCGAGAAAAGACCATGCGAGATTTATTAAACGTCCTTTTAGTTTCATCGGATCCTCTTATATCATCATTATCACAGTGCATAGGGAATCGGTCATACAAAGAACCTTTGTTAAAGAGGTTTTAATATTGCTACAAGAGCCGTGTTTCGCTATCGACAAGTAGCGATTCCGATGATTCTGACAGCGATTATTAATTTATTTTCTACACAGTAGCATATAAAATGTATATTTTTAGTACATTTTTTGTCATTATTTAACTAAAAACTTTTGTCGTGTATAATGTTAATTTATATTACTATTGTTATTATATTATATAAACATTAAATTATATACTAATGTTATTTAACATACAATATAAAAAGTTCGAATCTTGAAATAAAAACGTTAACAAGGTATTTATTGCTTTTTCAGTTTTAAACTATGGCAAGGGGTCGCCACCTTAAATTATTTAACAGTTAAAGTTGAATGAAACCGATTTAAAAATAATAATTTGCAACGGCTATTTATTATCTACTAGAATAATGAAAATGACCACTGTGCGACCCTGTTCCGAGTCGAGGCACGCCCCCTACGCTCCTATACAGACACACACCCACGCAGAAAGTACGCAAGTAACAATAGAGCTCTATAGGAATAGGTATTCGGACCCGCCATCTTTGCTCTGAGATTTTTAAATGTAATATGGCTGCAGCAATGTAAGCACGCTATGCGTTGCATTATTTAATGTAAATTATGTATGTAAATATTAATATTTTTACATATCAGGGTTATAACCTTAGTGTACTAATTTGATTTATGTATTACACATGAATAGGTATAATAATCATCTCATCTCGTCAGTGAAAACAAGGTTACAATCAGTCTCTTGCATTGAGAGTAGGCTAATATGTCAGTTTCGTCAGATGCAACTGTTTTGTCCCAACCTGAATCCTGAATCCAGTATACAAGCGTTATCATTTGATAATTTGTGTGTGGTATATTCGAACATGCAAATGTGTACAATGCTAACGCGACATTTTACATTGCGGGAAGTACCACTCGAGTCGTAAAAAAGCATGCATGTTCTGAATGCTTAGAGTTTCTTTCCAACGATAATTTGCCCAAGACCGAATTTATTAAAAAAGCAAAATGTTTAGCATTGTAGCACATGATTTATAAATTAATTACATGTATATTTTGATAAATAAATATGCATTTTTGCAAATTGTTGCAATTAATATTATTTAAAATGTGATGTAAAAACTGTCATTCAGACCATTTACAATTCTGGAATTCTCAATCAATATTGTTTTTCTCCAAATAATCAACGTCAGGGATGAAACTGAAAAATTTGAAAATATCGTGCCATTTGATTTGATTGTACAAGAATACTAACCTCTTTTTTTTATCCACTCAATGAATTATTTTTGAATTCTCCAGACATTGTTCCTTTCACAATATACTGTAAAGAATAATGTTCGTAATATTACAACCTGTATTTTACACGAATTATTCATTTTTCATCAAAAATTAATAAAACAATTACAGTATGTATACAATCCCACAGATAACCTCGCGCACTAACTTGTAAAGTGGAGCCACCAGCGTCTATATCTTTTTGTGCATATATAATTAAAATTAATATGCTTCACTGATAATTTCACACTTTTAAATTATATTTTTGGCACGAAAAACTATAATAGTTTATGTAATATCGAAAACAAACTTATACTGCGTCCCATGTATACACAAGCGTCACCATAATATTATGTCAGTCTCGGAACAAAGATGGTGCGAATACTCTCATTTATAGATCCTTAGTAACAAGTAAACGAATACGCCAAGGCCAAATACTAGGCGTACAAAAATATCGCTGGTACGCAAGGAACAGCCAGTACACGAGTATTTAAAATACTAGGTATTTCAAATACTAGTGGTATCACCGATACACAAGGAACAACAAGTAAACGCGTATTACAAATACTAAGTGTATCAGAGGAACAGTAGTATTTTAGGAACAAGTAGTATCAAGCGTATTTCGAGTAGGAACTGGTACGAAGCCACTTTTTCGTCCTGAATACTTCATTCTGCGCAAAGAGACGAAGCTGTTTTTAATAAAGGAAAAAATTCATCCTGATGTTACATTTATTCTCGTGTGATATGCAGATATATAATACAGATTATATGCTAATAAATTACATATTATACTAATCACCAACTTGGTAAATTTTGAAACAACGAATTATATTGTGTTATAACCTATAGAGTGGCTGATGTTGATAGGCTATAATTATACTTTTTATTAATGTGATTTTAACTGCACTACACATCTCACGTAAATGATGAGATTGTAATGGACGTTTATGCACTTTATCAAGTCCTGTTCCTTAAATCTAATTCCTTAAGGGTAATCGGTTTAAATTATGTCCGATGAAAATTTATTATTGTTTTGAACATAAATTTGTATTTATTTATTTTTTAAGTAAATACTTTTTTCCTAGCTAGGTCTTCTTGCTTACCACTGGTGGTATCCCTACCACTGATCGGGAACCCCTCACCATACTATGGGAAGCCTGTTTAAGTATTACTGTGACAGTTGTGGGTTGTGTCAGGTTAGGTTCGCATACGTTTTATTTTTAAAATTTTGGTGACATGGATCCAAGAAGAAAAATGAGTGACGTGTGGAGTTTTTTGAACCAGTTAGTAACTATATTGCATTGTGCAAGATTTGCAAAACAAGTCTATCGTATAAAAGTTCAGTTAGTAATTTAAAAAAACATTTACAAAGAAAGCATCCAACAGTTGCTCTTCCTACTATATCCACCCAAACTGCTGTGCAATCTTTGCCAAGAACAGAAACTTCTTCAGGTGATATATTGCAAATAGGACCAGATGTGCAAGAAAACTTAGTAGTTGAATCTTCCTCCCATTTTTTTAGTCCAGAGAGACCAACCACTTCAAGAGCTACTGACACCTTCCAAAATCAACCGTCTTCATTTCAGTTGCCTGTTTCAACAAGTAAAAAACAAATGTCAATATCAACCTACATATCCAAAAAATTAGCAGTATCTGATAAAAACAATATTGATGAGGCCATAATGAAACTTTTTATTTGGGATCTTCAACCATTTACAGTTGTTGAAGACAGAGGTTTCCAAAATTTGATGAATACTTGTGCCCCTAGTTATCAAATTCCTTCTAAAAGGTTTTTTGCTAACACACTGTTACCAGCTTATTATGAAACAAAGGTAAATGAAATGAAAGAATCTATTAAAAAAGATGCACCAAGTATTTGCAACACATGGTCTTCTTCAACAAATGAAATTTTTAATGCAATTACTGCACATTCCATTAATCAGGATTTTGAAATGAAACATATACTATTAGACTGTTCAGTTATCAAAATAAATAAAACATCTCAAAATTTAGCAGATGAAATTTTGTGTATTATAAATGAATGGGACTTGTCTAGAAAAATTTCAATTGTTATTACTGATAATGCCATAAATATTACTAGTGCTATACAAAGCATACTTAAGTGGAAGCATTTTGGATGTTATGCTCACACATTTAATTTAATTGTTCAAGATAGCCTGTTAATTGCAAATGACATAATCAAAAAAGTAAAAACAATTGTAACATTTTTTAAGAGAAGTAATATTGCACATTTAAAACTCACAAAATATCAAGAACAGGTAAGTGTTCAGCAACCTAAAAAACTTCTGCAAGATGTTATAACACGCTGGAATTCAGTTTACTATATGCTTAAACGATTTGTTGAACTGGAGGACGCTGTAAAACACTCTCTGGCATTACTAACAATAGACGTAGAAACATTAACAGCTGAAGTATGGGGAATTTGTAAAGAATTGTGTGCTATTCTGCAACCTTGTGAGGAGGTAACAAAAGAAATGAGTGGAGAGAAATATATCACCGCCAGCCAGATAATACCTATAACCCAAGGATTAAAATTGTCAATACAAAAGGTAAGTGTGAAATTAACTAAACCACTTGTCAGAGAAATTGCAGTTAAATTTCTAGAAGGAATTTCTGTAAGGTTTGCTAATTTGGAAAAAAGCAAAACAATTTCACTTTGCATGATGCTTGACCCCAGGTACAAACACTACTTTTTTGAAGACAATAGGCCTACTTCTCTAGAAAATACAAAAAAATATGCAGCTGAACTAGTATCTTCACAAATTACAAAAAATTCAAGAACCAATACAAGCATTGAAACCAAAGTAAATCTACAACCTAACATAACAGAGGAGGAAACAGTTTCAATTTGGGACCATTATAAAAACCGGATAAGCAAAGTTAAACAAATAGGGACACCTTTATCAATGGCTATACAAGAAGTAGATAAATATCTTCAAGACACACCAATAGAGAGAAGCGAAAATCCCTTACTGTGGTGGAAAGATCACCAACGTGTAGGCCTATACCCTAATCTTGCACATTTGGTCAGAACTAGATGTAACATGGTTGCAACATCCGTTCCCTGTGAAAGGATATTTTCCAGGGCAGGAATAATTTTATCTGAACGAAGAACACGATTAACTTCAAGGAAAGTGCAACAGCTGATATTTTTAAATACAAATTTAAAATAGTGACTGAATAACTGAAATTTTAGTATTTTAAAAACCATTCAGTAGTTTAATTTTACCTATAATGTGTTATTTGAGTGAAGCAAATTGTAATGTGAATAGGTGTGACAAAGATTAGTTCATGACTTGTATATTCTATATACAACTGGTGAATGGATCTGAAGATTATCCAGGTATGTAATGTATTTAATTTACTTTTGTTGTTGCTTATTATTTATAAGTTTTTATTTATTTTATTACAGTTTTTATTATTTTTATTTGTAAAATTTTGTTTATTCACTCTTGTGGCTTACTGTTTTTTGTTTTTTTTTTTAATTATATGTTTCGGACGTTTTTTTTACATTATTTGTTGTGGTATTACGTGTACTCTAAATTATTTCATTGCCCTGAGTTTCACAACTGATTTGTCTAACCAATGTTAGTTTGTTAGTTTGTTTACTCCTAGTAAAAACTTAAATTGGTATTCCCAAAGGGAGATAGGCCTATAAATTCTCTTGTTCCTTATTTTATTTTAAACAGTAATAGGTTAATAAAGTCAGTGTAAAGTAACACTGTTAATACTTTTAGTTTCAATTTATTTCTTATAACAAATTATATAGTATAGGTTATATAATATCTTCAAATAAATACACTGCAAGTATGTTTTTTAATATATTAATAGCTTTATCTAGGTGAAAATAAACCTACTTGCAGTGTATTTATTTGAAGATATTACATACGAGACCTGCAGGAAACTCAAAACCACTTACTTACAAAGGATAATATAGGTTATGTATAATTAGTATGTAATAACAGGTATTTGTACCTGTTATTTTTTTGGAACGGTATTTTCATACCTATTATTTTAAAATAACAGTTTAGCCCACCTCTACCTCAAAGTACTCAGTCACTGCTTCGCGTGCCTGGGCTGAATTCACAATGCTCGTATCATGCACTTTCTGTTTAGAGAAAGTAAAATGAACATCCATCTTCCACTCATACAAAAATTCAACCGCATATGGATGTGACCTAGAATCTTCCTTCGGTAATACACCAGGAGGACCAAAATGACAGAAATTTACTCAATTTAAAATTTTTTCGCGTGTTTATATAACAAAGAAGAATAAAAAAAATTCACTTCAATACCAGCATTGGCTAGAAAGCCAATAATTACTAAGTAAATTTACAATCACAAGTAAAATTAGATCACATCCACCACACCGCACTTCACAACGGTCACTACCACTCCCACTACCACTGAAACTTGCCATTTTTACTAAAAAAAAACAACTCACAACTGAAAAAACTATGCTATGCGACCAGATCAAAGGAACGAAGCGCTATGACACCGCGTCGGTTTACGAATATCAAACGGTATTTCTTTGTTATTTTTGACGAATCGTAGAGAAGTATTTGGAACATCGCTTAGCAACGTTTGACGTCATTAACAAATTTGAAAATTGACTAATCAGAGATAACTATGTATAATTACGTCACAAATGTGAACTTGTATCAACATTCCAATATGTTGCGTAGTCCATAACATTAGTGGCCATTAGAACCGAAATTAAAAATCTAAAGTAAGCAAAAACAGCGTGTCCGCAGCAAACTGCTTCTCAATTCGTATACAAGACCGTTTTAAGAATAGGGAAAACTACGTTTCGTCCCCGAACTCTATGGTGTGGCATAGGTAAATATTTACACTTCTTCAGTTACTGATAATCAGCACTAACTCTATATGAAACAAATATTTGCATGAGAAACTAGACATTTTGGCAATTAGTTGATTTTTTTCTCACTACCAAAACATTTTCTGAATAAATTTTAAAATACCAAAATTATGTACCCAAACATCCAATGATGGTTATAATTTGTGTACAAATCTGAAAAATACTGAATTAAAATAATGTTTCCAAGAACCAACTGAAGATCGAAATACTGTATAAAGACACAATATCAATGAAGATATGGTAAATAACGGCAAATGGGTTCCAAAATACAATACGGTAATTTACTTGGATGTAGAGCTACACTGAAATTATGAAATTAGTAAAAACCAATCGAATATGTTGCCATGCTTGCAACACTTTATATTTACAGACAGATGTCAAATTATATTTTTTAATAAACGGATCTATATTACACATTACAATTATATTACAAAAATTATATCCGATTCATACAACTAATTACATCAGAATTATTGAGAGCAACGTGGTTAAGTTACTAAACATAACCTTAAAAACTTAACACAGCAGAACAATATGAAATATACAAACACTACACAACACAACCAAACAGCATACTTAACGACCAATTACACTATAAATCACACACACTTTTTGACACAATTATACATAAAACTAACAATAATTCAGATCCCCGCGCCAATCCCCTTCCACCACACACCACCCCCACTGAACCTTCCAAATAAAACCATTACGAGTTACTGGCAGTCTGTCTCAAACCGCTGATGAAGGCGCACATCACGCCGAAACGCGTACAGTAGAAAACAAGTAAGTTTCACAAGTGAAAGTTCAATATTCTATATTAATAAAAACAATATGTGCACTTCAAATTATCACTCCCAAATTAACTTAAAAAGTACCACTTAGTTTTTCGCCACCGGTAACAGTATCAGCCATGCTGGCAACACTTCTTCCGGTTTATAAAACTGACGAAAGCACAAAAATCCCAGGTACCATAATTTAAGATAGGTATAAGTGTTTTACGATGCCTTTGAAGTATTATGCAACTAACAATTTTTGACTAATACGTTACGAAATCTGGATTCACAATTTTCGGCACGGTGATAACAACATCACGCTTATAAACACTTTCATAATTCACATGCTGAAAATAATAAAGAATTCTTGCTTTCCTCAAAACTTTAATTCTCCCTCCTGAGAGGTTGCCATGACAACCTATGTTTACAGAACAATACAGAGATAGCTTCCACAAAAACAGATGAAAACTAATATTTTTAAAGAAAATAAATTATTTGGGTACAGTAAACATGTTACTAGGCAATGATATCAAGAAATTGGCAGAATTATTTAAACAAGAAGATGAAAATTCAAGCGAAGATGATTTGCCAGATGCTGGACTTTCAAAACTAGGTATCCATAGTATTTCCATATTTTTCATAATTTTTTAATTCGTTTGCTTCACCCAAATAATTATTATGGTGACTGATAGCCTACTAAAATTAGAGTATAGATATAGTTGCAAGCAGAGCAGTTAACTCTTTAAATACTAAATCTGTACCATTCACTTTTAAAGTGAGAATCCCCAGAGTAGTAACATGCCTCTTCATTTAACATTTCTAATAAATAATGTTACTAAAAATGTATACAAATAATTTAAACTTTAATTTAGGTCCTGGGGATATAAAACCTAATAAGGTAAAAATTAAGTCAATAGTTTCTGACACCTTTGAGGAAAATAAAGACAGTGGAAAAAATGTTGTAGAAGATCTAAAATCAATATGGAGTCTTGGTGAAGTTCCAGAAGTTCCTGTATCAGATGATGCCTCTTATGATCCCAGACAGAGGCCTGATTATGACATCATATTCAGACAAGCTGTTGGGTCTGAAGATATTTTTCTAGGAGTAAGTATGTTTTGAAAGAAATTGCAAGCTGGAAATAAGAAATGAAATAAAACTACAAGACTTTGGTAAATAAATGTAAGAATTTTATGTTATCATATATTCCTAAAATTATTATATATCATAAGTGTTTGTGTCAGATATCTGTATCTGTATACAGTATCTGTCAATAAACTATTTTACAATTTAATCACTCATCTTGAACACTGGGACAATTGTAGGCTTTAATTTTTTACCTATGAAAGAGTGTAAAAACACAATAAGCATGTAATATACAAAGGTATGCTTTTCACTCTATTTATCTTCTAATAATTATTAAAAATACAACTCAATAGAATATTATGATTGTCACATTTTTTGTATTTGTTTGAGCTAATCTCATCTCCTTCCCCATGATATTATATACTATGATTTCCATGTGACTGAATCCATTGCCCCTTTTCCCATTTTTCTCCATCTACATTTAACCTGTTTGCCACAGTCCAAAATTCTATCTGTCTACTTCCCAAACCATTTTATTCTGTAGTTATGTACATTCATCTCATAACCATCTACATACATCTTTTAGAATCACTCTGAACGTTTAGGTTCATGAACTGTTATGGTTAAACATGATATTGCATTACATGGTATTATTCCATCATAATGGGTATTAAAACTGTGCATATCATCATTATGATATGATGGATTTACATTCTTTTCAAAGGTAAGCCATTCTTTTTATTTTTTATGTTTCATAAAGACAATGAAGAATGATGAGTCATTTCACCATCACAGCTCAACATATCAGTCAGAATTTGTTTACAATAAATTTTATTGAGCGTGGTGCAAAGCGACAATACTAATCATCTTCAAGTGAATCTGCATCAAATAACTTGTGACAAATTTTATGTATATTGTGCATTATGTTATGTGGATTAGACACAGGCATAAAACACAACATATATTGTAACGTTATGTTTTCACCTTACATAAAATAAGTCCCAACGGAAACTATTTCATGACCATGATACATGAACAACAAAATACTAGGTCATTAACTAAATTGTATACAATAAGAAATCCAATTAAACAAACGATATTGTATAAATAATACTGGAATCTGTATTATTAGAACAATATTCTAGTAATGGAAAAATGATTAACCAAGACGTATAAACAAAAGAAATAATAAAACTAGATACACATGGACTAGACTTTCAGAATACTAATTCTGAAGCTAAGAACTCTTAGCATAAGTAAGAAAAACAATATTAAGTGACAAACTGTGTTGTCAGAGTTTCAGTAAGTTATGTAGGATGTTTTAGAATAATCAAATAATAGGAAGGAACATGTATTTTTAATATAAGAATGAAACTAAGGGTCACTATCCCAGGCCAGAGAGTCTAAAACACTCATTTATGTTATTTATAGCCAGCCAGATGCCAGATGCAGGGGGCACAGATTCGTGTGCGTGCCCCCCAGTGAGCGTCCGGATGGTCTCCGATGACTGCCTGTTGTTGGTGTGTAATACATGGTAGCGGGTCTTGGTGCTTTCTTTTATGATTGGACCTTCGTTGTGTTCAAGCGGAGGGATAGGATGGTGGCTGTTAGTGGACGAATCGCGGGAACGATTCGCAGCTGCTGATTGGCTGGGAGGCTCGCAGGACGCTCGCGCGGAGAAGGCAGGATTTGTACGCCCGCAACAGGTCGATACACTTCTGCCAGCCCGTTAAGAGTCCCGCGAGACTGCCTACACCAATGACGCAGTAAGCGAGAGAGGGCGGCGGGGGAAGTCGGCCGCAAAAGGCAGCGCTAGGCACACCTAAAGCGGGCGCAACCCCCGACACATCTATCGGGGTGCTACGGCACGGAGATGTATGTGAACGAGTGGTAAGTTAAGGAAGATCGGGGGAGGGGCAGATGGGCTCAGAGAGCTTATGGGGGGTCGTCTAGTAAGGCTCTGCGTCGTCTGCGTTTTACAGGTGGCGGGCCTTCGTCTGTACTTAATCGGCGGAGGTGAGGATAGGTTGAGTTGGAGGCACGGTCGAAAAGTCTGTACGCAAGAGAGTGTACAAACTCGTCGACCGATGGAAATGGAATCTGCAGCCCTCGCATGATAACATCATTTCTGACAAACCAGGGAGAGCTGGAGATTTGTCGGACGGTTCGTGATTGGAAGGCTTCCATGCGGGCGACCACGTCCGCGCTGAGTAGGGACCAATAGGCCGGGGCTGCGTACGTAAGGACGGCTCTTAAGAAGAGCAGATATATTGAGCGCTTCGTGCGAAGTTGCAGTGGCGCTCGATTGGATAAGAATGGGTAAAGTTTGGCTTTTAAGCCGCGGGCACGCTGGAGTACATTGGTGACGTGAGCTCTGAAGCATAGGCGTCGATCAAGAGTGACGCCTAGGTACTTCACAGAACGTTTCCAAGCGATCGGGCTCCCGTTTAGGGAGAGGGGCTGGCATCGGGAAGTTAATTGACGGGAGAAGGCGATCGCCTCGGATTTCTCCTCATTGATCGCCATCCGCCATTTCCGCAGCCAGTCCGGAAGGACGGCGAGTTGACGTTGCACCACTCTAGCAGCATGACCAAGATTGGCCGAGCTAGAGTGATACATTGCGTCATTCGCATAGAGTGAGAGTGTAACTCCAGGCTGGGTAGGCAGATCGTTCGTGTACACGAGGTACAGAACGGGGCCTAGGACAGATCCTTGGGGGACGCCAGCGGCAACGGGTCGGGCAGAAGAGTACGATCCGTCGACGCAAATCCTAAATGTGCGGTCGCAGAGATAGGAATACGAGCGCATGAGATGTACAAAGATGCAGGTAGAGGGGATATGGCATGTTTGTAGAGAAGGCATTCGTGCCAGACACGATCGAAGGCCTTACTCACGTCCAAGAGGACAGCGACAGATGATAGATGTTTGTGGAGGGCGTCAGTAAGTTGCGTTATAACCCTGACAAGTTGAAGGGTCGTCGAGTGCCCCTTGCGAAAGCCGAACTGCTCCTTCCGAATAAAATTATCCAGCAGGGGTGCAATGCGGCAATGAAAGAGTCGCTCGAGTACCTTCGAGATGACTGGTAGGCGAGAGATGGGTCGATGATATTCGGATCTTGTACGTAGCTTGGGAGGTTTCGGGATCATGATGATCTTTGCTCGTTTCCAAGGGCTGGGGAAGTAATGGTGCCGGAGACATCCATTGAACAGCTCGTGAACGAAAGAAACGAGACTTGGCGGGGCATTTTGCAGGGCCGCTGCTCCGATACGATCCTCGCCGGGTGCCCGCTTGGGGCGAAGTCGACGAATCGCCGATTCAACATCAGCTCGATCGAACGGAGGTAGCGGGTCTGGGGAAGGGCGTGAGAAATAACCAGATAGGAAGTCCGTGACCATAGCCAAATGGCCAGGATCACAGACGCCTCTATGAACAGTGAACTGTTCCTCCATGAGTAGAGGGAAAATGAGAGTTCTAACTAACAAAGGATGCCGCCTTTCCCACGGTCCAAGATTTTTTCCCACGCTCTCCCCACCACCGCTGGACCTGCAGCATCCGCGAATTTCCACCAATAAAATTTCATGCCACCTTTTGCGCGCCAAGTTCAAAGAGATGCCGCCGTTCCCGCGGTCCAAGATTTTTTCCCACGCTCTCCCCACCACCGCTGGACTACAGATTACCACTGTTACGACTCATAGAGAAAGACCACCCGATAACTATGCCTTTGTGGGTGGGGGGTTCCGACTTGATGCATTATAGTGTATATATTAAATATATGATCAGGGTTACCAACCTTGCATGAGTTCAAATTTGTTGTGTGTTATAATGTATATTAAATCTATATGATCAGGTTTACCAACCTATGTATGGGTTCAAACTTGATATGTGTGTGTATTATAGTGTATATTAAAATATATGATCAGGGTTACCAATCCTGCATTATTGTGTGTATAGAACAGATCTGCCAACATTTTTCTTCGGTGGGAAATTCAAACTATATTATAGTGTATAGTAAATTGTTGACGACTTCGATATCAACTCTCTCTCCCCTCCTCTCTCTTTGTCTCTAGACACAGTTATCGATCACGATATAAACTCTCTCTCTCTCTCTCTCTCTCACACACTCTCTCTCGCTAGCTCTTTATGTCATCGGTTTTACATAAGCGTCATGCTACTTATGGATTATTGTAAGTAGCGATACTAAAATGTAATCACCAGGAAATATATATTTATCACCTACCTCGTTGCGTCCTACTTCTAATTTTTTTTTTTGGCACATGACAGTCATTGACCACGATTTAGAAATTAATATACTGCCAAGTCTGTGTGTGTGTGGTAAAGTGTTACGCATAAAAAAAAAATCTCCTTGAAATAAGGTATTTTCAAAAGTTTTGTGTACACATACACACATTGTATATGTCTCTCTCTCGCTGCAAACGTTGACAAGAATTCCCTTATTCAAAACGATTTGTATGTGTACACGAACTTAAATATAGTTTACAGACGATTGTAATTTTAAAAATTCATTTTTGCATTAAATATATATCGTAAACAATGAAATAATAATATTTCGTCATTGTAAGATTTTAATAAAACAATTATCAGTTTAAATAATAATTTTCATGATTGTAAGATACAACCTACAAATTATTAAAATGTCTCTCTCACACATTTCTGATTACTATACAAATAATTGCATGCATATTCGGAGGTATATAACGAAATAAATTAAAATAAACCATAATTTGTTTTAAATAATTAAATACAGGGTTTTGACGAACAGACCAATCTGCTTGTACGCAAGGGGGTGTACCCTTACGAGTACGTTGACAGCATTGATCGGTTCAACGAAACAAGTCTATGCACACACACACACAACGATACTGAATTAGATATAGTTATTATTATTCGATAACTTAAACCAGAGGTCATTAACCTTGTATACGTCGTCCAAATCGAACGTTCTACTTTCTAATTGACACCTGTCAGTCATTAGCAGCGTTGACAGTAATTAGGATTAATTATGGATTAGAAAGTATTTACTCTAAAAACGGACATGCAAGCTTTCTCCCACTACCAGTGTACAATATATATACGCACAGAAAATTAGCGAAAATTTCTCATTTGACTGCTTGTGTGTGCTGATACATCGTGAAATCTATCTCTGCATCTTTTTTAATAGTTGAAAGACTGTTTGTACGTCTTCAGTATACGCAACTTTCATCATTAAGGGTGTATAGACAACACATACTAGTTTTGGTAAGTGTACAGATTTTATTTAATTTTAATATATGTGCAGATTTTATTTAAACGTAAAAATTATTTGTATTAAAACATTATCAAGCGCATTATTGAAACATTTGAATACGTTAATAACTGAGTATAATTTTTATTGTATGTACAGATTTTATTTAAACGTAAAAATTATTTGCATTAAAACATTATCAAGCGCATTATTTATTGAATTTAATACATACGCGTGTGTGTGTGTGTATGATCAAATTACAATTTCTGAAAATATATTCTTACCGTATTTTTATAGTGGCAATTTCTCATTGATCGCTTGCGTGTGCTGATACATCGTGAAATCTATCTATCTCTGCATCTTTTTTAATAGTTGAAAGACTGTTTGTGCGCATTCAGTATACACACAACTTTCATCATTAAGGGTGTGTAGACAACACATACTAGTTTTTAGTAAGTGTACAGATTTTATTTAATTTTAATGTATGTGCAGATTTTATTTAAACGTAAAAATTATTTGCATTAAAACATTATCAAGCGCATTATTGAATTTAATACATGTGTGTGTGTGTGTGTGTGCGCGCGCGCGCGCGTATGTGTATGATCAAATTATTATGCAAAGCGCATTATTGAAACATTTGAATACGTTAATAACTGAGTATAATTTTTAATGTATGTACAGATTTTATTTAAACGTAAAAATTATTTGCATTAAAACATTATCAAGCGCATTATTTATTGAATTTAATACATACGTGTGTGTGTGTGTGTGTGTGTGTGTGTGTGTGTGTGTGTGTATGATCAAATTACAATTTCTGAAAATATATTCTTACCGTATTTTTATAGTGGCAATTTCTCATTGATCGCTTGCGTGTGCTGATACATCGTGAAATCTATCTATCTCTGCAACTTTTTTAATAGTTGAAAGACTGTTTGTGCGCATTCAGTATACACACAACTTTCATCATTAAGGGTGTGTAGACAACACATACTAGTTTTTGGTAAGTGTACAGATTTTATTTAATTTTAATGTATGTGCAGATTTTATTTAAACGTAAAAATTATGTGCATTAAAACATTATCAAGCGCATTATTGAATTTAATACATGAGTGTGTGTGTGTGTGTGTGTGTGTGTGTGTGTGTGTGTGTGTGTGTGTGTGCGCGCGCGCGTATGTGTATGATCAAATTATTATGCGTATACATTATGGAGTGGGTTATACAAATAATAATAATAATAAAGTGTGTGTAATATATACATTTATTAAAATACATACACACAGCTCCAAGATTATATTAAACAGTTTTTACAATTAAAAATACATACACAGCTCCAAGATTATATTGTTACAAGTATTAAAATATATATCTAACTAGTTTTACAATTAAAAATACATACATACACAGCTTCAATATTATAATGTTACAAATATGAAAAAATATATATATTTAAAACTAGTATTTACAAAATATGTATAAAATAAGACTTAAACACGTCTATGTACTGTGTTGGACAATGGCGTATATTCTACAAGCGAATCATGTAGTATCATACAGTAGGCAGTCGTCTGTGTAGGAAAATTCATTGACGATTCAAATTCTAAACGTACATCAACTGCTGAAGACTTAAGTGCATCGTCTTGTCTGCTACAATCGAATACAAACAGCGGGGCTTTTGATTTGAATAATTCCGGTGTCAGTACTGGGCTGCCGTCTAAACGGTGGTAATACGAACTTTGAAAACTGGCGTACATATTGTACAATAATGCAAAACGGTCTTTCCCAATATCCAAGTTTAAATTATCGTAAGGATAATACTTGTCGTTTAGAAACAGTCTCGCATTGATCACGTTACAGTGATCAAATTCATCGGCGCGTGCTGTCAGTACATTCTTTCTTGCTGTCTGAAACGCTAACACAACAAAGCGTGGTTTTTCTAGCTGACTCGAGGTCTTGACAATCCAATTCTGCCTTTTAGTCTGTGGTAAGGCAGGATACTCGTGCAACTCCCAGGTCCTAAAAGGCATAGTTATCGGGTGGTCTTTCTCTATGAGTCGTAACAGTGGTAATCTGTACGCATTAGCTACATGTACATAAGGCATTTTCCAGTAAACTTTATCTAGTTCAAGAACACAATTAGCAGTCGTTTGTCCGCTTGCTAAAACCATAGCGTTTATGTCGGTAGATGTGCGTAGGAGTATAAGTTCTTGTTTCACGTTCAGCACGATGCGTGTATAGTCTTCTGCGAATCCCATTAGCATGTTCAGTGGTATACAAAAGTTGAATTCACCGTCATCATTCACTTTTAATACGTTCGTGGTCGGCGCCACCCAACCTGCGTTTTCCATTGCGTTACATGTGTTGTTGTTGAGTGATAGAAAAGTTTTAATAGTTGACGTAACACCGACGTTTCTGGTATGGTCCACTACCACTCCAGCCAACTCGTAACGAATCTCTTCAAAGAGAAATGCTATAGCATTGTTCACCAGTTCCACATTCAGTGCAGTATCTGCAGCCGCACTAGGGTTTTTAACCAACTTGCCTTCGATGTAGAGGAAACTTTCTGACGGCAGTGTAAAGACGTCCTGTTGTTGTATTGGCACACGTATTTCATCATTGTTTCCATATCTTGTTGTTGCGTACGGTGCGTGTGAGTGAAATGAAAAGTGTGTGATACTGTCTTCAAAGAACGGTTGCTGCTCCACAGATAATATTCCACTCGCCATGTTACTTGTTTACAACAACAAAACCCAGTGAAATCAGGAAACGGCGGTTAACTGATGTTAATCGTTTCAGTTTCGAACGAGTACTGATGCGTTTCCTAACTGATCTTTCTTCTTCTTCTTTTTTTATTACTGACGACTGTGGTAGCAGCGGTGGCGAAGAAACAAAGTACAAGCCCATGTCTATAGTCGTTTTAGATGTAAACGCACAGTGATGACTTCTCCGCGAAAATCTATTACGTCACCGTCCTGATCGTGTAAAGATAATGTTATGTTGTCCAAACGACTCACATTCACAGGTAGGTATATGACGTTTGTAGGCGATTCAATTATTTTGAATCCTGGTTCGACTGACGGATAGAACGAGTGCAGCGTGTGCTCGGTTTTACCGTTCTTGTATGATCCTTGCGCTATATTACACCTTATCAGTATACTGTTCACTTTTATAATGTTAACTGTGGCGTCAGACGTGTGAGTTTTATTCGCTTCAAGCAGACGCTTTTCCTTGAAACCCAACATATCACCGATACCGTACACTGTTTGTTCAAAGTCAATATCCAGTGCACAAGTCAGCTCACATTTCAGTGTATTGTTGTTAGGACGTAGACTAATCTTTGAGTCTCCTAACTGCTTTTTGAGGAAGGCTTCTATGTCACCGATTTCATAAGCACCTGTAGGTAAAGTTATCAAGTCCCACGTTGTTCCGTCCCGTAGTACTGGAAACACATTGTTTTTCCCTCAATCACGTTCGGTATACTGTTTTATGTAGTAAAGTCCAATAGACCTACATACCATTCGCCGTTTGTTAGTTCGAGAGGCGGGAAAAAGTCACATACAAGAGCAGCAGCATTCGTGCCAGTTAAGGTGACCGACAGCGAAGACATCTTGTCGCTTACTGATCACTCACGCGTTAAGAAGTCCAAACATAAATGCCCACAGATGACTGTGTGTGGTGGCTGTTCACGCTCGTAATTGTAGTAAATGTCAGTGTCGGTTCCAAAATACTGTGTCAGCTCAAGAGGTGGCTGCATATTACCATACGCATCATAGTAGTAAACTTGTTTGTTTCGCTTCTTGTAGCAAACCCAGTGCGTACCAGGTCCTTCTGCACTGTCCAGATTAACAACTGCACTCTCATTCTTCCATGGTCGTGTGTGTGGTAAAGTGTTACGCATAAAAACTCCTCTGAAATAAGGTATTTTCAAAAGTTTTGCGTACACATACAAATCACTGTCAGACAATGCACGCACTGGTATGCAAATTAGTTTTTTTGTCTGTAAGGACGTAGGTATAGACCTGACGCTATTTTTTTATTGTTACGTTTATGCCTTGGGACTGTTTTGCGTTTGTGGGTTGTTTTGCGTTTGTTCGCGGATTGACGTTTAATTCCTGAACCCTTCTTCTTTTTTCTGCAACCACTACGCGAGCTCCCTCCACCCACCGCCGATTTCACTTTCATTGCGGCGGCTACAGCAGCAGCATACGCTCTTTCACTAACACCGGAATTCCAATCTTTCACTCGTTCCCACGCTTTGTCGGCAAGAACGCGATCAGCTATACGTCTTCGACTGTTGTCTTTGTACCTTGCGTAGGCGATATCGTGTTCGCGACAGGCTTCGTCCAGCTCGTTGATTCCGCGCTCGCCACGTGCCAATCTCTCTTTGAGTTTTGTTCCAGGTCCACAGAATCGGTAGCCGGGTAGGTGTAATTCTACTGGTAATGCGTCCACCGCTCGATTAATCAAAGTAGGTACTGACGAAACGATAGCGGGCACAGTGTTTTTAAGTATTTTTCCAATTACACCACGCCCCATTCTTTTCTTACGAAGTACGTGCATTCTTGTAAACAGATCTCCAATCCTTGATTTCCGTTTCCGTATCGAGAACGTCTATTAAACGTCCCACCTCTTCAATATATTCAGACAGGACTGAACGCTGTGTCGTGCTGTCTTGATATTTATAGACAAACTTTATTAGATTGATTATATGTGCGTGAAATACCTCAGTGACCTTGTACAATTCGGTCTTTATATGTAATTTTAATTCGTGCATTTGTCGTACAGTGACTGCGTCTTTGACATTGACACCGTTCGCTATATTCGTAATTTTTCTTCCGGCAGCGTAGAAAGTATCGTTTTGTAAACTGATTGTGTGTGCGTGTAAAAATTCCAAATTCACTGCGTCTTTGAAGTCAACAGGTGCTTGCACACGCGTTAGTCGACAGTCATTAACGATTACGTTACCTGCACGATCTTTTTTCAAACTCTTCTCGTCTACGTATCGTTTTGTGGCTGCATCTCTTGATTTAAGCGGATCGTTTAGCCTTATTATTCGATGATCTTTTACGTCTACGGTAGCGTTGTCGTTCTTGTACTGTAAGCATGTGTCCTTTATGTACTGTAAAGAAACAACATCGTGCAACTCTTCAGGATCACCCAAGTTGCATATCTTTTTGTTTTTCACATCAAAGTGACCGTCGTTGGTCACTCCTAAACCGATATCCTCACGCAGACTTCGATGAGTTTCTTTTCGCACTCTTACAGCGCTGTCGTGTCTACCGAACTTGTCTACACTCATATTTATGAAGAAGAACTGATGGTTATAGAACGGTGCGTCTGCTTTTATATGATAATGCCGGTTTCACGTAATTCTTCCAATATCGAAACGATTTCATTCCTATGACCAGTATGGCCGCTATTTTGAGATGCCATTAACAGTCTCAATCTATTAACCAACTCGTTAGGATCATCTCAATGCACGTAATCGATTGCAGTGTTCGGTTTCATCTCCATATAGCCACTCCCTGTACGTTTTCGTGCAAACAATTTAGATATTACTAGTCGGTACTTGACGCCACTGTTACTGTTTATTCGCGTATTGTGTTTATATTTTTGTTTGTGTCCGTTGGTTGCTAGTAGTATGGACTTATATTTCCTCATATCGTCCTTATTGTATTTTTTCGGTAGTTTCATAAACAAAAGTTCATACAGACCAGGCGTACCCTCGTAAATTTTTCCTTTGACATGAAAGTTGTCGTTATCATCGATTTTTACATTTGCTTCACCTATCATAAATTTACCACCTTCGTATCGAACACCATACATACGATCTATAATCCGTTTACAGTCCGCCGATTCACACAAACGCATATATTTGTTTGCTAATGAATCCTCACTGAAATGTGAAGCGTTAGGGTTCCAGGCGTCCTCGTCACTGAAATGAGAAGCGTTATGACTCTGCGTGCCACTTTCGTTTTCTGTTATTACGTGTTGTGTAGGCTCTTCTTGTTTTATCTGCTGCTTCTTCTCCTCCTCCTCCTCCTCCTCCTCCATCATATCACCACTTAACTTTCGTGAAATAGCTTCTAACGGTTCCAGAATCGGTCTGTAATTTTTTCTAAACGTCTCGTCGCTTTCTCTGATACCGTGTTGTAATGCATGATATTTTTTCCTTATGTTGTCGCTTATCATATCTATATCATACACAAGTCGTTCCTCCTTATTCATCGCCATCGTGTGTTAGCAAGAGGACTGATTACATTACTACAGTGCAACCACTTTTATACTTCGTCGGAAACAATTATGAATCGATCAAAGCCGATTCTATATCTACCTTCATTTATTGACGAGTCTTTGTCTATGACTAGAAATCCATAACGATCCTTCCACGCTTCCATGCAGACGTCTTTGAAAGCATCATATTTCATATCTATGTTAACGTGATCATTGTATGCATGTCGTAAATTTAGATCGTCTTGTTTGAACAATATCAACAAGTTAGCGTTGTCACGTACCAATTGTTTCGGTATCTGGCTATATGTCTGGCATAGATAGAATGTGTCCACACCGCTATGTCTCCCCATAGCAAAATACTTTCGAATATTGTTTTGTCTTTCACACGATACATCATCGAATACGATAACAGAGTCGAGACCAGTGATTTCACTCGGTAGCGGGACTTCTTCGTTCTCGCTGTATGCATGATAACCTAAACCTTCATCAGCGAGTGATTTCATCACTGTTTCTAGCATTCTGTATTTTGGTTGAAATAATGATTTTGAAAACACGTATACGTTGCGGAAACGTAGTCCGTTGGCATCAAACAGTAGGTTGAATAGCACATTTGATTTCCCGCAGGAACTTGGGCCTGTAACGATATAGCGAATACTGTTCGGTAATAGCGGGCCATGTTTACGCTTAGCACTTCCTTCGTCACCAGCCAAAATGTCCATATCCTTTATTGGTAATTTGTTTGCTTGCTGTACAATCTTCATCTTTGTGAATACCGAAAGCATACTGTTTTCATCACGTGCTGTCACCTTTTTTTATATTAGATCTTCCATGCATCGTGTTTACCATCGAAACCGAGCCAACGAACACGCACTCTGTCACCTTTGCGTTGTAACACCTTTTCCACTAGGTATACATCGCCGACTTTGGACTTACTAATCTCGTGCTCGTAAAAACCACCTTTCAACGCTTTGCTTAGATGATCTTTTAGCAGATAAGTGACTGGGATGGTAGTGGATTGTACTTTATCCACAGTGAATATTTCGTTAGTCCAATTTGGTGTATAACCTTTGGCGAACGTCATTTTGTGCTTACTTATACGAACACGGTCACCGACTTTAAATTTGGGTGGTTTCGTTGGACTGATTTTAGGCGCTGTGTTCTTCCTTATTCGTTCCAACACTATATGTTCGTTGGCGTCATTCACTTCACTAGGTTTTATACCAATGGTTCTGTGTGTTGTATTGTTGTACGATTTCAGTAATGTAGGTAGTAGATCCAACCAGCGGTGGTGTCCTTGTTCGCTGAAAGCTCGATACATGTGTGTCTTCAGTGTGCGATTAAAACGTTCCACTATGGAAGCTTTTTTCTCACTGTAGGTTGAGTAATGTTTCACATTATACTTTTTTAGCAACGCTTGTACTGTGCTGTTGTAATACTCCTTCCCGTTGTCCGTCTGTAAATATTTCATTCGATTAGCAGTTAGTATAGGCTCTAGTGCGTGCTTTACTTCTTTTCCTGTCTTTGTTTTCAATGGTACAGCGTACGCGTACTTGCTAAACGCATTGATCACTGTCATCATGTACTTGTACCCTTTGTTCACTCGAGCGTATGGGATCATCTCCACAAGATCCGCCTGGTACAAGTCGTGTAGACCCTTCAATTCAACCGCGCGCCTAACGAAATTCCTTCTCGCTGCTCTGTGTAGCTCTAGAGCTATAGTCTTGCGTGCGTTGTTCATGGTTTAAGATACACTAACATAATACCAGCGTTAAAAATACTATATATATCTATAACAGTTTCTTTGTTTTTCAGTATTCATTCTCACATCTGAATATCATCATGTCCGACCTTCAACAGAATCCAGAACAACAACAACAACAACATCAGCAGGAACAGGAACATCCTCAACAAGGTAAAAATTTTTTTTTTTTTTTTAAATACCAATTGTCTCTCTCTCTATAATTATGTAGCAAACCAAATTTGTTTGATATGAATTAACTCTGTCTAACCTCTACAAGATAGTCTCTTGACGTTGTTTAGAAATTGATATGGCGGAGAAAATTTTTTATGTTCTGACATAGGTTTGTCACCTTCTCCCCAATGTATTGTCTCTTGACATCGTTTAGAAATTGACATGACGGAGAAAATTTTTCATGTTCCACCATAGGTATGTCACCTTCTCTCCAATGAACTAATTCAATTCCACAACAAAAGCATTTAACTCTATCGTCTATGAATGACATACTATGTCCACAAACATCATAATTTAGCGGATAGTAGTAAAACCCAGCAAACGCTAACTCATCGGGGCTGACAAACGTCACTTCCCAATACTTGAACGATTTTCTTCTTTCACTTTCAATGCTAAAATCAGGAGTAGCTGCCATCTTCACAGTTTGCAATAAACTAACGTATTACTAACGTGTACTATATATTTATTTACCACAAACATGAATTTGTGTGTGTGTTATTCATCATTCCTATTAGCTAATACATGTGTTTCTATTGTTTCAGTTATGACACGATTTTATATTGTGCGAAACACTAGTATTAGAGGATCCCTCACAACTTTTAATTACCTGCCTGTGTACACGGACACAGAAGAAGAAGATCAAGATATATTACCGATAATGACTGAGGTGCGACCTTTATTGTGCAAGGATATTCTGGCAGAACAAGCACGTTTACGCAGTATCAAATGGCATATTGCGTGCAGGATACGTTTCACTAAAACTGTGTTAGATGGTGACAGCGGCGAAGAAAAAGAGGTAACCAAAGACGCTGTCTTCCACGGACGTTGTCGTACGTTGCTCACGGACGACAACGACGAGTTGAACTGTCTACTCGATGAATCCTACGATAAAATCATGAATAGCATATCCAATTTTACCCGTGACGGGAGCGGATGGTCGGTGGATGCTGTACTGAAGCTGGAACTGGTTGTTGGACGGTACCGGCCTCTAGCAGCATCCTCCTACCTTCCTACCCCGCGAAAACTTGCAGTCAGCAGGGCAGTAGTCAACATCAAGAACTCCCAAGATGAAATGTGTTTTCTATGGTCTGTTCTAGCCCACATACACCCTCAACAAAGGAATAAAGAATTTATTTCAAACTACATCTTATTCAAAAACACAATAAATAAGTCCGGTATCGAGTACCCTGTTTCTATAAACTCACTTTCTAAATTTGAAGCACAGAATTCCAACATTTCTATAAACGTTTTCGGCTATGATATAGAAGACAATATCAGAAACGAATTAAAAAATGAGGTTTATCCGTTAAGAATTACCCCCAATAAGGACAGATTACATCATGTTAATCTTTTACTTCTGTCCGATACAAATAGCCGAAAACACTACTGTCTTATCAGTAACATAAGTAGATTGTTATCATCCCTAACACAACACAACGGTCAATCATTTTACTGCGACTACTGCCTGCATCGTTTCTCCACAGAACATGGTCTGTCCGATCATCTCCCCTACTGCACACCTTACGGCGAGCAGAAAACCAAAATGCCCACAGAGGAGGAGAAGTTTATGTCATTTAAAAATTACGCGCACTGTCTTAAAGTACCCTTTACCGTCTACGCCGACTTCGAGTCCCTCATCACTCCGCTTCAATCGTCTTCACCTGGTAACAACGTCCCGATGACAGTGCACGAGTTAGGTGAATTCTACTCAGTTGATAGCAACGGTGCCCGTCAGAAAATAACTTCTCCTCCTGTATCGTCCACATCATACGAAGCGATGCATATTCCGTCAGGTTTCTCCTATGCTATCGTCGATCACACGCACAGCCTCTGGAGAGAGGCTAAAGTTTATCGGGGTGAAAACGTCGTAGACACTTTCTTCTCGTGGTTGATGAAAGACGCCGAGGATATGATGAAGGTAGTACGACATAACGTACAAATAATTATGTCCGATGATGACAATGTTGCATTCACTAACGCCACCGTTTGTCATTTGTGTGAGCGCCCTTTGACAGACGATGACAAGGTACGCAATCATTGTCATCTTACGGGGAAATTCTTGGGAGCAGCCCACAATAGCTGTAATCTAAGCTACAAGATGCCTCGTCATATCCCCGTCTTCTTTCACAACCTTCGTGGCTACGACTGCCACCATTTAATGCAGGGTTTAGGAAAATATAAGGACCAACACGTATCCTGCATTGCAACATCTAGTGAGCGTTACGTGTCGTTCTCCCTGGGTCCCTTGCGTTTCGTAGACTCCTTTCAATTTCTTAATCGCTCTCTGGACACACTCGTTACCAATCTGTCCACGTCCGGGAGCCAATTTCCTTTGCTCAGAGAGGAAATGCTTAGACGGGGTAACGACGAACAGACCAATCTGCTCGTACGCAAGGGGGTATACCCTTACGAGTACGTTGACAGCATTGATCGGTTCAACGAAACAAGTCTACCCGCTCGTGAACACTTTGATAACCGGTTGTTGGAATCGTCTATTTCGGACGCAGATTACGAGCACGCACAAAACGTGTGGAGTGCATTCAATCTGCGTACCTTTGGAGATTACAACGGTTTGTATTTGTTGACAGACGTAATGCTGCTGGCCGATGTCTTTGAAAGTTTCCGAGACATGACCTTACGCGATTACTGCTTGGACCCGTGTCATTTTTACTCGCTTGGAACGCGATGCTAAAAATGACAGGGGTCGAATTAGAGCTGTTGATAGAGATAAATCAACATCTGTTCGTCGAGTCTGGGGTCCGCGGAGGCTGCGCGATGATATCCAACCGTCATGCAGTCGCTAACAACCCTTTGATTCCAGATCAGTACGATGTATCGAAACCGACCTCCTTCATTCTGTATACGGACTGTAATAATTTATACGGTGCAGCCATGTCGCAACCACTCCCTTACGCAGACTTCCGATGGCTCGATCGTAACGAAATCGAATCCTTGGACGTACGTAATGTGAGTGATGATTCCGACATCGGGTACATCCTCGAAGTCGACCTACACTATCCTAATGCCTTACACGACCTGCATTCCGACTACCCGCTTGCACCTGTGCGCCAGCGCGTAACACCCGGTATCCTTTCTCCCTTTTCCAAACGTTTACACGAGAGTATATACAGATCATCGTATAACGAATCAGGGTCATCCGTAGAGAAGTTGTTAACAACTTTGGAGGACAAACAAAATTACGTTCTCCATTATCGAAATTTGAAATTGTATTTAAGTCTTGGCTTAGAGCTGAAAGCGACTCATAGGGTGTTGTGTTTTAAGCAAAGCGCTTGGTTGAAACCGTTTATCGATTTCAACACCCGCAAGAGGCAAGCAGCCGTCAACAGCTTTGAAAAAGACCTTTTCAAACTGATGAACAACGCCGTATACGGTAAGTCGCTGGAGAACGTACGGAAACATATAGACTTTGAACTAGTCTCGGATGAACGACGGCTTCAAAAACTAGTTTCCACACCTAGGCTAAAACGTATGATTCGTTATACGAACGATCTGGTGGGGCTCTCACTTCGTAAAAAATCCATTGTTCTTTCCCGTCCCGTGTATGTCGGCTTCACGGTGCTTGACGTTAGCAAAACGATAATGTACGACTTTCATTATCGTTATGCTGTCGCCAAGTACGGTCGCAACGTTAAATTGTTAATGACAGATACAGACAGTCTGATGTATAGCATTCAAACATCAGACTTGTATGCAGACATGAAGAAGGACCTACACGTTTTTGACACATCGGATTACCCTACGTCTCATCCTTGTTATAGCCTTAAGAAAAAAAGGTTGTCGGACTGTTCAAGGATGAAACGTGTGGTCGTCCTATTAGAGAATTCGTGGGTCTCCGAGCGAAATGTTATTCGTTCCTTGTGGCCCACGAAGATCCTACCAAAGAGTGTCAAAAACGTGTATGTAAAGGTGTGCCTCGAGTTGCGATTAAGAGGAGTCTACGACACGATATGTATCGCAAGTGTCTCACTGATCATTGTCAGTTTTCTACCAGTGCGCTTTGTTTACGTAGCGATCATTATACGCTGTACACGATGCGTGTAAATAAGCAAGCGTTGTCACCGTATGATGATAAGCGCTATATACTAGACAATGGTCATGATACGCTTGCATACGGTCATTATCGAATACGACGACGCATCAACATGGAGAACGACGACGACACCTCCCCACCTACTAAAAAAATTTGTCTCCATGTATAGTAACCCCCCTCAACACTTGTTTCTTTCGTCAGTTGACGTCTCTCGGTGCTTCAGTCCAGACGTCTGTAAACGTAAGTTCACATATTAATATCGCAACGATATTTGTGTGTTTAAACATAATATATACATATATAAGTTTGTAATGTGTGGTTTCTTTGTCTTACAGTATTATGGATAACACTGCAGTTAAAATCGACTTCCAGTGCTTTTTCGACGACAACGGAAAATATATTGTGAAGGAACTGTCAATCATGGACGTTCTGAGATTTGCTGGTAGACATTGGATTTTGACTCCACCTGCTACATCCGTTACGAATCCCAAATACGTTAGGACAAACCACTGGTTAACGTCAAATTATCATAGACTTAGATGGAGCGAAGGAGAGACACCGTACGACAATCTTGTTTCATTGTTAACATCACATACACGTATATATAAATATGTGTTTGTGAAGGGTTTTGAGAAAAAACGTTTTTTGCAATCAAAGATAATACACAATAATATCATCAATCTCGATGACTTTGGTTGTCCTAAAAACATACCGTATCTATTTCATGGAACAGAATGTCTTAGACATTTCAATTCTTCTGACCGATGTGCCAACTATAAGGTGCATGCTATTCGGGAATGGATGATTCATGATTTTTGCTTTAAACAAACATTTTTAATGTAACAAATTTAGAAAGTAGGTCACAGCGAATGATGACATTTATATCTCTCTCTCATTCTGTTGTGGACATGTACATACATGCATAGCTGTAAGCGGTGACTATTTCCTTATGAAAATGGACTTTCCTAATGACATTGTTATATTTTTGATGTCTCTAATTTCGTCTGTGGGACATGTTCATACATGCAAATGAAAGTGGGACACCGACGTTACCACCACCACTATCACATTGTGCTGTCCTTTTGTGTCGAATATTCTGTCATTGTTTGGTTCTCTCTCGCTTGATACAGACGTGTTCACTAGTGTCTTTCTCTCTCTCTCTTCTAATAATGTCGTTTCTTGTAAAGTTTAATGCTGTAAGTGCTATCGAGTACAAACGATGTTCAGAATTGACAGTGAATAAAAAATATCCCATCATGGTCTTAACAAATGTGGACACAAAATATGGGAACTCTGTGCTTGCTACGTTGGAGGATGGCGACCGCCAGTATCGTGTCTATCTTCCCAAGAGGTATGCAGGTGTCTTCACGAATGAGGAGCTCAGACATATCAAACCTAAAGAACTACATTTAGTGTATCGAGGGACGAGAAATCAAACAACACAAGTAGAGATTGAGTCCTAACGTCGTAAGTAGCAATCGTGTTAACAAACAATTTATTGATGTGTGTGTGTGTGTGTGTGTGTGTAGTTTCAACTCTCTGTACTTAACACTTTAATAATTGAATTTGTATGTACATGATAAATGTATCATTGATTCTACAAGTTTCGTTGAATAATAGTTGGTTCGATTAGAAATTATTTGAAAGTACATTAACTTATGCGATAAATGTATCATTGATTCTAAGCAGTATTTACAAATTTCCAGTGAATAATATTTGGTTTGATTAGAAATTATTTGAAAGTACATTAACTTATGAAAAATGACATATACTTGAAAAAGTTTACTTACTTAACGCATTTGATTCTTTCAACTAACTGTGCGTGTGCATGTGATAATTGAATATTATCGTATCAGTGATTCTAATATCGACTGTATTGTTATGTTACAGATAAACTTCCTTGCGAACTGTATCTACAGCCGTGAAATTATTATTTAAAAATCTTACAATGTCAAAAATTATTATTAATATAGTATTTATTTTATATAACAATGTTTGTTTGTGATATATATATTTAATCAATGTAAATGTATTTTTGAATAATTGTATAAAATGTATTTTTTGAATAATTGTATTATAACGGTTTGTAAACTATATTTTAAGTTTGTGTACAGTGCTGTAAATATATATTTAATCATTTAAAACAATATTATTATTAATATTTTATATATAACTATGTTTGTTTGTGATATATATATATATTTAATCAATGTAAAATGTATTTTTGAATAATTGTATTATAGCGGTTTGTAAACTATATTTTAAGTTTGTGTACAGTGTTGTAAATATATATTTAATTATTAAAAACAAAATTATGGTTTATTTTAATTTATTTCGTTATAAACCTCCGAATATGCATGCAATTATTTGTATAGTAATCAGAAATGTGTGAGAGAGACATTTTAATAATTTGTAGGTTGTATCTTACAATCATGAAAATTATTATTTAAACTGATAATTGTTTTATTAAAATCTTACAATGACGAAATATTATTATTTCATTGTTTACGATATATATTTAATTAATGCAAAAATGAATTTTTAAAATTACAATCGTCTGTAAACTATATTTAAGTTCGTGTACACATACAAATCGTTTTGAATAAGGGAATTCTTGTCAACGTTTGCAGCGAGAGAGAGACATATACAATGTGTGTATGTGTACACAAAACTTTTGAAAATACCTTATTTCAAGGAGATTTTTTTTTTTTATGCGTAACACTTTACCACACACACACAGACTTGGCAGTATATTAATTTCTAAATCGTGGTCAATGACTGTCATGTGCCAAAAAAAAAAATTAGAAGTAGGACGCAACGAGGTAGGTGATAAATATATATTTCCTGGTGATTACATTTTAGTATCGCTACTTACAATAATCCATAAGTAGCACGACGCTTATGTAAAACCGATGACATAAAGAGCTAGCGAGAGAGAGTGTGTGAGAGAGAGAGAGAGAGAGAGAGAGTTTATATCGTGATCGATAACTGTGTCTAGAGACAAAGAGAGAGGAGGGGAGAGAGAGTTGATATCGAAGTCGTCAACAATTTACTATACACTATAATATAGTTTGAATTTCCCACCGAAGAAAAATGTTGGCAGATCTGTTCTATACACACAATAATGCAGGATTGGTAACCCTGATCATATATTTTAATATACACTATAATACACACACATATCAAGTTTGAACCCATACATAGGTTGGTAAACCTGATCATATAGATTTAATATACATTATAACACACAACAAATTTGAACTCATGCAAGGTTGGTAACCCTGATCATATATTTAATATATACACTATAATGCATCAAGTCGGAACCCCCCACCCACAAAGGCATAGTTATCGGGTGGTCTTTCTCTATGAGTCGTAACAGTGGTAATCTGTAGTCCAGCGGTGGTGGGGAGAGCGTGGGAAAAAATCTTGGACCGCGGGAACGGCGGCATCTCTTTGAACTTGGCGCGCAAAAGGTGGCATGAAATTTTATTGGTGGAAATTCGCGGATGCTGCAGGTCCAGCGGTGGTGGGGAGAGCGTGGGAAAAAATCTTGGACCGTGGGAAAGGCGGCATCCTTTGTTAGTTAGAACTCTCATTTTCCCTCTACTTCCATGGAGTCGGCGAAGACCTCGGCCTTGCCGTCCGCGGAGTAGACAGGACCGTTCGGTGATTGCAGGGGATAGCGGGTCCTCTTTTCTCCAGTAAGTCGACTCGCAGCCTGCCAAACAGACTCGGGTCGGACTTCAAGAGACTTGAGATACGAGTCCCAACGATCAGCGGAGGCGTCAAGCAGAAGCTGCTTGATGTGGGCAGATTGGGCGTTAAACCGTCGTTTAACTACAGGATCCCGGGTTTGTTGCCATCGCCGGCGGAGCTCGCGCCGTTTCCGGATGGCTAGAAGCACCTCTTCAGGTAACTGAGATCTTCTATTGATCTCAGGGACTTCATAGGTATGTTTGTCCATGGCGGACGTGACGATTTCCTGGAGATGAGTGGCCAGGCGGTCTATATCGTCTGTGCAGGCGATGGGGGCCGGGGGGTCAGATGGCACTGTTCGTTTAAGTTCATCGTGATAGGATCGCCAGTTGACTCTCCTAGCATGACGGGGGGGTTGGAGAGGTGTGTCCAACGTAGGTCGAACAGTGATGAGTAACGGGTCGTGATCAGACGAAAGGTCTGACACGGCGTCGATAGTGATAGGGCAGGCCAGGTCTTTGACAACCACTATGTCAAGGACATCGTGTAGTCACCTATGATGGGGGACGTAGGTCGGTGAGGTAGGACCAAGAAAGTTAACCTGAGGATGACGTTGAGCGTAGCTATAGAGCGAGCGGCCATACGGGTTGCTAACACGGCTGTTCCACAGGGGATGCTTACAATTAAAGTCTCCGGCTGCGATGGTCGACAAAGGGCGTCCCATTCCTCTGCAGGCGGAGGCCCGCCACGTCCAGGGGGGAGGTAGACTGATGTTTTGCCATTCAGAATCAGCCAGGTTTTTATACTCAAGGCACACTGACAGGCCTTGAGTGTTTAACAAGCCTTCTCAAACCTGTCCAGACTTGTTCCGTGCATCAGTTTTCTATAGATCACTTTTGCGTATTTTCACACCCACAATTAGTGTTCATGTGTGAACTAATAGAATTATGAGATTCGCGATACTTTTGCCTTGTTAACATACTAATTAGTTGCTCATCACACATTAATTATCTGAGTAATTAATCAATTTGTTTATAGTTTGGTTATAATTTTACATTCACCTTCAAATTGTATCCACACGTGTCATGATGGACGTCTTAAAATGACATAATTCACTTTGCTATAAAGTATTGTCAGTTCACTGACAATAATGAATAAAGTATTGTTCACTTTTCTATACAATAAGTATTGTCAGTGTACCAATTTTTAAAAAATAAAGATATATAATTATTCATATTTTATGTCCCTGTGAACCCATAGAACACAGAAAATATTGTCTCAAAGGGGGGACATGACGACAGTTATGTCAATATTCTTTTCTCTAACATAAGTGTATAACGATACATCGGAATGTTTATGGCATTTGAATAGTGTGTTACAAAGCGTACACATATGATGCCAGTATTTACTTTTATACTAAATAAATTGTAAGTAGGCCTATATCATTGATGTGGGTGTCAAAAACCCAATTTATTCACAATACAATTGACGGTTTAAGGGGAGATTGTAATTTGTATGCTATATATTGCCAATGTTAAACTGCAGATATTTGTATCACAGTATCTCTGAACGTGCTCATCATATACACTTGAAATTTTTTGTGAATTTTAGTCACTCTTAACTGAGTTTACTGATCTAGAATCTCAACAACCTGTGTGTTAGAATATTTTTTTTATTTTTTTTATAAAACACCAATTTCCAATCAAATTTTTGACGTTAATGTTTAAATAAAAATACTAGTAAAAATATTGGTAAATAATGTTTAAATAGTTGAAACTACTTAAATAATTAATCTAGATCAACATATTTACAAAATAAAACTAAAGTAGCTGTTTAAATTTTATTAGTGTATCTTTACTATACGAGTATTATGTGAAAACAAGTCAAATGTGTGGAAGAATTCAACTTTGAATTGAAGGCACACGCACAAGAGCCGACCAAACCATAAACCAACAAATTAAGAACATTATTTTATTTTGTCTACACTCTTAACCAAAAAAAGATACTGTATAAAAAAAAACGTGACTTCCCAGTGCAGTAAACATGTAATGTAAAATATGATGTCTGAATAAAACCTGTGCTTTCTAGACAAAATAGTTTTTAAAATATGTGAATTGTAGTAGTATAGTTATACATTGCAGTAATAATTGACTGATTTTACTGTTGCAAATTAAACTTTAAAATAATTTTAATTGAAAGACTCCATAATAAAATTATACAAATCCATGGTAGTCACTACAAAGACTTATGGTTCAGAAAAATGGACAGTGTCTCCTAGACAAATATCAAGAATTCAGGCTATGGAAATGAAATTTTTGTGTTTCATAGCTGGGTACATAAAATTAGATATCGAAAGGAACAATCAGATAAGAGAGGAACTGAAAGTTGAGAAGTAAACAGAATCATCAATAAGTAGGCTATAGAGAAAACTAGAAACAACACATTACCAGAATAGGCAGTGACAGATTCCTCAAGGTAGCCTTACTGTATTAGCTGAAAGGGAAGATAAGCTGGTAAGACCCAAGAAGAGATGGTCCGACCAGTTTGGAGCCGAATCACTTCTGTGTGTGTGTGTGTGTGTGTGTGTGTGTGTGTGTGTGTGTGTGTGTGTGTGTGTGTGTGTGTGTGTGTGTGTGTGTGTGTGTGTGTGTGTGTGTGTGTGTGTGTGTTTACAATAAATTGTTACCAGTGACATGCAACTGTTGTCCTTTCATGACACCTTGTTTTTTTACCTCGCCATAATTACTAGCTAACTTTCGCAGTTGTTTGTATGTTATCGTTGTCTTCAACGGTTGTAAATGTGCTTACAACGTAAGATTGTTTGTCGATCAACATATCATGTGATCAACTGAAGATTTCCATTGTGTCACTGACGTACTACTAAAAGTTGCACTCCAAAAGTGGATCTCGGAGAAAGTCCCTGTCATAGACGGTGAAAGTCCAAGCACGGATCCGACCGATGTCACTGGGCATGGACTTGAATGGTGAAGGGGTGGAGGAGTATCATGGCAGTCATGTGGTAAATGTTACTATGACAACCGAGATTACCTCTTTATCCTCCTCTCTTCTCCGTGGATTCCCTTGTCCAGTGACATAACTTCCGGGTTCATACTCTCTTTTTCCCCCTACTGGCACCTGATAGTTCACTGAATAGTGAAATTACATGAACTACTACATCATTTAACACTGGTTTTCTTGTGTTTATAAAATATTTGAGAGCAATGTGACTACCAGCTAGGGTTGCCAACCGTACTATAATATACAGTATTGTACTGTATTTCGGGTCTGCGTACTATATACTGTTGAAGAAATATATAGTACGCAAAAATACTATATTTCAGTTGGATGGATCCAGTGCCGTAACGAGGGTATGAAGCGCCTGTGGCAAGTGTCTAACTTGCGCCTCCCCGTAACCCAATAATGACAAAAAAAATTAAAAATTTTAATGTAACAAGTTAAATTTTACTAAATGCAATATATTAAATACTATTAACCTCATCAAAATGAGTTGCCTGTATATACAATAATGTATTTGTCAAGGTATTTGTATGAATAAATAATCTATAACCTAAATAAGAACAAATTTTTATTCATATTCAATGACGACAAAATAAAAGAAATACAAAACATAGGTATATGTTAAAATAATATAATAAAAACATAAAACAGTTCAGCATATTTTATAAAGTAATTTTTCTCGCTTTTTCATTTGCAAACACATCTATTATATCGTCATAATTTAATGTTTTGGCAACATCTTTTTCAATTGATATTATAGACATGTTTGTTAATCGCTCTTGTCCAATAGAAGAACGAAGGTACGATTTTACAATTTTTAATTTGCTAAACGAACGTTCGCAGGAAGCTGTTGTTACAGATATTGTTATGAAAATCCTTAATGCTATGTCTAGATTTGGATACGTGTTTTGTAATGAGAGTTCGTAATGTTTTTGCAAGATTTGAAAAGCGTCCACATCCCCTAAATTTTCAAAAACTTCCATGGCTTGATATTTGAAACTCTCAAGTTCACATACAATTTCTGGAGCATCTAAGTCGCTATTATATTTCAATGCTAGGTCTGTTGCACATCGTTTAAGATCATGTAGCGACATGATTTTTAAAGCGTGTCCATTTAAAAAACTGAAGTCGTTTGCGACCTCTTGCAAAGCAGTAAATCTATCATTGAGTTGTGTCAGTATTATATCTAAAACTTCACACATTTCTTTTTTTAGTAGGCCTAATGTACTTTCATTCATGGCAAACGAATCATCAGTAGCTTTCTCACCAGGCATATTTTTTATTTTGCGCCGTCTCTTTTCTGGAATGTAAGTTTCAATATTTGTTGTTTCGGATAAACTTTTTGCTGAATTGTGAAGCGAATCGAAAAAATCATTTCGGTACTGCTGAATTTCATTTTTTAGAGCATTTATCATTTTCGCAGCATTTTCGACTGTGGTTTTTCTTTCTTGTAAAAGTAAATTTACTTTATTTATCTTTCCTAATATAGTATCCCAAAATATTAATAGTGCAACAAATATAAATTTTGTTAATAATTTTAGCAACATTCGAGCATTTGTTATAGAGTCTACTGTAACTTGTCTTTGTCCATCACACATTTCATTAAGAAGTTCTATTATTAAAGGCAATTGATTTCGTAAAGCTTTAACCGCGTTAGTTTTCGCGGACCACCTCGTGTCACTTAAACCTTTAAGACGAACAGATAATTTTTCCTTTAAAAGATCCCATCTACTAGTAGAATTTACAAAAAAGTTAAACAATTGTTGAATTGTTTCAAAACATGATTTCATTTGAACAGATGTTTGTGCAGCATGAACGGCTATTAAATTAAGGCTGTGAGCCGTGCATGGAACAAACCTCGCCATATTGTTGAAACGTAATATCCTGGCTTGTACCCCCTTGTATTTACCTGCCATATTCGCTCCATTATCATATGATTGTCCTCTTATATTTCTAATATTTAATCCGTCTAATGTTAACTTGTTTTCGATGCCATTCGCAAGTGCTTCGCCAGTTTTTTCATGTGTCACAATAAAGTCTATGAAGGTTTCTTCAATGCTACATTTATTCGTGTTGGGATCAATGTTAACACAGCGCAAAATTTGCGTCATCTGTTCCTGGTGAGAAGTGTCAGGTGTGCTATCAAATAAAATAGAAAAATATTTTGCTTTTTGAATATTTGAAATAATATGCTGTCTAATTTTAGAAGCAACTATAGGCCTATTAATTATATCATTTTGTATTATAGGAGAGAAATAATTAACTTGATTTTTCTTATGACTTTCAATATGTTGCGCAATAATAGGATCGTAATGACTAATTAATTCTATCGTGTTCAGAAATTTTCCACATTCGGGATGACCAATTTTTTCACAAGTTCCTCTCAAAGCGTCATTATTTTTTACACAGTGCAGAATGGCATCCAAAATAACTTTTAAAATATGCCTCCACTTTTCTTTTTCTTTTAAAATTTTTTCTTGTAATTGATCGTCTATAAAACCACCTTTCTTAATTTTTTATTCGAAAGTTTTCCATTCGACATAACTTTTTTTATGATATAATGAATTTTCATGACGTGGTAACATAGGATTTAAATGCTGCCAGTCTCGAAACCCCGCAGTGGTCCATACATTCTCATTTTTTCCAAAAATAATACATGGGAAACAGAACAGTGCATCTTTTCGCTTGCAATATATCAACCAATTTCTGAGTACTTGTTCTCCGTTTGACATGGTTTTTACAAACCATTTTTTATCAAAATGCCTATTTTCTCTATCAGGATAAACACTTAAATTATCGCACAACTCTGGTCCATGTTGAACAAATATTTGTATGTTACTATTAGTTAAGTGCCATGTTGTGGGATCATTGAAATCTATTATTTTTGCATTATTATCAATATTTTCTAATTTAACATCAACCATATAATTATCATCATTACATGTACATTGCTTCTCGATTTCCTGGTTTTGATGTTCAATTGTACTTTTCTCTTCTGTTTCAATTTCACATGAAACATGACTACTTGTAGACAGCAGATTTAATTCAGTTGTTAAGCTTGAATGAACTAGAGGTGTAGATGATTTTTTAAGAAAAATATCAATCGGAGTTATATTTTTCTTTATATTTTCAATCTTTTGTTCTCTTATTTTTTTAAACTGTGCACCGGACAGTTTTTTTGGTGGCATTTTACCCTAGAAGTGTTTTTAATTAAAATTTGTGTTTTTATTAGACTAATATAATTATTTAGTAAATAATAATAATAATAAATAATATTTACAGTACTGTACTTACTTAGTCAGTATGCCAGTATGTTGTATATAAACAAAATTATGTTTCTTTTCCAGTATGTTTTGTTCCACAAAAGAGAGAAAATATATAAAAATAATTACGACAAAGCAACAACACAGCTGATCTTATGAACGAGGAACGACCAACAAAGACTGTAGCGCCTTGCCCACACACTACACAGTATAGATCGTTCTTGTATGAGCCTGCATTCACACGAGTATCAACGTCACCTGATTTCTCCTGACGTTCTGATTGGCTGAGCTGAGCTTTTCGCCTCATGTGAACGCGGGCTAGGAGTGTAAGAAAGAGAGGGTGTGTGATGCGCATGGGCGTCGTCAGCATAAAATTATTGGGGGGGACACACATTAGGGTCTCAGGAGGGTCCAAGACTACCCCCCCACCGGAAAAATTACCCTTTCCAAATCATATTTTGAAGCATTTTTTACTTAAAATGGGTGCAATAGGTTGTTGACAATAATATTGACTGAGTTTGTTATTTTTGGAACATGATTAAATGCATTTTTTTACTCTATTTATTACACAGTAAATTAGGTCAAATGAACACTTTTACGTTTTTAAAACTAACTTACCAAAATAAGTTAAAATATTGTATAAAACTTAACTAGCCTATTCAAGATTTGTAAAATTAGTGAAACAAATCAAAAATGGATTTAAAGTAAAGAACATGACTTATGATAGATATATTGATAGATATATCATATATGATATATTATGAGCAAAGAGTAAAGTTATGGCTTACTATCTAAACCTAAACCATTTGTTATTATTACACTGAGCCAAATACATTCCTCCTTGCTTCACAAATGCATATAAATTTGTTTGCTACATTTCTATCATCTAATTTGTCCAACAGTGTTTTGTGCACGTAACAAACAGCTACGTGATTCAGCCTTTTTTGAGTCATAGTTGACCGTAGATAGGTCTTCAGTTTTCGTAAAGCACTAAAACTCCGCTCTGCTTCGCAACTTGAAGCTGGACATACAAGCATAAGCCTAACTAACACTTCAACATTGTAGAATAAGTCCCTAACTTCTTTTGCCATCGAAACCAACACATCTTTCAGGCACTTTACTTTATACCGAAGATGAAAGAGTTGGAGTTCTGTTTTTAACGAATGGTCGTTAATTTCCGGATAAGGAGTTACTACATCATATCCCTTCTTTTCTAGAAGTACCTTTTCTAACAGAATCTGTTTCTTCATACTAGCTTGTTCAAGTATTCGATTCTTAAGGCCTTGTACAGCAGTGTCAATTACTTCAAAATATTCTCGTCTGTAGTGTTCCTGTGGTGAAATATATTTGTGTCCATCAATGCCCTCAGACATCCTCTTGGGCACCCTTCTTTCCCTGGGTAGTCTCAGCTCTTCAAGACCAAGCTCTAAGATTTTTTTATTGCACTCTTGATACACAGATGAAAACTTCTCGTTTGTTCTGAGTTTTCAAGACCATCAGCAACGTGCTGAACAGATGCACATAGTCCAGTAAGTGTTCTTTTTTCGCCCTGAAAACTCTTGTTTAAAATTTCGAGAAGTTCAATAACTTCTCTCCCCATAATCAAACCTAGATATGTTCTCTCATCTTCAAAAACACTTAACAAACCACTGGCTCCTTCATATCTCTGCTCCGTAAGCTCATTCAGTGTCTTTAGAACTAGAGGATATTCCTTCAAAATTTCATTTACTTCTGATCGCCGATATATCCACCTTGTGGGACACAGAGGTTTAATTTTTGCTATATTACTGACAGGACCTTGAGCTGCATCCTCAGTACTGTGTTTGTACTCGTCTTTTGCTTTTGTGTTTGAAAGCAATATTCCCAGCTGATGGGCCCAATCCATGGCGTTTTTAACGGTTCTTGAACTTTCGCAGCTTGCTTTCATCACCAGATTAATGCAGTGAGCACCACAGTGAATGTAGTCCGCAAGTGGTTGTTTATCTACTACAACTGATTGAGTCCCTTTATGGATACTACTCATGTTACCTGCTCCATCATAAGTCTGCCCGCGAAGATTGTACAAAGGGAGTTGCAATCTAAATAGAGCATCAAAAATAAGAGCTGCTATCTCTGTACCACACGTCTTTGCCGTTTCGTAAAAACCCAAAAAACAGTCATGAGGATCCAGATCGGCATCAACCCATCTAACGCAAAAACTAACTTGTTCATTCCCTGAAACATCTCTAGTCCCGTCACAAATAACAGAAAACATCAAAGGATCAATTGACTTAATGCTTTGGACTACACTGGACAGAATTTCGTTTCCCAAAATCTGGATTATTTCGTTTTGTATTGTAGGGTGTGTATAATTAGTCTCTTTTTGAAGCCACAGTTTCAAAGAAGGCTTATCTTCACTGCGAACTTTCAGCAGTTCCATTAGGTTTCCTTCAAAATTCATGTGTCCTCTAATGGCCAGTCCTTGCCTAACAAGGTACTTTAGACTTCCTATAATTGTCATCAAAGACTCTAAAGCTAGTTTTTGTTGTTGAAGTTTTATATTTGATAACTGTCTCTCAATACGTGCTTGTAACTGAGTGTGGCTCAAAACAGCTTGAGAATGGGCAGCACATTTCTCGTGCATTTTAAACTTTTCAATAGCTTTCTTCCAGGGTTTTAAACCCCTTTTCACTAAATGCCTTATCCCCTTTAGTAGCCAGAGTTTTGTTTGGGCACAACTGAGCGTATCTCGTGCAGTAAAAACAGCTTACCCCTTCAGTTCCAATTACGTGAAGCCAAGGAAATGTTTCATACCAACTTTTCTGAAAACTTAGTATTCGGCCGGATAGTTGCTGCACTGGGAAGCCATCAGGTAGAATCTTAGGCTGATGAGGAGAAGTGTAGCAAACGAAAGTATCGACAGATGCCATCACGTCTTCGTTAGGCGTTTCTTGTACTTTAGTTGCAGTGACCGATGGTGCTGGTGCTCTAGAACGTGGAGAACATGGTAAGATTTCCTCTTTAAGTGTAAGTTTGTGACGATTTAAAAAAATATTTAAATCGCACAAATAAAAAAATTGCTTTCAATATAAGTAAGAGTATTATCCACCTCTTACCTATGCCTAGATTCATGCAACAACGTGCAAATTGTCCCGTACCAACACGTTAAGAACGGTGTTATTTAGCTAATAATAATAATTACTTTAATTAAATAAAATATGTACAAAATAAATAAAGAAATTCATAATTCGTAACCAAAAGGTAAAATAATGTATTACGACTTAATTAGTAAATAATTAATATAATTTAAAAGAACGAACTATTTTCTCAGTGCGTAAAACCGCGCCAGCTACTGACCCCTTGCCGCTAAACATTGCACTCACTCGCCCGATAGACACCGAGATGTAAGGATGTAGCTGCTGTGTTGTGAACATACACATAGGTGCATACCGTTAAACAGTATTTAATCAAGTTTATAATGAGTTCGATTTGACCTATGTAGTATAATAATAATAATAAAAACAAAATTATAATGTAGTGCGTGAAGAAACATGTAAAGAATAAAAAGAAAAAGGAAACTTAGCCGACACATCTCTTAGCAAACTGTAAATGGTGAGAAATGTTAATTACCAGATTTTAGTGCTGATAAAATATGAACTGTAACCAAAAGTAAAATGTAAACTACCGACTCCGAAAGAAGATAACACAAACAGCAACCGGATGAACTTCTAGATCCAAAATCTAATCGTCTAGGAAGAGACTACCAGAAACAATCAACCTCATTTAACATCAAGAGGAACCGTGGATCACACCCTAGAAGAGGACTGAAGATGACCATCATGGGCCCACAGCATACACATTGTTATATTCAGGTGATATCAAAACATAATATTTGTAATACAAATTCACTGTAAAACAACAAGACCAGTAAAAAAAAAAAAGAACAGTAAAGAACTTTTGTTAATTTAAAGTTTAATAATTATATAGATTTTTGTAATCACTGTAATGAAGTAGTAATGACATTACGATGTTTAGATTTAAATTAATTTTAAAATTTACAACCAAAATTATTCTTCTAATAATTTGGTTGAAGTTGTAATAAAAAACATAACAAACTCGCTACCCGGATCCGGGGTAATTAAAACAATATCTAGCTGAATGATTTTGATATAGAAAGAATAAAGAGTAAAATATACAAAATATTTAATGCAGAAATTTTTAGAATCTGAGTTTTAAAAGTAAAGTAAAGTATGAGAGATAAATATGTTAATAAAGAGATGTTTTTGCTAACACCCAACGAGTGAATAAATTTATACAATCCTTGCTTAATTCCTGAATAATAAAGTGTTATAATTTGTTAGTGATTAAGGTTTACTAACAACGGCAGCTAGTTCAATTCACAGATAACAAACTGAACTGGTTCCCGACATTTGTGATATCTTAACAAGGGAGACGTCACAAGTTCTTCATCATTTACTTTCGATAGCGCTGAGAACAAAAATAAATGTTAACAATAATACAATAATAAAAATAAAAGTAATAGCCAACAAATAAATAAATTCCTAGCTATATAAGAGTTGTTAACGATTTTTTTCATACAAAACTTGAATCGAACAATAAATTCATGAAAATGTTTATGAACTGAAAAAAAACCCGGTTTGTATATGTATTTCTTTTTTTAATATATTAAATATATTATGTAATAGGTACATATACATAAATCAAAATTAAATTGTAATAACACAGGAAGTTGATACGAAATGATACAAAATTTGGTCGACGTAAGACGTAAGTAAGCATGCATTATACTACTGTATAATGCTATAATGATTATTCATTAAATCACTAAAATGATTTATAAAAGTGGTATTATTATTATAATGCTATAATAATACTATAATGATTATAGTATGCTTACGTTGAGTTGAGTTTCTATGTAAATTTTCAGTAACTAATAATATAAAGAAAATTCTTTAACGAAATTTCAAGTGAAAATTTAAAAAAATACACGCTAAGATTTTAATTTTGTTTTTAAAAGTGTTTAAATATAAAAATTTTTGCTTTATTGTTTGTAGCATTAAACATAATTAGTTTAAAATAAAAATGACAAATTATTCACTTACCACAGCGGCTTCTGCTTTCTTTTGTCTTTTAAAAAAAGACAATATATCTTGTTGGGTTTCTGCTCGTTTCATATTGACACTGACACACTGACACAAATGAGCAAATGAGTAATGAGTATATCACCAGGCAGTGCAGTGAAGGGAATACCGTCCTCTTGTGGCACCACTGGCACTGTGTTCGCTGGTCAAACCGTTTTGTTTATTTACGGACGGGAATAGCCCAGTTCTAGGAAAGCCAGGCTGTGCGATATATCATATCTCATGTACCGGCTCCTGGCTCCGCTACTGCGAAACACTTGTTACTCATTCCATTCGCATTCCGAACGATGCAATACGATGGTATAGTGTAAGTTTAAAATGAGATTTGTTATGATTGCCTATATTCAAATATTGGGGGGGACATTGACCTACGTTCCAAACATTGGGGGGGACGCGTCCCCCCGGGATCGACGCCCGTGGTGATGCGCGCGCAATAATATGTGTCTCTATCTAATTGGTCAGGAGACGAAAAACGGCCAGTGACAGTCGGTGTTGATTCAATGATTCATGTAGAGTAGAATGGTCAAGTAAAATAAAAACCACGTGCAACTCTCAACCGGGTCGGTATCCTTTGTTTTGCGCCCGTGGCGGGCGCCTTTTTCGCCACGCCCTCGTTACGGCACTGGATGGATCAATCTTTTTTTTGCAACACCGAAACTAATAACAAACAAATCCCTCACTTTGTGAACGCACCTTATGATTGCCGTTCGACTGATGCGATGTGCGTGTATCCGATTTCCGAACGCGCCTCTGTCTTGCTGGCTTGCTACGTTCCGAACTTATGTCAATGTCAAAATTGACAACGTCAAACAAATGTTTGCTTTTGCAACTGTCTTTGCTTCGTTTTTGTTTTGGGATTTTGTTAATTATTTTCACTCGGAGGTTGTTCTTCCTTTTGAGAAGTTGAAGTCCTAATTAAATTAGTTATGAAAAGTGATAGCGATAACGAAAGTGCGTCAAGTTCAAGTGCGCCACTAACACCCACTAAAAAGCGGAAAATACAAAAAAGACTCCACAAATATAAACCTGAGTGGGAAAGAGTGTATGATTGGATTACTAAAGATCCCCAAAATGTCTATAATGTAAAATGTGCACCATGTAACATAACATTTATCGGAAAAAGTGGCATTGGCCAGGTGAGTTCTTTTAGGTTAAGTTAGGTATTTGCATCCTCTTTTGTCGGTTGTTTTGGTTTTTTTTTATTCAATAAAATTGTCGACTGATTTGCATGAGTATTTGAATGATGTGTGGTGTTTTATAGCTCATTGCAGATTAAACAACATGGTGAGAGAAAGCAACATAAACTTAAAGCTGAGCTTTGCAAGAAAACTTCTACGTTAGATCGCTTTTTTGGTTCATCGGGCTCTTTCTCTGTTTCTGCTCCCTTTGCAAATCCTTGTGATGACGATGACAAGATAACAGCCAGTGAACTTGCTTTAACCTACCATACTGTGAAGCACAATGTTTCCTATAACAGCATGGACTGCACTGTGAAACTTAACAAAATCATATATGTCGATTCTAAAACCGCTTTCAACACACAATTAGGACGCACTAAAATGAAAGCACTGGTTAATGAGGTTTTAGGACCTTATGCCTTACAAACTTTACTGAATGATTTAAATGCCCCTGATTTATATTTTTGTTTGCAAACTGATGCAAGTAATAGAAAAAATATAAAACTTTTTCCTTTAGTTGTTCAATATTTTGATATTGAGAATGGGATACAAAACAAGTTATTAGACTTTTACGAAAATTGTGATGAGTCAGCAAATGGGATGTTTGACGCTATATACAAATCACTATCCCAGCACAACCTTTCCTTTGATAGAGTGTCTGGTCTGAGCGCAGACAATACCAATGCGAACTTTGGTATTCACCACTCTCTTTATAAAAATATAGAACATGTAGTTCCTAATTTAGTGAAGGGCAATTGTCACGCACACATAGTTCACTACACAGTCAAGCATGCAATGAATTTTTTTAGAATTGATGTTGAAAATATAATTTTAAAAATTTACAGCCATTTCTCTGTATCTGCAGTCCGAAGAGAAGAGCTTAAAAAATTTGTTGCTGCTGTTGAAGGTGAATCGCATGTTGCTACCTTGCGTGGACAACATACTTTTGAATTGGAAGCCTTTGAGTGATTATTTTATTAGTTTAGGGGAGGAGTGTCCTACACATATTCAAAATAGTTTGATGATGAATGAAACTGATGGAGACAGTAAAGTTCAAATATTTTTGAATTTCGCGAGCAATTTTTTACATAACTTTCATAAAGCTGTTAAACAACTTGAAGGTAATAACATCACAGTCTTAGATGTGTATAATATTATGTCAACTTTAAAATCGGCGCTAGAACAACGTAAAAAAGACTGTTTCTTTGGTTATGAAACCAAAAAAATGTTGCAATCCTTAAAAGCCAAATCCCCCACAGAAAGTGATAAAATTAAAAAAAATTTTCTAGTATTCGTTGATAAATGTCTGGAATATCTTAATAAATGGTTTGATTTTAATGAAAGCAATTGGTTATGCAAAATCCAAAAATTAAATTTAAAACACGAGGTTTCATTTGATGACTGTGAGACAATATTAGAAGCTCCAAATTTACAAGAAAAAATGAGTATCAAAATGGACGAACTTTACTCTGAAATAACAATATTAAACGAAATCTTTGCAAAAATAAAAGATTGTAGTGAGTTTACCGACAGAACCACAGGCCAAAAATGGCAACATATTTTTAAAAATACCGAAAATAACTTACCAAATTTATTTAAGATTATTTCATTCCTGCTCTCTATTCCCGCCACTTCGGCATTCACAGAAAGGATATTTTCAATTATGAATTCGAAATGGCAAGAAGAGAGAAACAGAGCGAGTATCTCATTAATAAAAAAATGAGCTTTTGATCTACATTAATTTAAAAATTGAATGCGATAAAGCATATGACACTTTTATTGTAGACAAAAAATTGTTAAAAGATGCAAGAAGTGCAAAAAAATATAGTTTTATGAAAATAAATAAGTAACAAACATACCTTTGTCTTTTTTTTACTCTTTCCATAAAATACTATATTTTTTTGAAGTGTTTTTTTAAATTATTGCTAACGGATTTGTTTTAACCACTATCTCTGCTTCGCGTAAAAATGTTTGTATAGCCTATATAAAGATACAGGATGTGAATTCTCAGTGTATTTGTTATTGCCAAAACTGACTGTAGGCCTATAGACAATACTGCGTTTAGTATAGGTTACTTCATTTATTTATTCTTATGTTACGTCTAACCAAATTTTGTACGTCTAACCAGATATTGCTTAGTTTAACCATGTTTTAGCTATCAACTTACGGTTTTTGTAGTATTTATAGTATATCAGCTTTTATAGAAGTACGGAGTAGAGGTGGGCTAAACTACCGTATTTTAAAATAATAGGTACAAAAATACCGTTCAAAAAAATAACAGGTACAAATGTCTGTTATTATATACTTATTATACATAACCTATAGGTATTATTCCTTTGTAAGTAACTCGTTGAGTTTCCTGCTGGTCTTCTATGTAATATCTTCAAATAAATACACTGTAATTAGGTTTATTTTCACCTAGATACACCTATTAATGTATTAATAAACCTATTAAAATAAACTTACTTGCAGTGTATTTATTTGAAGATATTGCATAACCTAGACTATATTATATAATTTGTTATAAGAAATAAATTGAAACTAAAAGTAGACCTATTAACAGTGTTACTTTACACTGTGACTTTATTAAACTATTACTGTTTAAAAGAAAATAAAAAACAAGAGAATTTATAGGCCTATCTCCCTTTGGGAATAGGCCTACTAATTTAGTTTTCACTAGGAGTAAACAAACTAACATTGGTTAGACAAATCAGTTGCGAAACTCATGCAATGAAATTTAAAATAGCATAACAAATAATGTGAAAAAACATCAGAAACATAAATAAAATCATAACAGTAAGCTACAAGAGTGAATGAGAATAAATATGAATATACACCGATTACCCTTATAAAAACACAACCTAAACAGTTTGCGGTAAAATTTCATTAGATATCTCCTCTTATCTTACTTTATTTTCTTATCAGGTAGTACTCGAAAAGATTGTGGAAGACCGAAGTGGTACGCGGATCCCAAAAGTTTGGGAACCACTGCTAGTAGATCAACTGTGCAACTGATAGGTCCTGGCAAAAGCACAAGGTGGGTAAATAATCGAAACTTCGAGCCATATCATACATCAATCATAAATGTTTTACAGTCTCCAAGAAATTCAGATAAACTTGTAGCTTTCTCTTCTTATCACCTCCTTGTTTTATTGATGGCCTTCTAATAAGTTTAGTAAATTCTTACCTTCATCAGATCGTGTTTATCTTAGGCTGCAGTTTGACCATTTACACCTACTAATATTGTCAGTTATTTTCTCTATGTTAGCAGTCTTCATAACAACTTTGTCAAATTTTGTTGCTTCCCTGCTATATACACTTTTTCCTTGAACGAGGCCTTTCGGTTTCGCAACCATTATCAAGTTCTTCCTATTTTTTTGTTGTAGGAAGAACTTGATAATGGTTGCGAAACCGAAAGGCCTCGTTCAAGGAAAAAGTGTATATAGCAGGGAAGCAACAAAATTTGACAAAGTTACTAATATTGTGTTATCTGTTATGGAGTTTGTTATTTGTATTTCTTTACTAAGTGGAAACTACTATTAGTCAAATAATAAGTAAAGTGATAGACGAAAATTCAAAATCAGCAGTTTAGAGAAAAGAAGCAAATTTACGAAAACTCCTTATTTTTTATGGTAGCCTTATCAGATCAGTAAAGATTTAATGAACAGGACTAGATAAAGTGCACAAATGTCCGTTACAACAATCTCATCACTTACGTGAGATGTGCAGTGAAGTTAAAATCACTTTAACAAAAAGTATAATATGGCCTATCAACTATCAGCCACTGTATGGGTTATAACTCAATATGCCTATAATTCGTGTTTTTCAAAATTTACCAAGTTGGTGACTAGTACAATATATATTATTATAATCTGGATTATATATCTGCATAACACACGAGCATAAATGTATCATCAGCATGAATTTTTTCATTTAGGCCTATTAAAAACAGCTTCGTCTCTTTGCGCAGAATGAAGTATTCAGGACCAAAAAGTGGCTTCGTAGTAGTTCGTACTCGTGTACTCGAAATACTCCTGATACTCATAAGGGGACGTCCATTAATTACGTGAGCTCAAAATGGGGGGGGAGGGGTCCGGCAAAATCTCACCAAATCTCATTTAAAGGGAGGGGGGCCAATGAAAATCTCACGTCAACTTTTTAATTTAGAGAATATACATTATTATAACGCACCTTAAACGTAGTTATCATTTTCACCTCTAATTTCACAGAAAAAATGTAGTACATAGAAGATATGCTTTAGGTATTTTTAGTGGTATGAAGCAAAAACATGAACATTTCAAATAAATTTAATTATTTAAAAATTATAGGGTACACCTCACGTGAGGGGGAGGGGGGGTCCCACCACATCTCACCAAGGAGGGGGAGGGGTTCCAAATTTAAAAAAAAAAACCTCACGTAATTAATGGACGTCCCCTAAATACTAGTTGTTCCTTGTGTACCTAGTGTTCCTCGTGATACGCCTAGTATTTGTAATACTCGTTTACTTGTTGTTCCTTGTGTACCGGTGATACGCCTAGTATTTGTAATACTTACTCGTTTACTTGTTCCTTGAATACCAGTGATACGCCTAGTATTTGGCGTATTCGTTTACTTGTTACTTGTGTATTCGTTAGTTGCGTAGGGGCGTCCCTCGACTCGGAACTGCGAGGCCGCGAATAATAGGTATTTCAACTTTTCCGTCACTGTTACATCCGTTCCACAAAAATATCGTTCCAAAATACCTGTTACAGGTATATCGACCCACCTCTAGTACGGAGTTGTAGTATCAATTAGGCTTGGGAAGTATAAGACTTTTCTCTAAGGAAACCACTCGTATACCGTCTAAGCCGTATGTGAAATTCCGTCCAACGATTGCGTAATAGCCTAAAAGTATCGCTCACTTACCTTGTTAAAATGTTTTCGCTAGTTCGCTTCAGAGCAGTGGTCCACGGCAAGCTCAAAAGTAGGCTAGTCTGTGGGTCTAGAAATAAACAAACTGGATATAAAGTCGGTTATTTCGTTCGTATTTGCATTATTATGTTTCGTTTATTTTTTAGTGTTTATTGAACTATTGTTTGGTTTGTTAAAGGACGAAAACTTTACTTCTAACAGATTAGTTATTAAATTGTAGCCTACCGGTTAGTAATTATCTCTTTAGTATGTCAGATTTTAAAACTAAATTACGATCTGGAAAACTCTCCATAGCCAGGCTTATAAATGATACGGTGACTCACGGCGAAAGAGAGCCGAACAACAGAATGACGTAACGATTCCTTTGACTATAAACAAATGTGTAGCTTCGGTTTAAAACGAGAACAAAACAACAAACATTACCGCTAATGATGTCGCATGTGTGTTTTCGCTTGTGTTAGTTGCCATTCGAAGATAAGCCTAACAAGTAGGTACAGACAACAGAGCCAGTGGCGGCTCGTCGTTATGAACGTGGGAGGGGCTCTTTCATAAGGTCATAACTATCTCTACACAAACGCACACGCACGCGAACGCGCACACACAGATACACACACTCATTCACTTTCTTGTATGTATTTTTATAAATTTATAAAAGTGTCAAAATTAGTCTACTCATAACATTTGATTTTACTGTAAGTATTTTATTTTTAAGATATGTGAATAATAAGAGTGGAAATTCAAAATATTTTATAGAACAGAAGTACATAGCTATATACTACAGGGCAAATGTGAAAGCTATATTTTTAAAATTAGACCAAGCATCAGAATTCAGGAGGAAGTTGTATTAAGTAACAAGGTATTAATCTTCTACCACTTTAAATATACTTAGTCACATTTAATATCAAAAATAAATTAATCTACGACTGAAAATTCATACCTTTAGTTATATTGTTTGTAGCAGAAGTCCATCCTCCTCTCCTTCTGTGCAGCGAAGTGGTTGATCACACGTTCATTGAAATTGGGGGTAGATAATAATTTCTTTTCAATTGAACACATGGGGAGTGCACTGAGTCTACCTTCTTTCATTGTGCTCCTGGTAAGTCTTTATTCGCTTTAAAGTTGAAAAACATCTTTCACTTTCTGCAGTGGTCATTGGGATTGTGCAGATGAACTGAAGTAATTTCACTGATTCGGGGAGCACATCTCTCAGATTATTATCATAAATAAAATTAAGCAACCGTAATGAGCCTGTTGCCTCAGAAAAATCACTTCTACTGTATAACTACTGTATATACTACCAACTCTTGTTTCAGTTCTATTTTATTCAACTGGAATAAATTTACAGCAATTTCTAATTCATTTTCAGGAAATTTATTTTTGAACTCAGGAAACAAACTTGGCTACCGACAAATGATCTAAGAAATTAAAGCGATTGTCAATTCCAGTCATGATAACATCACACACTTCTTTTGCCACAATGTGTCTTCTATCATCAAATCGGCCACGTTTTCTACTGGGGGCCTGTAACCCCGCGGTAAAAATGTTACCCAGAAAATGAAATCGTTGTCTTTAAGAAGGTTGCTTAAACCAACTGCTTTGTTTACAGTTGTATAATCATTGCTGTCGTCGTCTAATATTTTATTAGACTTCTATTTCATTTTTATACTTAAATAATGTGCTGACAATTCTAGACATGAAGTTCCAACGAGTGCCAGAGGTCTTTGGTATTCGTTTTTTCATAATGTCGTCAAGTACTGCTGTTCTTTTAGTCGATTGTGAAAAAAAGGATGAAAATGCTTCAACATTACTAAAAAATATTTTTATCTGTTTATTTTGTGTTGCGCAGCGTTCAATGATCAAATTTAGTTGATGCGCGTAGCAGTGAACGAAATGTGCATTTTTGTACACAGCTTTGACTCTTGCCTGCACACCTGTGTGCTGGCCACTCATGACAGAAGTGCCATCGTAGCTTTGAGCAATCACTCTTTCAGGTGTTTTGTCAATTTTTAGATTTTCCAGCTCGTTAAAAATTGCTTCACTAACAGATGCTGCGTCATGACCTTTGGGTACTACAAAACTAACAAATCTTTCATTTACAACCCCATTTAACTCGTATCTGACAACAAACACTAGCTGAGACAATGTAGCACAGTCAGTTGTCTCATCGGCTTCAATAGCAATATATTTAGTTTGAGTAATTTCGTCGCATATAATTTCCAAGCACACGGCATATATGGAATAAAGTAAATCATTTTGGATGGTTTTGGAAAGCCTTAAAAATACTCGGTTATTGCTTTTTTCAATATGTTGTTTTAATGTAGAGTCTAACTCTGCCATTAGGTTGACAAGACCACGAAATATGCCAGGGTTGTTAGATGTGTCAGTGCCACTTTCGTCATGCCCCCTTAATGCAAGTTCAAAAGCTCCACAAAACTTCACAGCATCAATCAACTTACTTAAAATGTACCGATTTTTTGATACTTCCTCATTTAACTTTTGAATTCTTAATCTATATGCACTGTCTAACTGAGATCCAATGTCAACCTTCCCAAGTACTGCATACTCGATACACGCATTTATATGTTTTTCACTTAATTTATGTTTTTTAAGTTTTTCACTCAAATGCTTAATATCCGAGACACCATCTACAGTCCAGGTGGGATCCTGTACGCCCATTACTATGCACGGGTAACAGAAAAATGAGTTTTTTTATTCCACACCCACACAACCAATCAGCATAATTATACAAATGAATACTAAATTTCCGATTGTAGCTATTCCTACTCTTAGTGGATTTTTGTACTTGATTAATCACCATATTAGGCCTAGGAGGCCCTAATCTTTTAAGTTCAACCCTGTGCTCTAAGTTCTTTATCCCTTGGCTAATAATTTTACTTACATCATTCGTAATTACAAAGTTAGAATCCGTGTTATTCATTATGACACACATTACCCCACTAAACACAATAAGTCTGTTTGCAAACAAGGAGTGCCAATAACTGCTACACTGCTGGCCGCTGGCGCTGGCTGAGATGATTTGCGCATGCGTGGCCAAGGATGGAGTCCCAGCATGTCCGTAAGAACACAGCTGATTGACGTCACCGCACGGTTAAAGCTGTATGCTGTATTTTCCATTTACACTGCACACAGTAGCTTTGGGCTCTATGGCCAACGCCCGCAACTCAACTCCGGACTTTAAACGTCAAATGTTTTCCGTTGTATTATTGTTTTGATGCGTATAGGAACTTTTTTAATTGATTTGGTGAAAAATTAATAATTAATTATTACTTTTTATTTTATTGGGAGGGCTGCGCCCGAGAGCCCTTATGGGCAAGCCGCCACTGCAACAGACATGCGTTTTGTTTATTGATCGTATTCAATGGTCGGATTCAAAAAAAGTCATTTGTTTTATTGACAAACGGACGCTTCGATGGAATTAATACCCAGCCGTCAATGTTGTTTTCCGTTGTGTGTTCTTGTTCGCTTTACATTTTGCTACATTGTACATTAAGTATAGGCGAGTGCAAAGTAATCTTGCAGTAATCTTTCTCGATCGTCAGTTTAGAATAACTGGAAATTTATCAGTTGTTATTACACCAGACACAACAAACTCTCCTGAACGCCCGAGATGTACTTAGGGGCTACCGGTTTGTTCATACGGCGCAAAGTCGTGTGACTCACTCAAAGTGGCATGTTCCTGGATTGCACGGCACGCCGTGACGCTTGATGCAAACTGTCAGCGTTAAAATTCGGTCTCCGCTTCAAAAATACGTCATAATTTCAGGCCAAAAAGAGCTTCGATTACTTTTTATAATTTTTATTTTTTTTTTACTTTTGTAATGTTTTAACAGGACGCGCGTGCGCGCGTGTGTGTGTGTGTGGACAGAGTGAGAGAGAGAGAGAGAGAGAGCGAGAGAGAGAGAGCATACACATACATTTCTTAGATATATAGGCCTAAATATGCATAGACATTAGGCCTATGTGACAGTATGTGACAGTGGTTCGCCAAATTAGCCTATGTTTTCGAGTAACCCAGAAATAGCCTAAACTTCGTTTTTAGTGACGTATTATAGGGCCTATTAGCCGTTCTTAGAGTTTATGTTTCTCCAGGACGATCGTCAGAATAGTTTTTAACATATATGCCTATTTTAAGACGACTTTATTCTATCGTTTAGGATAGCTTTTCCAATGTAACAAAATATAGATAAGGACCTCATTAGAAAGTCTCTTCGAAATTTTAATTTTTCTTTCTGCGGTTAAAACCAGAGCCACAACTAGGGTCTCTGTCACACACCCGGGGCAAACATGTTCCCGTCCCCTTTAACCCCTTAACATGGTTCGTGAGGGAAATGTTAGCAAATTTTTATTATTTCAACTACTCACTAAATTAATAAAACTGATTTTAAGTCGGTTGTTTATAGTTTTCTTGAACTGAACAACTTAAGCTACAGGAATTATCAGTGGCTTAAAAATTTTCAGTCTACAAATTTTAACTAGGCTACAACGTAGGCTAATTTAATTTTGTGTGTGACAGATTTTTAGGTTTACGAACGAGTAACAATGTAGAACACATTATACACTGCGCACTACTCATTAGTAACTATAGTCTACATCGGCCTAATCACATAAAATCGAATGCTGCTTTAATTTTCCACTTCTTCAAGTTTATTTCTTTTTTATTTATGTCATGTCTATAGGTCTATGTCTCTATGTATTAGATTTCACATTATAAAGTAGGTATACGTTGCACTCACATTAAATTATTTATTACTAGCTGTGGAGATTACTATGAGCACCAAGATGCAAAAACGTTCAGTAGGCTACGGCAAATACTATTTTGTAATTTGCGCGTCCTCCTAGCACGGCGACCCTCCTGGGGTCATATGGCACTCTTGTTCCCCATAGTTGCGGCCTTGGTTAAAACAAACTGTTTTCAGCAAATACACAGAAGGCTGTAGGCCTATATTAACAAAGTGAATTTAGCAACAAACACGAGCCACTGAATTTCATGAGTCATATATTAACCTACAACTCGCACACTAATGGTAGGCCTATGCCTTATTCGTTAGAGTATCGCATTCCAAAACTTATGTAGGCGGTGATTTGGCACAGCTTTCAATAATAATAAAAGGTCTCTTGCTGTGGTTAAAAAAAATTTCACTAAACACTGTGTTTTACCTTTTTGGTAGTAGGCCTGTTATAAACCAACGATATAGTCTATTAAATAAATAACATCAAAATGAATCAATTGCCCAAAAAGTTCAGTATGCGTCGAGTTTATGGCGGCAAACAACAACAAATAGGCCTATATCGAATTTTCGAATTTTTCATTTTAAGCAAGTTCGGACGTCTGATGCTCTATTATAGCCTACTGCTGTATTGTTAGAGTAAGTTAATTATATTTCTGCTAAGACTGGATAGCAGTGATATGCACTGAAACAAAGTCTAGTGAAAGGACATAAAGATTTTATAGAGGAGGAGACTGAACAGAAAGAGCTGGAAAAACAGGCAGATTTTAGAACGAGCTCTCCAGTGAAGCTAAATAGGCGGACCATAAATAGGTGTATCACAGAAAATAGCGCAGACGAACAGACAACTGTTTACTGAGATGCACACGTTGATTAAAGATAACCTAAGATATATTAATTTTGAAAAGCAGCAAAATGCAATAAGCAGAACGTGTAAACTAAGACGGAAATAGCATAGGAGCGCTGAATTCGATATTACGGAATGTAGGCCTTCATAGAATACTAAACAACGCCCCCCCCCCCCCCAGGAGCTAGGCCTGTTTAAGGTTCGGCAAAATTCCATAACCATTTAACGCCGCAGCTAGTTACAATTTCTAAGCCAGTTGTATGTGTTAAAATAAACCAAATAAATAACTGTAGAAATAAAAGGAATTGCAGTAGGCCTATTTGAAAATTTAATTAAAATAAAGCTTACACTTTTTAAAAAAAATGATAGCAACCCAACATTTGATACATAAGTCCAAGTTGAACGGAGCAGCAGCTAGTCGTGCTCCGGTGGTCGCAGTGTCCGGGTGATACCCGATGACTGCATGTTGCCTGCTTGTTACCCTGACCAGCGATCTCGCGCTGTCTGAGGAATGGGATCTCCATCAGTGGCGGCTTGCCCATAAGGGCTCTCGGGCGCAGCCCTCCCAATAAAATAAAAAGTAATAATTAATTATTAATTTTTCACCAAATCAATTAAAAAAGTTCCTATACGCATCAAAACAATAATACAACGGAAAACATTTGACGTTTAAAGTCCGGAGTTGAGTTGCGGGCGTTGGCCATAGAGCCCAAAGCTACTGTGTGCAGTGTAAATGGAAAATACAGCATACAGCTCTAACCGTGCGGTGACGTCAATCAGCTGTGTTCTTACGGACATGCTGGGACTCCATCCTTGGCCACGCATGCGCAAATCATCTCAGCCAGCGCCAGCGGCCAGCAGTGTAGCAGTTATTGGCACTCCTTGTTTGCAAACAGACTTATTGTGTTTAGTGGGGTAATGTGTGTCATAATGAATAACACGGATTCTAACTTTGTAATTACGAATGATGTAAGTAAAATTATTAGCCAAGGGATAAAGAACTTAGAGCACAGGGTTGAACTTAAAAGATTAGGGCCTCCTAGGCCTAATATGGTGATTAATCAAGTACAAAAATCCACTAAGAGTAGGAATAGCTACAATCGGAAATTTAGTATTCATTTGTATAATTATGCTGATTGGTTGTGTGGGTGTGGAATAAAAAAACTCATTTTTCTGTTACCCGTGCATAGTAATGGGCGTACAGGATCCCACCTGGACTGTAGATGGTGTCTCGGATATTAAGCATTTGAGTGAAAAACTTAAAAAACATAAATTAAGTGAAAAACATATAAATGCGTGTATCGAGTATGCAGTACTTGGGAAGGTTGACATTGGATCTCAGTTAGACAGTGCATATAGATTAAGAATTCAAAAGTTAAATGAGGAAGTATCAAAAAATCGGTACATTTTAAGTAAGTTGATTGATGCTGTGAAGTTTTGTGGAGCTTTTGAACTTGCATTAAGGGGGCATGACGAAAGTGGCACTGACACATCTAACAACCCTGGCATATTTCGTGGTCTTGTCAACCTAATGGCAGAGTTAGACTCTACATTAAAACAACATATTGAAAAAAGCAATAACCGAGTATTTTTAAGGCTTTCCAAAACCATCCAAAATGATTTACTTTATTCCATATATGCCGTGTGCTTGGAAATTATATGCGACGAAATTACTCAAACTAAATATATTGCTATTGAAGCCGATGAGACAACTGACTGTGCTACATTGTCTCAGCTAGTGTTTGTTGTCAGATACGAGTTAAATGGGGTTGTAAATGAAAGATTTGTTAGTTTTGTAGTACCCAAAGGTCATGACGCAGCATCTGTTAGTGAAGCAATTTTTAACGAGCTGGAAAATCTAAAAATTGACAAAACACCTGAAAGAGTGATTGCTCAAAGCTACGATGGCACTTCTGTCATGAGTGGCCAGCACACAGGTGTGCAGGCAAGAGTCAAAGCTGTGTACAAAAATGCACATTTCGTTCACTGCTACGCGCATCAACTAAATTTGATCATTGAACGCTGCGCAACACAAAATAAACAGATAAAAATATTTTTTAGTAATGTTGAAGCATTTTCATCCTTTTTTTCACAATCGACTAAAAGAACAGCAGTACTTGACGACATTATGAAAAAACGAATACCAAAGACCTCTGGCACTCGTTGGAACTTCATGTCTAGAATTGTCAGCACATTATTTAAGTATAAAAATGAAATAGAAGTCTAATAAAATATTAGACGACGACAGCAATGATTATACAACTGTAAACAAAGCAGTTGGTTTAAGCAACCTTCTTAAAGACAACGATTTCATTTTCTGGGTAACATTTTTACCGCGGGGTTACAGGCCCCCAGTAGAAAACGTGGCCGATTTGATGATAGAAGACACATTGTGGCAAAAGAAGTGTGTGATGTTATCATGACTGGAATTGACAATCGCTTTAATTTCTTAGATCATTTGTCGGTAGCCAAGTTTGTTTCCTGAGTTCAAAAATAAATTTCCTGAAAATGAATTAGAAATTGCTGTAAATTTATTCCAGTTGAATAAAATAGAACTGAAACAAGAGTTGGTAGTATATACAGTAGTTATACAGTAGAAGTGATTTTTCTGAGGCAACAGGCTCATTACGGTTGCTTAATTTTATTTATGATAATAATCTGAGAGATGTGCTCCCCGAATCAGTGAAATTACTTCAGTTCATCTGCACAATCCCAATGACCACTGCAGAAAGTGAAAGATGTTTTTCAACTTTAAAGCGAATAAAGACTTACCAGGAGCACAATGAAAGAAGGTAGACTCAGTGCACTCCCCATGTGTTCAATTGAAAAGAAATTATTATCTACCCCCAATTTCAATGAACGTGTGATCAACCACTTCGCTGCACAGAAGGAGAGGAGGATGGACTTCTGCTACAAACAATATAACTAAAGGTATGAATTTTCAGTCGTAGATTAATTTATTTTTGATATTAAATGTGACTAAGTATATTTAAAGTGGTAGAAGATTAATACCTTGTTACTTAATACAACTTCCTCCTGAATTCTGATGCTTGGTCTAATTTTAAAAATATAGCTTTCACATTTGCCCTGTAGTATATAGCTATGTACTTCTGTTCTATAAAATATTTTGAATTTCCACTCTTATTATTCACATATCTTAAAAATAAAATACTTACAGTAAAATCAAATGTTATGAGTAGACTAATTTTGACACTTTTATAAATTTATAAAAATACATACAAGAAAGTGAATGAGTGTGTGTATCTGTGTGTGCGCGTTCGCGTGCGTGTGCGTTTGTGTAGAGATAGTTATGACCTTATGAAAGAGCCCCTCCCACGTTCATAACGACGAGCCGCCACTGAGTTAACCATTTAAATTCAATGTTCTTGTTGTTGTTAACCTTCTGCTCGTCTCCTTCTCGTTTACTGGCGGTATGTTTGGCTACAGGTTCAATGTTCTGAGAAGTATTCATCATCTTCTTGTTCCTATAATAACAGTACCTGCTTCAGTACTATATATATATTATGTGCTATATATACATAAGGCTTTCAAATCTAATTGTGTAAGAATAACTGTACCGTCACATACAACTGAGAATAAATCCGTACAAACATACACACACGCACACACTTAGCGATGTTTTTACTTATTTGAACAAGTCATGTATTAAATTCAATAAATAATCCACTTGATAATGTTTTAATGTGAATAATTTTCCGTTTAAATAAAATCTGTACATACAATAAAATTATGTTCACTTTAAGAAATAAAAACTGTACAGTATGTTTCTTTGATTGCGGACGAAACATCAGACATTCCCGTCTGTATTTCAGTTAGTTATAGTTTTCCACTATGTTTTAGCTAATGATCAACCAGTTGAAAGTTTTTGGAAATTTGAGAACCCTGAAGGCACGACGCGGAATCTATTGGTCTAAGCGTACATTTATTATGTAAATCATCTCTTTTTCAGTCATCTATGTATGTGCATTTGAATTATTTGCGCATGCACATACAACTGAGAATAAATCCGTACAAACATACACACACGCGCACACTTAGCGACGTTTTTACTTATTTGAACAAGTCATGTATTAAATTCAATAAATAATAATAATTTTCCGTTTAAATAAAATCTGTACATACAATAAAATTATGTTCACTTTAAGAAATAAAAACTGCACAGTATGTTTCTTCGATTGCGAACGAAACATCAGACATCCCGTCTGTATTTCTGTTAGTTATAGTTTTCCACTATGTTTAGCTAATGGTCAAACAGTTGAAAGTTTTTGGAAATTTGATAACCCTGAAGGCATGACGCAGAATCTATTGGTCTAAGCGTACATTTATTATGTAAATCATCTCTTTTTCAGTCATCTATGTATGTGCATTTGAATTATTTGCGCATGCACATACAACTGAGAATAAATCCGTACAAACATACACACACGCGCACACTTAGCGACGTTTTTACTTATTTGAACGAGTCATGTATTAAATTCAATAAATAATGCACTTGATAATGTTTAAATATTTCCAACAACTATGTTGATTAGAAGTGCTGTAATTTCAATAACAATGTTCGCTACGTAACGTATTCAAATCTGTTTACTCACCTCTTAAATGTTGATGCACGCAATTATCGATTTCACAATGAGGTATGAAGGCTAATTGCATTCTTCACGTATATATATTGTTGTATCTTACAACGGTAGGGTAGGGGTAGCTTAGCGTGTTTGTTTTGAAAGTCGATGTAAGTCATTGTCCGCAGTGGAAACTTTCAGAAGTTAGCGATACTGAAAGTATTTTCGTGCATTAGTCAAAATTAGGAAAACAATCGAATACACACATCGACGCTTGCACTATATATATATAACCTGGGAACTTCGCAGGTGAAGAAATTAATTTCTATTTTTCATCTGTAACGACATGCGTGTATAATTTTAATTTATTTCACTATACACCTCTGAACCTATGTGTAATTATTTTGTAAACTGCGTTACCTATGGAGGAACTGTTGCAGCAAACGTTAACACTAGAACGATTATATTATTATTATTCAGTGATATATACATACAATTTACTTATTAAACACTTCAAGGATTGGATTTCTACTTGTCATTTGTAACGATATACATACAATTACATTAAACCTGCACAATGGACGCAGAGAGAGAGAGAGAGAGAGAGAGAGAGAGAGAGAGAGAGAGAGAGAGAGAGAGAGAGTGGACACACATGTAAGTAGCTCGATACTCAGTGACAACAACACACACACACACACACACACAGTTAATATTTGTCAAATATATAACAACGAGTGAGAGAGTGAGAGAGAGAGAGAGAGAGAGAGAGGAGGGGTGGGGTCATCGACCGTGATGGAAAAGCTTTACCTCACTGCTTAAAGCTTTAAGAAGTTAGCGATACTGAAAGTATTTTCGTTTGTTTCTTCCCTAGATGCGGTTAACACGATTAAAAGTAAAATTTTAATAACAAAGTTTTCACTGTACTTTAACAAGGATGGTAATATTTTTTTTTTCTAGTGCCTAATCTTTTAAACTAAAAAACGTACAATCTTTATTACTTTTACAAGTATAGCTTGAACGTAACACATACACACAGGCGTTAGGTTGAATGCAGCCTCAGGTTCTTGTAGTCTATCGTTTATCTTATAAATGTAATGTATATGTCTCCACATCCTCTTTTGACATTGTATGATTGTAATAAAAACAGATATCGGATTTAAATAATAATTTCGTGCTTGCAATATACAATCCATGTACACAAACTTAAAATATAGTTTACTGACCATTGTAATACAAGAAGTCATTGACACGACTTTACACTGGTTTAGCATAGCTACTTACATTCAAATGTGAGAGAGAGGGAGAGAGAGAGAGAGAGAGCGAGAGAGAGAGAGACTGCAATGTGTCAGTGTAAAGTCGTGTCAATGACCTCTTGTATACAATGGTTTAGCATAGTTACTTACTGAAGGCTTGCACGCTTAAAATTCAGCTATACCTAAAATATATCTTCAATTAGAAGTGTAATATAAAAAGTACAGTAAGAATATATTTTCAGAAATTGTAATTTGATCACACACACACACACACACACACACACACACACACACACCATACACACATGTATTAAATTCAATAAATAATGTGCTTGATAATGTTTTAATGCAAATAATTTTTATGTTTAAATAAAATCTGTACATACAATAAAACCTAAAATATATCTGTAGCCTATACATCAGACTGCATGTATCTGTCATTAGCAATCTAACGTTACGACGACAGCATAACGATAATGAAAGCCATACATTATCGTTTGCTAACGTTTGTATTTTGTCTAAGCTATGTTAACTTCACACACACACACACACACACACACACACACACACATCAATAGCAATCTAACGTTACGACGACGACATGTTAAATATCAAATTCAGTCTACTTACGTTTCACGTTAGGTTAAAATGCAAACACACACACACACACACACACACACACGTGTATGTTATTTAAATTATTATTTAAATAACATACACACGTGTAGTGTTTAGGTCATCAGTACATGACGCAACGGGAGTGATAGGTCCAATTAGGTTTGTTACACGTTGTGTGCTAGGTTAAAAATGCAGTCCATTCATGTTAGGTTAAATAACATACACACGTGTAGTGTTTAGGTCATCAGTACATGACGCAACGGGAGTGATAGGTCCAATTAGGTTTGTTACACGTTGTGTGTTAGGTTAAAATGCAGTCCATTCACGTTCATGTTAGGTTAAATAACATACACACGTGTAGTGTTTAGGTCATCAGTACATGACGCAACGGGAGTGATAGGTCCAATTAGGTTTGTTACACGTTGTGTGTTAGGTTAAAATGCAGTCCATTCACGTTCATGTTAGGTTAAATAACATACACACGTGTAGTGTTTAGGTCATCAGTACATGACGCAACGGGAGTGATAGGTCCAATTAGGTTTGTTACACGTTGTGTGTTAGGTTAAAATGCAGTCCATTCACGTTCATGTTAGGTTACAATGAAAACAAACACACACACACACACACACACACGTGTATGTTATTTAAATTATTATTTAAATAACATACACACATGTTAGGCTACAGCCGCAATCAAAGAAACATACTGTACAGTTTTTATTTCTTAAAGTGAACATAATTTTATTGTATGTACAGATTTTATTTAAACGGAAAATTATTCACATTAAAACATTATCAAGTTGATTATTTATTGAATTTAATACATGACTTGTTCAAATAAGTAAAAACATCGCTAAGTGTGTGCGTGTGTGTATGTTTGTACGGATTTATTCTCAGTTGTATGTGACGGTACAGTTATTCTTACACAATTAGATTTGAAAGCCTTATGTATATATAGCACATAATATATATATAGTACTGAAGCAGGTACTGTTATTATAGGAACAAGAAGATGATGAATACTTCTCAGAACATTGAACCTGTAGCCAAACATACCGCCAGTAAACGAGAGGGAGACGAGCAGAAGGTTAACAACAACAAGAACATTGAATTTAAATGGTTAACTGTAACCAAACAGGCTGCTAGTACACATGAGCAGAAGACTAACTGCAAAAATTTCAAGAAATTCCGTAAAGTATGTCTTTTCTCTTATTTGTCAATCGTAAGCAATTATACGGTATTTTAAATTAATAAAACAGTAATATTTATATCATTAATACTGAAACATAATTTTATTGTATGTACAGATTTTATTTAAACGTAAAATTGTTCACATTAAAACATTAACAAGTGCATTTAATACAGGACTTGTTCAAATAAGTAGAAACATCGTTGTGTATGTATGTGTGTGTGTGTGTGTGTGTGTGTGTGTGTGTGTGTGTGCGTGTGTTTGTGCGGATTTATTCTCAGTTGTATGGAGCGGTACAGTTATTTTTACAGAATTAGAGCGCGGTACAAATTGGTTGAAATGACAAACACGTTGAAAGCCTTTTGTATATATATAGCACATAATGTATATGACTACTTTTACAACTGCTATGTAGAGAGAAAATTTATTCAGACACATGTTTCGTCCAGCCACAACAGATTTTCTCAACGAATATATATATATGTTTCCTTTAATTGAAACAATTACAGCAAAATGTTTACTAGTGTAAGAAAATTAATTATTGTTTGTAGCTGTTTAAACACAAACAACTTTTGTTGTTGATGACGTGATTTTCTTCACCAAAAGTATGACTTTGTACTGTTTTGAGCTCTGGTAAATTTATCTTTAGGAGGACGTTGTTCTCTGGTAATGTTTATTTGATCACATAATTGTTTTCTGCCAACAAACCAACTAGGTGATTGTAGATTTATTCTGTACTCAGTTTCCAAAATGTATCAATGAAAATACTAGGAGACTAAAATATATTGAGTACCAAATCGAAACTGAACGATTGTATCAGTAGTTAGAGAACAATTCTGTAATTTACAAATGTAATTTCTCATAACAAAATACTGCATTCCATTTCATTTTATATTCAAACTATTATCTGAAACAGAACGTTATACAGATTGTAACGTTTAAATTTGAATGTTACATTTGAATAAAAGAATTGTAAAGTATGTCTTTTCTCTTACGTTGTTCTCTGGTAATGTTTCTGATCAAAGCAACTGTTATCTGTAGAAAAGAAGGAAAAAAAGGTTATCCTCCAAGACAGATTAGTTAAAATTACGCGTATTAAATAGATAAACCATACCTAAAATGCGTAAACAATTTTTACAAACATCACATGCAGTCGACCCCATCACAACGCTATTAATGATTACAGCGTTACATTTTACTAACAAAGACGCGTCTATTCATACTAAATGTATGTGTGTGTGTGTGTGCGCGCGCGCGCGCGTGTGTGTGTGTGTGTGTGTGAGAGAGAGAGAGAGAGAGAGGGGGAGAGAGAGTTGATCCAGGTCTCATTCTTGTTATAGTCTTAAAAACAAAAAAGGTTGTCGAACCAACATCATTTTTATTTGAAAATAGTTTCATTGTAAATATCACTTATTATTATTGCTACTACAATTTATATGTCGATAAATAGATACTGTACGTACATAAAATGTAAGCCATCAATTATTAAAATAATACTTTATGAAAAACTAAGGTAAACTCTAATATGCATGATTATTCCTGTTTCATATATTAAAATATAACTTTTGTATAAACATTATTCGTAATGACCGAGGCGTGGCCTTTATTGTGTGAAGATATTTGGGTAAAGCAAACACGTTTACGCAATATCAAGTGGTCAGAATTGATGGTGAATAAAAAAATATCCCATCGTGGTCTTAACAAATGTAGACACAAAATATGGGAACTTCGTGCTCGCTAAAGTGTTTGTACGTGTGTGTGTGTGTGTGTGTGTGAGTGAGAGAGAGAGAGACCGCAATGTGTTTGTACGTGTGTGATAAAACACTGAGAATGTCTTTGTTTCAGACAAGTATGTCTCCCGTTGACTGTTTTGAACGTTACGCCTCAGATTGGTTAGAAAGGCGAGCGACTGAGGTGGTACGTAACAGGGAGCTATTACAACAACATCGCACCGATTGCCAGTCTCATACTGAAACAGAAATTTAAAAAAATAAAAACTTAGCAAATATTTACACGAGGTTTATTAACGATCATGCTGGGGGGGGGGTGAATTATGGTAGATTTATAGAGGATTGGGTGGATGAATATTATGTGCCATTGTTTGATAATATGTAATATTTTTTTTTTATTTGTAAATATACATTTCATATATTCTGTATTTTTGTTTTATATATTTTTTATTTTGAAACATTTGAACCCTTTGAAGTTCTAACAAATTTGAACTCATGCAAAGGTTGGTAACTCTGATCATATATTATTAGTATACATTATAACGCATCAAGTTAAACCTAAGGATATCCTGTACTTATTTAATTTTGCAATAACTTGGTTGCAAATCAAGTTGTGTGAAATCTAAAATATACAATCTGTCACAAATTATTATCTTTATAACATACTAAAATCTCTTTACTGTATCTCTATTTTAACAGAAGTTATTTAATTATTTTAATTAACTCTTACATTTGTTAATTATATTGCATCAAATTTGCACACGTCATTATTAATATCTCGGCAAACATTTTGGCTATATTGGATTTCGCCTTTATTTATTAGTTTCCGAGATATTAATAATTAACAGTTTGGGTGTGGTCGCTTCCTTGTACAGCGAACTGATTACATAACGACCACGTGTGCGTTGCTTTACACAGCATTATTTTCAATGCGCTACATTCAAATGTAGTTTTAACTGTTAATTTTTATTTAAATATGGTTTCAGCATGCGGTAAACATATAACCCCAAATAGTTAATATTTGGTTCCGTTATAATATATTTAATTAATGCAAAAATGAATTTTTAAAATTACAATAGTCTGTAAGGCATATTTAAGTTTGTGTACTGTGACAACGTAATCGCTTTGAATAAGGGAATTCTTGTCAACGTTTGCAGCGAGAGAGAGACATACACAATGTGTGTGTGTGAGCAGCACGTACATCGTCCGATAGCGATTTGTATGTGTACACAAAACTTTTGAAAATACCTTATTTTAGGAGATTTTTTTATCCGAAAGAGAGACATACACGCACAGGTAATTACATTATAAACTAGGAATTGCTTCCGACGTCTGCGAGCGAGAGAGAGAGAGAGAGAGGGCGTTAATATTTGTCGAATAAATATAAACTTTCTAATTTCATATACATGCGCGCGGTACTGACCACAGAGAGAGAAAGAGAGAGAGAGAGAGAGACATACACAACAAGTGTGAGAGAGAGAGAGAGAGAGAGAGAGCTAAAATTATTTACTCAAAGTACACAGTGAGAGAGAGAGAGAGAGAGAAAGAGAGAGGGAGAGGAGAAAACGGCTTGAACATAACGTTTGACAACAAGAGAGATAGTTTTACTTACATTCAAATGTGAGAGAGAGAGAGAGAGAGAGAGAGAGTAACAATTATGATCATATAGTTTGAATTTCCCACTACAGAAGAGAAAAAAATGTTGGTAGATCTGCTCTATACACACACACAATAATGTAAGATTGGTAACCCTGATCATATAATTTAATATATACACTATATAACACATATTTGAATTTCCCTCCGCCGCCACAGAAAATGTTGACAACCCTGCTCATATAAAATATCTATACACTATAATAATAATACAGAGGTTGGTACACCTGATCCTATAGATTTAATATACATTATAACACACAACAAATTTGAACTCATGCAAGGTTGGTAACCCTGATCATATATTTAATATATACACTATAATGCATCAAGTCGGAACCCCCCACCATAGGTTGGTAAACCTGATCATATAGATTTAATATACATTATAACACACAACAAATTTGAACTCATGCAAGGTTGGTAACCCTGATCATATATTTAATATATACACTATAATGCATCAAGTGATAGAAAGTGAAAGTGATCTAAGCTCGCGAAAGGCGGCATATAAAAAAATAAAAAATTATATTCGCGGATGCTGTGGTCCAGATACGCGAAAAAGTCGCGGATGCTGTGGTCCAGTAGAAAGTGAAAGTGATCTAGGCTCGCGCAGCGAAAAAGTCGTGGATGCTGTGGTCCAGTAGAAAGTGAAAGTGATCTAGGCTCGCGAAAGGCGGCATATATTCACGGATATGCAAATCAATTTAATTAAAAAAATAAAAATATCAAATTAAAAAAAAATAAATAAATAAATTTATTCGCGGAAATTCGCGGTCCAGTAGAAAGTGAAAGTGATCTAGGCTCACGAAAGACGGCATATACACGAAAAAGTCGCGGATGCTGTGGTCCAGTAGAAAGTGAAAGTGATTGGTGCGGGACTCTATTAGTTGACATTGTGTTGCGTTTGAACCCTTATTTTCCCTCTACTCACACACACAAGTATATTTATATCTGTGTGCAGTATTGTGTATGTGTTTATGACCAGTATGAAGCGTCCAACCAATAAGCGAGTTGCAAGTGGCAAAGAGCAAGTACTGTACTAACACGAGCTGTGCTACCGAGACGCCTGAAGAGCGGGGGATTTACTGAATGATAACGCGTGCTTGTGTTGGTGCGGTATTACTGGTTCTGTAAACATTGTTCAGTAAGCTATATGCAATTAGAAATACCGTGCGAGAGACAGTGTTAAACGTATTTTAAATGTGTAGTAGTACCGTGATAAGTGCAGTGGAATGGCAAACGTCACCGCATTCCTTGTTGGGTTGCAAAGCTTAACACATGATTAGTATGGTTCGCTCCTGTGTAGGAGAGTGACGATTGATCCACCACTTTGTCATTACAACTCATTGCTGTCAGAAAATGTAATTTATTTACTTTGTACTTTTGTCTTTGTGACTGAAATTGTAATTCATGTTAAAATGTGTAAGTTCACTCTATGCAACATTAGTACTTTCATATGCAACTTAAGACATAATTAAATCTTAAATATATTATTAAAATACACATTTCACAGGGGAACATGGAAATTAACCAAGTAGAATGAAAACAGCAAGTGTATGGGCATAATGTATAATGCAAAAGAAAGTTAGCCTAATAAATGTTTGTAAAAATGCTGAACAAGCCTGCGACTGCTGACACTATTGTTAACAAAAAACAACTTTTTCAATTAACTATCTCTATTGTATGTATAAAATGATTCAATACAATTAGTGAGTACACACGATATTGCCACTTAAAAACAGGTCTTGTTCACAACAAAATAATTGTTCATCCTGATTCATATGTACCACCCTTTGCCAACATAAACTATTAATGAAGAAATGTTCTGTATCTAACCTTACCTATAAAATATACTGCTACATTTGTTGGGATGAAAGACAATTATGTAACGCTTTTGAAAATTCGAGATCGTCTTTTTACATGTTTCCGAACTAGCCTAACGTGCAACCGGCACATTATGTTCAAGGCCAGCCTTTGGCCTAGTCTCCAGATTGTTCTAGTAATATACTATGTCGTCATACCTACTATGTAAATGTATGTCATCACATTGTAGTCAAATGTATCCGATATCACAGTACTGTCATAACGATAGAATAAAGAGACGAATCAAGAAAAACAACGTACAAAGTCAATAGCCTACAACAATTTTTTGAAAGAAAGGAAAGTGTCAAAGGGCCTAAGTTACAACTGTGGAAAAGGTATCCATTTTCTAGCAGATTGTTGACTTGAAGGGAAACCCGATTAACAGAAAAATTGGACAGAAGAACATGAATGCACCAATCGGAGATGTAAAGATACGGAACTGCCCACAGTCTCCGCACTATAAAACCACCGGTAACCTGATTGTCAAATATATATAAAGACAAACCTATGATATTTACAGTTGAAACGGGTAATAATATCCATTGTGCACTCTGACTTAGTCAGCCACTGCCAGCCTCAATTTAGGCCTTGTACTGGAAGCCACGTCAAAGTGTTAGGAAAGGTACGCCTGTGTATTTTCGAGTTTAGCCACCAAATGCTCATGGCAGACATTGTTGATGAAGTGATACTTGGCATGGACGTTATTAATGCCTTTGGGTTCTTTTCGAAGTTAAGGGAGAATGTCCTGAGAGTTGCCCAAGAGAAGATAACTTTTCCAAGGTTGAAATGATGAGATCAACCAACCATTCGATGAAGCAAGTAACGATGACCAACAAAGAAGTCATCAGGCATGGGGAAGAGGAACCCTTGGGTTTGGATGAGGAAATGGAGAAATAACAAATAGATGAAAGATCAATTTGTATAGTAAAAGAAGAGGTGATTGGAAAACCTACTATGCTCGTACCAAACAGACTGGGACCAGCATATACCATTACACCTAAGGATGTATAGGTCATCATTGCACGACACAACCGGAATGACTCCAGCAAAACTAGTGCTTAGGTGGAAGGTTTGTCATCATGAGGACTTGATGTTCAGAACACCCAAGACTAAGTTCCGAGAGCCGCAGAAGTATTCTTCACAATTATAAAACCAACTGCGAGAAGTGAAACGCTTGAAAAGAGGAAGTCTGAAGATAGCCAGTGACAAAATAAAAATGCAGTATGATATTCAGAGCAATAGTATGGGTTTCGAAGGAGACCAGGTTTGGTTGTACAACCCAAAGCGCTGTCGTGGTCGTTCCCAAAACTTCAAACTAACTGTTGCGGTTTGGAAGCTCTTGAATAATCGTGAGTTATTCCAAAGACGCTAATGAGGAAGGCTGGATTGTTTGTTAGAAAGAAGTGGACTGTATTAAAGATGTTGAACATTCGTTTATTGAAAAAATCTGATTGTCAATTACGATCGGCACGTGCGGATGCATTTGAGGCAATAACGCCCGAAATTAATTTTGAATGAAATCGTGGTCCATTGTAGATGGACGCAGGTAGTTGAATGAAATGAAATATTATAAATGCATGCTAAAAAATAGCCAGAAGCCGCGGCTGTAAGAGAAGAGTTTTACGAGAGTTGCGCTCGGAGTCGTGTTATAAACTGAACTAAACTGGCTTGCAGTCGGCGGTGCTGGCCGGCTGCAACGTTTGATAAACGCGTGACGTCATCCGCGCGTGCCGTATACGGTGGTGGACCGTTTACAGCTGATAAACCAGTACAAAGTTTAAACATACTGCCCGCCAAAATCGGGACGATTTTGTACATTAAAGGTTAAATTGAACAATATAATAATTAAACTTACATGTCGTAAGCGATACAATAATTGGCGCACTGGCCAGAGAGCAATGACATAATAAACATAATATGAATTCAATTAACAATCACCAAGCATACAATAAATTGACCCTTACGCCAATAGCAAGGGCTTACTGACGTTAAATTACTCAAAACATAATAGTAATACAATACGCACAATAATACAATAATTAAGTAGATATTGATCTTTCCCAAATAATACCCCTTGATATTTGCCAAGCATTACAATAACAAGTGATAACACCATAAAAAATACAATAATTTCCCCATGATATTGACATAACAACCCCAATGAATTTCATAATGTTTGACCCTTAGAAAATACAATACATATATAGAATAATTGACACTATAAATGACACTTGTGGTTCTCAGAATTTGAATCACACAAACATATTAACAATACACAATATCCATAATGATTGATAGTACATATGAGACACAGTCACTATTGCTGTAATAGCTAGCGGCACGTAAACAATATTACAATGCTTATGATACAATTGACTTGTATGCTCGCCCCGGGGAATGTCCCGGGCGTGGTCCATGTAATGTGACACGCACACACTCACCTCGTATGGCACGCATACGAATAGTGTGTAGCCACCGGAAGGGGGCATAATTTGTGGATGGGTCGGCGTAAGATACCTAGCGCGGTGCGAACTTCTGCGACGCGTACTAAGGAATCTTGACCCGGAAAAACATTGGTAATTACCCCACGCTTCCATTCTAGAGGGGGGGAATTGTCATCCAAAATGAGGACAAGTTGTCCGACGTTCAAATTCTTTAATGGGGTGCGCCATTTATTGCGCTGCTGCAGCTGGTGCAGATAATCCCTAGACCACCGTTTCCAGATGGTCTGCGTAAATTTTTGGAGCAGAAGCCATCTGCCCAAATGAGTATTATTGCCTTGTGTATAGTCGGGTTCCGGAAGTGCCGTCAGTGGAGCACCGACCAAAAAATGAGCGGGTGTCAAGGGTTCAGGGTCTCTAGCATCGTCGGACACCGCGCATAACGGGCGTGAATTAAGGCAAGCCTCAATTTGAGAAAGAAGGGTAGAATATTCCTCAAAATTCAAGATCGTACCGCCAATTACGCGACGTAAATGGAATTTAAACACTCCTTACACCACTTTCCCACAAACCACCGAAATGAGGGGCTGAAGGGGGGATAAAGGACCATTTGATGCCGTGGAGACCGCAAAACTCCAGAGAAGATTGCTCAACTTCCTTGGAGGTTAGAAATTTGTACCAATCATGCAACGTGTGGTTGGCACGACGAAAATTCGTGCCATTATCCGAAAATATTTGCGCGGGAATCCCTCTGCGCGATATGAATCTTTTTAAAGCCGCTATAAAGGCGTTGGAAGTGAGATCCGACACCAATTCTAAGTGGATGGCCCTAGTACACATGCATATAAATAGAGCGATATATACCTTGGTCGTGGACTTAGAGCGCTGCCCGCCATGGCGCAAAAGTACAGGACCGGCGTAATCCACGGCCGACTGTGAGAATGGCCTTGACGGCGTGACCCTAGAAGAGGGTAATTGACCGAGTAATTGATTCGCGCCTTTAGCCCGGAAACGAAAACAAGTGACACACTTATGTATCACTGAGCGGATATAGGACTTATCGTGTATGATCCAATACTTTCGCCTAAGCGAAGCTTGAGTTGATTGCACTCCAGCGTGCAACAAACGGATGTGTTCGTATTCAATTATTAATCTCGTGAGATGAGAGTGCGGGTGCAAAATTATTTGGTGTTTAGTCTCGTAGCTAAGTGGGGAGAATTGCAAGCGCCCACCCACTCTTAAAATGCCTGATTTATCCAGGAATGGGTTGAGAGCAAGAATTTTACTACTGCGTGGAAGGCACCGGTGTGCCTCAAGTTCCCTAACCTCCACGTCGAAATGCAACTTCTGTGATTGCCGGACAAAAATCAAGAGCGTGTCAGACAATTCTTGAGCCGACAAAAAGGACGTGTCTCTATCAACCACCGCGAGCCTAGAATTGCGAAAAAATCGACGGCAATATGCGAAGACGCGAATAAGCCTCGTAAGAGATGAATAACTTTCAATGTAACTATGTGTTGAGGACGCGACAATTAGTGAGGTTTGAGCCTGCTTGCGACGTTCCTCTTCAATGTCGGGAAAAGTACAGAGAGTATTATTGTCGAACGCGCTGACCGGCCATGAGGCCGCATCACGAGCCAACCAGGAGGGACCATGCCACCATTGAGTATGACAGTGCAAACTACGAGGGAGGCAACCGCGCGATAAAACGTCGGCAGGGTTGTCATTTGATACTACATGACGCCAAATTCCCCTGCTGCTAACAAGACGCTGTATTTCCGCGACACGGTTGGCCACAAATACCTTCCAGCGGGAAGATTGCTTATGTATCCAGTACAACGCTATCATCGAATCCGAATAAAGATATAGTCCGTCAAAATTGTAATCGACGGCATTTAAAACCTTGGAGGTTAATTGAGCCAACAATAAACAAGCACAAAGTTCAAGTCTAGGAAGCGTTATCTGTTTCAGCGGAGCGACCCTAGATTTAGCACACAACAAGTTTGATGATATGGCGCCGTTCAAATAGACCGCCCGCACGTAAATGCAACATGCGTAACCTTTAGCCGAAGCGTCGGCGAATCCGTGCAGCTGCAATGAACTAACTGGGTAACTGTTCGAACTCTTAACCGACCTCGTAATCTCAAAATGAGTGTCGGAGACTAATTGGGCGTATAATTCCAACCATTGATTGGCTAATGATCCGGACAAGGGTTCGTCCCAATCAGTGCCCGCCAACCACAACTGCTGCACGAAATGCTTGCAGCAAAATGTGATGGGAGCGATTAAACCTAGTGGATCATAGATCCCGGCGATGATTGCCAACACGCTTCTCTTGTTGAAAACGGTTAAATTGTCATCACCCCTAACGGTGTATAAAAAGTTATCCCCCTCAACAATCCATTGTATTCCCAAGGTACGCACGGTTTGACCCTTGCTGAAGTCACGGGTTACTTGGGCGCGAAGAGTCATAATCTTATGGTGGTTAGAGAACCATTTATGTAACGAAAAACCATACCTCCTCAACAACTTCTCGATCTCGCATTTCATTTCAGCTAAGCCGTTCGGATCATCCGAACCCGTTATGAGATCGTCTACGTAAAAGTCATTTGCTATGGCCTTAGCAGCTGTAGGGTAGTCGGAATTATTTTCATATGCTATTTGAGCCAGACAACGCGTAGCAAGGAAGGAGGCACTAGCAGTGCCATATGTAACCGTCCTTAACGCGTAATGTCGCAATTCCTTATGCGGTGCATCACGCCAAACAATGCGTTGCAAGTTTGAATCCTTAGGATTAACAATGATCTGGCGATACATCTTTTCAATGTCCGCAATAAGTACGTATCGGTGGGTGCGGAACCGAACCATTATCGAAAACAGATCCTGCTGGATCGTAGGACCGACCATTAAAGTATCGTTAAGGGACAAATTATTGGTGGTTTTAGCGGATGCGTCAAATACCACGCGCAATTTAGTGGTTAAGCTAGAGTCTTTGAAGACTGCGTGATGGGGCAGATAAAAGATCTCTGACCTGTCAAGCGACAGATCGTATTCATTAAGCGGCGACATGTGGCCAAGTCTTAAGTAGTCACTCATGAACTCACTATAATCCTTATAAAGGGTAGGGTTCTGCTTGAATTTGAATTCTAACGATTGGAATCTGCGTATGGCTCCGCGGAGAGAATCTCCCAAATAAGATTTATCAGATCTGCGGGGCAGGGCTACCACGAATCTCCCGTCGCGATTGCGGCTAGTGTTTTCCACGAAATGCCTTTCACACGGTGAGTCCTCAGATCGGGCTTCGCGACTAGAGATCTCCTCCAACTTCCAAAATTCCTTTAGTTGCGAGGAAACCTGATTATCATCCCTACAGACCATAAAGGAAGAAACCGTTTTAGTCATATCGACGTTGAATGGTAAGTCACCGGCCAAAATAAATCCTAACTTGGTTTCCTGAATTATAGGAAAGTGTGGTCCGCGCGTATATTTCATAGGTTCAATTAATTGGAGAAAATATTGAGCGCCGATTAATATATCGACTTGCGACGAGCAATGTAGGTGTGGATCCGCCAAGAATATGCGCTTGGGTAAATTTAAAGAGGCAAGATTGAACGACTCCGCCGGTAAATTATTAGTTATACTGGGTAATACGGCACAATGTACGTTTAACGTGAAGGGTTTATAGCGCGAATGTAGCCTTACATTAGTACTGAAGTCAGCCTGGGAAAGCGAGTTGTTTATACCCGTGATGGGCAGTTGCGATTTAACCAATTGGAGGCCCATCCTGCGGGCGAAATCCATTGTGCAAAAGTTCGCTTGAGAACCGGAATCCAGTAATATCCTAACGGGAAATTTTTTGCCGACTTTATTGTATGTCATACAGACGGCGGTAGATAACAATACCGATTTATTGGTCTGTGATTTCAGTGAACACTGGTTGTTAACAGAAGTTACGTCCCTGTTGGGGACATGAATCGTTGTGTGGTGACGCCTAGAACATTTTTTACATGAGAATTTTGAGGGACATTTTGAACCCTCGTGTCCCGAACGGAGGCAGTTTAAGCAAAGTTTGTTTTTTATTAACGCGTTTTTTCTATCAGGGATAGACAGCGATGTAAATTGTGGGCAATCGCTAAGTCTATGTACACCGTTACACAGCCTGCATAAATTGTTTCTAATATGTGAGTGGAATGCGCCCTTTGGAGTGCTTATCTGTTTAACTGCCTTGCGATAAGGAGACTTCTCGCTTTTGTTCAACCTGCTCGTTGGGCTAGTCGCGTTATCGAGATTTTGCAATAATTTCCTACGTGAATTTAGAAAATTTATAAAATTATTAAAATCAGGGAATTTATGCTCCGATAAACTCTCTTTCCACAAACGTAAAGTGTAATTGTCAAGTTTTTTGGCTAAATAATTTACGACAATAATTTCAAACGTGTTGACTGGCAGTTTGAGATTATTTAAAGCGTTTATATTTGCAGAGATTTGATCAATAAATTGCGATATGCTAACTTGGGATTCCTGTTGAACTAATGGTACGTCTAGGACATTCCACACGTGGCGAGCGGAAACAATCAGCTTACTATCATATCTATTCCTCAACAGATCGATAGCCACCGCGTAATTCTCATGTGTTATGGGCAACGATTTTATTACGTTAAGCGCCTCGCCATGTAATGACGAGTGCAAATAATGAAGTTTCTGTATATCTGTCAGATCTGCTCTGAATGAATTAGTTCTATAAAAATATGGTAATAATGTTGCCATTCCACAATACTACCCTCAAACCGTGGTAATTTTATTGGTTCCAATTGAATGGGGGGTGTTTTAGGCTGTTTACCTTCAGCATTAATTACTGGTTTTTGGTTCATATGCTCAGCTTGCTCTAGCAGGTGTTGCAATTTACATTCTATAGTACAGAGATCGTCCTCCGTTTGCACTCTATCACTCGTTAAAGCAACGTCTGCTTCCTCAGCCTCGATTTGTGACTGAATCTCGTCATATTTGGTGGATAATTCCATCAAATGACGCAGTTTTATTTTTAGCGCATGAGGATCGCTGTTTAACAAATCGAAGTTATCCGCGAAGGTATTTACTCGGGATATTGAGGCCTTAATTGTGCCTCGTTTTTTTATTAGATCTCTTACATCGGCCATTATTACAGTTTAAGATAAAAAGGGAAAGATATTTAGAAAGCAATTGAGCATAGAGCATGTGAACCACAAACTTAATTTTGAATGAGTTTAAATACGTTTTGGTAGCTAGCGATCGTTGTTTTGAACATAAACTTACTCTCTCTAACTAATCAAACTTGTTGGCAGTTAAATTATTGAAATTATGAATCTAAATGGTTACAAAGTATATCTTTATCTTTAAAGTTCTGACTGATAATGAGCTGCCAACCATTTATTAATTTGTATTGTGTAATGAGGTATTTGTTTATATAAATGTGTCAAAAAATACCCACTGAGTGAAATATTATTAAAAATCAAATATAAGTAAAGTTTATAGTCACGTGGCCGTCGATCCATTCGTGATGAAGCTGGCTTCGATCCCGTTTGGAGCTGCTACACCTCCTGTCTCTGCCGGTCAGCCGATGCCTCATGTTGTACCCTCCATCAATTAAAGCTGTGGAATCTCGAAAATGTTGTCCTGTTTCGTCCCGTCGTCTCTGGTCTACTGCTTGGCTGAATCTTGTCGAGATGACTGCGACGTGATTCACAATAATGGTGTCGCTCAGGACGAAAATGATGCCCGTATGGCGTGATTAACTTCAGATTGGTTTTTCCAGAAATGATGTGTATAAATAAATGCTGTCGCTTGTGTACTCAGATATGAGAAATCTGTGCCGTGGGGACCAAAAATGATGTAGTTTTTTGGGCCCGAAAATGTGAAATCCTGCCTGGTTGGACCAAAAATGATGTCGTTTTTGGCCTGAAAATATGAAATCCGGTCCGGTGGGACCAAAAATGTTGCGGTTTGGCAGCTCTTGAATAATCGTGAGTTATTCCAAAGACGCTAATGAGGAAGGCTGGATTGTTTGTTAGAAAGAAGTGGACTGTATTAAAGATGTTGAACATTCGTTTATTGAAAAAATCTGATTGTCAATTACGATCGGCACGTGCGGATGCATTTGAGGCAATAACGCCCGAAATTAATTTTGAATGAAATCGTGGTCCATTGTAGATGGACGCAGGTAGTTGAATGAAATGAAATATTATAAATGCATGCCAAAAAATAGCCAGAAGCCGCGGCTGTAAGAGAAGTGTTTTACGAGAGTTGCGCTCGGAGTCGTGTTATAAACTGAACTAAACTGGCTTGCAGTCGGCGGTGCTGGCCGGCTGCAACGTTTGATAAACGCGTGACGTCATCCGCGCGTGCCGTATACGGTGGTGGACCGTTTACAGCTGATAAACCAGTACAAAGTTTAAACATACTGCCCGCCAAAATCGGGACGATTTTGTACATTAAAGGTTAAATTGAACAATATAATAATTAAACTTACATGTCGTAAGCGATACAATAATTGGCGCACTGGCCAGAGAGCAATGACATAATAAACATAATATGAATTCAATTAACAATCACCAAGCATACAATAAATTGACCCTTACGCCAATAGCAAGGGCTTACTGACGTTAAATTACTCAGAACATAATAGTAATACAATACGCACAATAATACAATAATTAAGTAGATATTGATCTTTCCCAAATAATACCCCTTGATATTTGCCAAGCATTACAATAACAAGTGATAACACCATAAAAAATACAATAATTTCGCCATGATATTGACATAACAACCCCAATGAATTTCATAATGTTTGACCCTTAGAAAATACAATACATATATAGAATAATTGACACTATAAATGACACTTGTGGTTCTCAGAATTTGAATCACACAAACATATTAACAATACACAATATCCATAATGATTGATAGTACATATGAGACACAGTCACTATTGCTGTAATAGCTAGCGGCACGTAAACAATATTACAATGCTTATGATACAATTGACTTGTATGCTCGCCCCGGGGAATGTCCCGGGCGTGGTCCATGTAATGTGACACGCACACACTCACCTCGTATGGCACGCATACGAATAGTGTGTAGCCACCGGAAGGGGGCATAATTTGTGGATGGGTCGGCGTAAGATACCTAGCGCGGTGCGAACTTCTGCGACGCGTACTAAGGAATCTTGACCCGGAAAAACATTGGTAATTACCCCACGCTTCCATTCTAGAGGGGGGGAATTGTCATCCAAAATGAGGACAAGTTGTCCGACGTTCAAATTCTTTAATGGGGTGCGCCATTTATTGCGTTGCTGCAGCTGGTGCAGATAATCCCTAGACCACCGTTTCCAGATGGTCTGCGTAAATTTTTGGAGCAGAAGCCATCTGCCCAAATGAGTATTATTGCCTTGTGTATAGTCGGGTTCCGGAAGTGCCGTCAGTGGAGCACCGACCAAAAAATGAGCGGGTGTCAAGGGTTCAGGGTCTCTAGCATCGTCGGACACCGCGCATAACGGGCGTGAATTAAGGCAAGCCTCAATTTGAGAAAGAAGGGTAGAATATTCCTCAAAATTCAAGATCGTACCGCCAATTACGCGACGTAAATGGAATTTAACACTCCTTACACCACTTTCCCACAAACCACCGAAATGAGGGGCTGAAGGGGGGATAAAGGACCATTTGATGCCGTGGAGACCGCAAAACTCCAGAGAAGATTGCTCAACTTCCTTGGAGGTTAGAAATTTGTACCAATCATGCAACGTGTGGTTGGCACGACGAAAATTCGTGCCATTATCCGAAAATATTTGCGCGGGAATCCCTCTGCGCGATATGAATCTTTTTAAAGCCGCTATAAAGGCGTTGGAAGTGAGATCCGACACCAATTCTAAGTGGATGGCCCTAGTACACATGCATATAAATAGAGCGATATATACCTTGGTCGTGGACTTAGAGCGCTGCCCGCCATGGCGCAAAAGTACAGGACCGGCGTAATCCACGGCCGACTGTGAGAATGGCCTTGACGGCGTGACCCTAGAAGAGGGTAATTGACCGAGTAATTGATTCGCGCCTTTAGCCCGGAAACGAAAACAAGTGACACACTTATGTATCACTGAGCGGATATAGGACTTATCGTGTATGATCCAATACTTTCGCCTAAGCGAAGCTTGAGTTGATTGCACTCCAGCGTGCAACAAACGGATGTGTTCGTATTCAATTATTAATCTCGTGAGATGAGAGTGCGGGTGCAAAATTATTTGGTGTTTAGTCTCGTAGCTAAGTGGGGAGAATTGCAAGCGCCCACCCACTCTTAAAATGCCTGATTTATCCAGGAATGGGTTGAGAGCAAGAATTTTACTACTGCGTGGAAGGCACCGGTGTGCCTCAAGTTCCCTAACCTCCACGTCGAAATGCAACTTCTGTGATTGCCGGACAAAAATCAAGAGCGTGTCAGACAATTCTTGAGCCGACAAAAAGGACGTGTCTCTATCAACCACCGCGAGCCTAGAATTGCGAAAAAATCGACGGCAATATGCGAAGACGCGAATAAGCCTCGTAAGAGATGAATAACTTTCAATGTAACTATGTGTTGAGGACGCGACAATTAGTGAGGTTTGAGCCTGCTTGCGACGTTCCTCTTCAATGTCGGGAAAAGTACAGAGAGTATTATTGTCGAACGCGCTGACCGGCCATGAGGCCGCATCACGAGCCAACCAGGAGGGACCATGCCACCATTGAGTATGACAGTGCAAACTACGAGGGAGGCAACCGCGCGATAAAACGTCGGCAGGGTTGTCATTTGATACTACATGACGCCAAATTCCCCTGCTGCTAACAAGACGCTGTATTTCCGCGACACGGTTGGCCACAAATACCTTCCAGCGGGAAGATTGCTTATGTATCCAGTACAACGCTATCATCGAATCCGAATAAAGATATAGTCCGTCAAAATTGTAATCGACGGCATTTAAAACCTTGGAGGTTAATTGAGCCAACAATAAACAAGCACAAAGTTCAAGTCTAGGAAGCGTTATCTGTTTCAGCGGAGCGACCCTAGATTTAGCACACAACAAGTTTGATGATATGGCGCCGTTCAAATAGACCGCCCGCACGTAAATGCAACACGCGTAACCTTTAGCCGAAGCGTCGGCGAATCCGTGCAGCTGCAATGAACTAACTGGGTAACTGTTCGAACTCTTAACCGACCTCGTAATCTCAAAATGAGTGTCGGAGACTAATTGGGCGTATAATTCCAACCATTGATTGGCTAATGATCCGGACAAGGGTTCGTCCCAATCAGTGCCCGCCAACCACAACTGCTGCACGAAATGCTTGCAGCAAAATGTGATGGGAGCGATTAAACCTAGTGGATCATAGATCCCGGCGATGATTGCCAACACGCTTCTCTTGTTGAAAACGGTTAAATTGTCATCACCCCTAACAGTGTATAAAAAGTTATCCCCCTCAACAATCCATTGTATTCCCAAGGTACGCACGGTTTGACCCTTGCTGAAGTCACGGGTTACTTGGGCGCGAAGAGTCATAATCTTATGGTGGTTAGAGAACCATTTATGTAACGAAAAACCATACCTCCTCAACAACTTCTCGATCTCGCATTTCATTTCAGCTAAGCCGTTCGGATCATCCGAACCCGTTATGAGATCGTCTACGTAAAAGTCATTTGCTATGGCCTTAGCAGCTGTAGGGTAGTCGGAATTATTTTCATATGCTATTTGAGCCAGACAACGCGTAGCAAGGAAGGAGGCACTAGCAGTGCCATATGTAACCGTCCTTAACGCGTAATGTCGCAATTCCTTATGCGGTGCATCACGCCAAACAATGCGTTGCAAGTTTGAATCCTTAGGATTAACAATGATCTGGCGATACATCTTTTCAATGTCCGCAATAAGTACGTATCGGTGGGTGCGGAACCGAACCATTATCGAAAACAGATCCTGCTGGATCGTAGGACCGACCATTAAAGTATCGTTAAGGGACAAATTATTGGTGGTTTTAGCGGATGCGTCAAATACCACGCGCAATTTAGTGGTTAAGCTAGAGTCTTTGAAGACTGCGTGATGGGGCAGATAAAAGATCTCTGACCTGTCAAGCGACAGATCGTATTCATTAAGCGGCGACATGTGGCCAAGTCTTAAGTAGTCACTCATGAACTCACTATAATCCTTATAAAGGGTAGGGTTCTGCTTGAATCTGAATTCTAACGATTGGAATCTGCGTATGGCTCCGCGGAGAGAATCTCCCAAATAAGATTTATCAGATCTGCGGGGCAGGGCTACCACGAATCTCCCGTCGCGATTGCGGCTAGTGTTTTCCACGAAATGCCTTTCACACGGTGAGTCCTCAGATCGGGCTTCGCGACTAGAGATCTCCTCCAACTTCCAAAATTCCTTTAGTTGCGAGGAAACCTGATTATCATCCCTACAGACCATAAAGGAAGAAACCGTTTTAGTCATATCGACGTTGAATGGTAAGTCACCGGCCAAAATAAATCCTAACTTGGTTTCCTGAATTATAGGAAAGTGTGGTCCGCGCGTATATTTCATAGGTTCAATTAATTGGAGAAAATATTGAGCGCCGATTAATATATCGACTTGCGACGAGCAATGTAGGTGTGGATCCGCCAAGAATATGCGCTTGGGTAAATTTAAAGAGGCAAGATTGAACGACTCCGCCGGTAAATTATTAGTTATACTGGGTAATACGGCACAATGTACGTTTAACGTGAAGGGTTTATAGCGCGAATGTAGCCTTACATTAGTACTGAAGTCAGCCTGGGAAAGCGAGTTGTTTATACCCGTGATGGGCAGTTGCGATTTAACCAATTGGAGGCCCATCCTGCGGGCGAAATCCATTGTGCAAAAGTTCGCTTGAGAACCGGAATCCAGTAATATCCTAACGGGAAATTTTTTGCCGACTTTATTGTATGTCATACAGACGGCGGTAGATAACAATACCGATTTATTGGTCTGTGATTTCAGTGAACACTGGTTGTTAACAGAAGTTACGTCCCTGTTGGGGACATGAATCGTTGTGTGGTGACGCCTAGAACATTTTTTACATGAGAATTTTGAGGGACATTTTGAACCCTCGTGTCCCGAACGGAGGCAGTTTAAGCAAAGTTTGTTTTTTATTAACGCGTTTTTTCTATCAGGGATAGACAGCGATGTAAATTGTGGGCAATCGCTAAGTCTATGTACACCGTTACACAGCCTGCATAAATTGTTTCTAATATGTGAGTGGAATGCGCCCTTTGGAGTGCTTATCTGTTTAACTGCCTTGCGATAAGGAGACTTCTCGCTTTTGTTCAACCTGCTCGTTGGGCTAGTCGCGTTATCGAGATTTTGCAATAATTTCCTACGTGAATTTAGAAAATTTATAAAATTATTAAAATCAGGGAATTTATGCTCCGATAAACTCTCTTTCCACAAACGTAAAGTGTAATTGTCAAGTTTTTTGGCTAAATAATTTACGACAATAATTTCAAACGTGTTGACTGGCAGTTTGAGATTATTTAAAGCGTTTATATTTGCAGAGATTTGATCAATAAATTGCGATATGCTAACTTGGGATTCCTGTTGAACTAATGGTACGTCTAGGACATTCCACACGTGGCGAGCGGAAACAATCAGCTTACTATCATATCTATTCCTCAACAGATCGATAGCCACCGCGTAATTCTCATGTGTTATGGGCAACGATTTTATTACGTTAAGCGCCTCGCCATGTAATGACGAGTGCAAATAATGAAGTTTCTGTATATCTGTCAGATCTGCTCTGAATGAATTAGTTCTATAAAAATATGGTAATAATGTTGCCATTCCACAATACTACCCTCAAACCGTGGTAATTTTATTGGTTCCAATTGAATGGGGGGTGTTTTAGGCTGTTTACCTTCAGCATTAATTACTGGTTTTTGGTTCATATGCTCAGCTTGCTCTAGCAGGTGTTGCAATTTACATTCTATAGTACAGAGATCGTCCTCCGTTTGCACTCTATCACTCGTTAAAGCAACGTCTGCTTCCTCAGCCTCGATTTGTGACTGAATCTCGTCATATTTGGTGGATAATTCCATCAAATGACGCAGTTTTATTTTTAGCGCATGAGGATCGCTGTTTAACAAATCGAAGTTATCCGCGAAGGTATTTACTCGGGATATTGAGGCCTTAATTGTGCCTCGTTTTTTTATTAGATCTCTTACATCGGCCATTATTACAGTTTAAGATAAAAAGGGAAAGATATTTAGAAAGCAATTGAGCATAGAGCATGTGAACCACAAACTTAATTTTGAATGAGTTTAAATACGTTTTGGTAGCTAGCGATCGTTGTTTTGAACATAAACTTACTCTCTCTAACTAATCAAACTTGTTGGCAGTTAAATTATTGAAATTATGAATCTAAATGGTTACAAAGTATATCTTTATCTTTAAAGTTCTGACTGATAATGAGCTGCCAACCATTTATTAATTTGTATTGTGTAATGAGGTATTTGTTTATATAAATGTGTCAAAAAATACCCACTGAGTGAAATATTATTAAAAATCAAATATAAGTAAAGTTTATAGTCACGTGGCCGTCGATCCATTCGTGATGAAGCTGGCTTCGATCCCGTTTGGAGCTGCTACACCTCCTGTCTCTGCCGGTCAGCCGATGACTCATGTTGTACCCTCCATCAATTAAAGCTGTGGAATCTCGAAAATGTTGTCCTGTTTCGTCCCGTCGTCTCTGGTCTACTGCTTGGCTGAATCTTGTCGAGATGACTGCGACGTGATTCACAATAATGGTGTCGCTCAGGACGAAAATGATGCCCGTAGGGCGTGATTAACTTCAGATTGGTTTTTCCAGAAATGATGTGTATAAATAAATGCTGTCGCTTGTGTACTCAGATATGAGAAATCTGTGCCGTGGGGACCAAAAATGATGTAGTTTTTTGGGCCCGAAAATGTGAAATCCTGCCTGGTTGGACCAAAAATGATGTCGTTTTTGGCCTGAAAATATGAAATCCGGTCCGGTGGGACCAAAAATGTTGCGGTTTGGAAGCTCTTGAATAATCGTGAGTTATTCCAAAGACGCTAATGAGGAAGGCTGGATTGTTTGTTAGAAAGAAGTGGACTGTATTAAAGATGTTGAACATTCGTTTATTGAAAAAATCTGATTGTCAATTACGATCGGCACGTGCGGATGCATTTGAGGCAATAACGCCCGAAATTAATTTTGAATGAAATCGTGGTCCATTGTAGATGGACGCAGGTAGTTGAATGAAATGAAATATTATAAATGCATGCTAAAAAATAGCCAGAAGCCGCGGCTGTAAGAGAAGTGTTTTACGAGAGTTGCGCTCGGAGTCGTGTTATAAACTGAACTAAACTGGCTTGCAGTCGGCGGTGCTGGCCGGGTGCAACGTTTGATAAACGCGTGACGTCATCCGCGCGTGCCGTATACGGTGGTGGACCGTTTACAGCTGATAAACCAGTACAAAGTTTAAACACTAACCATGAGGGCCTTGCCATGAGAAACTGTTTGCCACTTGGGGATGAACTGGTGTAAGGAGGAGACAGTGCTACATTCGGTGAGGTAAAAGACAATTATGTGACGCTCTTGAAAATTTGATATTGTCTTTCTATATGTTTCTCGACAAGCCTAGTGCGTGCACATTGTGTTGAAAGTCAGGCTTTGACCTAGCCACCATACTGTTGTATCGCCTGTAACTAAGCAAATTATTCTCTCTGTGCCTTCCGGAAAATGGAAGATTATTCTGGAACCACTGTGGGGTATATATAAGTGTCAGGGGTCAGGTTAGAGTTCACTTACATTTGGTGATTTTTGAAGTGCGGTTCGCAGTGATTGTTCAGTTTATTGAGAAGTGATCATAGCGGCAATTAGTGCAAAACAGTAATAAGATGACATTTATTGTTGGAAAATTCTACTTACATTATTGTAGAAGGGTGCTTTGTTGATTTATAAGTTCCATTTGTGTCTAATTAAAGTTTGTAATTAGTGAGTTTGTTTGGTGTTAGTTAGTCTGTTTCACTGAACAATACACAATATGTGTGATCACTGTAACAATATGTTATTGGATAAAACCGTCTTTGTTCCAAAAACCAATTTTGTAAACAATAGGCTACTATTGTTTTAAATCTTATAAATTAAGGTGCTTCTTAGAAACATGCGCCCTTATGTAAGTAATTAATTTTCTATTGTATTGTATTTATTGTTCATAGCCTAAAGGTACCATACATACGATTTGCAATAAAATTTTTATTACTCACATTGCTAAAAACGATCGATTTCGGTCACAGACCATCGTCAGGTCATACACAGCACATTTGCGGTTACAATATATTAAAACATTCACTATTTACAAAAACAAATTCGTAGACATTGATTAATGAACTTGATACGTACGTCGTTGCCCAAAGTTTCCCGAGAACTGATCTTGTTACAGAGTGTTCATGTTTACATTCCGTTCTATACATTATATCAGCTGATTACTGAATGTTGATTTTCGTTTTGCCGCAATATTTCAAATGTGATACGATTGTCTTTCCTGGGAATTGCCCTCGCCCACTTTGTAAACTGATCTTCGTCCCTGGGAGGTCTATAATTAATTGCAACTGAACACAATATAAGTAATAAGACGCACAAACACACTTTTTGCAACACATAAAACACAGCTCTTTTTTGCACGTGGCTAATAGTCTTACCGTCTCAACTACAACTACAACAATACATCACATTATCATTAAGTAATTAACATACCTCTCAATTATTATGTTATTTTAGTGTATATAATAGGGTAGTATAGTCATATCCACTGTTTATTATCTTTGGTAGTCTTTTTTTCATGGTCTTATATACACACTTATGTTCATCAGCTCACTCACTACGCAGTGAAAATAGCAGGATTGTCATGACTCTTATACGTTTCGCATATCGAGCGAGAGTAAGACAGTAGCACTTGTTAGGGCGCTTTCACACGAGAGGCCTCCCTGGTGGCGCCACTACAGAGTCTCCACCAAGCAAACGTCCAGCTCAACTTCAGTCTTGAAGCAGATGGAGTCGGAAGAAATAGCAGCCTTGATTGTTTAGGACTGTGGTCACACAACGACTGATTTGCATAATTATTTGGGGCACGGGTTATCAGCTGTGTGTAACATCATAAGAGTAGTTTGAAGAGAAGTCGAGAACAAATTTAACAAACGTATGTTCCTATACCAGATGTAGAAAAGTAGAAGACCATTGCTGACGGTTTTTCAAATTTAACACTAACTTTCCTAAATGTATGGGGTCATTAGATGGAAAATACATACGAATTATTAAACCACAAGATTGTGGTTCTACGTTCTACAATTACAAACACTTTTTTTGTGTTGTTAGGCATGTAGGGTACAAATTATTTATTTTCTTTTGTTGATGTCGGCGCCTATGGAAAAGAAAGTGATTCAGGGTTTTTTAAAACCTGTGCCTTATCTCATGCCATAAAAAATAACAAGTTAAACTTCCCAGTTACAACACCTATCAGTGAATCTAACCCTGAACCTTTGCAAAATGTCATTGTGGCGGATGAAGCGATCGCACTATCAGACCATGTCATGAGACCCTTCGGCAAGAGACTTTAACAACAAAACAAAAAATCCATAACTATTGCAACTCTCTAATTTGTTTGTTTATAAAATGTACATTTGTCATCGTAAGTAACAAGTGTCAAAGTTTTCATCGACCTTAATTTTTCACCGACTTCTTTGTCAATGAGGAAGGTTAGCTACAATGGCAACATAGCTTTATTTAATATTTAAAACCATTGCAGTTTCCTAAGTTTATATAAGATGCCAATTTTGTGATCATATACACATTTTGTTGAACTCATAACTGCAATTCAAGTTTAATAATTAATGCAATTCAAGTTTAAAAACTATCATGTTGCTCTTAATTTATCTCCATTTTTATAACTTGCAAAAAAATAATACGTATCTCCTAAACGGGATTGATCCAATTGATAATCGCATTCAATTCAAAATTTATAAGTGCATTTAAATCAACTACAAACAAGTATATTTTTTGAAAACCCGAATTTCCTAGAGATCTTCTTTGTATATGAAGATTATCCCCAACTCCTCCCAGTTTTTTTAAAATCTCTGTTGCCTTGTTCATCTTATGCCAAACGCCACAGTGCTGGTCTTGACTGTAATTCACTAATAAATGTTTCTGTATCAAACGTGTTTGATGTCTCGGCATGAGAACTGTGTCGTCGCCTCCCATTTTAAAACCAATTGTGATTGTCTTAACAAAATCAATTGATGGAAACCAAAACAAACTTCATAAAGAAACTCCGAACAACTGACTATTGTTTCATGTTGTTGGCGAGGGTTGACCGCGTCTCGTATGAATAAGCTGGTTAGATAGAGGGAACAACTTGGAGGCGCTAGCACTATGATGGCCCAAAACCTCGGTCGGCTGGTGGCGCTGTAAGAACTGGTGACGCGGAGCTGTTAAGGCAGAGGGGAACGACTTGGTGGCCCAAACCCTCGCTCGGCTGGTGGCGCGTAGCTGGTAAGGAAGGGGACCGACTTGGTGGTGCTAGTAGTATGGTGGCCCAAAGCCTCGGTCGGCTGGTGGCGCGGAGAATAGTAAGGTAGAGGGGAACGACTTGGTGGCGCTAGCAGTATGGTGGCCCAAAGCCTCGGTCGGCTGGTGGCGCGGAGCTGGTAAGGAAGAGGGAAACGACTTGGTGGCGCTAGCAGTATGATGGTCCAAAGCCTCGGTCGGCTGGTGGCGCGGAGATAGTAAGGTAGAGGGGAACGACTTGGTGGCGCTAGCAGTATGGCGGCCCAAAGCCTCGGTCGGCTGGTGGCGCGGAGCTGGTAAGGAAGAGGGGAACGACTTGATGGTGCTAGCAGTATGGTGGCCCAACGCCTCGGTCGGCTGGTGGCGCGGAGCTGGTATGGAAGAGGGAAACGACTTGGTGGCGCTAGCAGTATGGTGGCCCAAAGCCTCGGTCGGCTGGTGGCGCGGATATAGTAAGGTAGAGGAGAACGACTTGGTGGCGCTAGCAGTATGGTGGCCCAAAGCCTCGGTCGGCTGGTGGCGCGGAGCTGGTAAGGAAGAGAGGAACGACTTGGTGGCGCTAGCAGTATGGTGGCCCAAAGCCTCGGTCGGCTGAGGGCGCGGAGATAGTAAGGTAGAGGGGAACGACTTGGTGGCGCTAGCTGTATGGTGGCTCAAAGCCTCGGTCGGGTCGGCTGGTGGCGCGGAGCTGGTAAAGTAGAGGGGAACGACTTAGTGGCGCTAGCAGTATGGTGGTCCAAAGCCTCGGTCGGCTGGTGGCGCGGACATAGTAAGGTAGAGGGGAACGACTTGGTGGCGCTAGCAGTATGGTGGCCCAAAGCCTCGGTCGGCTGGTGGCGCGGAGATAGTAAGGAAGAGGGGAACGACTTGGTGGTGCTAGCAGTATGGTGGCCCAAACCCTCGCTCGGCTGGTGGCGCGGAGCTGGTAAAGTAGAGGGGAACGACTTGGTGGTGCTAGCAGTATGGTGGCTCAAAGCCTCGCTCGGCTGGTGGCGTGGAGCTGGTAAGAAAGAGGTGAACGACTTGTTGGTGCTAGCAGTATGGTGGTCCAAAGCCTAGGTCGGCTGGTGGCGCGGCCTGCTCTGAAAGAGCTTACTGGAACATGTGTATTGAAACCCCTCTACTCTATTACTACCCCTCTACTATTGATGCGCCTGATTCCTCTACTCACTCTTACGTCACTAGAGTGTAAAGTTATCGTGCCCCAAGTAATGTTATATAGGTAATTAATAATATAATTATATTGTTACGGCGGTCACACGGATCGTTGTATTGCATAGTAACACAGAATAACTGACACCAATGAAGTAAATAACTGCAATCTTTAATTAGACACAAACAACAGCCAGAAAATAACAAAGGGACTCTTAAACAATAACTCAAGTTAAATTGATCCAACCCACGACAATAAATGTCACTTATTACAGTTTTTCACTAATTAACACAATATGCACTTTCTACTAAATAGCAGCAATAAATACGTACCGCACTTTTATTATTGCCAGGGCTAACTGAACTTGCCCGACCGCTGGCTGCTTATTTATACCTCGCTGAGGATTCAGAGCTATCTACCACTATTCGGCCGACAAGTCGAGGGGAGTTGCGTAGAGACAAGAGCTCTGGATTTCGATAGAAGATAGGTCAAATCCTGATCTTAACACGTTTACGCCAACGAAATGGCGCAACCGTCACGAAGGTTGCCTATCTATTTGGGCGTAAGACTGCCGTTCACAATATACGTGTACGCGTCTTGCACAGTCCCTACATTCTCAGCGTATCACTGCCAACCTTCATCCCTCCGTGTAAGACGATTCGTCCTGAACTGGGCAACTGTCCCTGCATTAGTACTTTGCCAGGCGGTCTATTTGGACGGCCTTGAATTTCAAGTGTCCTTTTTAGCCTGAAGTTTCGGACCATCGACGGCGCTTCGGGTTGATCATCCAAACCTGGTCTCCTTTGAAACCCCCACTATTGCTGCGAATTTCTACCGCGTTTTCGTTTTGTCAATGGCTATCTTGAGCCGTCCTCTTAACAAACGATTCATTTCTCGCAGTTGGTTCTCTAACTGCGAAGAATAAGTTGCGGACCTTGAAACTGAGTCTCGGGTGATCCAATCATGAAGTCCCCAGGAAAACGAATCGCCCTCCCAAACACTAGTTTTCCGGAATCATGCCAGTTGTATCGTGTACTGATGACCTATAGCCAACCACCCTGAATCCTTCAAACTCAGCCCCAGAGAGACTGTCAGAAGATCTGTTCAACAGCTTCCCAAGTTCCACTGCTATTTTGAAGTGTCTGATCCCTGGGTCTTCGTTCCGTCATTCCGGCTACCTATGCCACAGCAGAAATTTTAACCAGTTGTGTATTGCTTTGTAAAGTGACAGCCCGATTCAAAACATATTTTCCACTCTAATAGGTACATTTCATAGGATGTCGGTTCATGAAGAGGATTATTTGGTTTTGGAATCATCATAATTTCAGTATATTTCCATATTGTCGGAAAATAAGCTAATGTTAGCATGCGGTTAGAAGTGTTTGTTAAAAAGAGAATGTCTTTTCGAAGAAATTGTTTCAGAAGTGAGGCCTGAGAGTAAATCGTGGTCTGGAGCTCTGCATGTGTTTAATTAGCTTATTTCTGCATTGACGTCTGCTGGTGCTAGTCTCCTTATAGGAGGAAACATCTGGCATAGTGCATGAATTAACTCCATTATTTTGTTACAAACGACACAGTTTGCCGAGTGTTTTGTCGTTCGGGGACAACGTAATGATGAATCGCTCGAAGTTCAAGTTGAAATTTTCTTTGCTTACCTGTCTGTATAATCTATTATAGGCTTAATGGTGTTGAATGGTGACATTTCTGGAACTTTGTCAAATCCTCGTTGCTCGGGGTTTTTCAGCTATTAATTGACGAATGGTACACTTATAGTATCAGTTGTATCGTTGTCGCTTTTGGCTGCCTGTTGTATAAGAGTAGTGAGATCCTGTACAGTTCGTCCAGGGGGGGGGGGCATTTAAGTCGTAACTTTAGGTATCTTGAGATTAACTTTGGTGTCTTTCTTCAAGTGCATTTCTTAGGACTGGTGTCTATCTTGAGGTGTCTTGGGATTAGCTTCGGTGGGGGTTGGTTGCTGAGACCATTGTTTTTAAGTTAAAGACGACCGGAGTATGGTCGGAGGAGAGCGCAAAGTAAAATTCGACTAGACAGTCGGTTCTAGGTATGCCGCTAGTTACGAAGAAGTCTAGGACATCAAGAGTCTTCCTAGGGTCGGTTGGTCAACATATAGGTTTGCCATTTGTAAGAAAATTAAGTTGTTTTCCAACATGGCGCGCCAGAGTTTGCGGCTATTTGTAGTAGTGAGTCTCGAGCTCCAGTCTGTGTTTAGCGTTCCCGTCGCCAAAGGTCCCCAAGGATCTGGAAGAAGACATTGTATTCATCAGTAGGTATAGAATGTCTTGGTGGACTATAGATAGCAATAACTTTTAAGTTCTATGGCAAATCTTCTAATTCAATAGCTCTTGTTTGGATAGTGTTGTTCTACTAATTAGTTAGTTCGTAATGAGATGTGGTTTTGCGGACAATGACCTCTGATCCGCCATGGGCAGGCCGTCAGGATGAGGAGTATTGTAGACAGAATAATGTGGTATACAGAATACTGTTTGACTGGTGAAATTTGTAGAATATCAATATTGTGTATGTTTAGAAAGCGAATTCTCTTGCTTGAGCAAACCGTTGGCGTTCCCGATTGCGATTCTAAGAATATCATTCACAAAGGGTTTAGTTTTTGCGATAAGGGTTGTCAGCAGGTTGAGTATCATACTGTTTTGGCTTATCAGTTGCGTAAACATTGACTTGAATTCGTTCAAGAAAATGGTCAGTTATTCTACTGCTCTGGTGACATTATCACTTCTAGATACAATTTGTGTGCAGATTAACTGTTGGTAATGTGGAATAGCAGCCTGCGTTGTATCTGCTGTGTTGAGTAAGTAGGTATCAACAGTTTGTATATGTTTAGGAGTATTAATAGTACGCGTCTGTCATTGGCGACTCGCTCCTGTACGATGGTTTCTCGATGTTAGTAGGTCCCTGTAAACAGTGCAACCCTTATATCTCGCTAGGTGGTTTCCTTTACATAGAGCACATTTGGCTGCGGTATCTCTCGGCTTTTTGCAAACTTTTGAGTTATGTTGTCCGTCACATTTTACCCAAGTAAATGGTCTGCTACCAGGGGCGTATTTACGGGGTGGACGAACAGAACCGGACCCTCCCCCCAGAGGGTCAAAAAAGTTAACGAATTTTGTTAATCTCTTTAATTTTAGGCTGTTTTATTTTATTTTTTTTACAGCTGTGTACAAACAGGTTTATTACACAGCATTAGGGTATCCGTTTGAAACATGAAATATAGGAAAATCAGTTCAGTCAATAAGTAGGCCTATATTTAAGAATGTTGCATTAACGCGTATTTTTATTGTGTTATTGCTGTTTACTTTAATGGGGCTGATTTCAGGATGTTATCACGCTTTTTACAGCCATTTTAAACATAGTAATGTTGATTAGTCTTAGCTTGTATTCCTTTGTATGAGGCCAACCCGACTTCGGACCCCCTCCCACCAAAGCCAAATTCTAGATACACCATTGTCTGCTACAATACATTTTGGAATGTTCGTAGGCCTGGTACCTCGTACGCTGGATAATATTTTGGTTTTTCCTGGACTGTTCAACGGTAATTTTCGTCCTGCACAGGAAATATATTTTGAAAATTTCCTTACTATTTACTTCTGGTTCCAGGTCGATGAAGAAGAGGGAAAGAGGTTCTTTGCTTTTCCTATGCACAACATTCATTATATTGTGGCCTTTGTTTTCTAGCTGTTCTTTTATTTCTGCAGTAGGAAGAGACAAACGCGTCTAATGACGACTCTATATAAACGCGTTCTTCTTTGATTTGATACGTACGATGTACAATGTTCTTCCACCTTAGATGCCGTACTAATTTTATGTTGTTTCTATTGCAGATGTATTCGATTTTGACAGTTTCATTAGCCAGTGCTTTACTGTAGTAGGTTTCTTCCTCGGCTACTATGGAAAGATGTTATGGGTTTGAGGTTTTGACTTCGTATACAAATATAGGAGATGACTTTGACGTGTTTTGTTGGTTATTTTTATAGGGGACTGTAACGGTTATGGATTCTAACTTGAGGAGAATTTGAAGTACTGTTTTCACTGCTGTTTCTTTTTCCTTTTGCACTTTCCCTCTTCTTGCCATGAGTGTTTGTTTATCAAGTTATCTGTGTCTGTGTCTGTAAGCATCCGTGTCGTTTCTATGTTTGATGCCACGGGCAATGAATGTCGAGGGATGTGAAGTTATTCTGGGGGCAGGCAGTGGCGTACCTAGAATTTGGCCTTGGGGACTCCGTGGTCGAGTCGGGTTCATACAGAAGAAAAAACAAATCAACATTACTATCTTAAAGTGGTCGAAATCAGTCCCATTAAAGTAAACGATAATAACACAATAAAAATACGCGCTGTTGAAACATTGTTTACAAGATACTTATTGACTGAACTGATTTACCTGTTTCATATTTCAAACGTATACGCTAATGCTGTGCAATAATCCTGTTTGTATATTTAAAAAAGAACGGCTTCTATATTAGCGTACACAGCTGAAAAAATAATAAAACAGCCTAAAAATTAGGAGTTAAACAAAATTCGTTAACCTTTTTCGACCCTCTGGGGGGTCGTGTCCCTTTCGCCCCCCCCCCCCGTAATACGCCCCTGTTCTCATATGAATTTATCTTTTAATGTGTAGAGGATTTCGTATAATTTAAGTGGGGGGAACTTCACTTTTTCCTCAACTGAAATATATTTTTCTCAGAAAAATTACGTATGTTCTATTCGTGCACAGGTGGCACCAGCAGTATTGACTTTATCAAATGTACTCTTAAAGCTATAATTTTTAAAAGAAAAACGTGTACACCTTTCATTAAATAAAAGAAAGAATATAGCCCGTTTATTCTAGGTGTAACTGGAGCAACTAAAAATTTCGCTGGCTCCACTTTTAAATTCGCATATCGAAGAGTCCGTAACTGAAATACGATATCTTAAAACACTTTTTACATTAGATACACCCTCGATCATCTGATATTGCTTATCTTAATCTAATCAAACTTGGCTGTACTTCAAAGTGTAGTACCCACTTCACGGTAGTCATATGTACACCTATCGATAGCGACCGGTAGGCGTACTTTATTCCATCCAATATTTTCGCAAAACTGGCCTTGTTGATTGGTTATACGGCGCCACAATAACATTCCCAACAGTAAGATTCTATGCGGTATCAAACTGCTGGTGATATTCTGCTGTGAACCTTATTCCGCCGTTTTAAGTGCTCCCTACAATCGATCGGTCGTTTTTTTATGTGTGCACGTTTGTATGGGAGGCCACAAAGTACAATCGGTGACCTCCCTTTAATGATCTATGTATATACCAAGGTAAATGTTTTATTTTTATAAGTGACATTAGGAGTGTATAGAAACATATCGATCAGGGACTTGCACGACGATACAATCTATCGACAAACTCCGCCAAACCCCACTGTTGTGAGCATAAGCCGGCCAGAATGGTTTTTCGCCTTGTAAAAAGACTTATGAAATTTGAAACTCGCCTCTTTTTGCAATCCTGTACGTAAGCGGCTCATTCTTCTTCTTCTTTTTAAGTATAAGGCACAAAGCCTGTTACGTCGTCTGTCGTTACAACTGATCTCTCCATCGGCCGTAACAGACTTCTTCTACCTTTAGGCATACATTTGCACTTACGTGGTATTCTTGGTGGGTCCATACGATGTACGTGATCGTAGATCATATGGCTATATCATATAAACCATTTCTGTCTATAGTCCCTCGCCATGTCATTCACTGGTCGGACAGCTAACTTATGACGGATGCCCTCATTCCTGTTCCTGTCTAACCTGTATAGCCTATACGGTTACTGATCTAAGGAACCACATCTCTGCCCTTTGTAGTCGACTTCTTTCATGCGCATTCGTCATTGTCCATGTTACGCTAAAATACAGACAGCTTGGTATGGAGATCACCGTGTAAAATTTTAACTTCGTCTCTTGCCAAACTTTAGGTCTATTCCTTAAGTTACGCTTGATAGTGCCATTCATCCTATTAAAGCGTTCTATCTTATTCCATACATCAACCTCCCCAAGATATGATATATTGCATCCTAAGGAGTTAAACGATGAAACTTGTTCAACAGTTCTATTTTCAATCACTATTTTTATTCTTTTTTGGAATTATTCACAAAAAGCCATTACTTTAGATTTTCCAACAGATAAAATAAAATTATATTTCTTAATTATTTTATGAAACTCGTGCAATGGTCTCTGTAAAGTACCTTCGTTATTGGATATGACAACCTGGTCGTCACCAAAAAGCAGATACGAACACTCCTGTAATCTCCGAAGACCCAATTATAAAGTGGCAAACAATTCTGCCACTCGCGTAAAACGTCAACTATGTACACAATAAATAATATCGGAGAGAAGCTGCATCCCTGTCTCAGCCCTCTATTTACAATTTCCAGCTGACTATTATTCCCAGCTATGCATATCCTTGCGTCTTTATACCTACGTTTAATAATTTCTACCAGATGATTTTGTACCCCACTTCTCTTCAAAATATTAAGTATAAGATCCATAAGCATACATATATACATACATATCCGGCACTACAGTCCAGGATGGACCCTGGTCTCTCTAATTTTAGGTTTCACAACACTGGGCTTTTTACAAGGAAGGATTGTTAACCCGTCACTCAACCCCCTACCAGGAGGACTGGGAACCTTGATTTTGGGGTGTTCTACCCCAAGACGAGTTGCCTTCATCACGACTTAGGAGCCACGTCTACCCCCGCAATAGTCCTACTAACTCGACTGTGGACACCACCGTTGGCTGGTAGGCAGCTCACCTACTGCTGCCCTTGACATGAGACCTGCTGCCGCCCGATACCTTCCTGACAGACCTATACTCCAGGGCCCACCGCTAGTAGGTGAGAGTGGAGTTGAGAAGGAGAGACTAAAGTGGCCGCTCCTGGCCTTATTTTCCGCATCACTTCCCCTTGGGCCCCATCATTATCGTCATCATCATCATCATCTTCACGGATTAATCAAGGATGGTTTGTTCCAGTCTCAAATAGGCAAAGATTAGAGCTGGTCATTCCAGCGCTTCCTCGGACGTCCTACACCTCTCCGTCCCCTCGGCTTATAATCCAGAATTTTTTGGACTTGCGGCAGTCATCCATTCGGCAAAGATGTTCCCACCAATTCAGCTGATACTGGGCGATCCTCTCGAGTATACTCATAATATACAGTTCCTGCCGTATATATGTGTTTCTTCTATGGTTATGGAGAGTATACCCTGCCACGTGCCTGAGAAATCGTTAAAGTCCAATTGTCAGACCCATAAAGAAGAGTGGGAAGAGCCATCACCTTGTAGAATATATATTATATGATTATATAAATTTCGACATTAAATAATTTTCAATTATGGAAAAATAACAAAAAATCTCGATAATCCATAAGCAACATATCAAAAGCCTTAACATAATCCGAAAACAGCACACGTGTCTCAACATTGAAGTCTCTGTTTTTCTCAATAATCTGCTCTCATACTTCTCCGACAAAATTAGTTCAGTCGATGATGATTGTTGAGCATGCCATATGTAGGCTAACTGTCGTTTATAGCTATGACTTTACTGACATTAATTCGCATGCCCAAGATTAAAGGCATTGTATTACGGTCATAAGTGTAAGTTTTGACTTTTCTAGCTAAGTTCCAAACCTATGTTGACTTTATAACGGCATAACATTTTATTACATAATCACACACATCGCCACTGCCGTTACCGTTCCAACATTTTCGTGTCCAGGCAGAATTTTGCGTTCTTGTAAAAACGTTAGATCCGAAATATTCAGAATTGAAACACAAAAAAAATCTCTCTCTCTCTCTCTCTCTCTTTCTCTATTTATGCACCTAACCATTCAAAGAATTGGGACGAAACCGAAACATCGAAGCATGATAATGTTTTCAGGCTTTTGAAACGTATAATGTGGATTACGTAAATCATTTCCAAACCACAGACGATCACAAACAGAGCATGTAAAACCAAATTTATTCTCACTAAAACGTTTGCTAAACTCAATGTCAGCAGTGACTATTTCTGTCTTGATGCGTTTACATATCAAATTTCTAGACTGTGGGGAATCGAAAGTGTGGAAGCTTTACTTTTTCGATGACGATTTTTGTGGTATGACCCCCAGCCTAAAAACATTATCATGTTAAAAAACACAACGAGCATACAATTACTGTACAAAATCTATTGAATAAATGATCACAATGTGCAACCGCCAACCAACAATCTGAATCACAACACAGCTAATACAAACACAGACCCGTGGCGTCTGTTATCTTGGCAACTATATATTTATAATCTTTAACATGTCTTTAAATTCACAATTTACGTTTTAAATAATTATTAACATACATTTTGTATCGTCATAAATATAAATTAAATACATCTATATTTACATAAATTTATAAAAATATAAACTGTCATTTAGCTAGCGCTGGTTTTCTAGACAAGTACACAAACATTTAGGGCCTAATGTGTTGATTTTTAATGATTTTTGAGGTTCCAAAAGTGTATTTGCTTGTATAAAAAAAATTCATACGGATGTCTTTTACAGTTCTTGAGCAGACTCTAGGCCCATAAAACAAGATTTTCACAAAACTGACATAAAACAAAATCGCACCTTAAAAACAAAAACATTTACATCTCAATACATTCCTGAAGCATTTGAGGGTTCTCCCTTTCTTAATCTTTAAACTGGTCTTCCAGCCTCTTTTTTCAGCTGCCCCTTTTGGCTTATATTGTTTAAAGATTCTTCTAATTTTTTTCAGCCTTCGCAGTTCGCCTTCTAGGATTAAGTTTTTCCATCGCCGCTACGAAGCATTTCCCAGGTTTCTTTCAGCCAATATTCTATTAATAAGTTCCACACTAAATGTGGAAAAGCATTGAACCTTTTAATTGCTTCATACACTCCAAATTTCAGAATACTTAAAGGTAAGAAAGGTTTCTTCAGAACATAGTTTTGTTCGTTTTGTTTGCTGGTTTTCGTTCCTTCGTTCAAATATCATCGCAGTCGGAACATAAGTCTTTTAAAAATATTTAAAAATAATTCAAACTGTGCTACGTACGTGAGCCGTTTTTACGAACTTGCATACCGAAAAAAATATTAAAAAATACTTCCAATGGTCTACGGACTTGTCAAATATACCAAGGGGAAATATCACATCTCACTTTCTTTTTTCTCTGTATGATGGATAAGAAATATTTAGACTCGACATATCTTAATTCATTTTTCGTTCGATCTAAATTCATTTTTGTGCTCGTGTTGGCAACACTTCGTAACATACGATTGGCTTGTTGTATAAGGCACGATCTTGAATTGTCAGTTTGTCAGATCATTCGCGTTGTTACTTGTTTTTCTAGAACATGATCTTTATTCTTATTATTACGATCATAACTGTGTTACAGCATGTAACATTTCTATCTGTTTAGCACAGTAAGATTTAACTTTCTTATTACTACATTTGATATAAAATTTATTTTGTCTTAACAATAACTTTGAAATACTTCAGTCACTAGAATGTTGCAAAAACCCAGTGCACGAAATTTTATAGCCTAATTTTGAACACAGGCAAGGTTTTGAATGTCTGAAATGATGCGGAAATTTAACTAGAGGTATGTATGATTGAATTATCTGTAGAAACAAAATTTATTTAATCAACGTTTTTACATTTTTCTCATCAGTATTATTCTACTCAATCAGTTAATAAATTTTTAGTTTGTGGGATCTATGACACAGCATATATAATAAATAACAATCCTTTATTAAAATCTATGTTTTATGTTAATTTATTTGCAAGGAATATCGTTTAGAAATTAATAAAACATTGCCATTATTTACCTACTAGTGTCACTAACAAAAACGTTTTAATATCAAACAATATTTTAAGGTGAACGGCAGTTTTACATATGACATAAGCCACAAGATTTGACTCAGGTATAAATTTTACTAGGTAATTATAATTGGTAGTACAAAAAAGCAAAATGTTATATAAACAGTGCAAGTACAAGAAAGGAAACCAAATTGTTAATTGACATGTAACTAATATTTTTGGGTTATGAATTACTTACTGAGGGATACTTAGTAAGTATCCTGAGGTTATTTCTGCTTTCAAACACGAATTACACATCTTATTATGTGTTGCTTTTTACAATTTTGAGGTGAAGTGATAGTAATAGAAAAGCAAAGAAAGAGCCCTATAGTTTTTACAACAATAGTGTGAAACAAAAAGTGTATCAGTAGTTTAGTAACAGAAACAATAACCTGCAAAGTAAAGTAGGCTTTCAGTCATTTCTGAGACAACTATTCTTCACTAATAGTTTATTGAGTTCAAACATAAGTGACATTGCATTATTATTTATTTTAACAGTAACACTTTACTAGACTAGCTGTCATTGTTTGATTATATTTAAATAACTGTAAATGTATGTTCTTTATAGTGTTTAAGGTTCCCATATGCAGAACTATGGATAATAAAAGATTTAGCATCAGTCCGGTACTAGATAATTCAAGTTCAGATGATTTCAACCATGAATCTGGTAAGTTAGCCAGGGAACAATATTAAAATTTATATATTGTGTGGGTTATGTATGTGTATTGTGAATGAATAAAATAGACTACTTAAACTGAAAGCACTTCTAATACTTAGTACTTGAGATGACTGACTAGTCTTTTAACAAAACATCAGTAGGCCTACACAAAATAAAACTGCCTGCAGCATTAACTATTTTTTATTACTTCCATGTTCCTTAAGGAAATGGAAGTATGGTGATGGCAAAAAAAATCGTGTTCGAGATTATTGCAGATTCTGATTGTACTACACTCAAAAAATGAAAAAAAGTCGTTTTTCGAAATCTGTGTGTGTGTGTGTGTGTAGATTTTTTTCTATGGCAAACGATAACAACCGCAAATTCAAACAGAATCGAAAAATTTTTTGCATACAACTTTGATTTGTAGAGTATTCACACCTATTGTTTTTGGTGAAGATCGGTTAAGGGAAAGGGGTAGTTTACCTGCAACGTTTTGTTTTAACAAGGGTATTTTCTATGGCAAACGATAAAAGCCGCAAATTCAAACAGATTCAAATAATGTTTTGCATATAGCCCTGAATTGTAGAGTTCTCAGGACCTATTGTTTTTGGTGAAGACCGGTTAAGGGAAAGGGGTAGTTTACCTGCAAATTTTTATGTTTTAAAAGGGTATTTTCATGGCAAACGGTAAGAGCCGCAAATTCAAACAGAATCAAATAATTTTGTTCATACAGCCCTGATTTGTAGAGTACTCAAGACCGATTGTTTTTGGCGAAGATCGGTTAAGGGGATGGGGTAGTTTACCAGCAACGTTTTTTTATCAAGTAATTTTTTTCTATGGCAAACGATAACAGCCGCAAATTCAAACAGAATCAAACAATGTTTTGGATACAGCCCTGAATTGTAGAGTTCTCAAGATCTGTTGGTTTTGGTGAAGATCGGTTAAGGGAAAGGGGTAGTTTACCAGCAACATTTTATGTTTTAACAATAGTAATTTTTTCTATGACGAACGATAACTGCCGTAAATTCAAACAAAATCAACTACTTTTTTGCATACCTTTTTGAATTATATAGAACTCAAGGTCTATTGATTTTGTTGAAGATCGGTTAAGGAAAAGGGGTAGTTTACCGGCAACGTTTTATTTTTAACAAGGGTAATTTTTTCTATGACGAACGATAACTGCCGTAAATTCAAAGAGAATCAAATAATATTTTGCATACAGTCCTGAATTGCAGAGTTCTCAAGACCTGTTGTTTTTGGTGAAGATCGGTTAAGGGAAAGGGGTAGTTTACCAGCAACGTTTTTTTTATCAAGGGTAATTTTACTTCCATATTCCTTAAGGAATGGAAGTATGGTGATGGCAAAAAAAATCGTGTTCGAGATTATTGCAGATTCTGATTCTACTACACTCAAAACATGAAAAAAAGTCGTTTTCCGAAAAGTGTCTGTGTGTCTGTCTGTCTGTCTGTCTGTCTGTCTGTCTGTCTGTCTGTCTGTCTGTCTGTCTGTGTGTCTGTCTGTCTGTAGATTTTTTTTCTATGGCAAACGATAACTGCCGCAAATTCAAACAGAATCAAATAATTTTTTGCATACAGCCCGGTTTTGCAGAGTTCTCGCGACCTATTGTTTTTGGTGAAGATCGGTTGAGGGAAAGGGGTAGTTTACCTGCAACGGTTTTTTTTTAGCAAGGGAAATTTTGTTTGTTTGGCAAACGATAACAGCCGCAAATTCAAACAGAATCAAATAATGTTTCGCATACAGCCCTGAATTGTAGAGTTCTCAAGACCTATTGTTTTTGGTGAAGATCGGTTAAGGGAAAGGGGTAGTTTACCTGTAACGTTTTATGTTTTAACAAGGGTATTTCCTATGGCACACGATAACAGCCGCAAATTCAAACAGAATGAAAAGATTATTTGCATACAGCCCTAAATTGTAGAGTTCTCAATACCTTTTGTTTTTGGTGAAGATCGGTTAAGGGAAAGGGGTAGTTTACCTACAACGTTTTTTTAACAAGGGTATTTTCTATGGCAAACGATAACAGCCGCAAATTCAAACAGAATCAAATAATTTTCTGCATACAGCCCTGATTTGTAGAGTACTCAAGACCTATTGTTTTTGGTGAAGATTGGTTGAGGGGAAGGGGTAGTTTACCAGCAACGTTTTTTATCATGCGTATTTTCTATGGCAAACGACAACTGCCGCAAATTCAAACAGAATCAAATAATTTTTTGCATACAGCCCTGATTTGTAGAGTACTCGCGACCTATTGTTTTTGGTGAAGATCGGTTGAGGGGAAGGGGTAGTTTACCTGCAACGGTTTTTTTTTTCTATAGTAAACGATAACAGCCGCAAATTCAAACAGAATCAAATGATGTTTTGCATACGGCCCTGTATTGTAGAGTTCGCAATACGTGTTGGTGTTGGTAAAGATCGGTTAAGGGAAAGGGGTAGTTTACCGGCAACGTTTTATGTTTTAACAAGGGTATTTCCTATGGCAAACGATAACAGCCGCAAATTCAAACATAATCAAATAATGTTTTGCATACTGCCCTGAATTGTAGAGTTCTCAAGACCTTTTGGTTTTGGTGAAGATCGGTTAAGGAAAAGGGGTAGTTTACCTGCAACGTTTTATGTTTTAAAAGGGCATTTTTTATGGCAAACGATAAGAGCCGCAAATTCAAACAGAATCAAATAAGTTTTTCCATACAGCCCTGATTTCTTGAGTACTAAGGACCTATTGTTTTTGGTGAAGATCGTTTGAGGGAAAGGGGTAGTTTACCTGCCACGTTTTTTGTTTTATCAAGGGTATTTTGTATGGCAAACGATAACAGCCGCAAATTCAAACAAAATCATATAATATGTTACATACAACCCTGAATTGTAGAGTTCTCAAGACCTATCGTTTTTGGTGAAGATCGGTTAAGGGAAAGGGGTAGTTTACCTGCAACGGTTTTTTAACAAGGGTAATTTTACCTCCATATTGCTTAAGGAATGGAAGTATGGTGATGGCAAAAAAAATCGTGTTCGAGATTATTGCAGATTCTGATTCTACTACACTCAAAACATGAAAAAAAGTCGTTTTCCAAAAAGTGTCTGTGTGTGTGTCCGTCTGTCTATCTGTCTGAAGTTTTTTTCTTATGGCAAACGATAACTGCCGCAAATTCAAACAGAATCAAATAATTTTTTGCATACAGCCCTGATTTGTAGAGTACTCAAGACCTATTGTTTTTGGTGAAGATCGGTTGAGGGAAAGGGGTAGTTTACCGGCAACGGTTTTTTTTTTATCAATGGAAATTTTTTTTTTGGCAAACGATAACAGCCGCAAATTCAAACAGAATCAAATAATGTTTCGCAAACAGCCCTGAATTGTAGATTTCTCAAGACCTATTGTTTTTGGTGAAGATCCGTTAAGGGAAAGGGGTAGTTTACCTGTAACGTTTTATGTTTTAACAAGGGTATTTCCTATGGCAAACGATAACAGCCGCAAATTCAAACAGAATCAAAAGATTATTTGCATACAGCCCTACATTGTAGAGTTCTCAAACCCTTTTTTTTTTGGTGAAGATCGGTTGAGGGAAAGGGGTAGTTTACCAGCAACGTTTTTTTAACAAGGGTATTTTCTATGGCAAACGATAACAGCCGCAAATTCAAACAGAATCAAATAATGTTTTGCACACAGCACTGATTTGTAGAGTACTCAAGACCTGTTGTTTTTGGTGAAGATCGGTTAAGGGAAAGGGGTAGTTTACCGGCAACGTTTTTTAATCAAGCGTATTTTCTATGGCAAACGATAACAGCCGCAAAATCAAACAGAATCAAATAATTATTTGCATACGTCCCTGAATTGTAGAGGTCTCAAGGCCTTTTGGTTTTGGTGGAGATCGGTTAAGGGGAAGGGGTAGTTTACCGGCAACCTTTTACGTTTTAACAAGAGTAAAGTACTTGAAAATTCATTTAAACTTTGGAACAATGGTAATTGTTAAAAATAAAATAATTTTGTTGCCAGGCAATAAAATTATAATTTTTTCATTTTAATGTAAATCTGAACATAGTATAAAGTAAAGTCGGGCCGTTTTCTCTCTGTGTTTGAAATCGCTAATCTCAGGAATTACTGAACGGATTTTATTCAAGTTTTCGCCAATATATAGAGTGTCTATCGAGGAACATTTATGTGTATAATTAATACATATATGTTGTACATTAGCTTAGCTATCACGGTTTATGTCAAGTAAGTGGTATAGTTTACATCTTATATATAAAAATGAATGTTTCTTTGTTTGTCCCGTATGCGTTCCTATACCACTCATCCGATTGCGATGAAACTTCGATGAGTTGTGCGCATGTCCGCGAACGTTTCTTCCACATCTCCTAAACCACTGTACCGATTTCAACCAAACTTGGCACAAATATTTTACGCAATGGGAGAACCAACATAGGATAGGTGTTTTTTCGATGGGATCCTTTTGGGGGTTCTTTGGGGTCTTCCACATCGCCTCCTAAACCACTGGACCGATTTCAACCAAACTTGGCACAAATATTTTACGCAAAGGGAGAACCAACATAGGACAAGTGTTTTTTTTTTCGATACGATCCTTTGGGGGGTCCTTTGGGGTCTTCCACGTCTCCACCTAAACCATTGGACCGATTTCAACCAAACTTGGCACAAATATTTTACGCAACGGGATAACCAACATAGGACAGGTGTTTTTTCGATACGATCCTCTGGGGGGTCCTTTGCGGTCTTAAAAAACTATTCGATCTGGTTACTATGGCAACCCAATAGAATAGATTCTGTTCTAAATATATTATCGCATTAAATTGAAGACTACGCGAAAGAAGTTGTGGGCAACAGCTATTTATTTTTAAGAAGCCTACTTTAATTAAACTTTATTAATTAAACTAACATTTTCATTACGTACAACGTGAAACTCCGTAGCGAAGCACGGGTATTCTGCTAGTCATGTATAAGAGAAAATATATCGTGCGTGGCAGGCAAGCATATCTCAGTTATGTACTGTTTACGTTACCATTTTATTATTATCACTACCGCAATAAAAAGGCAGGGAAGACACACACACACACACACACACACACACACACACACACACACACACACACACACACACACACACACACACACACACACAATTCGCGTTATTTCTGGCCTCATTCACGTCTATTTTCTTACATTTGCACACTTTTTAAATGGAAAGTGCCGAACCCATACCAACATAACGCATGCAAGCCGAAAAAGTGTCCAGCGTGGATAGCGATTTGCTTCCTGTGGATCGCTGGGCAGTGTAACTGCACGTGTTTACAGAGGAACGATTCATAGACAGACTTTTCGTCTTTAGGGAATGAACCCTCTGCAAGATGCTGAGGGTCCATGAGTGACTTCGGAGCGCTCCTTCTTTTCCTTTTTGTTGCCGATATTTGGCCATAGTCCAATGTTTTCTACAAAACCAGACGTTTCGGCAATGCCATCGACTTCCATCATCAGTGAAAATCGAGTGCGATAACGTGAGGTGGTATACGTTAGTGACCACAGTACTGTGGTTAAGGCTGAAGCAGTAAATAGAAAGAAGTAGTTTCTATGGTAATATTTCATTTCGAAAATGATTTTAAATATAAATCTTAGAATATGGAAGTCATGTATGGTTCTCCATATTTACTTCCATATTCCTTAAGGAATGAAAGTATGGTGATGGCAAAAAAAATCGTGTTCGAGATTATTGCAGATTCTGATTCTACTACGCTCAAAACATGAAAAAAAGTCGTTTTCCGAAAAGTGTGTGTGTGTGTGTGTGTGTGTGTGTCTGTAGATTTGTTTTCTATGGCAAACGATAACTGCCGCAAATTCAAACAGAATCAAACAATTTTTTGTATACAGCCCTAATTTGTAGAGTACTCGCGACCTATTGTTTTTGGTGAAGATCGGTTGAGGGAAAGGGGTAGTTTACCTGCAACGGTTTTTTTTATCAAGGGAAATTTTTTTTTTGGCAAACGATAACAGCCGCAAATTCAAACAGAATTAAATAATGTTTCGTATGCAGCCCTGAATTATAGAGTTCTCAAGACCTATTGTTTTTGGTGAAGATCGGTTAAGGGAAAGGGATAGTTTACCTGTAACTTTTTATGTTTTAACAAGGGTATTTCCTATGGCAAACGATAACAGCCGCAAATTCAAACAGAATCAAAAGATTATTTGCATACAGTCCTAAATTGTAGAGTTCTCAAGACCTATTGTTTTTGGTGAAGATCGGTTGAGGGAAAGGGGTAGTTTACCGGCAACGTTTTTTTAACAAGGGTATTTTCTATGGCAAACGATAACAGCCGCAAATTCAAACAGAATCAAATAATGTTTTGCATACAGCCCTGATTTGTAGAGTACTCAAGACCTGTTGTTTTTGGTGAAGATCGGTTGAGGGAAAGGGGTAGTTTACCGGCAACGTTTTTTTATCAAGCGTATTTTCTATGGCAAACGATAACTGCCGCAAATTCAAACAGAATCAAATAATTTTTTGCATACATCCCTGAATTGTAGAGGTCTCAAGGACTTTCGATTTTGGTGAAGATCGGTTAAGGGGAAGGGGTAGTTTATCGGCAACCTTTTACGTTTTAACAAGAGTAAAGTACTTGAAAATTTATTTAAACTTTTTTAAACAATGGTAATTGTTAAAAATAAAATAATTTTGTTGCCAGGCAATAAAATAAAATTTTTTCATTTTAATGTAAATCATGTATAAGAGAAAATATATCGCGCTTGGCAGGCGATATTAAGATTTAAATATAAATCTTAGAATATGGAAGTCATGTATGGTTCTCCATACCGATATTTTACTTCCATATTCCTTAAGGAATGGAAGTATGGTGATGGCAAAAAAAATCGTGTTCGAGATTATTGCAGATTCTGATTCTACTACACTCAAAACATGAAAAAAAGTCGTTTTCCGAAAAGTGTCTGTGTGTCTGTCTGTCTGTCTGTCTGTCGGTCTGTGTGTCTGTGTGTCTGTGTGTCTGTCTGTCTGTAGATTTTTTTTCTATGGCAAACGATAACTGCCGCAAATTCAAACAGAATCAAATAATTTTTTGCATACAGCCCGGTTTTGCAGAGTTCTCGCGACCTATTGTTTTTGGTGAAGATCGGTTGAGGGAAAGGGGTAGTTTACCTGCAACGGTTTTTTTTTAGCAAGGGAAATTTTGTTTGTTTGGCAAACGATAACAGCCGCAAATTCAAACAGAATCAAATAATGTTTCGCATACAGCCCTGAATTGTAGAGTTCTCAAGACCTATTGTTTTTGGTGAAGATCGGTTAAGGGAAAGGGGTAGTTTACCTGTAACGTTTTATGTTTTAACAAGGGTATTTCCTATGGCACACGATAACAGCCGCAAATTCAAACAGAATGAAAAGATTATTTGCATACAGCCCTAAATTGTAGAGTTCTCAATACCTTTTGTTTTTGGTGAAGATCGGTTAAGGGAAAGGGGTAGTTTACCTACAACGTTTTTTTAACAAGGGTATTTTCTATGGCAAACGATAACAGCCGCAAATTCAAACAGAATCAAATAATTTTCTGCATACAGCCCTGATTTCTAGAGTACTCAAGACCTATTGTTTTTGGTGAAGATCGGTTGAGGGGAAGGGGTAGTTTACCAGCAACGTTTTTATCATGCGTATTTTCTATGGCAAACGACAACTGCCGCAAATTCAAACAGAATCAAATAATTTTTTGCATACAGCCCTGATTTGTAGAGTACTCGCGACCTATTGTTTTTGGTGAAGATCGGTTGAGGGGAAGGGGTAGTTTACCTGCAACGGTTTTTTTTATCAAGGGAAATTTTTTTTTTTTTTTGCAAACGATAACAGCCGCAAATTCAAACAGAATCAAATAATGTTTCGCATACAGCCCTGAATTGTAGATTTCTCAAGACCTATTGTTTTTGGTGAAGATCGGTTGAGGGAAAGGGGTAGTTTACCTGCAACGTTTTTTTAACAAGGGTATTTTATATGGCAAACGATAACAGCCGCAAATTCAAACAGAATCAAATAATGTTTTGCATACAGTCCTGATTTGTAGAGTACTCAAGACCTATTGTTTTTGGTGAAGATCGGTTAAGGGGAAGGGGTAGTTTACCTGCAACCTTTTACGTTTTATTTTCTATGGCAAACGATAACAGCCGCAAATTCAAACAGAATCAAATAATGTTTTGCATACAGCCCTGATTTGTAGAGTACTCAAGACCTATTGTTTTTGGTGAAGATCGGTTAGGGGAAAGGGGTAGTTTACCTGCAACGTTTCTTTAACAAGGGTATTTTCTATGGCAAACGATAACAGCCGCAAATTCAAACAGAATCAAATAATGTTTTGCATACAGCCCTGATTTGTAGAGTACTCAAGACCTATTGTTTTTGGTGAAGATTGGTTAAGGGAAAGGGGTAGTTTACCAGTAACGTTTTATGTTTTAACAAGGGTATTTCCTATGGCAAACGATAACAGCCGCAAATTCAAACAGAATCAAAAGATTATTTCCATACAGCCCTAAATTGTAGAGTTCTCAAGACCTATTGTTTTTGGTGAAGATCGGTTGAGGGAAAGGGGTAGTTTACCAGCAACGTTTTTTTAACAAGGGTATTTTCTATGGCAAACGATAACAGCCGCAAATTCAAACAGAATCAAATAATGTTTTGCATACAGCCCTGATTTGTAGAGTACTCAAGACCTATTGTTTTTGGTGAAGATCGGTTAAGGGGAAGGGGTAGTTTACCTGCAACGTTTTTTTATCAAGCGTATTTTCTATGGCAAACGATAACAGCCGCAAATTCAAACAGAATCAAATAATTTTTTGCATACGTCCATGAATTGTAGAGGTCTCAACGACTTTCGATTTTGGTGAAGATCGGGTAAGGGGAAGGGGTAGTTTACCTGCAACCTTTTACGTTTTAACAAGAGTAAAGTACTTGAAAATTTATTTAAACTTTTTGAAACAATGGTAATTGTTAAAAATAAAATTATTGCCTGGCAACAAAATTATAATTTTTTCATTTTAATGTAATATAATATTTTTCATTTAATACAGCAATAAAAAGGCAGGTAAGACACAGCCTGGCTGTTTGGCTGAAAATGATTTTAAATATAAATCTTAGAATATGGAAGTCATGTATGGTTCTCCATACCGATATTTTTTCTATGGCAAACGATAACAGCCGCAAATTCAAACAGAATCAAGTAAGGTTTTGTATACAGCACTGAATTGTAGAGTTATAAATACCTAATGTTTTTGGTGAAGATCGGTTAAGGGAAAGGGGTAGTTTACCAGCAATTTTATCAACGGTAATTTTTTTGTATGGTAAACAATAACAGCCGAAAATTTAAAGAGAATCAAATAATGTTTTGGATACAGCCCTGAATTGTAGAGTTCTCAAGACCTATTGGTTTTGATGAAGATCGGTTAAGGGAAAGGGGTAGTTTACCTGCAACATTTTATGTTTTAACAAGGGTAATTTTTTCTATGACGAACGACAGTGGCGGCTCGTGACTTAAGAGGCTGGAGGGCGCGGCCTTTAAGCTTCTTAATTATTTATCAATATTGAAGTTAACGCACAATGGAAATGTCGCCAATATTTGATCACATAATTCATTAATAAAATAAGAATAGTAACACGTGCAGCATGCAACGAATATTTAAAAATTTGATCTCACCTCAAATATTGTGACCTCTTGTAGAGAGTCAGCAGCTTTATTAATAAACATAACCACAAACTGTCGAAAGTATCCACAAAAATGTCTATGCTGTTTCCACAAAAAAAGTAATATACTATATTTACATTATATCATTTTTATATACCTACACTTTAAAAAGACCATTTATTTATATACAAAGTCCATTCGCCTTTCCTTTAAATTAACGAACTTTCTAGCATCAAAGTCCTTCATTTCTTTAACAAGCTCCTTGTTTACAGATAACATCGCAAGGGCATTCAGTCTATCGTTTTTCACTGTATTTCTCAAGAAAGTCTTTAGTCTTTTCAGAGTCAAAAAGCAGCGCTCAGGTTCGGCAGTTGTCATGGGGGTAGTTATGATAATTTTCAGAAGTTTTTGACACTTCTTTGAAAACTGACGTAAGATTGTTTTCTCCTATAAAGTTAAGAAAGAAATTTTATTGCGCCTTTAATATTATAATCATGTCGTCTGTATAATAGTTCCAATTCACTCCGGAGTTTGTTTTCTTGTAAGAAAGGTTAATGCCGAATCACTAGCTTGAATTTTTCTTCCGGAAAGTTTGTAGAAAAAATTGGAAATAAGTCATTGGACATCAATGAAGCTGCTTCTAGGTGACCTGTGTAAGTAAATCTATCTTTTACGTGAGTTATAATGATGTCACGTACTTCTTTTGCATCCCCTATTCTAGTGCTGCATCCAACATTATTGGATCACCATTGTCTCTGGGAGACAATAAAATACATGGAAAACAGAACAAAGATTTCTGAACGTCGCAGCCACCCAGATCCAATCATTTTTTTTTTTTGTATGCATCTTTTAAAAGCAGTTGCCATCTGAAAACACGATTCCAACTTTTCTTATTTTCTGTTTGCATCATGCAGAATTCAGGAGTTGGCCTACCTAATGACTTAAGTTCAATTTTTTGATCTTGCAAAAGTTATTGCTTTAAACGCCTGCACTGAATTATCCATGTTGGATTAAATGTTAAAAGAAAACCTAATAATTCGACACTACAGTATTTCCCTAAATTATTCGTGAAGCTATTAAAAAAAACACACAAACTCAAAACCTAAATCTAAACAAATGCCCGCACTCAACTAACCACGCCAGAGGAACTATAAACACTAAAAAGAGCAAATCTCATATTATTATCAATAGTCTGCGATTAGTTGTACTGAGTTACTGAGTGAATCACGCCACGTTCTGCTAAACGTGGCGCGGAAGCCGACGCGCCGAGCGACCGTCTAAATGCTGTATTTAAGCTTACAACTTCGTTCAACTTTGAATAGAGTGGGGGCGAATGAGAAATGGGCGCGATTGTCAGAGCGCCGTAATGCATGCTGTTCCGAAAACATTTCTGCTATTACCTAATACAAAAATATTTTCTTGTCCAAGTATTAAAGAAATATGTAATGACTTTCCACAAGTAGTGATAATGGGTTGTTTAATGATATGATTTAATCTGAGGGGCGCGCGCCTTAGCGCCCTAAGAACTAACCGCCCCTGACGAACGATAACTGCCGTAAATTCAAACAGAATCAACTACTTTTTTGCATACCTTTTTAAATTATACAGAACTCAAGGTCTGTTGATTTTATTGAAGATCGGTTGAGGGAAAGGGGTAGTTTACCTGCAACGTTTTATGTTTTAACAAGGGTAATTTTTTCTATGACGAACGATAACTGCCGTAACTTAAAAGTGAATCAAATAATTTTAAGCATACAGCCTTGAATTGTAGAGTACTCAAGACCTGTTGTGTTTGGTGAAGATCGGTTAAGGGAAAGGGGTAGTTTACCTGCAACGTTTTTTTTATCAAGGGTAATTGTTTTTCTGTAGCAAACGATAACAGCCGCAAATTCAAACAGAATCGTATAATGTTTTGCATACAGCCCTGAATTGTAGAGTTCTCAAGACCTGTAGGTGTTGGTGAAGATCGGTTAACGGAAACGGGTAGTTTACCAGCAACATTTTATGTTTTAACAAGGGTAATTTTTTCTATGACGAACGATAACTGCCGCACATTCAAACAGAATCAAATAATGTTTTGCATGCCGTCCTGAATTGTAAAGAAGTGAAGGCCTGTTGATTTTGGTGAAGATCGATTAAGGGAAAGGGGTAGTTTGTCTGCCACTTTTCATGTTTTAACCAGAGCAATAAAATTGTTTCTATGACGAACGATAACTGCCGCACATTTAAACAGAATCAAATAATGTTTTGCATGCTTGCCTCAATTGTAGAGAACTCAAGGCCTGTTGATTTTGCTGAAGACTGGTTAATGGAAAGGGGTAGTTTACCGGCAACATTTGATGTTGTAACAAGAGAAATGTATTCATGACGAACGATAACTGCCGGACATTCAAACAGAATCAAATCTTTTTTTTGCATGCATCCCTGAATTGTAGAGGACTGAAGGCCTATTGATTTTGGTGAAGATCGGTTTACAGAAAGGGGTACTTTACCTGCAACGTTTTATGTTTTAACAAGAGTGAAGTACTTAATTTTGATAAATAAAGTATCCCGATAAGAAGCTCATAATAATCCACTGTAGAAAAGTAGATGAAATATCTATAAATTAAAAGGTTAGGTGAACGGGGTGGGGGTAATTTTCTATTAATGAAAATTATAGTTGAAGAGGGAGGGGAGAACTTGTTATATGTGTACTACGTTATTGGCAAAAAAGAAGTAGTTTTTTGTTAAAATTCCTTCCCAGGCTGTTTAGCCGTAGTCCAATGTTTTCTGCAAAACCAGACGTTTCGGCAGTGCCATCGACTGCCATCATTAGTGAAAATTGAGTGCGAAAACGTGAGGTGATATACGTTAGTGACCACAGTACTGTGGTTAAGGCTGAATCAATAAGTAGAAAGAAGTAGTTTCTACGGAAATATTTCATTTCGAATATGATTTTAAATATAAATCTTAGAACATGGAAGTCATGTATGGTTCTCCATACCGATATTTTTATTAAAAATGTACACACAAAAACACAATTGTGTGTGTGTGTGTGTTTTACAATGTGTTTTAAATTTTGGATTTCAAAGGTAAGAGAGAAATATACTTGTAAATACAAATATAAATACAAAAAAACTATGTACCATACCAATTTTTTAAATTATTTTAAATTAATATACATTTATATTTTCAATTAAGAAAAAAGTTAAATATATTATACCAACTGCATTATAATCACTGTATATTAAATTCACATGTGTATTCTTATCATGATGTCAATAACTAAACATATCTAGCATGGCGCGTAGGCTTTCACGGCCGGTGTCATTACGATTATTTTCTAAAACGTCCGGGCTGAAAGGCCGTGGTCGATTGCTTAAAATGCTGCTAAACGTTTCGGCTGCACCACCGGTGGCCATCTTCAGACTGAAAGAACGGTGGTGCGGCCGAAACGTTTAGCAGCATTTTAAGCAATCAACCACGCCCTTTCAGCCCGGAAGTTTTAAAAAATAATCGTAATATCTAGCATGATTCACAGACTATAATTATTTTACTTAGTTTACAAAAAAAGTTGTGTGACTGAAGTAGTTTTTGCATTGTGAATATTATCAATACAAACGTATATGAAAACCACATATTTGCTTTGTAGATTTAAGTTTTTGTTGTTAATTGATGTTTATTTTAATGTTATATTAAGTACCTTATTACATTTTTAGGTAGAAGTTTGTTTTGCAAGTTTCCAGATGATAGTTTTTCCTTTCTGCCAGCTCAATTACCACCAGTCCTGTCTGATACAATAAGTAGCAACCAACGTTCAAGTAATGGTAGGTATCCAGTTGACTCCTATGTGTCTACAGTTCCAGGGTTGAGTCTACAACTCTCTACTGGTACATATACTGAACCACATTTTACTTTTGTAAATTTGTCACATGATAGTAATCTGTATAGCACTCACAGCAACAGCATCTCTGAAGTGATTGCACAAAGTGATAAACACATTTCATTTTATAATAACAAAGGTGCTGCCAATCTTGACAATTGAAATAATAATAATTGTAAAAGTAGGTTGAGGTGTTCACAAAAAAAGCAACCCCAGAACACATATTTTGACATTTTTATTACCAACCATAACACACTGGAGTTAGAGGCTGATTTAATTACCTGCTGGAATTTTAATCGAAGTATGAACATTTTTATGAAAACAAAAAATATTTATCTATCTATCTATCATGAATAGATCACATAATTATGTTAATTGAAAGCTTGTAGTTATGGTCAAGTAGACATTATCCAAATTGTTCATTAGAGAATAATAAAACGTTTTAGGGACCATGAACACAAAATCCAGTACTGTTCCAATACTTCTTCTGTACAAATGCATACTCTTCACAGTTTCTCATGTTTGGTCTCATAGATGAGATATCTATAATTTGTAGATAATGTATAATAGCATGTAATTTATTACCCCTTATAAGTTGGTGATCATAATCAGTATTTGAAACATTTAGTTCTGTTGTATATTTGAACATGAATTTGCCTTTGTGTGTGTGTGTGTGTGTGTGTGTGTGTGTTATAAATTTACTTCGTGTAAACAATGTGTTTTAAATTTTTGATTACTGTGGTGACAGAGATGATTAAACTATGTAATGCATCACATGTATTTCAAAAATTTTACTTTTTTATTATTCAGATTAATATAAATTAATCTTTTCAATTAAAAAAATCTTAGATATATTAAACCAACTGCATTACAGTCAGCACATATTAGATTCTCATACATCTATGATATTAATAAATAAGTGTATCTACCATGATTGACAAACTATAATTATTTTGACATAGTCACATCAAAAAAGTTCTGTGAATGCATTAGTTTTTGCATTATGAACATTTTCTATACAAACTTATATGAAAACCACATATTTGCTTTGTAGATTTCAGTTTTTGTTGTTAATTGATTTTTTAAAATATTACATTAAGTATCTTGTTACTTTTTTAGGTAGACGTTTGTTTTGCAAGAATCCAAATGAAAGTTTTTTGTTTCTGCCAGTTGAATCACAGCCAGTCCTCTCTGATACAATCCATAGCAACCAACGTTCAAGTAATGGTAGGTATCCATTTGACTCCTATGTGTCTACAGTTCCAGAGTTGAGTCTTCAGCTGTCTACTGGAGCATGTACTGAACCACATGTTACATTTGTAAATTTGTCACATGATAGTAATCTGTATAGCACTCACTGCAACAGCATCTCTGAAGTGATGGCATAAAGTGATAAACACATTTCATTTTATAATAACAAATGTCCTGCCAATCTTGACTATTGAAATAATAATAATTTTTAAAATAGGTTGAGGTGTTTACAAAAAAAAAATCAACCTCAAAAAACATGTTTTGACATTTTTGAAGCAAAGGAAATGCTGAATGAAAAAGCTTTTATTAAAAGTCAGATGCTAAATGACGATTCAAGTTTAGATGATTTCAACAATGAATCTGGTACATTTGTCAAGGAACAATACTAAAATTTATAAATTCTGTGGGTTATTTATGTATAATGCGTGAAAACATAAAAAATGAATCAATGATATATTATTGTTATTCCAGTTGTACAATGTTTACACATTTTCCAGAACCAAAGATTACAGAAGTGATTGAATTCTCATCTTCCACTGCTTCTTGTCCACCCAAAGATTTTCTTCAATTTCTCATTCCCTCAATATAGTCCGAGTTTCTTCTATCCAGGTGATAGGTGGTCTTCCTCTTTTCCTTCTTCCTGGCTGGGTCCATTCTATAACTCTCCTTGCCAATCTTTACTGTGACATTCTTTTCGTGTGTCCACAGCGTTGTAATTTTTTTGTTTGGATAAAGAATCAATAAAATAAACTACTTAAATTAGCAAGCACTTCTAATACTTAGTACTTGAGATGACTGACTAGTCTTTTAACAAAACATCAGTACACAAAATAAAACTGGCTGCAGTATTAACTATTTCTTATTTTATTAAAAAATTTTACACACAAAAAACACATTTGTATTTGTAACTTTACCACTTTTAATTGAATGCTATACATTTATTAAGTAGGTACATATATTACATAAAACTATATTAAGTAATATGGGAAACTTTAGAGCGAATCAAAATAGCTACTTTAAACTAAATGTCAGAAGCACCCAGCTCCCTTATCTAAATGTAACTGCACCTATCACTCCATGCTTTGTGATGCTGATGTCAGCTTTGTTTGTTTGATTCTCAAAGATATTCAAAGTGTTGCTGGAAGATTTGCATATACTCTGTCCTTTAAAAAGCATCATAGTTAAAAATCAGGGGAATTCAGGTGACATCAGACCTCCAGGAATTCACATCATGTGAGTATGTTGTGGCATACCTTGGTGCATATCTGGACTCTTAATTTCCATCAAATTATCTTCAGTGAGCACCTTCCTCTAACCTGTTCTGTGGACTCTGTCTTGACCAACTCTTTTAGGAGTTCTATAAATAGTTATACAGGGTGGGTCATGGAGACCTGATAATTTTCAGAATATAATTATCACTGTGAAACATAACTCATTATGGTACTCAAATAGTTACTTTTGTTTCACAACAGTAGGGAATCAAACTCCATTTAGTACAGTTATTTATTCATTCATTTTTTTCAAATATTGTCTTCCATTTGCCCTACTCTCCTCCAGTTTGTCATACGACTTTTGAATTCCTGACTGGAACATGTTGTCTAGTGTAGCTGTAAGTGTTTCCTGAACTGTAATATGGAGTTCTTTAATATTCGTAGTTATATTAATATTCGTTTCAAACACAATGTAATCAAATAAAGCAGTCACACACTTGAGAAATTAGTCAGAGAAACTACAAATTATACTAAGAAAAAATTTAAGTGAATTTTTCCTTTTTACCAAGTATATGTAATTTTTCTCTACTGCTGCAATCTTTAAATAATGCTCTCGTTCATTTGAGGATTTAGTATGGCACTTAGTTACAGAGTGACACTCCATTTGGCTGTTTTAAATCCTTGATTTTTACCCAAATTTTTTATCTTGATTCTTACTTTTGAAAACAGATTTGCTACAGAATTCCCTCTATTTTCTCAAAATAAATTTCTATCTCTACAACATGTATTCATTTATAAAGTATTCAGAGTATTTTATGCAAAGTCTGGACAAATAGTTCCTGATCAAAATTTAAGAATTCAAAGCCAACAACAATCCGATTTCTCTAGGCCTAAAATAAATAAATCATGGTTCTGATGTTCATCCTCATTTCTAAGACCAAAAGTTTTAAATTTACTACCTGGTACTATTGAACAGATAAAATTAGTTACTTTCAAAAACATAATTATTTGTTGTTAGATTAAGTTATGATGATTTTATAATAACAGTACTATACATCTGAGACAAAGAGTACATGGATTTATTAATAAGGATTTTGGATATGAATGCTGGAATATAAATTTTTTGTCTTTTCTGTCTTATATGTTGTTGTTTTTACTTGTATAAAATTAGGTGTTAAGGTCAGTGGCGGCTCGTGACTTAAGAGGCTGGAGGGCGCGGCCTTTAGGCTTCTTAATTATTTATCAATATTGAAGTTAACGCACAATGGAAATGTCGCCAATATTTGATCACATAATTCATTAATAAAATAAGAATAGTAACACGTGCAGCATGCAACGATTATTTAAAAAATTTGATCTCACCTCAAATATTGTGACCTCTTGTAGAGAGTCAGCAGCTTTATTAATAAACATAACCACAAACTGTCGAAAGTATCCACAAAAATGTCTATGCTGTTTCCACAAAAAAAGTAATATACTATATTTACATTATATTATTTTTATATACCTACGCTTTAAAAAGACCATTTATTTATATACAAAGTCCATTCGCCTTTCCTTTAAATTAACGAACTTTCTAGCATCAAAGTCCTTCATTTCTTTAACAACCTCCTTGTTGATAGATAACATCGCAAGGGCATTCAGTCTATCGTTTTTCCTGTATTTCTCAAGAAAGTCTTTAGTCTTTTCAGAGTCAAAAAGCAGCGCTCAGGTTCGGCAGTTGTCATGGGGGTAGTTATGATAATTTTCAGAAGTATTTGACACTTCTTTGAAAACTGACGTAAGATTGTTTTCTTCTATAAAGTTAAGAAATTTTATTGCGCCTTTAATATTATAATCATGCCGTCTCTATAATAGTTCCAATTCACTCCGGAGTTTGTTTTCTTGTAGGAAAGGTTAATGCCGAATCACTAGCTTGAATTTTTCTTCCGGAAAGTTTGTAGAAAAAATTGGAAATAAGTCATTGGGCATCAATGAAGCTGCTTCTAGGTGACCTGTGTAAGTAAATCTATCTTTACGTGAGTTATAATGATGTCACATACTTCTTTTGCATCCCCTATTCTAGTGCTGCATCCAACATTATTGGATCACCATTGTCTCTGGGAGACAATAAAATACATGGAAAACAGAACAAAGATTTCTGAACGTCGCAGCCACCCAGATCCAATCATTTTTTTTTGTATGCATCTTTTAAAAGCAGTTGCCATCTGAAAACATGATTCCAACTTTTCTTATTTTCTGTTTGCATCATGCAGAATTCAGGAGTTGGCCTACCTAATGACTTAAGTTCAATTTTTTGATCTTGCAAAAGTTATTGCTTTAAACGCCTGCACTGAATTATCCATGTTGGATTAAATGTTAAAATAAAACCTAATATTTCGACACTACAGTATTTCCCTAAATTATTCATGAAGCTATTAAAAAAAACACACAAACTCAAAACCTAAATCTAAACAAATGCCCGCACTCAACTAACCACGCCAGAGGAACTATAAACACTAAAAAGAGCAAATCTCATATTATTATCAATAGTCTGCGATTAGTTGTACTGAGTTACTGAGTGAATCACGCCACGTTCTGCTAAACGTGGCGCGGAAGCCGGCGCGCCGAGCGACCGTCTAAATGCCGTATTTAAGCTTACAACTTCGTTCAACTTTGAATAGAGTGGGGCGAATGAGAAATGGGCGCGATTGTCAGAGCGCCGTAATGCATGCTGTTCCGAAAACATTTCTGCTATTACCTAATACAAAAATATTTTCTTGTCCAAGTATTAAAGAAATATGTAATGACTTTCCACAAGTAGTGATAATGGGTTGTTTAATGATATGATTTAATCTGGGGGGCGCGCGCCTTAGCGCCGAAGAACGAACCGCCCCTGGTTAAGGTGTAAAACACTTTCATGAATGATTTGGTTTAATATATATATGTGAAGAATTCTGTGTTGTTTATTTAATAGTAAAAGACACGTATTTTTTTGTTCTCTTTGATGTAGTATCACCAACCATCACACATGGAGTAAGAGGCTGGTTTAATTACCTGCTGGAATTTTAATCGAAATGAGAACATTTTTATGAAAATGAAAAATATTTGTCTATCTATCTATCATGAATGTCTCCTCATGTGGAGATCACATAATTATGTTAATTGAGAGCTTGTAGACATTATGGTCAAGTAGACATTATCCAATCATTCATTAGAGAATAAGTAAAACGTTTTAGGGACCATGAACACAAAATCCTGCACTGTTCCAATTCTTCTTCTATACAAATGTATACTCTTCATAGTTCCTCCTGTTTGGTCTCATAGATAAGATATCTATAATTTGTAGACAATGTAGATAATTTGTAGATTTGTAGATATGTAATCTATTATCCCGTATACGTTGGCGTCATAATCAGTATTTGAAACATTTAGTTCTGTTGTATACTTGAGCATAAATTTGGCTGTGTGTGTGTGTTATAGATTTACTTCATGTAAGCAATGTGTTTTAAATTTTTGCTTACTGAGGTAACAGTACTATGTAATACTATGTACTATGTGAGGTAACAGTGAGGTGAATTAAACTATGTAATTCAGCACATACATTTCAAAAAATTTACTTTTCTATTCTTTTCAATTCAAAAATTCTTAAATGTATTAAACCAACTGCATTACAGTCAGTGTTTATTAAAAAATCTGTATAATATTTACCTTATTTCTTCCGTCATGTGACTTTGTGTTGCGTTTGATTTAATTTACGCGTTTTGAAACATGTTTTGTCATCAGAAATAAATAAACATTCGCTCTTAGCGAGGTCGTTACATATTAAAATACAAATATTGGTAAACGATTACACACATATCCGCTTTACATGAGTGCGCACTCAAGTCGGACCGATCGGACACTGACTATCAATAGTTATTAAGTAAACAGGTTTATTGCGGTATCGTAGAGCGGGTTTGATTTGAAATTTAAATAGTCGTTTCGCACGATGTCACGACTGTGTACGTCATTGTACGCCCTATATATCTCAAATTCTTCCAAGGCGTTCATGTAAGTGCCTTTATTACAAAAATACATGGGTTTCAAGTTGGAATAAAAGCTTGTATATTTATGATTTTCGTTTATCAAGTGACGTGCATAGCTGGATTTTATGTTGGATAGTGTTGTCTGACCCGTATATCTAATACTCCTATATTGCTAGTAGGGGTCTGAAGGACGACGAAACCATTACGTTGCATACATATATGCGTCTGTCTCCCTCATTACTACTTCGAGTCTTATGCGCTTGCGCACTACTTCGACGCTTGCGCACAACGGGTCGAGTAGTAGAAAAAAGAGATAGAAGCAGTCGTTTGCTGTCTCACTTACTCCATGACACCTCCACTTACGGGCGATAGCAATATAGTAGTATTAGATATATGGTCTGACCCTTCAGATTGTGCTTTGGTGTATGTTCAATAAAACGTTTTTGGAAACCCCTTCCCGTCTGGCCAATATAAAAGCATTCACAATCGTCGCACGATAATTTATATACCCCCGTTTTCTTTTCTAAAGGGATAGTTATTTTATTACGGAGTATGTTCATAAGATTATTGTTGGTATTAAATATTACGGTTCTATTGTTATTATTTAACACACTAGTTGAAATTTTTGGCATTATGTTGGTGTACGTCATTGAAATAAAAATGGTTTTAGTGTCTTTTTCTATACAAGGTTTAGATAGCTTGTGCTTTTGTTTTCTGAGGAGGTTGTCAATCAAGGAACTATTGTAGCCGTTGGCTTGAGCTATGTATTTTATTGTGTTTAGTTCGTCATTAAAATCCTCGTCATCAAGAGGTAGCCTACTGTTAAAAGTCTGTGTATAAAGTAATTAAAGGCTGCCTTTTTTTGCGAAAAGGGGTGATGTGAGTCGACAGGTATGGTTACATCGGTGGTGGTTGGTTTTCTATAGATATTGAATTTCAGTTTATCAATGTGTTTAGTAACTGTTAAGTCCAAAAAGTTTAATTTATTATTTGTTTCAGTCTCAAGAGTGAACTGAAAGTTTTTATTTATATTATTCATAAAGTTTTTAAAATTTTCAATCTGTTGTAAAGTACCTTTATATATTATAAATGTGCCATCAACATAACGTGCATAAAATATGATGTTATTTTTGTGAATGTTGTTAGAAAACATAAATGTGTTTTCATAGAAATTCTAATAAATGTCAGCAATTAAACCAGACAGCGGCGAGCCCATTGCTAAACCATCACTTTAACTGTAAAATTGGTCATTGAAAGTAAAATAATTTTGTCCCAAAATGACATCAAGTAGGTCCATTAGCTCTTCTATCATTTGGGCATTTAATTTGTTACTTTCAAACAAGTTATTTCTTAGAATCTGCAGTGTTTCCCTAACTGTTATGTTGGTATACAAGTTGATAATGTCAAAGGAGGCCAATTTATAATTAGGGGGTAACTTAACATTCTTAACCTTATTTATAAAGTCAGTGAGATTTGCAATAGTGTGGTTGTTTTTTATATCTATACTGCCCCTAATGACTTTTAAAAGTTTTTTGGCTGCACGAAATCCTGGTGCTGTAGTAAAATTAACAAGGGGTCTAATTGGTACGTTGCATTTATGAATTTTGGGTAGACCTGTAAACATCGGAGCTTTAGCATTGCAGGGTTTTAGGTAGCGACGTGTACGTTCATTGAATAAATTTACGCATTTATTAATTTCCTTGTTTAAATTTTTTAATGTAAATGTGTGTAGGATCAGACTTCAAAGTTATTATATTGTTATTTGAGATAAAGTTGTTAACCTTCATTGTATACGATTCACTGTCCATGATAACAAGGGTTTTACCTTTGTCCGCTTTTGTGATAAGTGCATTATTCTTGATTAACTTTGTTTTTATCTGTTTCAATATCTTTAATTCCTTGGAACTGTTTGTGTATTTATTTGACAGTAACTTGTTCGAAAGTAACAAATTAAACGCCCAAATGATAGAAGAGCTAATGGGCCTACTTGATGTCATTTTGGGACAAAATTATTTTACTTTCAATGACCAATTTTACAGTCAAAGTGATGGTTTAGCAATGGGCTCGCCACTGTCTGGTTTGCTTGCTGACATTATAACATCGCCAAATTCAGATCATATTTGATATCTTGAAGTATGTAAGAAATGCTTAAAAGTAATATATGTTAATAAATAAATAATGAAGAGAATAAAAATATAAAATGTAATTAGGAAAGAAGGAGGAAGAATGGTAAACCAAAAGTGATTATTAAATAAAATTACAGACTAAACTGACAAACAAATGACTGTGACCCAACCCCAGAGATTGGCCAGCTAAAAACCAAAATAAAATGAAACAAGATGGAAGTGAAGGAGAAGAAAAATGAAAATAAAAATGGAACAAACCAAATATAAAGGAAATAAAGTGAAACAAGATGATAAAACACAGACAAATAGTATAGAATAGGGAAGGGAGAAATGATACACTCAAATATCATAAAGGAAGCGAAACCAGTAAATAACCAATATAAAAAAGTAAATATTAGTATTGACTAAGTGACAAATGTAATTACTAATTAATAAAACCCGATAAATAAAAATACACAAACCCAAGAATTAGAAGTATATGTAAGTAAGAAATCTAGAAAGACATAAACTTATTAAGTATAAATAATATTTGTAAAGAAAGAGAGAAATAGTGAGATAGTGAGAAATAAAAATAACTAAGTGACAAAGAAAAGTAATGATGGGGATTACCCACTAATAAACACTTAAAATAAAAAGTTTAAGAAGTGCCAATAGTGAAAGTGTAAAAACCCCAAATAATGAGTAAATCAGTGATAAACACTAATTAGTTAAAAGTGAAGGTGATGAATAAAAAAGGATATTGTAAATGTTAGTATGATAAAAAATAGTGATAGATAAGAAAACACTTAGTAAATCAATGATAAAACACTAAATGATTTAATAGTGAACTTATAAGAATTGTATTGTTAATAGTAACTAAAAATAGTATTTAGATTAGATATAAATGAAGGATATGATGTTATTCAGGGGAGAAAGCCAATGTATGGTAAACAGTTAGTGTTACCATGGATTGTAGAGAGAGATTAGTAAAGAAATAAGAAATTAAGAACGCAGTCAATAAACACCCCATGTTATAAGGGATAATAGATTAAGTATGTTTAAAAGGAGTGATGATGTTTCTCACCCAAAATAATAGTAAAAGAATGAAATGTATTGTAAACCAACATTACCTAATAACTGGTAAAGATTGTTCATTTAAATTTATGAATAGGACATGGCTGAAGGAAGTATACAGTCCATAGGCCTAGTTGTTATATTTTATGTAGTAAAGAATAATAAATAATAGCCATATTGTTGACAATGGCAAGTTAAATAAATAAGAAGGTAAATCGATACAGAAATAATGTACACTGGAAAATCAGTTAAGAAATAATTGACAAGCCAAGATGTAGAAAACAATATTGACACATAATCAGTACAAAAACAAATTCAAAACACAGTAACAAATAAGACAACCATTATAATAGCCAAACAAAACACTTTAGAGTAAAATGAGATATAATCGGTATAAAATAAATAAATATAATCAATGGATACTTAGGCCTATGAAATGCCTAACTGTAAAAAACAAATAAATACAAATTGTATGAAATCAACAAAGAAATTAACAAATCCAAGGCGAATAACCAACCAAGGATAATTTGTAAATCTTATTAAAGGAAAAATGTTAGAATAAGGACTTAAATTAAAAGAGAAATATAGTTAACAAATATTAAAAAAATTGTACAAACATTAATATTTTGAAGAACCAAACTTATGGGGTATCAAAATAATCTTTGAAAGGAAATAATAACAGTAGTGAAAATATTTAATATGTAGGGAAGAAGACAGAAGAATAAAAGCAATCAGAAGATATACAGCTATTTTGAATAATAATTCAAATTTGATAACAATGGTTATAAGACCAGATTAACCAGTCAGAACTAAATTGTAACCATGACAACAGACGTTGGTTACGAATTTTCCATTAGATTTATTACTCGTAAAGTGACGCTCTTGCAGAATAGAAGCCAAATCTTGAATGACCAAATTTCTATTAAAGGTCAAAATAGTAAACAAAATTACCACAAAATGAACAAGAAGGAAGCAGACGATGACTGAAACCATTTAACACATGTCGAAGACCAAATAAATAAAAAAATGAATAAATTGATCCGATAAATTTGAAAAAGATGCCAGACGCCATAAACATTTGAAAATTGAATATGATTGCAGCCCAATTCCTTTTACCAGACCAACTGAGTACATCCAGTCTACTGATGTGTTAAGTATCATTTAAATTACCCAAATTTCCGAATAAACTCACTTTAAATATTTCTCACCATAATCTGAACTCTCACTAAACTGCGTATAATTTCTTTCAATGATTAAATAAAAAAATAAGACACTGAAAATTTGTCAACTTGTAAAGTTAACCTGTTGTTAATTTACGATATTTTGAAACACTTTTCTACACTCCAAGAACAAGTTGTAGCTACACATTATATTATTTAAGTATAATGTAAGGTAGTGTATTTTTATTGTTGTAATCATTAATAATCCTTTTATCGTAATCACAAGAATCCAAGATGTTTGAACGAAAATATTTGTGTACAACTTCAACAGACTTCAACAACTTCACTGTCTGTCTGTTACGTTCAAAATCGATTTGTCAAACCCTAGAGAAATTGTCTCATATTATTTACCGGTGCAAATGTATTACAAAACAAAATATAATTTATGTTAAACTGAATAATTAGTAATCACCAGATAATAAACAGGTACTGAGTGTAACCACTGTGTTTTAATTTTATTAGGAAGGTGTATTATAATTTGTGTACAGTTTAGCGAACCTCTAGTATTGACGGCAAGCGCTCACGTACTACTCATGAACTACTGGCCCGATTAAGAAGATCAAGTCGAGGCGGGAATAAATTGAATTATCCACACCGCCTGAGCCGCGCTTGCCATATCATCATCAAATTTTTTAATTGTTTTGATTAAACAATTTGGCGCCATCCGGGATTTTCACACCTCTAGTGAACAACAGGTAAGAACTTCGATACCTGGTTATTCGCACATTCGCAACGGACACAATCAGCGTAAGTTACGTTCTAAAGCGACGACGGATTGATAAAACACGTTACACCCATTACACTTATACACGTTTAAGATTAGACGGACGTTCGTGCTATTAGAAATTGACGCATCCGACGTGTGGCATTATAACACGGGAGCCACAAAGCAAATGTATTACAAATTGGCGCCCAACGTGGGGCTAGAAGAAAGGGAAATACGAAATTCTAGCGGCGATTACGAAGGGATATCAAGATGCACACAAGAGGGCTGTCGAAAAAATTGGCAAAGGAACAAGAAACGGTAGAAGGCAGACAAGAAGAAGAGACAGAAGCAGTCACAAACATGGAGATGGAACAACAGGTGGGTGACGGAGAAGAAGCTAGAGGAAATACGATCGAAAATCAGCCGACCGAAGCTACACCAAACGGAGAGGCGAAATTAGATAACATAATGAGAATGATGATGGAGCAATTCGGTCAAAATAATGAAAATTTTAAGAAACAGGAGGAGAAATTTGACAAGAGTGAGGAGAGTTTGAAACAATCAATGAAAAAATAATTAGTACCAATGAAAGTAATAAAAAAGAATTAAGGCAGACAATTAACAAAAATAACGAAACCCTCCAACAACAGCTGAAGGAAATCAATGAAAAGACTAAGGAAGAGATGAAGCAGCAAATAAGACTAATATTCAGAGGATATCGTGAAGAAAGCGAACAGACAAAAACGGAGATGAATAAGAAATGGGAAGAAACCAATTACAAAATAGATCAACTTAATGAGACATTAGATAACGGGTTCGAGAAAGTGAATGAAACGCTAGACAGCACTTCTGAAGAAACTAATGAAAAAATAGAAATTAAAGAAGACCCAAGTACATGGTTATCTCAAAATAAAAGTAACAAAAACAAAGAGACAATTAAACACATAGAAACCGACCGCAGAGGAGTACAGAAGAACCAAACAATTAAAGAGATTAAGAAAACAAAAGATATTGGAAAAATATGTAAAAAGAAAATAATAAAAACACAAGAAGAATTGGAGATGATGAAGAACGGACTACTTGAGATGTTTAATCTACCAACTACCGACCAGAATGAAATAATGAATTTTAAAATAACAGAAGGAACGTAATAGGAGCTTTAGAAGGGAAATACTACCAAACAGTGGGTAACACATTAAGAAGGTCAATCAGAAAATGGAATACAAGAGAAATAGAAATGCAAAATAGACCAATATCAGTGAGAAGAGTAATGCTGGAGGTAAGAATAACTTCGTTGAATAATAACCAAAATGCTAGAGTAATTGAGGTAGAAATGGATCATAGAGAACACATGGTATTAGAAGAATGGCTGTACCAGATGGAAGAGATCTATATCACATGGACAGAAATAGTTATGCACACCAGAGCAGTCCGAACAACGGGGGTAACTCATGTAATCATGGACCATGGGTAAAACAAGTGCAGATAAACACTGAAATATGGGACTGATTTCCTGATAACCAACTGGAGTAATTTAAATAAAAAAGAGATAACAAAACAAATGAATGAGTTTGCAAATAGATAATAAAGAAAAAAGTTGTAAGATGGAATTTCAAAATTCAAAAAATTATGTAAGACCAACTTACGAAATTATTTAGAGCATATATGAGATAAAAGAAAAAGAAAAAAATGATAAATAATATTAAAAAAGAAGTATGTAAGATCACCTTACCATAATAATCCTTAGCCAACATATGAGGCAAAGAAGTAAAATATAAAAAAGTAATGAGCTACAACAATTCCTAACTAGTAAGAATGACAAACTTACTATGATATTTAAAAAATATGAAAAAAAAACAATCAAAATGATCAACTTCCACAACAATTTAGAAAAATATGGGAAGTAAAATAAACAAACCAATGATCAAAAATGAAATAAATATTCTAAGAGTTATAATATAAAAAAGTAAATATTAGTATTGACCAAGTTACAAATGTAATTAATAATTAATAGAAGAATAGAAGAAACCATTTAACTGATGTCGAAGACCAAATAAATAAAGAAAATGAATAAATTGATCCGATTAATTTGAAAAAGATGCCAGACGCCATAAATATTTGAAAATTGAATATGATTGCAGCCCAATTCCTTTTACCAGACCAACTGAGTACATCCAGTCTACTGATGTGTTAAGTATCATTTAAATTACCCAAATTTCCGAATAAACTCACTTTAAATATTTCTCACCGTAATCTGAACTCTCACTAAACTGCGTATAATTTCTTTCAAAGATTAAATAAAATTATAAGACACTGAAAAATTGTCAACTTGTAAAGTTAACCTGTTGTTAATTTACGATATTTTGAAACACTTTTACTACACTCCAAGAACAAGTTATAGCTAAACATTATATTATTTAAGTATAATGTAAGGTAGTGTATTTTTATTGTTGTAATAATTAATAATCCTTTTATCGTAATCACAAGAATCCAAGACGTTTGAACGAAAATATTTGTGTACAACTTCAACAGACTTCAACAACTTCACTGTCTGTCTGTTACGTTCAAAATCGATTTGTCAAACCCTAGAGAAATTGTCTCATATTATTTACCGGTGCAAATGTATTACAAAACAAAATATAATTTATGTTAAACTGAATAATTAGTAATCACCAGATAATAAACAGGTACTGAGTGTAACCACTGTGTTTTAATTTCATTAGGAAGGTGTATTATAATTTGTGTACAGTTTAGCGAACCGCTAGTATTGACGGCAAGCGCTCACGTAGTCACTCAACAAACTACTGGCCCAATTAAGAAGGTCAAGTCGAGGCGGGAATAAATTGAATTATCCACACCGCCTGAGCCACGCTTGCCATATCATCATCAAATTTTTTAATTGTTTTGATTAAACAATTTGGCGCCATCCGGGATTTTCAAACCCCTAGTGAACAACAGGTAAGGACTTCGATACCTGGTTATTCGCACGTTCGCAATGGACACAATCAGCGTAAGTTACGTTCTAAAGCGACGACGGATTGATAAAACACGTTACACCCATTACACTTATACACGTTTAAGATTAGACGGACGTTCGTGCTATTAGAAATTGACGCATCCGACGTGTGGCATTATAACACGGGAGCCACAAAGCAAATGTATTACAACATTTATTTGAATTTCTATGAAAACACATTTATGTTTTCTAACAACATTCACAAAAATAACATCATATTTTATGCACGTTATGTTGATGACACATTTATAATATATAAAGGTACTTTACGACAGATTGAAAATTTTAAAAACTTTATGAATAATATAAATAAAAATATTCAGTTCACTCTTGAGACTGAAACAAATAATAAATTAAACTTTTTGGACTTAACAGTTACTAAACACATTGATAAACTGAAATTCAATGTCTATAGAAAACCAACCACCACCGATGTAACCATACCTGTTGACTCACATCACCTCTTTTCGATAAAAATGGCAGCCTTTAATTACTTTATACACAGACTTTTAACAGTACCTCTTGACGAAGAGGATTTTAATGACGAACTAAACACAATAAAATACATAGCTCAAGCCAACAGCTACAATAGTTCCTTGATTGACAACCTCCTCAGAAAACAAAAGCACAAGCTATCTAAACCTCGTATAGAAAAAGACACTAAAACCATTTTTATTTCAACGACGTACACCAACATAATGCCAAAAATTTTAACTAGTGTGTTAAATAATAATAATAGAACCGTAATATTTAATACCAACAATAATCTTATGAACATACTCCGTAATAAAATAACTATCCCTTTAGAAATGAAAACGGGGGTGTATAAATTATCGTGCGACGATTGTGAATGCTTTTATATCGGCCAGATGGGAAGGGGTTTCCAAAAACGTTTTATTGAACATACACCAAAGCACAATCTGAAGGGTCAGACAACACTATCCATCATAAAATCCAACTATGCACGTCACTTGATAAACGAAAATCATAAATATATAAGCTTTTATTCCAACTTGAAACCCATGTATTTTTGTAATAAAGGCACTTACATGAACACCTTGGAACAATTCGAGATATATAGGGTGTACAATGACGTACACAGTCGTGACTTCGTGCTAAACGACCATTTAAATTTCAAATCAAACCCGCTCTACGATACCGCAATAAACCTGTTTACATAATAGCTATTGATAGTCAGTGTCCGATCGGTCCGACTCGAGTGCGCACTCATGTCAAGCGGATATGTGTGTAATCGTTTTCCAATATTTGTATTTTAATATGTAACGACCTCGCTAAGAGTGAATTTTTATTTATTTCTGATGATGAAACATATGTTTCAAAATGCGTAAATCAAATCAAATGCAACACAAAGTCACATGACGGAAGAAATAAGGTAAATATTATACAGATTTTGTCAATAAGTGACTTGGATACCAATTCAAACATGCCTTTCAAGTGTTTATTAGATTCTCATACACCTATGATTACTACTATATTAATAAATAAGTATGTCTACAATGATTCACAGAGTATAATTATTTTTACATAGTTTACATCAAAAAATTTCTGTGAATGCATTAGTTTTTGCATTATGAACACTTTTAGTAGAAAAGTATATGAAAACCACATATTTGTTTTGTAGATTTAAGTTCTTGTTGTTAATTGATTTTTTAAAATTAAATGTTACATTAAGTATCTTGTTACTTTTTTAGGTAGAAGTTTGTTTTGCAAGAATCCAAATGAAAGTTTTTCATTTCTGCCAGTTGAATCACAGCGAGTCCTGTCCGATACAATCCATAGCAACCAACGTTCAAGTAATTGTAGGTATCCAGTTGACACAGTTCCAGAGTTAAGTCCACAACTGTCTACTGGTACATATACTGAACCGAGCCTTGCCTTTGTAAATTTATCAGATCACAGTAATGTGTATAGGACTCACTGCAGCAGCATTTCTGAAGAGTTGGCACGAAGTGATAAACGCATTACATTTTGTTATAATAAAGGTGCTGCCAGTCTTGATGATGGAAACAATAATAATTTTAAAAGTAAGTTTAGATGTTTACGAAAAAAGCAACCTCAAAAAACATATTCTGAATTTGCTGAAGCAAAGGAAATATGGAATGAAAAGGCAGAAACTTCAGACATTTCTTTAATACATTCTAGAAATACGTTTGCGGATTCATTGAAATGCACTAGTAACATGAGTAGTAGCACTGGTGATTTGAGGACTACTTTGCTGAGTAACAACAGTGCTTCTAACCATTTGATATATTCAGACCCCAAAACCAAACATAATAAAACAGATGATATTTTTGGGGGAAAAAATGATGAAGAAAAAGTGGATGGTATGGAAAAAATTACTTTAATTTCTGAACTTAGTGCTGAAGACACTGATGGGATGATAAAGGGGGATGATAATATTTGTTTATCTGATATAGAATTTAGTTATGTTAATGATACAAATTGTAATACTACATGTAAAAATTCCTTAGGTAATGTCAGAAAGTTCATTTCATGTGAAGAAAATATTGAAGAAGAAACAAAATTTATAAGTAATTTAACAACAACAAAGTGTGTAGAATACAGACAGGAAGAACCTGAAGTACCACATACTAAGAAACATGTAAAGAATAGACAAATAAGGCAAGCATTTGCAGATGAGGAAAGTGTGCCATCATTTCATTCATGTTGTAATAAATGTATAGCAAATAACAGTGGCAGTGTTAATGTGAGAATGTCACAGAACAAGATTAAACCATCAGACAAAATTAATCAAGCTGTAAATGAGTTGGAAGGCGAACATTTTATTAAAATCACAATTAAGAAACAACACACTTCTCAAAGCTTAACTACAAACAATACAAACTCTCTTGAGACTAGAAATAAATTACACAACTATGTGAAATATAAGTCCAGTAAAACATCTACCATCACTGAGAGAAAGAGTAGGTATCAAAGTCCGTTACCGGGTTCTTTGGTAATGGACACTTCTAGTGCAGACATTTCTGAAATAAGTCAAATGGATGAGTCAGACGGTGAAGATTTCCAAGTTTTTAGAAGTAAAGAAAACAAACTAAAAGCCCATCCAAGAGCTAATTTTTCTGTGAATCAAACACAAAATGTTTCAGGGCAATTATTTTGCAACACAGCCAAAGAAGTGTGTACCAAAACAAAGATATGGAATGCAATACCGGGTGAATTCATCAACACTAACAGGCTTAGCACAAGAGATTCAATGAAACTCAAACGGCAGAAACAATTCACTGGTGTATGTAAACAGCTATTTGATGACAGTATTTTTGAAAGCAAAGTTCAAGACAATGAAGTAAACCTGAGTATTCCATTCCCTGAACTTAAAGAAAATAGAAGCACAGTGATGATTACTAAAAACACAAATACCAATTCTACCATTAAAACTTTAACCAATAATACTGAAAATAAACAGAAAATTACTAACATTAAGCAAAAGAGTAAAACCAAAAGGAAGCCTAAAATGGAATGGAAAACTAAATGTATGACAAAAGATATAATTTCTAAACTACAGCCTATCTATGATATTGAAACAAACATTGTATTTGAAAGATTAATTAAGTTTTTGTATAACAAAATTAGAGAAACAGTCGAAAAAGATATCGATTTTCATACACATGTTGATGAAATAAAAACAGAATTAATGCGTCTGAAAATTGTCAAAACAGATACGGAATTTTATCTGTTTGTGTTGAAGTATTTTAGAATGTATGAACAAGACTTTGTGAACAAGTGTGTTCCTTGCATTCAGACATTTGGGAGACCTAATCTTGTCCCTAGGCCATCCAATGGCAATAAGAAAAAAATAATAATTAAATTTTAAATTAGATAAAGGCAAAATATAATCACTTCAGAAAAATATTGAAAATGTTATTAACAACTTAGTGTTAATATTACGCAACCTGATACTAAGTTGGCAATCTAACACTGCATGCTGTAACAGGTTTTTGCTTTAAGAAGCTAAAATGTGTGGTTTGTTAACCGATAGTTATTGTTTATTGTTATGCACAAATTTGTGTTTGTTCTGCTGATACTGCTATAATCTGTAAGTTTAGTATTACCCTCTCGTATAATCAGCTAAACTGTTTTTCTGTTATCTGATAATAGAATGAGAGTTAAAATGTTTGTCTACATGTGTGAACCAAGTTCAGCACTATCTTTCACTAGGAAGAAAAAGTTATTTAAAAACTGCATTTCCTCATGGAGTGAACATGTGCAGTAAGTAATTTAGCATGTTGTTCATACTGTGTCATTTGACATGCTTGATTCCTTTATATATTTTTTAATATGTTTTATATGTTAAAAAATATGTTTATATTATACATTTATATTATATGTTTTTATATGTTGTATATTTATATATTTTTAAGTTAATTTTTATTTTTTTATATCTTCGATTTTTTCAATAGAATTCTATAAAAATTTGTCTACAGTTTTGTCAATGTGAAAATAGATAATAAAACAGGAAATAATCAAACTATATGTAGGCCTACTAGATTTCATATTATTCATATTTAGTTGTAATTTTACAAATTTATGTGCAAATTATTTAAAATTACTTATGTGCACAATAATTTTAATAAATTAAATGTTTCTGAAAGAATAAAACAAATTTTTTATTCACGTAGAAAACTAAGTCTTTCCTGACTGTATTAGTAGACCAGCTACTCATTATTAACAATCCTATACATTGTATGATGCATATAACAAACAGAAATAATAAATATTATTTATTGAACACAGTATATGATTTAAATTAAACATGTTTCATAAACTTTCAGATCACCATAAAACATTGCTGTCAACCACCAGTATCTGCTTTATTTTAGAAAGTAGAGATAATACCAGTATAATAATTAGAAACTAATAGGTTTAAAGAACAATAGATTGGACCATCTATGCTGCCAAAGGTACAAAATTGGTCTCAGCACCAGCATAGGGTGTTGATGTCTATAAGTAGAATAATTTGCCAGTCCTGCAATGCTAGGTACTCATCATTATTTGCAAGTACTTGTTTGTGTTGAAATGCTCTTACATATTGAATTCTTAGCTTACAAACTACTTTAAACAACTTTAGTGTTTAATTAACAACATCATTTTGTAAGATTAATTTAAAATATCTGTTAGATAAGCAAGATTATTACATCTTAAATATTAATAATGTACTAAGACTAATAAGAAAAAATTCTCAATACAAACTAAAGAATTCCCTAGTTAGTGAACATTTGCATAGACATTGCCCATAGGTTATACGAGGTGTGATCAAAAAGTGTCAGGATTGATTTTATTTACATAAATATACAAGAGTTACAGATTTGTAAACTCGTCTCCTTCAAAATAATCCCCATCCACAGCCACACACTTCTACCAGCCCTTTCCCAACTGTTCGAAGCATGTCTTAAAGTCATCTTCTGTAAGAGCCTTAAGTTCTCTCATTGCATTTTCTTTTATCTCTTCTATGTCTTGAAATGATCTCCCTTTCAATTGATTTTTTATTTTCGGAAAGAGAAAAAAGTCACAGGGAGCCATATCTGGCGAATATTGTAACATTACATTCTGGCATAGCTTGATATCGTACCAGATTTACTGAAGATCATGGATAAGAAACTTAACAAGAAGAAACATATCTTTTAAAAATGATAGTGAAGATGAACAAATAACAACTTTAGACTGACTTAGACTATAACTGACCGTACCCAAATTAATGTTTAGGTAAAGTGATGGAAAATACCCAGATGATGAGATAAAATTTGACCAATTATAATAATAATACTTACGAAGACAGACATCATTATGGACCATTACTATCAGTAAACAAATTGTTTTCTTAAATGTATCATACAATATAGAAATAATCAAAATACAAATTGAGGGATAATAGGCCCAAATACACAATAGAATGTAATGTTAACTAACCAATATAATTGAATAATACAAGAACACAATCATTATATATACATGGAAACATACAATTAAAATAGTGTGATTAATGGTGGACCTAATGTTATAAAATAAATACTGTACAATCAAAGAATAGATTATTGTGTAATAAAAAACAAATAATAAAATATGGATAAAAATATAGAAATGCCAATCCATGTGTAAACAAGGCTTAAGAAGTAATAATTATCAAATGTATATGACAAGAAAAAAAAAACAGTAAAAGTACTTAGTACAGCAATGGCTGAACTGTCTAGGACAAATAGAAGGATATAAAATCATTATTAAATGATTAAACTTTTTCTTTCAATGTTTGAAAGTAAGAATAAAGTTGTGTTTATATTATTTATAGTTTTGTTAGGTAATGAGTGGATGATATGTCTTATGCAGGATTTATGTAACCAGGCATATACAGATTGTTTGATCACAAAATGTGAATTATGTTTTTTATAATGTTCCAGTGATAATTATTGTTGTAATTTTAAATAATAATACTAATAGAGTTATAGGGAGTAGTTTTGATGGTAGTTGCATAGTTAATAGGTGTTACAATAACAGAAAATAAAAATTTAACATGTCAAGACCTAGGCCTATAAAAACTCTGGAATTTTGTAAATTTTAGGAAATACATTTAGAATTTTATAAAACAAATGTTGTAATATGGATAGGTTTATAATTAATAGTATACACAGTAAATATGGAATCGAAATAATCAGTTTTAAATTATTTAAGAAAATTCAAATAGCAAAAATGTAACATCAGAATTTCTTAAGCAAAAATAGGCATGTTTAGTGTCTATGTGTCACAAATGTTAAGACCAAAATAATGATGCTATTAGTTTTAAATTCCCAATTAGTATAACAAAGTTATACTAATTTAAAAGTTTTGGCCAAGTTCATGCAATAAAACAATGAGTTTGTATGACAATGTATATCTGAATCAACCAACCAGATTTCAAGTTTTACCTTAGCAACCGAAAATTCAGATAAATAAAAAGAGGACTTCTTTAACAACCATCATTAAGAACAGACGCGTTTTTATAATGTCTTAACTAATTATATTTTAATAAGAAGAAACCTATACCAAACATAGTAAAACGAATCAGGACAGTTACTGAAGAACATTAGATGAACCCAAGAACAACAAGACACCAGCAACGGAAAAATTCAAATCCCGGAAGAAGAATTAAAGAAGATTTGGACCCCATCTTCGCCCTGAACGAATAAAAGAAGAGGATCTGGGTGAATCTGAATAATTTTATAACCTTATTTAACAACAACACCCACTTATGAGCACACGAACCACTTAGAAAACTAAACAATAAAAACCCACATACACTATAATACACCAACACTAAAGAACACTTGAAGATAACACAAATTGATTATTACACCTTTTGAATACCAAAAACCTGAACGGCAACTAATAAATATCTAAAACTGTTCATAACCTAGAACTGTGGATAACACACACACGACTACTAGTTTGCACTATAAACATCAAAACCTTTTTATATCCTTATCTTGTAAAGTTTGTATTTTCATTTTAAGAGTTGTATTAATTGTTTAACCATAATATTCGGACCGAATACGCCCTGAGATCATTTTATTTAATAGAATAAAAACAACGAGCATCATTATTGAGGTTGATTCCAACATAGTTATTATTCACTTACCAACTTATGAATGAAGACGACATAATTTTGTCACAATTTGTATTAAAATAAAGAAAAACGAGAAACGTAATTGACCAATTCTTTTGAATAAAGATTGATTAAAGGAATACATCTGTTTGGTTTTATTTTGCATTATTATTACTGTTAAAATTAAAAGATACGACAGCACAGCAAAGCGGACGGAGCGGCAGTTGGCAGCTCCGAATTACGTCACTGGTTTTGGATGCCGAGGCGAGAGCGAACGGCGGGAATAGTGAACAACAACCGTAAACGAATTTAATATACTAAATAAAGTAATTCGGTACAATATGGAGGACGCTGAAGCTGTGGAATATTGTGTTTAGCAAGAAAATGCTGAACAGCATGTGACGTGTGGGCAGGTGCATTGTTGTATTGAAGCCACCATTCACCACTCTGATGCTATTGTGACCTTTTTTGTCAAACTGCATCCCTCAGTCGCCTCAAAACATTAATGTAGTAATCCTGGTTTACTGTTTGGCCTGGTGGAGCAAATTTATGATGAAGAATCCCCATGTGATCACAGAAAATTGTAACTGTTTTGCCTTTTTTGGTCTTGGAAAATTTGACGTCTTCCATACTGTAATTCATCACCAATTACAATCAATTTAATGAAGTTTTCATCATGTTTAGCGCATTCAAGTAGGTCTTGAGCGACTGACACCCGGGCATCTTTTTGGTCAGTTGTGAGCACTTTTGGTATACACACAGACAAATCATGGCGTCCTTGCCTCACTCCACCGCCTGATGGCAGCTTCGCTTGCTTGCTCGATCGCTTCCAAGAACTGAGGATGTTATGTTTTGTCTGTAACTATACAAACTTTGCAGAAACACATCTCATTCCCAACTCACCAGTAAGAATAGACTGAACTGATCCGAAACTAATATTTAAATCATTTGATAGCTCACGAATGGTGATTTGGTGGTTTTCTCACACAGCAGCACGTACAAGGTCAAACGTTGTGGTCACTCTTGCTGGTTAAAGACCTTCCTAAATGCTCATGACTCTCAACACTTTCATGCCCATCTTTAAAATGCGTAAACCACTCATAAACCTGTGTACGACTCATACAATCCAATCTTCCCCATAAAATTTTTGTAACTTTCCAAATGTATCTTTACTTGTTTCACGTAAATGTATCTTTATGTGTTAGGTGTATCTAAAAAATATGCGTTTAAGCAAAAAAAATGTATCAATGTTTTTTTTAAAGCTTACAAAGTTTCCAACGATTTGGTTAATTTTTCTTTTCTGAATGGTGAAAGTTGACAAAGATTTAAAAATTAAGACTGTTCATAATCTTTAACCGTTCTCCATTTCCTTTTTGCAGATAAGTTAGTAATTGTATGCATTTTAACAAAAAGAATGTATTACTTCTTTTTAAAGCTTATAACATTTGCTGCATTTTATTTTATTTTTTTTCCTACATGACAAAACTGACCAAGTTATGGTCATTTTAAACATTTCTGTGTCCCCAAAACTAACTTGCAATTTCATCACACTTTTGTAATTATTTTAAATTAATAGTCACAAGCAAAGTTAGTTTTCAGCACTTTAAAGTACTGAAAAGAAAATTTTAATTTGGCTTTTACTTATAACTGTCAGATAAAAAGTAATGGATTCATCGCAGTTAGAAAATTTTAACAACTGTGTAATCTCACAGTTAGTCAATGATTAACCATTTGATGACTAATGTCGGTTGTTTCAGATATAATATGTTAAATTTAACATCATGTGAATGCACAGGAGGTTGTTTGATATCGAGGTTGCCACTGCTTAGATTATGTGACATGTTACAATTTACAATTATGTGCAGATATTGCCAAGGTTATATTAATCCCTCTAGTGACTATAGCATTGAATGAATTCCTTAACAAGAATGTGTATTTGGTTATATAATTGTTATCTATTTTGCAATACCTTCATTTTTGCTGTCTTGTTTGGAGATTTTGTGTGTGTTATTTGATTTTCTTTTTCTTGTTTTTATTTTGTTGTTATTTTGTTTTCTGTATTGATTTATTATCGTAACTTAATACACAGACTTTAAAAACAACGTAGATTTTAGTTATAGCATGTGCTTTATAAGTTAGTAGTGTTTGCCACCATACAATCTTCTGTATTTATAGTAAATAATTGACACAGATATGCTTCCTTTGATCAGGCTATGAGAGCACAGGTTCCTTCCATGATGTTTAATCAGTAGATTATTATTATTATTATGGACATGCTTGAAAATACATTCTTATTTGGATACGCTGATGATATTGCAGCGGTTATTATATCACAATAACACGTTATTATAGTATGTGAGATGTAGAGTTGGCTCAGATGAGACTAAGGTTCGTTAAGTCATGAGTCAGTTCTTGGATGACAGATCACAAAAATGGCATCTCACAAAACAGAGATTGTACTACTTATAAAGAGGCATCTGCCCAACATCTTTCCAATACAGGTTGGGGAAGAAACTGTGTAGACAAAAGCTACGGTTAAATATCTGGGGACAATGCTGGATACAAAGCTTGCGTTTTGAACACAAATAAATAAGGCTGCAACTGTGTATAACTATGTATATATTTATTATAGGGTCTTTAATATCTCTATTTACATTGGTCCTCTCATTCTACTCTTGAATTCTACCAACTAAAAAAGTATGCTACCACCGAAAAATGTTTTCCATGCACTAACTTTAACCCTAAAATAGTACTTAATTTAGTTAATAATAATTATAATCTATATAAAAAAAATAAAAGAGAAATACCACTGACTCACTGATTCATCACGAAATCTCCGAAACTATAACACCTAGAAACTTGAAATTTGGCATGTAGGTTCCTTATGTGATGTAGGTATCCGCTAAGAAGGGATTTTTGGAAATTCGACCTTTAAAGGGGGAAAAGGGGGGGGAAAGTTTGCCTGACTAACTGATATAGAATCAACGTAGAGCAAAAACTACTGAATGGATATCAATGAAACTTTGAACATAGCTTCACCATAGGTCTTAGGTGCTCACTAAGAAACGGTTTTAAAAACTTTCACTCCTAAGGGGCAAACTTCCCCCCTATTGTATGTATGTATCTATGTATGTATGTTCCACATCTCCTCCTAAACCACTGGACCGATTTCAACCAAACTTGGCACAAATTTCATTATATTTGGTCTCCAGTCGCAGTGAAATTGAAATAAATAAATACCCTTTTCTTTATCCGACAATAGAGATTCTCCAAAACAATTTACTTAATACGGCAATATTAAATCAACAGGAAATTAACGAATTAACCTTGATATTACGAATAGTGTTGAAACAAAATTATTTTACATTTGACGGCAAGTTTTTTAAACAAGGAGAAGGGTTAGCCATGGGGTCTCCTTTAAGTGGATTACTGGCAGATATATACCTTAACTTTTATGAAAATAATTATCTGCTATCTAACTGTAACAGTTACCACGAAAAAATTATCTCATACACGCGATATGTTGACGATACGTTCATGGTTTTTAATGGCACTTGTAGACAAATGGACATGTTACTCAAATACATGAACAACATAAATAACAACATAAAATTCACCATGGAAGTAGAAAATGAAAATTGCCTAAACTTTTTAGACCTTTCTGTTCGAAGAAACGCTGATTGTATCACATATAAAATATACAGGAAACCTACTACCACGGATATAACTGTCCATGCTGATTCATTCCACCCATATACACAGAAAATGGCCTCTTTTAATGCTTTCGTAAATAGACTTTTAACTATACCTATGAACCAGGAAGATTTTCAAGATGAAGTAAATATTATTAAACATATAGCTGTCAATAATGGATATAAAAGCGATATAATAGATAACTTAATTCGCAAACGTAGGAATAAAATGGAAAGAAAATTAAAATTAGATGGTAAAAAGAACCATTATATTTCAGTTGAATATACTAATGTGATTCCTAATATAATAAAAAATGAATTAAGAAAATTAGACATTATCGTGTCCTTCAAAACTACCAATAACATATTGAACATATTAAAACCTCGAACACAAAAAACAACCGAAAACAGTTCTGGCATATATAGAATCCAGTGTAGTGAATGTGATAAATTCTACATAGGACAAACGGGCAGGAAATTTAAAGACAGATATAAAGAACATTTTCCAAAAAGGAACATCAAGTCAATAAAATCCAACTTTGCTTTACATCTGGTAAACAGCAATCACAGTTATAGTGGTTTCACAGATAACTTTACGCCCATACATATATGCAGTAAGAGCCGATACATGGATGCCATGGAAGAATATGAAATATATAAAGCGCTTTTATTTCAACCAAACCTACTGCTTAATGATCAATTAACATTTAAATCTCACTGTTTATATGATACTGTATTGAAGAGTGATAACGCTTGTGTACACCAGCCGAGTATATAGTTTGATTACGTGGTCAGTTACAGTACGGCAGTGCGCACTGTTACGTGGACTGAGTTCTATCATACTCATTGTGTTATGTGTTTATGTGTTGATGTGTTTTAATTATTATATTCTTGACACGTTCGTTATGAACTAGAAGAAAAAACAATTTTACCTGATGATGGGAACGTGTTCCCGAAACATGTCGTAAGACATCAAAGACGTAGTCGCAGCACGGATAAAGAAAAAGGTATTTATTTTGGCACAAATATTTTACGCGACGGGAGAACCAACATAGGATAGGTGTTTTTTTCGATGTGGTCCTTTGGGGGGTTCTTTGGGGTCTTCCACATCTCCTCCTAAAAAACTGGACCGATTTCAACCAAACTTGGCACAAATATTTTACGCAACGGGAGAACCAACATAGGATAGGTGTTTTCTTCGATGGGGTCCTTGGGGTCTTCCACATCTCCTCCTAAACCACTGGACCGATTTCAACCAAACTTGCCACAAATATTTTACTCAACGGGAGAACCAACATAGGGTTGGTGTTTTTTCGATACGATCCTTCGGGGTCTTCCACATCTCCTCCTAAACCACTGGACCGATTTCAACCAAACTTGGCACAAATATTTTACGCAACGGGAGAACCAACATAGGACAAGTGTTTTTTCGATACGATCCTTTGGGGGGTCCTTTGGGTCTTAAAAACTATTAGATCTGGTTACTATGGCAACCCAATAGAATAGATTCTGGTTACCATAGCATCGGTGGAATTCTTCCGCGTAGGAAATAGCGCAGGAGTCGTCCGACGGGCCTTCCCCGGAGTTCATCCACGGAACCCGGGGAGTCTTAGGTCAGATCCCGCGAAAGACGGCGGGGCCAGAGTCCACGGTTCTTATAAATAAAGATATAGGTTATGATATGAAAGGTGGTGTATGCATCTTAAGAAACTTCTTAATATTGTGTGAATTCAGAGTTGTTTCATTTTGAATTTAAAAGTGGATAAGTTAAGATTGAAGTAAGTTATAAGCGAGTATAAAAAACAAAGTTTTGATAGCAAATGTATTCAGATCATAGTGTTCAGACAATATAAATGCACTTGCTTCAGTTTGAATTTAAAAATTGATAAGCTGAAATCTATAGAGGTATTGTATTGTTAGAATAAGTTTAGGAGACACTAATTTAACAAATGCCTTATTTCAACATTAACACAATGAATTATAAAAGACAGTAAATACGCAGCGCGTGCAAGTACTGTAGACATTTCATTGAAAACTAATTTAGCTGTTCGCCCTCTCCCAGAGTTAGAAATCGAGCAGGAGCATCACGCGCAACAGAATTCTTCTCCAGATATAAGAATACAGTTTATGACATGTTCTTAAACAGGTGCGCTACAGAGTATTCCTCCAGTGAGAATGCGAATGTAACAATATAAGGAAGATTATACAATATACAAGTAATATAACGTTAGAACAAGAATAGGTGCCTATGAGCCTATGAATAAATTATGAACCCAAGCAAAGCTGGGTAAATCGGCTAGATATAGATGTCTATATAAGCCAAATACCACTGACTGACTCACTGATCACGATATCTCTGAAACCACTGAATGGATATCAATGAAACTTTGAACGTAGCTTCATCATAGGTCTTAGGTGCTCACTAAGAAACGGTTTTAAAAACTTTCACTCCTAAGGGGCAAAAAACCAAATAATGAAATTTATCGCGGGAATTGCATACTTTATAAATGAAGTGGTTGACATCTCAGTTTATTGGAAACCCCGAATACATTTAGTTCTGAGTTTTTAATCATTGTTTTAAATTGAAAAACTTCGTTGTTTGCAGGTTCTTATAGTCAAGAAAATTTCGAAGTTCAATTAATTAATAAATGTATGTCCTTTTTTTTTCTCGGAAACGGCTCTAACGATTTTCTCGAAATAAATAATAAATAGCTGTTGCTATGAATGTAAATAGACAAACTAAGAGTTGAGAATTTGTACAATCTATCTAATCCTATACTATTAAGCGAGCAATAATTGTACAATTATGTACAACGTGAAACTCCGTAGCGAAGCACGGGTATTTTGCTAGTATTTAATGAAGTAGAATAAACTTGTCTAATATCATACTATGTTACATTCAGAATTATGAAAGTTTTAAATTTCAGCCTAAATTTTATAATTATTTATTATTTATTTTCTGGCTTTACCTGTCATTAATACCCTGACACCTCCTACTTTCCAGTCATAATATAATATGCTACTGAAAGTTCCTTAGTAACTCTAAACAACGCTCATTTATTTTCCTTAGCAATGCTAAACAGTTTAGAGCCAGACCAAACAGTCTAAGTCATGAAGAAGAAGAATGCTAAAAAACGCTTGTGTGTGGTGTGACTGTTTTTGAATTTTGATTCAATATAATTTAAAAATTATTTCTCCAGAAGAAACAATATTACTTGAAGCAAGAAAAGTAAGTACAGAATTACTGCCTAAGAAGTCTAGTGAAAGGTATAAAAATCAATATTGTCTACTTTACGAATGGTGCCAGCATTTATTATTTATTCAGAGAGCTATAATGAAAAATATCATTCATTACATGTCCATAAATCCTTTTCCCGTGCTTGCACGACTTCCTATGCTCAGCTTCGCCTCACGCGCGCACGGGATAAACCTATTTTCTGGACTCCTAATGAAATGTACTGTTACTGTATTGACAGTATTGCTGGATGGTTAAAGTTAAAGCATTAAGACTTCACTTGAAAAATAAGTTTCACATAAATAAACACAAAACTTGTATGTATGATCACACAGATGGCTACCCTTACACTCTAAGAGGAGGCAGAGGGTAAAAATTTGATTCAATATTTCTATATCATATTTGTTGCTTGGGACATTTTTATACATTCACTTATTTTATTATAAACTCTGATTGTCTAGCTGAATCGTTTCTTTTAACTTTAGTATTTAAAGAACACATGAATATAAACAATACAGTTAGTTTGTTGTCTGTAATTTCTCCTTCTTCTTCTTCTTCTACATCTAAAATACTACAGCCCCAAATGGACCAGTTCCTGCTCATGTGTTGGCATTAGCACTATTCCGTTGTAGCAGCGTTAATGAAGGTATAGCAGTGCTAATATTGTAGCTACTTCCACTATTCACCTCCACTCACTTCTTCTTCCTGCCCTTCCAGATGTCTCAAATTCCTGATTCCCATCCTTCCCAAATCTCCTAACCTCTTGTACCCATCACCTTCTCGGTCTTCCAATCCAACTCATTCCTCCTATTTTACAATACTGGATTCTCTTTGGTCGCCTGTCTCAACTCATTTTCTCCACATGGCCTAACCAGCCAATCCTTCTGAACTTAATAATCATAGTACAGTATATCTCTTTCTTTGAATATAGCAATTGTTCCACTTTTGTCCATCACTGTAGGTTATATTTGTGAAGAAATAATTTCACATGTGAAGAGAATTTTTTCTGTACCAGCATATATACCATTTTGTTAACACTGTCTGTTTTTTTTCACTCTTAAGAACATTAATCAACAATAGCATCAGTGTTATAGTAGTCATGGGGGTTAGAGCAGGGGGGTTATGACATTCTCATAACCTTTGTGTTATTGAAGAGGCCCCAGTGGCTTCTAATAGATAAATTGTACAAAATCTTTTATTAGACATCTCCCCCCCCCCCACAGATGCCAGGATGTGTCTGTAGACTACCTGAAAAACTATGAAGGAGTCTATTATTGAAGCGAAGGGGGATGGTACATTACAGGAGCAGAGGTGTGACATCACTTTACTAGTTACTGGGAATTACAACCCCCCCCCCCATTGGGTAGGTTATTATCAATGATGTCTTAACAAAAATCTGCAGGCAGAAAGTTATATAGCTAGTGACCATCATATTGTGCACAAAGAGGGCTGTAACTGGTAAATGTTCTGTAACACCGTATCATCATTAATCTGCCATTGTGGCAGAATCTTGGTCTACACCAACCACATGAAAAAATCATGATCATTAACCCCACTCCTCTGCCATCGTCAATAATAACCCCTCTTGCAAAAATCCTGGTAATGCTATTGGCCAGCGTCAAGCAACCTTATGTTTGATTTGGTATTGAGCTGTTGTTAATTAGTGACTTCATAATGGAGTAATAACACTCTTTCAAAGTGACCAGTACAATGGTATAGAAAAACCATTTCTTGTACGTGTTATAAGTATTCACTACCAAGTACAGCAAAAAAAAAAAAAAAAAAAAAAAAAAAAAAAAAAAAAAAAAAAAAAAAAAAAAAAAATAGTGTTACGACATCACAGAACAATCTACGTGTTTATCGAACGTTCCAGAGAGATCCAGAATGGAATGCGGTGGTGTACATGCTTATTCGCGAGATTTTTCTGGAGGCCGCCAGCCGCGCAGACTGTGTCAAGGCTGCAATTAATTACGTCATACACTGGCGCTAAGATGCAGTTTCGAACGTTATTGTCTGTGAGCAGAGGTATAAATACATGGCGGCAGCGGCCTTAGTTTTCAGTTATAGTGGCGATATATTTACAGTGCGTTTCGAGAGTTATTATCGGGTGATATTACTCTGTGGGTTCAAGTGGTTATTAGTGTTGTGTTTTATAATCGGGCGGTATATTGTAATACAATTGTGTTTTAATATTAGTGGACATTTTATTTCCATGTGAACAATTTTTATTTGATTTGTTATAAGAGACTGTGTTGTTAATTACGAACTGTTAACTGTGAAAATTAAAGCTGGTGATTAGTGACTTAATTGGTATCTTGATTTTGTTTCCACTGTACCTACGAAGATCAAGTAGACTGTCGTAACAATAGTAATCTCATTTATGTTACCATAGCGTTTGCTGCAGTCCCAACAATAAAGCTATATGATTTTAACTTACTTGCTTTGTTTAATCGTGTACAGTTATATTTGCAATGGGACTAAATAATATTATTTTTTTATGCTGCTGTAGACATATTATAGAAAAGACAGAACAAATGTTATTGTAAAGTAACATAATAATTTACTTTTTAAAAGTAAATTTACAGTCAATTTATTTTTTCAAGTTCAAACACTGTTTTTAAAAGTTTTATGTTTTGTATTTTATATGCAGTTTCACGTTTTACTATTTTATGTTTATATGTGTAAGATTTGATTACACTGCAGTGTTGTAACTTCAGCATAATTAAACATTTTAAAATATTAAAAAGTTGGCTTAAATGTAATCAAAATGTAAATAACTTAACTAGGCATTACTAAAAATAATTTATTTAATTGTAACTCTTATAAAGTCCAGTGGTATTCTTCTCAACGTCAGTTCAAAACATGATATTTGTATTTAGTTTCTGAGAAAATTGCCTTCACATCTGGAAACATTCTATTTTTTTCATTGTGTAAGTCCAGGAATAACCAATATGTACCTGTGAAGACAAACTCATACAGAATGAACGGGGGGAACATTTGATAATACTGGATAATCGAATGTCCCAGTACAATATATACACTATATGTTGTATAGGAATGAATATATAACATTGTGTCAGCTTGTCAAAGTGTTTGCACAAGCTATTAGACAAGTAAGATGCATTACCATATTTTTACTATTAATATTATTTTTTTAAATTGTTTTAATTGTTGACACTCACTGTCACAACCTAGTCCTTTGCCAGCTCAACTAGACCTGATGCTGAACCAGTCCTCTATCATGTACTGCTTTCTTATTCTCTTTTCCCACACAATCTTCATTCTATCTCTTTCCTTTCTGTTTTGAGGTGTCTATTCATTAATTTTTCTAGGCTGCTTTTCATTTGACATTCTTCAGAATTATCACATTGCCGTAGTCATCAGAAAAACATTCGATGGCTCTATTTCTTAAACTTGGCACATTTTTACTCAGTAAGTCTCACGAAATATTCAGTTACAAAAATAGATTATGTTTGTACTGCACAGACATAAAAAAGGGTCTGCTGACAGACACTTACTGCAGATACTACTCATGTACAACAGATTACCAATACAAACATATAATATGAAGGTGTAATAGTGTGTCATCATAGCTAAATTACACTCATTTACAACACCACAGACTTTAAGGAAACTCAGGGGAAGATTAATGAACTACTGGAGGAACCGGATCAGATCACCGGTAAACAATATCATAATCCCTGTAGAAACGATTATGATGCTAATGAAGATGTAGATATCAGCACTGCTGGTGGACAGGTGATGTTGAAAGGTCAACACAGAACTGGGATATAAGCATAAGCCAATAAGAAAGGCTCAAGAAAGCAGACTCTAAAACAGAAGCAACAATTTGTAAACATTCAGATACTCAGAATGTCATGCACAATAAAACCAAATAATACAAAAGTGACGATCGAGTTCAGTCTTGGATGCCACATAACGAGTATTAACTACCAGTTATTTAACTATTTTTTCACTACTGAAACAATTTTATTTTATTTTAATGTTAAGTTTTATAACATTAAAATAAAACTTCTTATTCTTTAGTTAGCAATCCCCAGACTGGTGTGTGGGAGTTCTCATACCGATCTTCTCTGTGCTTTCTGTTTCATCTCATCATATATTGGAGTCTCAGTTTTCCTCTTCCTCTTTTCCTTTCACCGTAACCTTCTATTATTGTTTTTATCAAATTTTCGTGATGCATAATATGGCCAGTAAGTTCAACACTTTGTTTTATATTATGTTGCTCAAAATTGGCTCATTTTGTTTTATTATCGTAAATTTTTTAGGCTTCAATTTTATTACATTTAGGCTATAGATTTTTTAATAAATGGTACTCTATTTTATGATATCTTATTTACTTTTAAATTTGACATACAAATTATCTCTTCGATCTTAAACTTTATGGGTTTCAGATTAAAATTATGGTTTTATCGTTATTACAATTTTTTCCTTGATACTCTTCAAGCCTGTTATCCTGGATAATAATGATATTTTTCAGTTTTATCATGTCTGAAGTGTTGTTGTTTTAAGTGTTCTGTCAAACAGCGATAAATAAGTATATGTGTATTATTAATTTATCTCTTCAGTCTGTGAACCAGACTGCAGTTTTGTGCAGAACTGCTGATAGAGTAGAGAGGTATTAATTCAGATAAATCAGTTGTTACACAGTCTAAGGTAGTGTGTGAAATAATCTATTTTACTAGGTACACATATAACACTACCAATAAACGCATTTAACATTTTAAAACACTTTACTTTATATAAGATGTTTAGAATATATATTATTTTATTAATTAGTCCTTAGTTTAGTAGTGACTCTGAATAAATAAATAACTAAAGATTTTATGAATTTTGGTCAATGAATAGATATAATTTTAAAAGTTTATGCCGACATTCTGACTATTTGTATCATCATCATCAGGATTTGTGTATGAGTAATACAGCAATAATTAATACATGTTGGTCACTATCAGTATAGATATGTACTTTAGGAGGTTGTTATGTATTTTTTTAAAGAGTACAGCTGACACAATTATTGTCTACACTTTGAGAAAGTGAGTAAGAAAAGTGGGTGGAAGGGAGAGACAGCGGAGACTGGCATACAGATAGACAAACATTCAAACTCAGACAAAGGTAGGTAGACAGACAGACAGAAACCAGAGACAAATAAGTAGATAGATATTGTAATACAACGAAAATATTCACCGTATTTATATTTATTTTATTTTATTTATATTTAAAAATATTAGAGATTGTTTTATTATATTGAAAAAGTTAGTATTTATTCTTTTATTAGTTTATGGCACTCGTTGCCTTCAACCACAGGTGTTAAATGTCCTTTGTGAAGAATCAACTCTTAACCAGGGAGTTTAAGGGGTACCTAGCTTTGGGTTTTATTTGGATTATGTTAGTTTGTTGTTTAAGTATACTGACCTTGAGTCCTGTAATTGTTGGTTCCTGTAATACAAAAACACACTTATGCTAAATCTGGGCGCCACCTGAACACTGGTCCAGGAAAAAAGAATCAACTGAAGTTTAAACTATTAAATCTATTTCTAAAAAAACTAATCGATTCTAAATTTCGTAAATAATTTTCTATAAATGAAAACAAGTTGAGTTGTAGTTATATTAAAATTCAATTTATTCAATTCAAAATTGTCTGAAGGACAGTTAACACTTTTTAAAACTTGTTCAAGAAAATTACAATGTTCAATATTCTCTAGATAACCCTTAATTGTACCATCGGCTAAAAAAATTGCTCAGTTGATCGGTTGAGTTTAATTACCTTACAATCTCACAAGGCCGTGAATTCTTTTAACTTCCAAGATTTGTCAAAATGATGCCTTACAAAATCATCAGAAACTAGTATTAACTTTATAAGTGAACAATCTTTGTAATTGACTGACTCTTATTACGTTAGTTTTCGATTAATTTTGTACGTACTTCCGTTGTTTTGGGCGAAACATTTGTTCGAGAATTTTCTCGAATGTGTTTTATGGAATCTTATAGAACGATTTTCACTTCCGCCAAAGCTTCCATAGCCCACTTCTTCTTCTTCCTTTCTCTTAGAAATTCCCTATTTGATTCTGGTTTCTTTCAGATAACTTTACAGGACTACTTACAATATAAAATTGATTATTATTATTGAATTCCTAGCGATCAACTGATTAATTTGATACTAGTTAAGCCTGGTTTAGGATAGTTTAACTTTAAAAAAATACAACAAGTTAATAATCTTACCTTGTGATGTGTTAATAAATAATTATTTTATTGTACTTTATTATTTTATGTAATCTACTTTGAATGCAGTTTAAATCATTATGTTTATTACTTGAGTGTGTCGCCATCTGTGTTGGGCGCATTGAGCTATGTATCCTAGATACCTACGTTTTATTTACATTACATGTGCGGTTGTCATGAGTGATTTATTGTATTGTTTAATGGAAAAATAAATATCAATTCATTTAATTAGATCATTGTGTTTTATCAGTAATTGCTTCCTGGTAAATATAATAACAGCTTATGGGCCCAGAGAAGTAATAAAACACATTGTTGAATTGAATTGTGGACAGTAATAATACGCAAGAACCCTTTTTTTTGTTGCACGTGTCAGTAAGAATTGAGTGCACAAAGTCAGTTGTAGAGAAGAAACTACATTAAACAATAGAAATGGATTTAGTCAGATCAAATTTAGAAATGTTGAAAGATGATTTGCAAGGAGGTTCCAACTATGATTCATGGATATTCAAACTTAACCTAACCTTAAAATCAAAAGGTATTTATCAAATCGCAACGGGAGTTAAAATTTAGCCTGAAGAAGATGAATCAAGCGCAGCTGTAAAAGAATGGATTGAAAAGGATTTAGAAGCACAAATATTAATTGGATTGAATGTTGACAGTAATATACCCAAGAAAATTGCAAGATGCCAGTCCGAAAATGCTATGTTAGAAAAGTTGGAAACCTTATATGGAAAAAAATCAAACGTTTCAGTTGAAGGCCTGCAAAGATTATTTTTTAATTATAAGTACGATGAGCACAAGTCAGTAATAGAAAATTGCATGACAATTCAACAATATGCTGATGAATTGTCTGCACTAGGTGAAAGCATTAAAGAAAACTGGATTATGCAAAGGATATTAGGTATACTTCCACCAAGACTGCATCATTTTAGAACGTCTTGGGAAATGTTATTTCCACAGACAAAACGTTGAACAACATGTTTGAGCGTTTGAAACTTGAAGAAGATAGGCAAAAAGAAAGTGAACAATAATGAGTGTCAGAATGCTTTCACATCAAAGGGACAGAACAATAATAAAACAAAACAAGTGAACGTAAAGGAATGCTTTAAATGTGGACAAAAAGGGCACATAAAGAAGTACTGCAAGAATAAACCTAGTAAAAGTTACATTGAATATTGTAAGAAAAATTATCCCTGTAATAAGTGCAACGAAAAAGGTCACTTTGCCAAAAATTGTACCAAAAATGTAGATAGTAAGTCAGAAAAATCAGACAAATCTATGTCAAAAAGTAAATTGATGATTAATGTTGGATTGTCTGTTACTAATATACAATATATATCAATGAAGAATGACTATCAAGATCTATGGTACCAAGATTGTGGTGCCACTCAGCACATGACTTTAAGGAATGACTGGTTGAAAAATTATACTGTTTTACAAGAACCAGAAAAAGTTATGATTGGAGATTCAACACTTATAGAAGGTGTTGGTGTCGGAGACATAGATTTGTTAGCTTATAATGGTCAAGATTGGTGTTACATAACCAGTGGCGAAGCTAGTAGTTAATGAATGGGTAGGCAAAAATCTTATCTTAAAATTTTTTTTAAGGAATCACTAAAAGGATGGTGGTTCAAATCGGACGCTGAGGTAGAGTTTGCTGTAAGCGAATGGTTCCACAAACAGCCGTAGGAATTTTACTATAACTAGCAGGGAATCTACAAGTTGGTGCAATAGTGGAACTCATGTCTTAATGTTAATGGAGACTTCTTTTAAAATCGTTGAATAAAAAATGCTTTACAGCTCTATATGTGTTTCTATTGAACAATCCTTGTATTAGTCATACACAATAATACAACTATTGAACTTCAAATTTTTAAACTTGATTAGTTTCTATATATATGTTTAATGTTACAAATAATTCAAATAACAATCTTGATCATCTATTAGTTCAGCAGAATAACAGGGACACTTTTAATAACCACATAAAATAAACACACTTATAAACAACACAGCGCGCTTTAACTTGAATGTTTGGACCACAGAAATGAGGCATGCCTCAACGCTCTATGTGTACAGCACGGGACAATCCCCCCTCCCTTCACTTCCCTATCACTCCGGCACATTGCTTACATATGATGTATACAGAAAACGCTGAGGCAAGTTCAGGTTGCCTCATTCGCTTTAAACGAGCTATGCCGAGTCTCACCTGTCACCATCTAGCGGTCGCTCAGTAAAGCACGTTTCAGCCTAATAAATTCGACAGTCGCGGTAACACTGTATTGTCTTTATGTTATGTAGTTCATACGTATTTATAATTTTTATTCTACAGAATTTTTTATGGTAGGCATTGCCTCAATTGCCTCCATGTAACTTCGCCACTGAACATAACACTGAAAAATGTTTTGTATACACCAAAGATACCCTTTAATTTATTTTCCGCCACTAGTGCCTTGGACAAGGGTTATCGTCAGGAAGCAGACACAAATTGCTCGTATTTTTTTGATTCAGACACTGGTGAATTAACAGCCATGGCAAACAGAGATGGAAGATTGTTTAGAATGATGTTTCGCTATGAAAACTTAGAAAAGTGTATTGTTGCTATGTCAATTAAAAAGTGGCATGAAAAATTAGCACATCAGAATATTAGTTATGTAAGAGACATTTTGAAGAAAAATAATATAAAGTATGTAGACGATTGGGATGACTATGTGTGTGAAGGGTGCGTTTATGGCAAACACCATCGTCTCCCACATTCAAGAAATTTTGAAGTGGCAAAAGAGGTACTTGATGTAAGTCATGTAGACTTGTGCGAAATAAATATAAATTCTTTTGGAGGAGCAAAATATTTTTTTATGCTCAAAGATGATTTCTCTCATTTTCGCACTGTCTATTTCTTAAAAACTAAAAATGAAACTTTTGAGAAATTGAAAATCTTCATGACTTTAGTTGAGAATCAGTTTAGAAAGAAAATAAAAGTTTTAAAGTCTGATAATGGGAAAGAAATTAAAAATGGAGATACTAAGAAATTTTGTGAAGAACTTGGAGTTTTCCACATTAAGTCGAACCCATACACTGCACCACAAAATGGTCGAATTGAGAGAGAGATGAGAACCAGTAGAATCTGCTAGATCAGCTATACATGCAAGAAATCTAAATGAAAACTTATGGGCAGAAGCAATTAGTTATGCTACATTTACACTGAATCAGACTGGAACAAGTTCTGTGAAAGGTAAAAGTCCTGTGGATTTATGGTTTGGACGCAGAATTGATGTAAATAAGCTTAGAATCTTTGGATGTGATTGTTATGTTTTCATTCAGGATTTTAAGAGACACAAACACAGAAGAAATCAGAAAAAGGAATTTTCTTAGGATACAGTTTAGATTCAAGTAGTTACCGAGTTTACTTAAGATACAAAAATGAAGTTGTAACATCAGGAGATGTGATATTTGATGAAAAAGTAAACAGTAAGTCTAGTTGTACAGAAATTGAAGCTACCTTGTCAAATGAAGAAAAGGAATACATAGTGTCAAGTGAAGAAGAAAAATCTGATAGTGAAAGTGTTTATGAAAGCTCTGTGTCTGACAATAATATGCAAAATGACTGTCAAGAAAATCATTGTGTAAAGTGTTTGGAATGAGATCAAACTGTTTGTATTCAACCAGAGAAAAGAAGTCTTCAAAACAGGGCTACTTTAAGGATGCCAGCAAGGATGGTAGATTGAAGACAACAGAAACAAAAATGTAAATATGGCCATGATAGGTGAGGTAGAAGATATTTCCATTTTACAAGCACTACAGGATGAAAACTGGAAGAAAGCAATGTTAGAAGAGTATGAATCTTTGATGAAGATGAGAACTTGGAAACTAGTAAGTCTACCAAAAGAAGAAAAAGCTTTGACTTGTCGGTGGGTTTTATGCCAAAAACAAGCTGGGCGATACAAAGCCAGGCTAGTTGCAAGAGGGTTTGAGCAAGAACAAGGAATCCATTATACTGAGACCTTCAGTCCTGTTGCCAAACATGCATCCTTTCGACTGATACTCAGCATTTCAGCCTCCGATGGAATGCATCTGATGACTTTTAATGTGAAGACAGCGTTTTTACATGGATCTTTGGATGAGAAGATTTACATGTATCAACCGGTAGGCTTTGATGATGGCTCAGGTAGAGTTTGTGAGTTGCTCAAGAGTATATATGGACTTAAACAGTCATCGAAAAATTGGAATGTGAAGTTCACAAACTACCTAAGGAAATTAAATTTTGTTTGTTCTGACAATGATCCTTGTATTTATTATAATGGTGACAGAAGCATTATAATTGTACTTTTTGTAGATGATGGTGATATTATAGGAAAAGAAAAACATAAAATGATAGATATACTAGATAAACTTAACAAAGAATTTGAAATTACTTATAATTCTGGGTCAGACAACAAATTAACTTACCTTGGCATGGAAATTGAAATTAGACATAAGGAAATTTTTGTAAGCCAACATCATTACACTGAAAAGATATTGAAAAGATTTAGAATGGAAGATTCAAATTAAAAGTCAACTCCAATGGAAATAGGTATGTTAACCGAAGAACAACATTTTCATAATGATCAGCCACTCTATAAATCTGTCCCATATCGTGAGGCAATAGGCAGTTTACTTTACTTAGCTACAGTATCTAGGCCAGATATCAGCTTTGCAGTAAACTACCTAAGTAGATATTCAAACAATCCCATGGTACGGCACTGGAATATGGTAAAACATGTATTTCGATACTTGAAAGGCACTGTAAACTTTGGAATAAGTTTCAATGGAGATTCTGAACTCATTGCTTATTCAGATTCAGATTTCGGAGGAGACATTATCTCAAGACAGTCAACTACTGGACTAATTATTATGAGAGGCGGTCCTATTGTATGGTTCACCCAAAAGCAGGGACTTGTTGCTACATCAACTGCAGAGGCAGAATTTCGAACTGCTGTTTCATCGCTTGATGAAATTTGCTGGATAAAGAGACTTGGTATCGAACTTAGATACTTCAAGGATATTCCTATAAGACTCTGTATAGATAATGAATCTGCAATTTTAATGTTACAAAATACTACAGAAGGCAAAATAACAAAAGGGAAGAAGCACATTGACATTCCTAGAAAATTTATACAGCAACACATTGGAAATACTGTTTTTTTGGACAAAGTAAGCAGCGTTGACCAGTTGGCAGATATCTTGACAAAACCATTGTCGAAGAAAATATTTGAACGACTTAGAAATAAAATTATTATGGAGGAGTGTTAATAAATAATTATTTTATTATACTTTATTATTTTATGTAATCTACTTTGAATGCAGTTTAAATCATTATGTTTATTACTTGAGTGTGTCGCCATCTATGTCGGTCGCATTGAGTTATGTATCCTAGATACCTACGTTTTATTTACATTACATGTGTGGTTGTCATGAGTGTTTTATTGTATTGTTTAATGGAAAAATAAATATCAATTCATTTAATTAGATCATTGTGTTTTATCAGTAATTGCTTCCTGGTAAATATAATAACATGATGGTATACAATAATTTATCATTGTCCACCTAATTTTTATAATTAGGTGTCTTACGCCTTACTAAAACATGGATACATAATGTGAGTAATTATACAACAAATTTAATATCTTTACAATAACATAATATACAAACAATGGTGAATAAACAATGACCTGTCTTAGGCCTAACAATTTTTACATTAGTAATTATTAATTTGTAACTTTATTATTTTATGAAACAGGTTGTTCTTGTTGTTCAATTCTAGCTTAGGCTTTGGTTAATCATTACGATCACCTCCTGTTTCATAAGGTATAGTATTTTAAAAGTATTAGATGTTAGCATCATTTGTTACTCATCTGGGTTGTCATTTGGGTTTGGCCAATAATACCATTACTTTTACCATAATTCTTATCAAATTGATATTATTATCAACTGAGCAGGTTATTTCTAGCTTGATTTCATTTATTGACATCTTATTTGCCCATAATTTAGGGTTTTACACATCAAATATTTTACTTATGCCCTATTTACAATGTCTGTCTGGACAGGTCTACACTATAGTCCAGGTAACTTCTAGTCTACCTTATACATTCAGGTTTATTATCTCATGATATTTCTAACTCTATTGATTTTACACTCTTGTGCAACTTTTAAAAGGAATTTGGTTGCATTTTGACAATATATTAGTAATAATTTAAATAATTTTAGATGCATAGTACCTGCAACTCTTTTGACATGGTTTTTCAATACTATTTATGACTTTTAAGTATTTTAAAAGTTCCTTTATTTGACATAAAACGTTCCTCTTTATCTACTTGACATTTAGAGATTATTATCTTCTTGTTTTATGATAATTGATTTTTTCATTATTCTGGGTGTTTGTGACATGGCCATTACATATTTGTCATTGCAATTTTCTAATATTTGTTTACAATTTTTTATGATTTTAATTATGGATCTAAGCCATTTTGTAATTCTAATTGATATATTTAACCATACATTGGTTTCAAATTGAGTAATAACTCTGTAACAATTCTGTTTTTATGCCCTATTCTGAGCTGATTCTTGAAACATTGTGACATACATTTTGTCACTTACAAAGGTTATTTCTTAATATCATTTACTACTATTAGTTTCATTTTGACACTTCACTTCTACAATCTATGGGGTGTCGTTATGGTCAAAGTTTAAATCCTGTTTGTTGGTTTTGTCAATAATCCATTCTTTAATACCAGTTGTTAGTTTGCTGTATTAAACCTGTTTGGGTTTTAATTACATTAATTATGTGATTTATATGAGTTGATCCTCTACTATTTTATATTTCTTAGTGGTTATTTTAATCCTTATGGGGTTTATATTTATGGGACATCTCGTGACGTTACAATATACAGCAAGAGAAAGAGAGAGATTGAGAGGGGGGTGTATGTGCATGTGTGGTACATGCTCATTGTAAGCATAACCAATCTTTTTAGATTTCATTAGCACCCTTGAAAAAGAGTTGAAAATACCTAGAAGACCTAAAACACTCAGGTCTGTAAAAGGTACAACATTATTACTGATAAGTTAAACCTAAATAATATGTGAATATTACAAGTATGTGAATATTTAAGTTTAAGGAAGACACGGCCAAAGAGAGTTTATTGCAAAACAAATTTTTATATGGAAGTCAAAAACCAAGGAATATTTATGGTATTCTGATAACTATGTGTCTTTCTGAAGATATTCAGAATAACCTGGTTTTATTGTCCCTTTTAATTTTAATTCATGGATGTTGTCCCAAAATTGTGTTAAGCACCTAATAGTTTGTATTAAAGTACGTTACTTTTAATGTAAAATTCAGCAATAAAATCTTATATTCTGAATTAAAGTCAAGAAACTCCTAGCAAAGATGATGGTTGAAACCATAGAGATATTAGACTAGAGAAGTGTAATGGTATAGGCAAATCTGTAAGGGCAAATGTATCTGGGCAAAAAAGATAAAGTTAGATTAATATGCCTTGATTTTGTTTTCTGGTGTGTGCTGGGTTTTTAAAGCTGCAAACGTTATTTAATAAACATTGTGTGGTTGCCGTTAATAAGTAACTTTATTTTATTAATTTACAAATATTCTAATTCCATTTACTTCTACAGTAAATAAAACCTTATTTTACGCATACAACTGGTTTAGAAATAGGCCTACATTAAGTGATTATAGAAATTTGCTGACATTTTTAGTAGCTCCATGGGGATTGACCGCCTCGATTTTACTTGACTTGGTGTAGATTGTATGTATGTCTGTATTATGTGGATGAAGTTAAGGGAATGTAAGCAGGGGATATTATGTGATTATGGAAGAAATATAAGCAGAACACAATAACATATATAATGCAGTAAAGAGAAAATTCTCAAATGTCTAGGAGACAATGACCAGAAAGATCTTGTTTTACAAATCAATGTACCTATTTGTGTGCTATGTCATAGGAAGGGAAGACATGGATCTTAATGAGACCAGAGGGAATGAGAGAGAAACAGAGAGAGAGGGGGAGGGAGAGAGACTGAAGTGAAGTACTTTAAAAAAATCAAAGAGATACAGAAAAGTAAATAATGTAAAAAATAATCAGGATCTAAGGAATGAAATGAGGGTTTAGACTAGCAGAACTTGCTAGAGGATAAGAACATGATGTGGTTTGGATAGTTAGTGTCTATAGAAAACGAATGTAATACAAGTTGGAGATGATTGGCTAGTAACAACTATGCAACCAACTATGCAAGACCTACAATGAAGAATAAAAGAGGAAGACTGAGGAGAACATGAGACCCAGCATACTCAATTATTTTAGAGAAAAGGGGCAAAACTGAAAGAATTAGAAGTACTGGAAGAAGTAGAGGTCATTTGTAAGAAAAATGAGGTGGAAGATGATGTGTCAACTTAAGAGGACTGGACTGTATATATAGAGATGTATAAGTAAATCTGAAATTACATAATTTAAAACAAAAAAATATATACTTGAATGGTATCAATAGAGTGTTGCAATAATAAGAATTCATAGCACTAATCACGATAACACATCTAATTAATAATGTACAAACACTTAATATGTATATTACAGTTTCATAAAAGAATCTTTGTCAAATCTTCTTTCAAGTATTTTAGATTATAATAATTTCATCAAAATGCAAATTATAATAAAATTTAATTTTATATATAATAGTATTGACATAGTTGTTTTTAATGATTTAGTATCAAGTATATATATTATCTGAATTTATTTGTGCAAAATTTAATCCAGACAATGCTTTTCAAGTGTCATTGGATGAAGTCAAGTAGATGTTTTGGATTAAGTCAACACTTGAAGACATAAAGCAGGTTAATGTCTAATGTGTAACAATTACATTCATGAGTTTTGTTTGCATCAGCACGTTCACTGCCAACATAAAAAAATCATGAATGCAACTTAAATGAAAATTTAGTACTAAGCCACTGGATCTGTAGTAGGATACTCGGTTACCACACACCAAATGTGACAACAGAAGCTGTAGGATACTAAGATATCTCACAGTGAATGTGCTGGCAGCTCCTTGTACATTACAATTTGATTTAATTAATTCCATATGCTAACAATGTTTGAATTCCAATTTCATGTAACATAGTATTTAATGACAAACTTTGGTTGCATATTTTACCAAAATATAAACTTAAAAAATAAAAATTAAATAATTAAATAAAAAACGAGACACTGATGGTATGTGTGTGTGTGTGTGTGTGTGTGTGTGTGTGTGTGTGTGTGTGTGTGTGTGTGTGTGTGTGTGTGTGAGAGAGAGAGAGAGAGAGAGATCACTCCATGTAATGTAAGATCAAGGTCAATGTATCATATACCAATTATAATATAAATTTAAAGGCCATTAAGACTTTTTAAGACTTTTCTTATACATTTGTTCAGACAGTGAACAGGAAAACTGAAGTAAACCAAAATAAAAGTTATCTACATTTTTAAAGCTATGAAAAGATTAACAAAACTCAATAAATTTGTACTTGTTTAGAATACGGTGCACAAATTTGAAAGATAACCGATATTGCTGTAGTAGCTAATATTTATATTATACTGATTGCAGGAAAAAACAACAAAATGTACATTAAAATTCCTCTACTGAGGCAATGCTGCTGTGGCTGTTCCTTGTACAGAGGAGCTAGGTTTGCTGGCATTAATGGATCGGTAGGTAATTTTTGAGACAAAATTCAAGAAAAGTAACTTTTTGTTGTGATGAAACAAGATGGTGCTATTATGTATTGATAGCTTTACAAAACAAAGTTATAAATCACCAGTAATGTCACCAAGATTTTCCATGAGAGGTTTACTGATGATAAGGACTTGTAGTCGGCATGTAAAATTATAATGCACTTCTATCATGCTTCTGTATAGTAACCATCCATTTCACTTATGTAACATACCCACTAACAGTAACATACACTGACAGTTCACAGACCTTTGGGAAAAGGTTTTATTAAATTTCACCTAGACTTCACTGAACCTACTCTGGGGAGGGTATAAGCCCTCACCATAACTTTATTCGAATAAAAAAAACACTGTGACATGCTTCTCTAAGTTGAAGTACAGAAAATTTACTCTTTAAAACTAATATTTCACAATCTCAAAATTTATCATTAAAAACTGAAAAAAAGTCGGCGGGGGCTGTGTCGGAGCCACAGCCGCAAATCTTCAGAGAGTAGAATACGTCTGTGTGCTTTAGGGTTGCTAATGTGTTATGAATAAAAAACATCAAAAATGTACTGCAAGAATGGATAAATGTACAGTTCCGATGCCGATGTAAATAACAAGTTTATTTACTTGTTACTATGGTAATTAATTCTGGTCTTGTTGACATCTTTAGTAGTAGTAGCCTATTTAATATATATTTCATTACTTATTTATTGCATCATCAGAAATACGTATAAACATAGATTTTATAATCGCTTAAGACAATTACAAAATATATAGACGTATCTGTATAAAAAATTACAAAATATATCAATACAATCGCATAATAAAAACATTAAAAACTGCAGGAACGGATAAAGGTATAGTTCCGATGCCGCTAAATATCATTTGTTTATTTACTTGTTACTATGTAATAATTTTGGTCTCCATGGTGTTGCAACGGCATCGCTTTAACAGCCACTATCTTTACTTCCATCTGGAACCACAGTCTGTCACAAACGTCACACGCGTGTCCAAATTCATTATTAAAGAATGTTTTGTGGATGTGCTTTGTAGCTAACTGCCACGTTTTGCTGAATTCAATCGGCTGATACACTTGCGAAGTCGGGCGCTCTTCCTCATCCAACTCGACTTCAGTATTTATTTCCTTGTCTTTTAAGCGTTGTCGGTAAATTCTCTGACGTTCGGCATTGGTCATTTTGGGCTTTTTGAATTCCCCATGATTTTCTCCACTCTCCTGTATGCGTTTACGATACTTTTGAGCACGTTTAGCATCCATATACCGCGACATTTTGTCCAAACACACGATTTTTACAACTTGAATTACGATTATTCTTCAAACCTCTTAATAATATCACCGCTATTACGGTACACTATGTAGATAGTACTCGATGAGACAATTTTAACGACACTTCACTCAACGTTCTATCGCATCGGAAACCGGAGAAATACTAATTTTAGTGCGCGCCGAGCGGCGCAAAACATTTCTATTTCTCCCCCCGCTTACCCCGTGCTGGATGATGGAATACCCTGCTTATATTGTGCTGTTTATTATCTTTGTTCCCTTATCTGTCGAATGGTACCCTGATATAAGCGTGAATCTTTTGTCGTTTAGATAATATTTCAATTTAAAACGTGATGTGGAAACGTAACGCTCGATTTTCTGGTTGGAGGTTGCCTGTTACTGGCCTGAAAGGTAAGACGTATTCTACATCAAAAAATGTGAAAATATAGTCAGTTGAGGCACAGACTACTGTTTGCAAAAATTAATAAAATACGGTACTAGATATTATCAAAAAGGCGCCAGACTAAGCTTATAAAAGTTACACTGATCGAATGGTTGCACTGGAAAATCACCACTTCAGATCCAACCACTGAAGCTGCCATAACTGGTGAAACAATTGTCAGGAAAATAAAATTATCTGTAGAACTATACCAAGTCTTTATTCATTAAATTCAAGTATTATAAAAGTTAATTTTGGGGGGTACACTAATTTACATATTGATACCATCCCCTTTGAAGTAGCTGCTTTCTCCATTTATACAGAAATCCCCTTCTGCCAAGCTTCATATACCTCCTAGAAATTTAGATGTACTTCTCTCAACAGTATCAAGGAGGCCTATCTGAAACAGTTCAGTCTGAATGTCCTCAGCATGTTGTATACTAGAGAACCCCCAACCCACATTCAAAGTGATGGTATGAATATTGTATAATATATTAAATGTTAATGTGATTGGTATTCTTAAAACCATTTGTCATATTATTAAAACTATTTGTCATTAGAATAATATGTAGGTTATGTTATTCAATGTAGGTTTACATTATCCCCAATTGATGTATAACTTATGTATATTGATGGACACTATTTATAGAATAAACCAGAATGTTCTGTATCAATGTACAATACATTTATAGGTAAGCATAGTTTGTTCTACAAAGTTGTAGAAAAGTGTAGAACGACGTCAATTGTACTACAAGGTTGTTGATACTAAATGATGCATGCTTATGAATGACATCATTACAAAGTAATATATAAAACAGTAATAGATTGAGAAAAGTTAGTTGAGATTCAGAGTTCAGTTAATGAGTTACAGGGTTGGTACCTGCGTTTGATACCACATTTGTGGATCAATATTTTATTTGTGCATGATATTTTTTATTTGTAGAAAAATTATGTGTACTATTAGTAAATGAATAAGGTGTCAACAGTGTTATGAGTGTTTTATGTCAATCGCTGAACTAGAAGACAACAAATTGGCAACTGTGACAGAACAAATTCCATTAAAGTTATAAATTAGTGATCAAGTTACGTTATAATTTAGTAATTGTGTAGTGCAGAAAAAATATGGGAAGAGTACATTTAAAGAACATGACAACCATCCAGCTGAAGAAGCAATTAAAAGAAAAAGGGTTTCCCATGTTGGGAAATAAGGCTGACCTGAAGATGTGTTTAGAACAGGCTATACGAGGGACAGGTGGGAATGTGGATGAATTCCTTATAACTTAATTAACACTACCGGCTCTGATCACAAATTATTATTGATAAAAATTATATAAATTTTTACTTGATGGCCTAAACTAGTTTTCGCTCCATTAGAGATTCATCAGTTTTGTTAATATTCTGTATCACATTTCTGGATCAGTTTTTTATTTGTGTGTGTTTTTTGTTGTTGTTTGCATGAATTATGGTTGTGTTAATATTTGATATCACAGTTGCAGATTGAAATTTTATTTTGTTTTATATTTTTTATTTGTGGATATATTATTTGTGATATTAGTAAATAAACAAGGTGTTGACAGTGATATAACAACATGAGTGTTTCATTGTAATCGCTGACCTAGAAGACAACAAGCAGTAATAAACACTGCTCTTTAAGCTTCAATTTTACTTCTGGAAATATAACAAGTCATAATAGGCTACATCTGAAGGATGATGCAAGACGATTGTCATACTATCAGAGCGTCTGCTTGCTGGGCTGTAAGGCTGTGGTCCAAAATCGTTATGTGTAAATGTTTCAGCCGTGGATTTGATGGCCATCTTTAGTGCAGAAGCCTGAAACACACTGACCAAGGTTTTGCAGTCAATGACCACTGAGCTGTAGTTAAGGCTAGTGACTGCGAATAGAACACCCATATTTATACACTTTTGGAGTCCGCACTAAGGTGTCGTCTGATACCACCAGCCAATCTGAAGAAAGGCAAATTCTTATTGGTTCATCACAATTCATGTCCAAAGAGCACTAAATAAGAGGAACTCACCCCACTGATTCATTGCAATTGATGCATGTTTCTGAATCTGGACAGACTCCATATGCAGGCGAGGGAAATACGCACTCACCAATGACAAAAGGCTTGTCTCTTCAAAGAGTATGTGATGGTCAGCATTAGTGAGTGTGTGCTCCGCTGTAGCAGACTTTTCTGGTTGCCTCAAATGGCAGTAGCGGCTGTGTTCATCAACGCTGGCATTGACACTGTTCATCAAAAGCCTCAGACAGAATTTGATTGTCATTCTGTTTGTCACTAAAAACATAAGTGTTATGTTTGATAAGTATACAAGAAGTCAGTTTCTGTTGTAATTCTGAAGTCACAGCACAGAATGAATACAACTTTTAAATTTGCCCACAGCTAACATGTGCAGTATGCATGGCTTTATACTACGTAGCAGATTGATGTAATACTGCATAGAGCAGTGACTCTAGTAGCAGTGGGCTGTACCTAACATTGTTGTCTCCAGCCAGCCCAGAACAGGTTTTTTTATATGTAACGCCTTGTATATAAAGTTATACATCTTTTAATATTTATAGCTGTACCAGTTGATTTTACATCTACTGGTTTCATGAATTTTGTCTAATGGGAAAAGTCATTTGTTGCAATAATAAAGATTTTTATTTTGTAGATTTCTTTGATGTTGTGTCTTATTATGTTTCATTTGCATAGTAATAAATATTTTTGTTTTATGAAGCTGGTTTACTTATTTTCTTTCATGATTCACTGAATTTATCCATAGAACTTTACTTGTTTTCTTGCTACAATGCCCACAAAGTCCACTTTGTAAGTTCAGCTTATTATTACTCTATAACTATATAAAGTCTTGCATTTCTAAGAGAAGTTAATAAATAGTAATAATAATTATAATAATATTAATAATAATAATAAACTCTTTTTTGTACCATTGAAGTAGTTTAGGAGAGTCAGAATGAGCTGCCTATTTGAGCCGTGCCTATTATTAATCTAAATGTTACTCTATGCATTCATGTCCACTGGTGAGCCAACATGGGAATATAAAAAAAAACACACCTTAATTTTCTTAATTTTATGATGAACCCAGAGGGAAAAATGAGGTCTCTAGGCTAAAACATATTATGTCATATACTTTTTGTCTACTCAGCCACCATCCCTAAAAACACTTTTGTCAAAATTATAATTTACTATATTTTATTTTGCTTCCTAGTTGTTCTACCAGAAGTCTTTATACATTCTTAATAAGTATCAGTTAATATGTTCTGGCATCTTTACTTCAAACTGCATGAACCCCCAGAAATAAATTTCAGTAGGATATGTTATAAATTATAAAAGAGCTTCATCAATTTACTTGAAAGCTAGGCTAGTTTCAGATTTATAATTGCCTCATCCCATCTTTTCATCTCTTTAATATAAAAAGTACCAAGTATTTTTGTATTAAATTCTTTCTCCGCTTTATTTCTTAACCCCCCCCCACACACACACACATATTCAAATTCATGTTTTAAAAAACAATAAACCATGTGACCTAATGTTTGATTTTATAAATTTGTTATAACTTGTTATTATTATCTGTTTTTACAGTTTTTTGGCTTTTCTTCTGTTGTTTATTTTATAATATTTATAACTGGTGTACAGCAATTACCAATGAGCACTGATAGCCAAGAGATTCCAGAAGGAACCATTAAGAGTAAGTGACATGACATGAACTTTAAGTGTACACATTGAATGTTGAAACTGAATATTCCATTGAACTTGTTTCGCACACACATAATCCACGTCATGTAAAATGCTTTAGGTATGATTAGTAATTTGAGTTTTATGCAGATTATGAAAAGTTGTTGCCATTTGTTGCAGGGACACTTAAATATCCTCCATCCTATAGAATATTCCCAGCATCTCCTACACAAGAAACATTTGATGTGTCAACATGAACATTTGCACAGGTTCTGATTGACAGTTTAAACTACAATCAGTAATTACCCGACAACTGGTTGTTGCTTAGAAACCAATAATTGTGTTCTTCAGTGTACATATAGATATATCCAATGGCTGAGCTGGTTTTTTGCTATTAGCTGGATTAAAATAATCCAAATTGTCCAATTAATATTGTGTCATACTTTGCACATGAACAATGTAGTAGCATCGCATTATATAAATTTTATATTTCAGTAGAGACAGGACCGAAACCAATCCTAAACTGTTATTTGTTTTGGTCTCATACTTAGGCATTATAAGGTTTATATTATTGGCTGTGAGCTTCTATATAAATGTTTAAATGTTATATAAATATTTGAGCTTCCACAACCTGAGTTGACCTGGGAGCTGAAAAATGCACCTTGATTTTAACATGTGCCTGGGAATTGAACACCGATCCTTTAGGTATTATAGTGGCCAGCACAATACCCACTGGTGCTTCAAGCCCCAGAGTTAATTTTAAGAAAAACACTTGATTATTTATGAAAAATCTATTAGTGCTCTTTGTAGCATAATTTCAATGTTTTAATATATATTAATACAGCAAATAATGCTTACAAGCATATTCAAAAAACATCACTGTAAAAAGCTCAAAGTGTGTAGATTATATCTGTAAGAAGAAATAATTAAAATTTGATTATACAAAAACATAAAAGACACCTTAACTCTAGAAAGCTAATATGTTGTCTGGCAGACTACTCATCTTGTAGCGTTTTTTTGTCTCACACCCTTCCACTTGACTGATCACATCCGTGGCCTGTCTACCTTCAGTTGTGTCTCCAATACTGAAGGGGGGGGGTACACTTGTTCAAGCGTTGTTTTTGCAAGTTTTTAACTTCATGTCATATGGGAGGTGAGACAGTGTTCACGTTAATTTTCTTGTGATGTCAGTGTAGTCTGTGGGACAAATTATTAGCTTTTTCATGTTTATAATTTACAACTGTAAATCTTACTATTTGTGCTCTCTTATGATTTTCTTTATTATGGTATTTTTATACTTTTATGTGATGGCTAGAAAAATACTCACAGTATGAGAAATTTGAGCAATTTTTAACAAACGTTTTAGTGACTGTGACAAAATCTTTAGTGAAGAAGAATCTGACAACATTGAAGCAGAGATTGTTGAGGACGGTGCCAATACGGACAGTGACCCAAATGATGTGCCTAATGAAGAATCCGATGAAGTCACCAATGCCATTAAAGGATGAATATCCTGCTAAAAAGAAGAAATTATCCACAAATTCTCAAAATGATTTCAGTCCTGGTAATTCAACAGAAACAATAATTGACATACACCAATCCACAAGTGGAGCACCACGCACTGACTCTTCTCCAACTAGTTCTCACATCATCATCTGCAATAAAAATATTTTAAAAGGGCAAGGTAAAAAACAAAAGAAAGAAAAACAGTCAAACATGGGTTCTAAGGCTTTCATGGCAGCCTTCACCACAGTACTGTGGACCTGACGTACAACACCCTGCGTTAGGTTGACTCGAATATCCACTGAAGATGGCAGCCAGTGGTGCTGCTGAAACATTTGGTTTGAATGTAGACCTTAGACCACAGCCAAACAGCCTGGTAGATATTTCAAATACACTCAAACATAGGCTTCAAAATTACTTGAACCATTTGACAGACGTACACAACATTCAGGCAGGGACCAAAAGGAAAAGCAAAAAATATTGTAAACCCAAAGAAGATATTCTCAATACTCTTTACAGAAGAAATGAGAAGCAAATTATTGAATGTACAAACACGTTTATAAGAAAACAAAAAATAAATTATCAAGAGCAAAAAGTCACAGTCTCTGATCTGACTGCAGACGAATTTGATCCCTTTCTGGGGCTGCTTATAATAATATTATCAGCTGCAAATATAATCACGTGTCCACAAAAGAGAAATTTTATTCCTAGTTTTGTGGAAATAGACATAGAGCAATGATGAGTTGTGACAGATTTGAGTTCATATTATTGTGCTTAAATTTGATGATTTAATAACCATAAAGGATAAAAAAGCAGAGGGTCCTGTTGCTGCTATTAGAGAAATTCGTAAAATGTTAATTTTAAATTGTTGAGATTCATACAAACCAGGATAATATCTCACTATTGATGAGCAGTTGGAGCTTTTAGGGAATAATGTTCCTTTTACATGGACATGTAAAATAAAAGCAAAATATGGAATACAATTATTTGATGCTATGTGATACCACAACGCACTATATGGTAGATGCGATTCCACATGTTGATAAAAATACGGTATGGAGAACCATACATGACTTCCATGTTCTAAGATTTATATTTAAAATCATTTTTGAAATGAAATGTTTCCATAGAAACTACTTCTTTCCACTTACTGCTTCAGCCTTAACCACAGTACTGTGGTCGCTAACCTATACCACCACACGTTATCGCACTCGATTTTCACTGATGATGGCAGTCGACAGCACTGCAGAAACGTTTGGTTTTGCAGAAAACATTGGACTATGGCCAAACAGCCCGGGAGGAAATTTTAACAAGAAACTACTACTTTGTTGCCGATAACGTAGTACACATATAAAAATTATCCCCTCCCCCTTCAACTATAATTTTCATTAATAGAAAATTACCCCCACCCCGTTCAACTAGCCTCTTCATTTATAGATATTTCATCTACGTTTCTACAGTGGATTATTAAGATCTTCTTATCAGGATACTTTATTTATCAAAATTAAGTACTTTACTCTTGTTACAACAAAAAATGTTTCAGGTAAACTGCCTTTTCCCTGTAACCGATCTTCACCAAAATCAATAGGCCTTGAGTCTTCTACAACTCAGGCACATATATAAAAAATTATTTGATTCTGTTTGAATTTACAGCAGTTGTTCGTCATAAAAAAATTTCTCTTGTTACAACATAAAATGTTGCAGGTAAACTACCCCTTTCCCTTAACCGATCTTCACCAAACTCAACAGGCCTTGAGTTCTCCACAATTTAGGGAAGTATGCAAAAACTTATTTGAGTATGTTTCAATTTACGGCAGTTATCGTTCGTCATAGAAAAAATTAGCCTTATTATCACATAAAACGTTGCAGGTAAACTACCCCTTTCTCTTAACCGATCTTCACCAAAATCAACAGGCCATGAGTTCTCTACAATTCAGGAACGTGTGCAAAACATTATTTAATTTTATTTCAATTTACGGCAGTTATCGTTTGTCATAGAAAACATTACCCTTGTTAAAACATAAAATGTTGCCAGTAAACTATCCTATTCCCTTAACCGATCTTCACCAAAACCAACAGATCTTGAGAACTCTACAATTCAGGGCTGTATGCAAAACATTATTTGATTCTGTTTGAATTTGCGGCTGTTATCGTTTGCCAAAAAAAAAATTACCCTTGATAAAAAAACGTTGCTGGTAAACTACCCCTTTCCCTTAACCGATCTTCACCAAAAACAATAGATCTTGAGTACTCTACAATTCAGGGCTGTATGCAAAAAATTATTTGATTCTGTTTGAATTTGCGGCTCTTATCGTTTGCCATATTAAATACCCTTGTTAAAATATAAAAAGTTGCAGGTAAACTACCCCTTTCCCTTATCCGATCTTCAAAAAAATCAACTAACCTTGAATTCTGTATAATTCAAAAAGGAATGCAAAAGAGTAGTTGATTATGTTTGAATTTACGGCAGTTATCGTTCGTCGTAGAAAAAATTACCCTTGTTAAAACATAAAATATTGCAGGTAAACTACCCCTTTCCCTTAACCGATCTTCACCAAAAACATTAGATCTTGAGTCCTCTACAATTCAGGGATGCATGCAAAACATTATTTGATTCTGTTTGAATATGCGGCAGTTATCGTTCGTCATAGAAACAATTACCATACTCTTGTTAAAACATTAAAGGTGGCTGGTAAACTACCCCTTTCCCTTAACCGATCTTCACCAAAATCAACAGGCCTTGAGTACTTAAAACTTCAGGAATGTATGCAAAAAATTATTTGATTCTCTTTGAATATGCGGCAGTTATCGTTTGCCGTAGAAAAAAATCTACAGACACACACACAGACACTTTTCAAAAAATGACTTTTTTCATGTTTTGAGTATAGTACAATCAGAATCTGCAATAATCTCGAACACGATTTTTTTTGCCATCACCATACTTCCATTTCCTTAAGGAACATGGAAGTAAAAACCTGTATAGGCAGTATGCTTAAATCTCAATATTTTGTGACAGAACTTTCCAGAAGTATTTATGGGTCCAACAGAAATGTAACTTGTGTCCAATGGTTCACAACAGTGCCCTTCACCATCGAGTTTTTAAAACCAGAATACAAGCTTACACTTATTGGAACTATTTGATGAGTGAAACCAGAATCCGACATGAGATGTTGGATACTGGCAAGGAAAGAGATGTTGGTACATCCATGTTCTACTTTGATGGTGCTAAGACATCAGTATCTTATAAACCTAAGAAAAAACGAGATTGTACTTCTATTGACTTGCCATGAGAAACCAAGCATTAACAAACACAGCAAGAAACCTGATGTGATTAAGTTTTACAATGCAACCAATGGTGCTGTTGACAGAATGGACTGTCATGTGCAACAACATGTCGTACAACATGAAAACAAGAAGGTGGCCGTTGTGTCTTTTTATGACATGGTTAGTATAACATTGGTCAATGCCAATGTTATTTATATAGAAAACAAACTGTATATCAATGAAACACCAGTATCAAGGTGAATGTTTGCCAAAAATCTGTACATTCACCTGGTCCAACCATGGCTCCAACAGAGACTTGGTATACCTAACCTACCACGACAACTTTGTTAGAATATTGCTAACATTCTGAATATGGAAAGCCCAAAAGCTAAGCCAGTCACTCAGCAACAACAGAGGAAGACTTGTGCATTCTGTTCTTCAAGGAAAATTAGGATGACTGGATTTTCCTGATGCTGTTGTCCGAAAGCTATCTGCCGTGAACACTAGTCAAAGTGTTGTTTTGAGTGCACACAAGGAATGTGAAAGTTTAATTTGGCATACCTGTACTATATTCATGTCTTTTGTAAGTACAAACTAACTACTGTAGTAAATAAAACATGTTTCACAAATGTATCTGTATTTTCACTTTAGAGAAATCAGTAGCCTAACAAATGAATGGTTAGCTTTAATGTTTGGCACAGGACACATTAGTTGTCTAGGGTTAATCATCCTGTTAAGCTCAATTTGTGCAACCACATTTATGTATGATAAATTATATTTTGAATTCTTGCATATAGCTGACATTGCAATATACCTGACACCTCACATGAACAGTATCCAAATTCTTTGTTAAAACAAGATTTATTAAGAATTAACTGAATAGTAGAAGTAAAGATATAACTTATAAATCATACTTATAGTTACAATTATTTAAATACGTGATAGTTTTAAAGTACCGGTACCTTATGTTACTACTGTAATATTCATTATTTTGCAGCTATTAAAACAGTGATGATAATTTTGTGTGTGATAAGTGGGTTGAGAGGAATTCTAGCAAATATTCATCTCATTGGAGTTCTTCTGGTAAGTATAGTGTGCTTTATATAGACAGTAATTAAGAAAACAAATGTATAAAAATTTATGTAAAAGTCCGTTGTTACTTTTTTTACGCGTAAAGGAAATTACTGGATAAACTCGTTTTATTACAGTGGAGTTTACCACTTCAGGACAAAACTACATGGGGCTGAATAAACTTTTCCTTAACTTAAATATGTGGGTGGTAACTTTTTTCATAAATGTAACAATCTGATTGACCAATATGATAGTATGTAAACACGTTATTTTACTACTTTTCAAACCTTGATATTCAGTAAAGATTAGCACCAGTTATATAGTTTTGATGTTAAACAACATATGGGTTCAAATAAAAAAAACCAGAAACACTTCCCATGTGACCAGTGAAAAAATGTAGTAACTTTTAAAATGTTTTGCTGTAACATTATCCTTGGGGACATAATTAAATTATTTCCCCTACATGCTATATGAACACACTTATGAATTAAAGGAGTGGTTCCCAAATGGTGGTACGCGTAGAGGGAGCCACGGTGGTACGCAAGAAGACCTAGCTAGGGAAAAGTATTTGCTTAATAAAATAAATAAATAAATAAAAATTTATGTTCAAAAGAACAATAAATTTTCATGGGACATCATTTAAAACGATGACCCTTATAAAAACATTACTTAAACACTTTGCGGTAATATTTCATTAGATGTCTGCTCTTATGTTATTTTGTTTTCTTTATTCGCGTTTGTTTACGCAGTTAGATTAGATGTATTAAATTTAAATAAATATACATAACTAGGAATAATAAGATATACTATTCATGTTATATCAAGTATTTTTACTGGAAAACCCCCAATAACCTTTCTTTAAGCTCCGGTAGTACTCTAAATGAACGCGGAAGATTAAAGTGGTACACGGGTCCAGAAAGGTTGGAACCACTGAACTAAAGTATACTTTAGAACTATGAACAAATCATGGTTCATAATTAAGTTGTCATTTCACAGAAATGAGTAATGTTACTTTATTACCACTATTTTCTATGTACAGGGTCAGCAACATAACGGTAGCTATGCATGGTCAATCATTTATGCAGAATTTTAAGTGAAAAAAATGGAAAAATTAAAAAAGTATTGTAATATTACCCATTATTTTAAAACATATTTTTATTTTTTCTGAAGATGGTGGAAGTGATGTCTTTGTACAGGTACTTTTAGCTCACATAGGTGATCTCACACTGAGTCAAGTACACTACACACTTGACATAAAACCATATTGTTGGTAGTCTCAACAGTGCTTAAAATACTCGACTTAATTTAATTCCAAATTGTAAACATTTGTATGACACTTTTTGTTCAAGAACCCCAGTCACATAATATCTGGGGAATGTGCAGACCACAAATCTTTGTTGATAACTCCTTCTTCTGTGGAAGTTACATGATTGTAATTTCATGTGACATGTTTCTTCATCTTGTTGAAAGAAGCAATTCCTGCATTCATCAGCAGTCAACTGAGCATAATATTATTTAATAATTAATTTTAAGTACAGTGTGGAGTATTGTGTTACTACTCGTGTACATTAGCATGGAACGAAAATGGCCTTTTTTTAATTCTTTTTTTTTAGTTTTGTAATAGTGGGGAAAAGTTGCCTTTTAGGTTCAAAAAGAAGAAAAAAAAATTGGTTGCTATACTACAACATCTTGAGGTGCCGCAAAGAGCTTAAAGTTTGTAAAAAAATTTAAAAAATTATAAACTTTCATAAATTATTTTTTATGGTTTTCTCGTACATATAATGTTACAAAAGATAGTTGTAAATACATATATAAGCATTAGAATTGGAAAAAATTATTAATTACAAAATATAATAATAATAACAAAATATTTTTTAATGTCAAAAAGTTTGTATTTTTGCTAATTTTGAAACTTTTGCGAACATTTTGGTTGTTACAAATAGTAGTAAATAAGGTTGAAATAAAAGGTCGTAAAATCAATTATATATTTTTTTTATTAGAGCACACGTAGAAAAAAATCATAATACACTTTTAAAGACATTGAAAGTTCATTTTTTATGATTTAATAAACCCTTAATAATTACAAATGTTACAGCTGCAAAATGTTTGTTTCTACTCCATTGACTCATTAAACTGTTTTTTTGTATCAAATTTTGGCATGTTCTCATGTGAGTCAATTTTTGCTCTTATATATCCTTCTCTTGCGATTGAACCACACACATTTTGAGCCAATTCGGTCACCAGTTTCACAGCTCTTTCCACTGCTTGCGTGTGACAATGAAGCCGGGGAAAGTCGATAAGCGGGTCCACTTTACTATTTGGTTGAGCTTCAGATGTCTTCCGTATAAAGTCTTTGAGAGAGTCAATGGAAACACGTTTTACCAAGGGGGGTTCAGTTACGTCATTTTCAGCCCATGAGATCATGTCGATGTAATCCTTTGCGTCAAAGTTTATCTTTGGAACTTTAAACTTCCTGACTCCGCCTCTACTTTCTGTTCTTGCTTTTAAAACACGTCGTAAACCAAGTTGTCTTACATTTTTGCGCTCATCACATAGCATGGCCAAAAGGAGATTTTCTGCAGCAGCAAAGTACCCATTTCTTTGAATAACCGGGTCTAGAACGTTCTTGAAATCATCAGAGAGATAGCGTGAATATGAGATAAGCTTAAACAGATGTTTGGAACCATAAGTACATGAAGGTTTTAACTTAATGTTAAACCACACAGGTGCATACACTTTCACAATGAACTCAGCCAGAGTCTTAAGGTTTTCAGTTGGATTTTCAGTTGCCACATACAATCTAAGTATACGGTTTGCTAATGTAAGCCACCTGGAGTGAGCAAGTTTTCCAGGGTTTCTTAAAGATAAATCTAGTGAGCAATTTCCACTTGATACAGCGATACACATATCCAATAAATACTTCTGATCTGTACTTAAATCATTTATGTTCTCCAAAAGAGGAAGGTTATTTTCAATTGGCAAGAAAGTAACCACAGGAAGATTAGAACAGTTTTCCAGCTGCTGACCTATTTCGCCTTTAAACTCATTGGGTCCCTTCGTTTTACCATCTAAATGACAAAAAAGATGTTGCAAAGGTAGCTCATTTCCATGGAACAAAGAAACTAACCATTGTAAGGGTCTTCCTATTTCATTTTCCATCAAAGAAATCACACCATTATTATGTCCAGTGTTTACAACGGTTCCATCACACCCAATAGCAGTAAAGTTCAAAAGTTGTTCGTTGTGTTCTCTATCTTCCAGAAACTCCAGTATACTGTCTGCTATGTCTTTTCCAGTGCCAGATTTAGGTGTTACGTGGCCTAAAAACTTTGAGTTTGGTTCCTCTATTAGTGAAACGTGCTCTTCTGAAATAACTTTTTTGTACAACTTAATTCCTTCTTTTCTTGATGCAATATGTTTTTATCAATAGTTAAACTATTGATACAATGCAATAGTTAAACTGTTTTTATCTTTCTATTCATATTAAAACGCCTATTTGAAACTTTTTATTGCATAATCGAGACACGTAAAATTCTTTGAAAAAGTTACAAAAAGTGTGTTTTTATAAAACTTTACCGCTCTTGCGGCACCTCAAGACATAATCCAAAAAGTTAAAAAAAATTGTCTTTTTTGATATAAAAACTGCTTTTTTGACAGTATTTGAAATAAAAAAATTTTTTTTACAACTTCTTAAAAAAACTTAAAAATGTAGCGAAAATTGCAATTTTATGAAAATTTATCGTCCTTGCGGCAATTTTATCTTATCTACACCAAAAGGCAACTTTTCCGTGCTATTACAAATTAAAAATCCAAACTTGATTTTTTCGTTCCACCCTAGTTCCCCCCCCCCCCATCTCAATACCAGACAAAGCAATTTTCATTATGAAGGGGATTTTTGTTCAGATAGTGAAGACTTTCTATGGGACCAGTATCTCATCTTAAGGAGTAAGAGTAAATTTCCAAATAATTGAAACCATTTTTTCTCACACATAAAATATAGTATTTTTTTTAATCGTATAGCCACTGTGGACTACTGTGATTCTAAATTTTATTGCTTATGATCTCAGGGTTTTAATTGGTAATAATTTATATATTAGCAGTTATGCAATCAAATGTTATGAGACTCTAGTATTCAATATTTACTCGGAAGGTGTTGAAAACTACTAGCGATTAATTTCATAGGGTTTTATCTTCAAATATCAAACAAGACGTGTTTATCTGTCTACCATTAAATTTATTACGTTCAACGATTACTGTCATTAGTATTATATTTCTATTCTTCGTAACATATGATTATCAATAATTATTTTAGTACATGATTTCTATCAATAAACAATTATAAAGCTAATCTCTCAATATCTCTTAATATCTCAATATCTCTTAATATCTCAAGGTTCTTTTGTGTGTTATAAAATATGGATGAATTCTTACATCTAATTACTTATTTCATTACGACATATTATTTCAAATGGATTCATTTAAACATGAAATGTACTTAATTCTCTTTATATTTTAACACTTTGACTTTAAAATTTATACCTAAGTTTTGAACGAGGACATTCTATCTTATAAAATTCTCTACGTGAATTCTTTTAGAGTGACAGACAGGTGATTTTGTAAAATAAAATCAATACATAAATTTTTGTTATTGTTGGTATGACATATCCATTCTACATGATGGATCTGTTGTCATGATGTGATCTCCTTTTTGGTTCCTTAAATAAGCATACGGAGATGTAGATGCTCTGTCGACTGCGTTGAACACAGGATCATTTGCGTGCATAACAATGTGACTCTTTCTTGTAGTATTTAGCACATATACACTTTTATTATTTCACTCCTTCTATTGACAATCGGCAATTCCCAATTTTAAATTTAGTGTAATTATTGTTTACTATTTACTTCGGTTACGTTCACTGATATCTTGTAATGACTTATTCCGTTTCAACAGCTATATCGTCGTGATACATGGATAAGATTCGGTCTTTTGTTTTGACGAGTTATTAACTAATAAACTCCAGTTCTCACTTCACAGATTGTTATTCATGATAATCTTACGTGATTTTAAGTAAAGCTCTTAGAACGTTTAACCTCGAATTTCCATAACACTTAATCTCGACTCCACGAAGTTTAAGTTATACTTCGTCTCGAGTCGACTCTAGACTCTCGAAAACGTTCATACTTTCTTAAAATTAACAAAGTCGCTTTTAAAATAATATGCTACGAACTCCACCTCCGAGTTTCTCGAAAATTTTGTAAAAACTCCCCCGATCGCGTCTCAATTGTATTTCAACGCGGGTATTTCCCCACTAGTTTTCTGATTTTCAATCTGCCCTTTTCTAATTGGTCCTTTTCTCCCTACACTTAGTAAATTCTGTTCCTAAGAACCACCTACTTCCAAAAGGTCGTTTCTGATAGGACCCTCTGTTCCCACCTATTTCTTATCCTGGGTTCATCCACCTTTTGCCATCAGTATGTCCGATTCCCATGATCGTAAATCTCTCTGTCGTTTCTTCAAGCCTTTAACAAAGACAATCCTTAACAATTACTCTGCCAACAGCTGCTCTGCTCAATTAGTGCATTACCCTTGTAGTAGCCTTTCTCAAACAATACTATTACCAACTCTCTACGGGGTTTTTGTATGCATCTTAGCAAAGCATCTTACAGCTGCTCCTCTATTTTGTTCATTTACCTCTGTCATGTGGCCTTCTTGGTATCTTAGCATTGTCTTCCCCTATGGCCTTTTGTGTTGCCTTTCAGTAAGAGCATCCCTTCGTTGTTTCTGTCATACAGCTGTTAAGTTAGCATTCACTCACCTCTTTTGTCCAAGAGTAAGTTTGCTCAGTTAATGAGTTTAGTCACCTCGGGCAATAAGCGTTATTCTTTCTGGCATTTTTGTATTTACTTTAGTAAGACTGCCCTTAGTTTTCTCCAAGCGTACATCTGCTACTCTAGATTTATTAAATATCACTATTACTTTAACGACTTGGAACACTATAGTTCGGAAATAGTGTTCCAAGTCGTTAAAGTAATAGTGATATTTAGTTAAGTAACGGACATGTCATGGACAACGAAATCCAAGAATCTAGATTTATGGTGCGTCCATAATACATGTAGGTTGACGTTGAAGACAATTACACTCCTTTGTACACACATCCTCTCTAATAAATACAACACTGTCATGTCAATCGTTGACACGTAGGCCTTTCTTAAAAAAAAAATGTTGTTTCTATTTTAGCGTTATACTATGTTTGGTTCAACTGGTTCCTCCTTTCTTCTCCTCTCTCTTCTTCCTCTCCTATATCTCCTTCATTCTTGTCTCTCACTCCTTTTGTTAGTCCAGATGGCATCTGTCCTCTTCTTAGGTTTTTCCTGAAAACCTTGGGCATTTGTTTAGTTTCTTTTTGAGTGGCAAGCATTTTTCAATGTCTTCTTGAGTAATCTGGAGTTCTTCTATGTCTTTTTCTGTTTCTTTGAACCACATATTGGACATTTTGAGCTTTCTGAAATAGTTAAAAAGCTTCCTTCCCTGTTAGTCTGTCAGGATTCATTCATTGAAATACAGAATTAATTTAATTTAATCATTGGATTTTATGAGAAGCCAGTAATTCTTATGTAATGCCAAGTCTCCATATTCAATTGTACAGAAGTTGCACAAGGATTCTTACGTTTGAAAACAAAGTATTTTAAAATGTTTGTTGTTTTACAATTTCCATGTTTTTATTTATCCTATTTATAAAAGTTGCTGTATGAGTTGCTCACTCTGTATTATACTATACAAAATTGAAATTTATTAATTAATCTTTTTAATTAATATATGCACAAGTAAAGCATTTGCAAACCACTGACTGAAAGACTTCAGATTTAAAATTTATAATGTTTTGACATATGTTCATTATGTAGCCATCTATTACTGTCTTGTGTCTTACAACTATTGCTGTGGGATCAAGTAGAGTATACTGATGACACTACAAATAAATCCTAATTCTTCTTTTATTTTTTTATTTCTATTAATTCTTGTACACCAATGAACCAACCATAGTGTATTAATGGTTATCAATGGAGGGCTCCCACTCCCATTTTTGGGATTGCATTATATGCTTTTCAGTGGCATTTGAATGACTTTATTTGATACACAAGCTAGCCTTAAACATTCCATAGTGACTTTGAGTACCATATCACTTCTATCTGAATCCCTACCTCTTGCTTATAGTGCCTGTTAATATCTTAGGCCAGACTTTTTATAAAATTTCAGTTCCATATTCTCATGGTTCCTACCTTCAGGCTATAATTTCAGTCTGTAGATGGACTGAAATTTTGTTAACATTATTTTTATCTACATTGATACGATTCTTATATATATATATATATATTGCAACAGTACAAACAGTAATGATACTGTGCATTGCCCAAATAAATAATAAATATTCAGATTGCATAAGCTGAATCGTAGAAGGAAAAATAGGGAGTACAGAATTCATGCACGGACATGCAGTTTCGACACACCTGTCGCTAGCGTTGTGTACGCGTGTATTTTGTTAGTGTGTGTGAAACCTGTCCATTCCTGAAATGTAACCAACCCTTTTCAAGTAGAATAGTTATATGTTTATTATTAATTATAAGAAAACTATATACGATAGGATAAAACAAAAGACACCAAAGTGTGTAGAAATTATAGATAAATAAAATGTTAAAAAACCATACAGAGGTGACGAAAAGTGCAATTAATATACATAAAAATTAATAACTCTTTTTGTGAATACCATAAAGAAGTGCAATTTATGTATAGTAATCATAAAAATAAGTGATCGATTGAACATCGAGTGAGGTGAAACAAACTTCGTAATTTGCGAAAATAGGCGAAAATAGTGAAGTGAACCAGAGTGGGGGTAGTAACGCCTTGACAGAATCTGACAAGTTGAAAAGTATTCAGACAGGAATTTTTGCATGACCTGACTATAAATACCAGGTCACGCTAATAAAGTTTCTTCTTCTCGATTCAACCATTGCCACAGGAGGCTATGTCAGTCGACGACACAAATTCACAATTATCGTAAGTCATCGGATCAACTACCTATACAGCCAGAGCTGCAAAATACATACGATGAGGTCTATGGACACACCGGCAGCATATGACATGAGATGAGACGACTATTAATCAGCACACATGGAGGACGTGACCAGAGGACCAGAAGCACATGCAGCGGACACGACCAGAGGACCAGACCAGAAAGACACCGAGGACGTACAGATGAATAACCACGTCAAACGAGGTGATAAAAAAACAGTTAATTACAGACAGTTGAAAGACACTAATTAAAGCTTGAATGGAAGACATTCAACCAATATTAAAATAAATAAATGTAAAAGCAGTAAAAATTAGACTAATATTTCTTGTATCAAATTTAGTAATTAGTAATGTAAATGATAAGAGAAATAACTAATTTTTGAATTAACGTAATTAGTAAAGTCTTTGATATAAAGAAAAAAAATGCATATGCAGTAGAAAGTAAAACAAAGTAACATAAAAGAAGTTTGAATAGAAGTAAATTAATTTTTTGAAGCTAATGAATCAGCAATTGCAAAAATATGAACACACCATGAGTAAGCCGAGAGCAAAATAAACATTTTTAAAGTAATTACAATTAGATAATAAGAGTTGTATGTAACTTATGTATGTAATTTGTTAGCAATAAGTTATGTACGAAAACTTTGTACAAACGATTTAATAATGAGTTATTGTTTAATATCCGATATGAGAGATGTTGTTTAAATAAATAAATAATGGAACAATTTTAAACGTAAATAACATATCATCTTCTTATTGCAATTATACCCATGAATTCAATACACAATATGTAAATGCATTTAAATTGGTTAACTTGCATTGTATAAATAATTGTCTCCCAAAAGCATGAGGCTACACAAGTTAAATTAACTTGAATCGATGTATTTGTATTGTTGTAATTGACGCTCCAAAAATCTGGGGGCTCCACAAATTTAAATAATCCAACAATAAGTATTGTTGTAAATTGGCACCCAACGTGGGGCATGATCCCGACCATTTGACTATTAAAAAATTTGTTTTGTAGCTAAATGGTTGCTCTAAAAAAAAATAAAGGTGTGAAAAAAAATATATTATATATGATAATTATTTATATTAAACATTAATTGTATGTTATGTTAATTGTTGTGTATTAAGACACAACTAGCACTCAACGAAATAATATCATTGTAAAGGTGTAATGGTAATAAGAAAAGTAATAATTAATAATAATAATAAATAAATAAATAAAATTAGTAATTCGGTTCCATAAGAATAATATTCTAAAACATAATAAATAAAGACAAAATATTCATTATGGCAACACCAGAAAGTATTAGTATGGAAGAGGCTATCACAAATATGATGCGATCCATATTAGAAGAATATTGTACAAAACAGACAGAAAATCCAAATGGTAAACTTGAGGAACAAACTGAAAAGTTAAATAATAAATTAGAACAACAGACTGAAAATTTTAAACAGGACACCATAAAAATAACGAAGAAGGTAAAAGAGTTAACAGAAAAGGTTATTGATACCAACTCACATATTGACGATATGGGAGAAAATATATGTGAAATAATTAATAAACAAACAGAACAAATATGTGAAATAAATAATATTAAGGAAGAAAGCAAAGTAAAAATTAAGCGAGCATACCTTATTGATAGGAATATCCAAATCGCAAGTTACACACACAGCAATAAATCACATAAAAGAAAAATATGTGTAAAACACTTAACACACAATAATTATCACTGTAATGAGAAACGTAGTAATAAATCATCTATACGAAACACTACGCAAACTTGTGATAATTATAATATTAACTATACGCACGATAAGTATAAAGCGAACGATAATTATAACTGTAAGTATAAAAACTACAGGGGTTATCATAAACGATGGATGAAAAAACAGTCGACAGCTGTTTATATGGGCCTCAAGCAGACTGAACATACGCAATGCATTAGTGACGAGAGAATTATGGAACGTGTGGAGAGAAGAGAGAGAGGTTATTCGTCGCAGCTAAGAAACAAATTTTTACCCTATAAACAGGTGAGTTATGCAGTCACGCAGAGTTACACGTTACAATGGAATGTTAACGAGGGTGAGAAGCGGAAATTGCTATATATCGGCGACTATATGGCAAAGGAAACAATGTCCGGCAGGTGGTCAAACAATACAATGCATTGTTAACTTGAACTAGGGAGGGTGTAAATAGAATCACACACAATGCCCGAAAATAAATAATTATTTTAAGAAAAATATTACTATTAATTATTAATACGATAAAGAATTAATTAAGAAGGAATGTTAATGTTAGAAAAGGAGTTAAATAATAAGGAATAATATGTGTAAAAAGGTTACAAATTATATTTAAGAAAATGTTATGATTGAAAAGAAAAATGGTAAGGAATGTTAATGTGTTAAGAAATATTTAAGAAATGATTGTAAAGAATGTTAGGGTCTTGGGGAATAGTCAGCGGCAAAATGTAACTTGTGAAGAAAACTGTTGGATGTACACATCGGACCAAAATGCAGTACACGCGCGGCGACGGAAGTTACATTTTGCCGCTGACTATTCCCCAAGACCCGAATGTTATTATCGATGTTGTTATTAATATGAAGAAAGGGTCAGAAATGAGAAATAAATGTTATAATTGTCAGAACGGCTGATCAAGTGAATCTTCATACCTTAGTGGAAATGAAGGACACAAAGGAAAGCGATAGTGAAAAGTCGAAGGGCAGAGACTACATAGAATTTAGGACTACGAGTAAATATCGATATATTTTCTAAGGCAGTTCATCTGTAACCGATCATGGGACACATTACAAAGCTAAAAGAGTATTCTGTTATGGAAGTGTATTTCAGCACAGGGTAAGAATGAAGAAAATTATTAGTGATCAGAAAGTAATGGTAAGAATGAAGAAAATTATTAGCGATCAGAAAGTAATGGTAAGAATGAAGAAGATTTTGAGCGATCAGAAAAGAAATGTAAGTAATGTTCATGTTAAGAAAAGATTAAAGAATGTAGGAATGTTATGATTAAGGAAATGTAAAATTACAGAGTGAAAGATGGCATAAATATGTAGAAATGCAGAGCATCCAGAAAGAAAATAAGGGAGAGCTAATTGCAGTGGATTTTCTGGGACCACTACCACGATCAAGTCGAGGAGTGAAACACATATTGGTATGTATCGATGTGTTTTCCAAGGCAGTCCGACTGTACCCAATTATGCGACCCACAACAACTAAAGACTGTACCTACAATAACTGCGTCAACGCTACTCGCATAGAGGGGGGAATATTATGTAAGACCTCCAAATAAGGGTACAATTGAAAAATCGAATACTCATTATTAGTCGCACATAAAATAAATAAATATGTCGATAAATAAAAACAATACATCTTATTTGTCTAATAAAAAGGCAGAGAAATACAAAATTAAAAATTTTTTTTTCACCAAGCTGGAAAATAATGCAACAGTACAAACAGTAATGATACTGTGCATTGCCCAAATAAATAATAAATAAATAATAAAAATGAATAAATATGAATTAATAAACATGATTCAGATTGCATAAGCTGAATCGTAGGAAAAATAGGGAGTACAGAATTCATGCATGGACGTGCAGTTTCGACACACCTGTCGCTAGCGTTGTGTATGCGCGTATGTTGTTAGTGTGTGTGAAACCTGTCCGTTCCTGAAATGTAACCAAACCTTTTCAAGTTGAATAGTTATATGAAACTATGTACGATAGGATAAAACAAGACACCAAAGTGTGTAGAAATTATAGATAAATAAAATGTTAAAAAACCATACAGAGGTGACGAAAAGTGCAATTACTATACGTTAAAAAATGAATAACTCTTTTTGTGAATACCATAAAGAAGTGCAATTTACGTATAGTAATCACATAAAAATTAGTGATCGATTGAACATCGAGTGAGGTGAAACAAACTTCGTAATTTGCGAAAATAGTGAAGTGAACCAGAGTGGGGGTAGTAACGCCTCGACAGAATCTGACAAGTTGAAAAGTGTTCAGACAGGAAATTTTGCATGACCTGACTATAAATACCAGGTCGCGCTAATAAAGTTTCTTCTTCTTGATTCAACCATTGCCGCAGGAGGCTATGTCAGTCGAGGACACAAATTCACAGTTATCGTAAGAGTCACCGGATCAACTACCTATACAGCCAGAGCTGCAAAATATATACGATGAGGTCTACGGACACACCGGCAGCATATGACATGAGAGAGACGACTATTAATCAGCACACACGGAGGACACGGCCAGAGGACCAGAAGCACATGCAGAGGACACGACCAGAGGACCATACCAGAAGGACACGGAGGGCATATAGATGAATAACCATGTCAAACGAGGTGATAAAAAAACATTTAATTACAGACAGTTGAAAGACACTAATTAAAGCTTGAATGGAAGACATACAACCAATATTAAAAGAAATAAATGTAAAAGCAGTAAAAATTAGACTAATATTTCTTGTATCAAATTTAGTAATTAGTAATGTAAATGATAAGAGAAATAACTAATTTTTGAATTAACGTAATTAGTAAAGTCTTTGATGATAAAGAAAAAAATGCATATGCAGTAGAAAGTAAAACAAAGTAACATAAAAGAAGTTTGAATAGAAGTAAATTAATTTTTTGAAGCTAATGAATCAGCAATTGCAAAAATATGAACACACCATGAGTAAGCCGAGAGCAAAATAAACATTTTTAAAGTAATTACAATTAGATAATAAGAGTTGTATGTAACTTATGTACGTAATTTGTTAGCAATAAGTTATGTACGAAAACTTTGTACAAACGATTTAATAATGAGTTATTGTTTAATATCCGATATGAGAGATGTTGTTTAAATAAATAAATAATGGAACGATTTTAAACGTAAATAACATATCATCTTCTTATTGCGATTATACCCATGTATTCAATACACAATAAGTAAATGCATTTAAATTGGTTAACTTGCGTTGTATAAATAATTGTCTCCCAAAAGCATGAGGCTACACAAGTTAAATTAACTTAAATCGATATATTTGCATTGTTGTAAATCTGCAACAATTTGGCGCTTCAAAAATCTGGGGGCTCCACAAATTTAAATAAACATCACTTTGTATTGTTGTTTTATATATATATTGCAATGAACACAGGATCCTGATAAGCAGTGCAGGCTTGTGTAATACACAGACGATAAACATTCATGTTTAAATTGGTAGTTTTGTTAGATTTGGTTGGTTTTTGTGATATAAGTTTTGTATTTTAGAAGGATAAGGAATTAGGTTTAGTAAAACTGTGTATTATTTTATTTGTTATTTATTCCTGTACTATGTCTGTGGAAATGTGCGCGCATGCGCGAGTGATAAGCGTTTCCCCGGCTGTGCGTAAATTAGTTAGTTATCGTTGTGTTATGACACTTGAACTGAACATAGACTACTGTATTAGCTACAGTTCCTATGTATTTCTATCTATTAAATGACATTCAAATATGATCTTATTAAAATATGAAGTTATTGTAAAACGCAGTTATGCATGAGATAAGGGTATTCTGTGATTACCAGCTATGCATGCTCTTACAAAGTTGATGCACTTTACGGCATGAAAAGTTGCAAGTCATGTTAAAAGTAACCATGTGACTTCCTTCCACCAATTAAATGCTGGAAGGCAGTTGGAAATTTTCTTAAGCCTGTTGTTACACAGTCAGTTCTTCTCAGCCAGCTATCACGATCGGGACGTGCAATTCTTGTTCAAGATTTTCCGCTTGCAAGAATTTGTAAGTTTCTTCGGCGGTAGTAACGCGTGCGAAGACTCATAACGGTTTGAATATTACATCTCTACACACGGTATTATTATTATTAAAACATTGCGTGTGTAAATAAGTGAACTTGAACTGTGCTACTGTGTGAGATATTCTGCAGTACTAGTAAAATTTAATAAGTACTTAGTAGTAAATTTTGTCATCATTAGTTTCCGCGTGAGTGGAAGATTTCCGCATAGGGAGGTCTACTGATCGCGGTAGACCCAGTGGTACGCGTGAACACTTGAAGAGTCCGGATTGGTATAAGCCTAGTATACCGTTTCTAAGTAAAACTCACTGTGACCTGAGATACTTGTAAATTATAAATTCTATATGAAGTTTAACCAGTAATATCCATAGAACCGTTGTGGTGAGCGAAGCGTCAGTGTCATCGTTGGAACTACAGGACACCAGCCCAGCTGGAAGCATTTCCAGGGTGAACCGTCTGTCATCAATACCCACGCCGGACGACTCAACGACAAAGCAAAGCCCCCCCCTTTTCATCAACATCGTCGTGGGAATCATCACATATGTAACGTATCACATCACGTGTATGAACAGTAATTAACACTTTAAAAGACTATATATCAAACACTACCATTATTATACTTGTCAAATATATCATATAAACAATTACATATGTCTTGTGTGCAATAAATAATCTTAAACCCTCCAATATAGACTTTTGCTTTAAGATACACATACTACCATATCCTATGCGCCAATAGTTAAGTAATTTGTGTTGTCGCACAGTAATATTTGGCGCTTAGCAACGTAGGGCACGAAAAATAGCGGTAATTTACGCTATTCTATATATGTCTAAGAATATAAAATTTGTTGGTAACATCCGACGTATAAGTATAATTAATGTAATATTTGTGTGTGTATGGTTCATATGAAAATCTGAGGATATAATTTATCAATTGTGCATATTCTCTTGTGTGTCATATGAACAATTTTTTCAGTATATTGGAGGTAGATTATTAGTTGTTTTGTGTATTAGATAAGGTTTGTTTACATTTTGATATATTGAACTGCTTACTGTGTGCGTATAAACTGGTTACACTACGTTAATAATCTTGTAGTAATAACAATTTTCTTAGCGTATAAATCAGTAGATTTAAATTTTATTAAATTTATTAAATTTGATCAATATGGCGGATATAGCAGAAATAAAGAATGCATTAGCTGGCTTATTAGCTAATATGAAAACCATGGAAGTGAATATACAGAAAATTTCAGAAGAAAATAAAGCCGATAAAGAAGAGCGGAAAGTCAGTCAAGAGGAGGTGAAGGTGAATATACAGAAACTTTCAGCAGAAGCCGAGAAACGAAATAAATCGCTCCATGACGAAAACAAAAGAATATATGCGGCCGTGCAGGAACAATCCAAACAAAGCAAACAAATGTTAGAAGCTGCGGAAAAGCGAATTAGCGAAATAGTGGAAGCTATGAAAGCTAACATACAGTCGAGTTTGGAAGCTAATAATTCACGTGTTAGTGAATGTGAGTCGAAACTCTCTGGAATTGAAGAGAAAGTAATACAACACGCATCCACGGTGAATGAATTAGTGGCCGAGCAAGACCTGCGAATCCAAGAGCTGCAATATCAAATGTCACGGCTGCAAAATACATCATCACCGCTCAATTGTACCACATATGTCTATAAGACCTTGGATGACGTCAATTCGCAGCTAAAGTTCTTTGGACATGAAAATGAAAACCCATGAACTTCATTAAGGTTTGCCAACGGGATCTGGAAGCGATTGGCGACAATTTAAGTGAGGCCGATAAAATTAATTTCGTAGTGTGGCGACTTAAGGGTACTGCGGCGGAGTGGTTCTCTGTCGTACAGGATAAGATCAGCACATATGAGGACATGGTAAAGCATTTCAGGGCTAGATACTGGAATGAGGAGGTCCAGAGGAAGATCCGTGTGCAGCTGGAGTTTGGGAAATATTCCAGTACTAAAGGTTCCAAAGAATCATATGTGATTCAGTTAATATCAAGGGCTAAGTACCTAGAACCTAACTTAACTGAACCGGACATAGTAAATAAACTTGCGCACCATTTTGGACGTGGCATACAGGTTGCCGTCATTACGCAAGGGGTAAATTCTTTAGAAGAGCTACTCATATTGCTCACAAAATGGGAGGGTATTGACAATCAGAGTAACGGTAGTAACAATAATGAAACACTGCGAAAAAATTGTCAATATCAACCTCAAACAAAGCAACCACAATCACAGCAACAACAACATAAAATGACAAATAGAAATACAACTCAGAAATTTATTACCAACAAGGTAGCGGTAGTGACGGAAAATGATTCAGATGTAGAGCAGTCAAAAAACGTGTAAGGCTGCACGGCGTGAGTCCGTGCAACAAAGTAACTAGTACACATAAGAATATAAATGAAATTTCAAAAATCCGTTCTAACAGTAAAAAGCAGTTCAATCAATCGAGTGTGAATAATGTTAGTTGTAAGAATAAATTTGTTGTGTCTGGCCTATATCCTGTTGAAATTAGAGATAGTTTAGTTTGCAATGATAATAATAATGAATGTGAGGAAAATATTAGTACTGAAAATGACACCGACCTTATTGTCAATGCGAAAATTAACGGGTGTGTCGGTGAGGTTTTGTTCGACAGCGGCGCAGAAATCTCGTTAATGGACGAGCGGTTCCTAGAGAAGCACAAAAAACACTTTAAAAAAATCCCGATTCTGCCAGTAAATCACAAAATTATAAAATCGGCGACGGGTGAGTCACAGATGGTTGACAGACAAGCACTCATAACAATATCCATTCAGGGAGTAGAAATAGAAATCACGGTACTTATTATTAAAAAACTTGTGTATGATATTATTTTGGGAGTGGACGCATTAAATAAACTGCACGCGACCATTGATTTCCCTAACAAAACGTTGAAGTGTACGGTTAATAATAGTCGACACAATATCAGATTAGGACGCAGGAGGGGTAAGGCGGGGTCCGTATGTGAGCCGTATACATTAGCCCGACCGGCTGTTCAACAAGCTGATAAGATAACGCGTAACTTGCTGACCCACAGTAGGCAGATAACGGGCAGCGAGCAAAATAAACTACAACGTGTGGTTGATAAATTCGGATCGGTATTTTCAAATAAACCAACCACAACAAACGTATATGAGCACAAAATTCAAGTCACTGATAAGAGTAAATTTGTGCGGAAGACTTACCCCATCCCCCTACCCTATCAACAACAGGTTGATGCTGAAGTCAGGAATATGCTTGAGAGTGGCGTGATAGAACGCACAGATAGCAACTTTCTGAACCCTATGGTTGTTGTCAAGAAAAAGAATAACGACATTAGATTATGTCTCGACATGAGAAATCTTAACACCATTACAAAAAAAATGCTACGACTGTGCTCCGAATGCGGAGAACCTGTTCATTAAATGCCAAGGGGTTAAATACATGTCCCGCCTCGATCTTAAAAGTGGATTCTGGCAGATCCCCCTGGCTAAAGAATCAAGAAAATACACAGCATTTCTGTATCGCAATAAATGCTACCAGTTCAAAGTAGTTCCCTTTGGATTAGTAACAAGTTTAGCGGCCATGGTCAGGTGTTTGGAATTAGCTTTGGGTCCTGAGGTGGAAGATTTTGTTAGCATATTTGTGGATGATATTTTGATTATATCTAAATCTTTTGAGGAACATATCGAACATCTCAAGATTCTATTTCAAAAATTAAAAGACGCTAACCTGACCCTCAACCTTGAAAAGTGCGAGTTTGGAAAATCGCAGATTAAATTTTTAGGACATATAATTTCAGCGGAGGGTATAACAACGGATCCTGAAAAAATACGAGCAATCATGGCGTTCCCGAACCCCACGAAACCTAAGGACATCAGAGCGTTCCTCGGGCTGACGGGTTATTTCCGACGTTTTACTCAGGAATATTCTGAAACAATTGAGCCGTTATTGGAACTGCTACGTAAGGGTACTAAATGGAGATGGGAGGAGCGTCATGAGCATGCCTTCAACGCGACCAAAAACTTGTACAGCAGAAACCTTCACATATTCCATCCCGAGAAGGAGGGCACGTATGTCTTTTAAATTGCGACGCCTCAGATTATGCCATCGGGGGAGTACTCTACCAACGGAATGAGAAGGGTGAGCACAAAGTGATCGCTCACAGCAGTAGATCACTAAAAGGGGCCGAACGCAACTACTTCACCTCGGAGAAGGAAATCTTGGCCATTGTATACTGCATCAGCAAGTTTCGTTATTACCTGGTTGGGCAACATTTCGAAATCCTTTCGGACAACCAGGCCTTATCATTCATGCTGCGCTGCAAGTTGGCTAATGCTCGCATATCCCGTTGGATCATGGCCATCCAGGAGTATGACTTCACGATTAAGTACTGCAAGGCCAGCGAGAACAAAACTGCGGACACGTTAAGCCGATACCCTCCGGTGATGGAAGAGCGTCATGCTTCAAGTAACCAAGAAGTACAAATTCTGGCTGTTAAATATAAGATAGAGGACAGTCTTAAGAATAAGTTGAAAAATATTGGTACGGAACAGCAACGGGACACCAAATTAAACCAGATCAGTGACGCGATCCAGATCCAAGAAAAGCCCAGATACAGAATATATAAAAACATGCTGTATAAAATTGTTAATGGTGGTTGGAAGATCATGGTGCCTGACGCGATGGTGGAAGGCCTTACCTGGATGTGTCATGAGAGCCTGGCCCATGCGGGGCATTATAAATGTTACCTGGCAATGCGGGAGGATTTTGTGTGGCTCAATATGGCCAGGAAAATAAAGGCCATACTTCGCACATGCCACGCCTGCCAAACAGTGAAGTATCCAAACCAACATACCCAGGTAGAAATGGGTAATATTGTGGCAAGAAATAAAAATGACCTTGTCTGCATTGACTTTTTAGGTCCACTTCCGCGGGCGGCGCGTGGAATGAAGAACCTTGTGGTTTGTACCGATGCATTCACCAAGCATGTCAGCCTGTACGCCATCGGTAGACCGACACATCGGCTGTCGTAAACATTGTACTAAATAAATACGTGCCGAAAAATGGACCCATAAGAAAAATACTATCGGATCAGGGTAAGCAGTTTACTAACACCAAGTGGCACTCTGAGCTTGAGAAACACGGTGTTCAGGCTGTCCTGACAGCGATCCGGAGACCGCAAGGTAACCTGGCCGAACGAGTCAATAAGGAGTTGGGACGATTATTCCGGACATATTGTAATATTAACCAAAGTAAATGGCCGGAATTCCTGGAATTTTTTGAATCGGCCATAAATGGGAATTAAAATTCGACTACCGGATATACCCCAAATGAACTCCAAACCGGAGCGATGCCAGGACGGGTCTGGGAAAGGCACATTGAAAGGATATCGACTCAGAATATGCCAATACCGGTCGAAATAAAGAAACTCGAGGCGAGGCGACGCATTAAAAAGTGCGCAGAAGAGCGCATGGAAAAGTTTAATGCTGAACATAAGCTGGTGAGTTTCAAGACTGGGGAGAGAGTGCTTTTGCGAGCGTTGAATGTTGGAAGAAGGGAGGACAACACAGCCGCGAAGTTTTTCAGGCTTTATAATGGTCCTTATACCCTATCGGAGCAGGTTGGAAAAAATACATTTACATTAACCAACCCCAATACTAACCGTGCGATTGGTAAATTTCATGCTTCCTCGTTGAAAAAGTATTATACGAAGGATCCATAAGTTAACATAAATACATGTCAGGATATAGGATGTAAGAATGTGTAGTTTATTTAAAATATGTCAGTTCAGGTATAAATGTTGTATGTAGGGTAATTCTGTGAATGAGCGATAATCCAGTAAAAGATAAGGAAGGGAGTCTGTTGTACCTTGTAACCTTGCGTAATTGCTATCTGCTTGTCAAGAACATGTGTATTTGTTATTGTTTAAAGGTTACCACGTGTCTTTGGTTTGTTGTTTCTGTCAAGTTGACAGTTATGAAATGTTAGTATTGCAAATAAGGTGTTTATTTGATTTTATGTTTGAGGGTATTAGTATTATTATTCTTAGGATTAGGAAATTGTTTTGGATGTATCAAAGAAAAAAAAAATTTTTTTTATTTTGTTAGTCAACTAAAAAAAAAAAAATTTTTTTTATGCGGAAAGGGGTTAATCCTGCAATGAAACAGGATCCTGATAAGCAGTGCAGGCTTGTGTAATACACAGACGATAAACATTCATGTTTAAATTGGTAGTTTTGTTAGATTTGGTTTTTGTGATATAAGTTTTGTATTTTAGAAAGGATAAGGAATTAGGTTTAGTAAAACTGTGTATTATTTTATTTGTTATTTATTCATGTACTATGTCTGTGGAAATGTGGGCGCGTGCGCGAGTGATAAACGTTTCCCCGGCTGTGCGTGAATTAGTTATCGTTGTGTTATGACACTTGAACTGAACATAGACTACTGTATTAGCTACAGTTCCTATATATTTCTATCTATTAAATGACGTTCAAATATGATCTTATTAAAGTATGAAGTTATTGTAAAACGCAGTTATGCATGAGATAAGGGTATTCTGTGATTACCAGCTATGCATGCTCTTACAAAGTTGATGCACTTTACGGCATGAAAAGTTGCAAGTCATGTTAAAAGTAACCATGTGACTTCCTTCCACCAATTAAATGCTGGAAGGCAGTTGGAAAATTTCTTAAGCCTGTTGTTACACAGTCAGTTCTTCTCAGCCAGCTATCGCGATCGGGACGTGCAATTCTTGTTCAAGATTTTCCGCTTGCAAGAATTTGTAAGTTTCTTCGGCGGTAGTAACACGTGCGAAGACTCATAACGGTTTGAATATTACATCTCTACACACGGTATTATTATTAAAACATTGCATGTGTAAATAAGTGAACATGAACTGTGCTACTGTGTGAGATATTCTGCAGTACTAGTAAAATTTAATAATTACTTAGTAGTAAATTTTGTCATCATTAGTTTCCACGTGAGTGGAAGATTTCCGCATAGGGAGTCGCTGATCGCAGTAGACCCAGTGGGACGCGTGAACACTTGAAGAGTCCGGATTGGTATAAGCCTAGTATACCGTTTCTAAGTAAAACTCACTGTGACCTGAGATACTTGTAAATTATAAATTCTATATGAAGTTTAACCAGTAATATCCATAGAACCGTTGTGGTGAGCGAAGCGTCAGTGTCATCGTTGGAACTACAGGACACCAGCCCAGCTGGAAGCGTTTCCAGGGTGAACCGTCTGTCATCAATACGCCACGCCGGATGACTCAACGACGCAGCAAAGCCCCCCCCCCTTTTCATCAACATCGTCGTGGGAATCATCACATATGTAACGTATCACATCACGTGTATGAACAGTAATTAACACTTTAAAAGACTATATATATCAAACACTACCATTATTATACTTGTTAAATATATCATATAAACAATTACATATGTCTTGTGTGCAATAAATAATTTTAAACCCTCCAATATAGACTTTTGCATTAAGATACACATACTACCATATCCTATGCGCCAATAGTTAAGTAATTTGTGTTGTCGCAATATATATATATATATATATATATATATATATAAAATAGGGTTGCTACAACTAGTGCCGTCTCCCTTCCTTCAACCTGGCTTTCCAATTCTCCTGCTATTCCCATTGTCCTTCCTCAAGTTCTATACATTTCATAGATTCATCCACTTTGTCCCTCCAAGATCTTCTCGGTCTTCCCCTTTTTCTCCTTCCTAATGGACTCCATATCGTCACTTTGTTGATCCACCTATTTTGGGCTCTCCGGACATGACCGTACCACACCAATCTTTTTTCTTCAATGTAGTCAATTACACTTCTTTCCGTTTCCATTCTTCTTCTGATGATCTCCTCATTTGTTATTTGGTCTGCTCTCGTTATTCCATAGCACCTCCTCCAATATTCCATCTCTGTTGCAAGAATCTTTCTTTCATTCTTTTTGTTAATAACCCATAATTCCGCTGCATACATCATAATGCTTTGGACTATGGTCTGATATATCATTTTTTTGGTGCTTTTCGTAATCTTTTTGTCGCATATAACACTGTGTAATTGTCTAATTCCTGGTCTAGTCTGCCCTAATCTACTTTTTATTTCCTCTTCCATTGTGCCTTGTTTACTCAGTGTGAATCCTAGGTACTTGAATTTGTCTGTTCCTCTAATTTTAACATTTTCATCTACCTCTAAATCTGTTGTTTCTTCATCTCTAATTGCCAAGTATTCAGTCTTTTTTATGTTTATTTCCAATCCCATCTTTGTGTATTCTTCATTCAGCTTTCTGACCATGCAGCTTAGACCTTCTTCATCCTGGGCTATAACTACCTGGTCATCGGCGAAGCATAGTGTGTACAGGTGTTCATTTCGTATCGGTATTCCCATTCCATGGCATTTCTGTTTCCGCATGGTTAATGCATATTCTAAAAATATTTTAAACAGTGTGGCCGATGTTGGGCAGCCTTGCAATAACCCTTTGAATGTTTTAAACCTACAGAGAATTTTGTTACCTACTTTAATTTGTACGTTGTTGTTTCTATATAGATTTTTTACTGCTTGCTGATATGATTCTTACAAGTATTAATACAACCTCTATACATATCGGCAAACTCAAACACAGCCTAAACATTATAATAAACAGTGCCCTCCATACTTCATTAGTATTTGTTTTAATGTAATCAAGTATAGTGTGGATTTATTTTCACCCTAATACTTTGAATTTAAAGGTTTATGTAAGTAATAGGCAATCTTTTTCTATCTATGAACAATATATTCTGTCCAGTTGTAAAGCCTATTCTAAAAGGTTTTTAACTTCATTATTTATAAGGGTAAGTCATTATTTCCATAAAGGAAAATTTAAAGAATCGTTTTTTTATTTGCTCTTGAATAAATGAAACCTGCATTATTTTTCTACACAATCTCTTCGTACTTCTGTGCACTCTGTCCACCTCTTAATCGCATCTTGAATTCCTTACTGGAAGAAAGTTTTGTGTGCAACCCACTTTGCACCACTTTTCTCGACCTCTTAATCCAAACAAACATGATTTTATTGCAACTCTGCTTCCAACAGACCAAAAAGAAGAAAACAACTTTCAACCAGATCAGGACTGTATGGTGTGTATGGTTTAGTATCCCAAAACCAAAGCCTTGAAGATAAAGGCTTGCTTGTTTTGTTGCCTTTATGAAGTCGAACATACTCCACATATATAGTCGTACCTTTTGATGGTCTACCACATATTTTTTGGATTTCATTTATGGCTTTGAGTAGCTCACAATAGTTTTCACTGGTTACTTTTTATATTTGTGAAATAAATATTGTTTGTCTGCTTTGATACTGTCATTATGTTTTTGAAGGAGAACTGCTTACTTTTCTGTTGTTCAGTAGAAAGAAAACACCCAGCTATTCTTAAAGTTATCAATCCATTTTTATTTCTTACTACCACTCAGACAACCATGTTGTGTTTCCATGTTCCTGCAACATTTAGTGGTTAATTTCTGCAGATTAATATAAATATCCTCTTGAGTTTTGAAAATATACCACTTTTCCCAATTCTTTCTGATGTTGTTGGCTAATGGGGCATTCATTTTTAATTGACTTTAAGTACAGTAGCAAGCTGCTAATAATGAAGTAATATTTACAATGAACAGATACTGTGAAGTTATGCCATATAACGAAGCAGTCAGTGCTTCCCTCTACCTGATTATGAGAGAAAGAAAATTTCCTTATGCTTTTTGACTTTCCCAATATTATTATTTGATAAACAGAGATTGCCATAGTCATATTTTTATTTAGCCCATTGATGTTACTATTTAGCTTCTGACTTTTGCAAAAGAAGTTTTCAAATATTTAAACTTTTTTTTGTAGGGTTCTTTTATTGTTTAATTTCATGTTTTTGCTTTGTCTTTCTTATATTTATTCCATTTACCCAATATCAAGTTATTCTTTTTCCATTGTTGGTTTTAAGTGAAATTAGTAATTTATTTCAGTCAGATTTAAATTTACTATATTCAGTCATCTAAATTTACTATATTTAGATGATTTTCAACATATTTCATTGTAAATTCTCATACCATCCTTCTTAGTTGAATATGCTTCATGGTTAACAACAGCATACATTCACATATTTTATTTCATTAGTGGAGCAGCTCTATTTATTGTATAACTAGGCTTGCCAGATTTCTTAGTTTGCAAGCCTATTACTTATGTCATATTTGTATTTCTGGTCTGTGGTATGGTCCTGTGTTTGTTCTGTACCTCAAGTAGGTGACGCCTTGTTACTAACAAAGGCCAGCGGATCAACCAAAAACTGTGTATTGTTTGTACCCAGGGGCGGATTTAACATTTTGCCGCCCGTAGGCAGTATAAATTTGCCCCCTCCCACAAATCTCTGTTGGGGGGGGGCATCATTATATTCCCTCTTTGGTTTTACAGTCCGCACTAGTGTTCTGTTTAAATCCAAACTTTGCTACATAATCGCGTGTGCTCTCGTTCATTTGCCAATTAATAAGATCAGAATCTAAGACCTTCCCTACCTGATTTGATGACATTTCATCATGATTTTTGATGTGAACTGGCTCTTCATTCTTCAAAAATGAAGGTTCCTCCACAACGGACCTCTCTGGCTGAACAGTGTAACAGTATCTTCACCTTCATTGCTATCACAGTTATTGTCGGTATCACTAGAATGTCTCGATTCCTTAAATATTAGCTTGCCTCGGTTTCTGGAACCAACCTACAATTCGGTATTACATTGGCAGATCTACATTTCTCACTTTGATCTGGATTGCCAACATCTAAAATCTCTCGGATGATCAACACCAAATATTTCAACGGTTGAAAACATAAACATTCGCCCGTATTACTTTTGGGTGAAAAATGATAACTGCGTTATAGTTACAAATTAAGTGAAGATAATTTTTATATTCGTGTGTGCTTAATTCAACTGGCTTTTATACTTGTAAATTTGTTTGAATCTAAAAATATCATTTCTTAACTTAAATTTTGCCGCTCCCCAAAATTTGCCGCCCCAGGCAAGTGCCTAGTCTGCCTGTGCGTAAATCCGCCCCTGTTTGTCCCCATTAATAGAGGGTTGAAATAAATCCAAAACGTAAGACACAAGTGATATCATGTCAATACACTAATGACTGCCAGACAAATATAGGTAAACTCTAAGCCACTTAGGAAGGCATTTAACATTTACCATTATAACATATCTGGCTTTAACATACATGTGTTGGTTCATTTTAAACCTATACACAATCGCTTTCCAGAAACTTTCCAATATTATGCCTCATTCAGTCTGTCTTTTATGTATAGAAAGTGCTGACAGTGGTTGTATTGCAGAATGTGAATAGTTAATAACTATGTGTACATTTTTTCATAAACAGAAAAGACCAAGCTTCTTTGTACCATGGATGATGTATACCCCAATTGACATGGTGCTCATCTTCATTTGTTTCATTGTGCTGCTTGTGGAAGGGATAAGTTTCTTTGCAGTTGTTGGATCATTCATTGCCATTGGTAAGTAATTTTTCTCATATCATCTTATATATAATGTCTGTTGCTATGTACACCAGCTTCAGGAGAAGTATTTTGTATGTTATAAACTACCATTTTATGCACTGTTTTTACAAAGATTTGTATCACTTTGTCAATTAAGTCAACTTCTTCTTCTCCCTTTGAGCATTGGCCTGCAGCCTGTTGTGTCCCCCCCTGGCCATGGTAAAATTCATGTTCTACCACTGCCAGAAATAAATCAGCCATATAGTAACCATGCAAGATGGCAAGCCACACAGTGCAAACAAAATTGTGTGCATGTAGTGTAAGTGAGACTTTGTTACTTATCTAGCCCACACATGCCTGACAAGCCCACTGGAATTTTTGTCCCTAGCGATAGGAATGGGCAGACAAACTTCAGACCTTGACTTGATCCCACAACTGTTTGAGATTGTGAGTTTCAAACATTACCACTGTGTCAACCCATGCACACTAATTAAGTCATAAAAACTTACAAAGTCATAAACTTAAATTTATTTAAAACAAAGTTTTAGTGGTAGAAGCAAAAGTCCGTATATATATTTTAACACATTAATGCAATATAATTATGCATGTGTCATTTATACCCCACAATTTGGAGTATACGTTATATAACATAACAATGATGTTAGGTGTAATCGTAATAACAAGAATGTGTAATACGTTTTTAAATATTTACTTTATTTATTGAACAAAATCTTTCCTTATTTTGGAAATAGAAAAACTCATTATTCTTCGCTTGTGCGAATCTTTTACACGCGACTTCTGGTTGACAATTTACATTAAACATGGTATACAGAAATCTTATTATCTAATCTTAACTATCAAATATTTTGCTCTCAGCTTACTCATTCAGTGTGGTTATCTTTGCAATTGCTTACTAATTTATTTAAACAATCAATTTACTTTTATTTCACTTTCTTTAATCTTACTTTGATTCTATTTTTTTCTACTGCATATGCATTTTTGACCAAATAAAGATTATATGAATTACTTTAAATTATTTCAATTTCAAATCAAATATTGACCTTATAACATTTACGTTATATTCAAATCCTAATTGACATAAATGAAATATTTATTCTAAATTAAACAATCAGTCTTTACACTACTATGTACAATTTAATTACTTATAGCAACAGTTCTAATGTCTCTCAATATAGTTTTTGAATTATTGTCTTTCATTTGTAGGTACTTATATGGCTTTTTATCACCTCGTTTGATGTGGTACATTATCGCGTGTCCTCCATTCGGTCCTTGGTCCGTGTCCTTCGGGTCCTCGTACAGGATTCCACTGCATGTACTCCTTAATTGTTGTCTCTCCTCACATCATGGGCTGTAGGTGGATCCATAGAACCTCTGCTTTGACTTCCAGTCCATCCTGTGACGCTTACTATAGATTCGAGACAGCGTTGCTGACTGACATAGCCTCCTGCGGCAACGGTTGAATGAAGAAGAAGAGAGCTTTATTAGCGCGACCTGGTATTTATAGCCACATTGTGCAAAAGCTCCTGCCTGAACAATATTTGCCTTGTCAGAGTTTGTCGAACGCGTCCTTACTCCCACTCTTGTTCGAATCACTAATTTTGCCTATCTTCGTGAATTGCGAAGTCTGTTTTACACTACACGATGCTCAATCGATCGCTAATTTTCATATGTTTATTATATGTAACTTACACGTCTTTATCGTATTTATTCAGAGAGTTATTCACTTTTTCATTCATTGTAATTTCACTTTACGTCACTTTCTCAGTTTTTTAACCATTTGTGCATCTTTATTTCCTACACACTTTGGTGTATTTTGTTTTACATTATTGTACATATATTTCTTATAACTAAAATAATACTTAAAATCTAACATCATTTGAATAGGGGTTGTTACTGTTCAGGAACGGACAGGTTTCACACACACTAAATACACATGTACACATAGCTAGCGACTGGTGGGCAGATATGCACGTCCATGCCTGAACTGTACTGTTCCCTTTGTTTATACAATTCAGCTTGCAATCTGAATCATGTTTATCAACCATATATTTATTTATTTTTATTAATTATTTTAATTATTTTGGCAATGCACAGTACCATATATGGTTGTACTGTCGCAATATTTCTCATGGATATATCTATGTCTACTGACCAATTCTTGGTCCAGCTGCACATTTCTGCATGGGCTAAATCATATCATACAATCAAAATGGTTTTTGTGTGAAAAAACTGAATTGTTATTTATAAGTCAAAATAACTTATCCTTATTATGGGGGCCATTACCAAGCTGTCAGCCAGGATCTGATGAAATGAATCATAGCTTCCTGAATTTCATTATACGTATTTTGCCCTTCATTCAAGCAGTCTTCTGTTTGTCCTGTATTGCACTTTTGGAATTGCTTCACTAACTTCCTTGTGTTATCTGTATATTGAGAGTGTGCTGCTGTTTGTAGATCTACAAAGTACTATGTAGATTGATAGTTGCGGTACTGGTGTGTGTAATCCTTGGCATAGTTTGCATTATTATTATGTAATATGTTTAGGTTTGTCATTCATCTGAAATAAAATGGTACTTGATCTTATTCTGTTATTATTTTTCTGGCTAACATATGTGTTTTTTTTAATTGAAAACTCATAAATTTCAACCGTTTGTCCAGGTTTATTTATAATTGCCCGATGTTTTAAAATATGGATTTCTGTGTTTAATTAAACAAACCTACTTTATGAAATTTATTATTGTTAATTTCTGTTTATTCTTCACAAAATTTACCTACTGTGATGCTCTTTGCAAAAGATACTACTTAAGAATATAACTTCTTGTAACTATTTAAGTCTGCAACACCCATCTTTTAAAGTGTCCCCCGATACTGGAAACATTTGCAAAATCTTGATCTCCTGACCTCAATTATGGGGAGTTGTATATAGAATAGAGTGGTCTTAGGGAAAAGTTATGGCATCATTTATATAGTAATTTCATGCAAAATTTTATTCTAAACAGGTTATAGTAATGAGACTGATGAAACTCAGTACCTTGACATGTAGCAGTTGACTTCTGAATGTTTTACTTATTCAGTAAAAGCTGAATACAAAATACAAAATATGACCATATTATTGTTGCCAGTTGCAGGGGCATATTTATGGGGGGGGGGATGAATTGGACCAGACCCCCATCAGAGGTTGAAAAAATTGACAAATTTTCTCAATCTCTTAATTTTTAGCTGTTTTATTCTTTTTTCACTATGTAATATAGGCTTAATAGTAGCCTAACCCTTTTTTAAATACACAAACAGATTTATTATACAGCATTTGCATATACGTGTAAAATATGAAACATAGGAAAGTCAATTCAGTCAATAAGTATCTTGTAAACAATGTTTCACCTATTTTTATTGTGTTATACCATTTACTTTAATAGAACTGAGTTCAGGATGTTATCAGACGTTTTGAGCCACTTTAAAGATAGTAGTGTTCATTAGTCTTAACTTTTTTTTATTTTGTATGAAGCTGACTCGGCTGGAGTGCCCCTCACTGTGCCCGCTGCATATCGGCAAATTCTAGATACAGCACTGGCCAGTTGTCAGAATTTCATTGATACCGGATTATTGTTTACTATGTTTTCCTGGTCTTAGTCATACTACTTTATAATTCATCCATAATATTTAGAGTAATGTGTGCTATCTTTAATTGTAGGTTATTGTTAAAAATCTAAATGGCATTAGTGTTACTTTATTTATATAATAAGCAATGCAGTTATAAAGATTATCAGTAAGAGAGATGGGATACCATAATGACATATTCTGATTTATTATAGAGAAATCTCAAATTAGAAAGATAACAATTATTGAAAAAAATGTATAGCCCACTGCAGTTTCACCTACTTAGTAATTTTTTGTTTAAATGTGTATATGTAATACTTATTATATAAAAAATTATCTCTTATTATTAATTAACAAAAAAACATGTACAGTCTTAATAAGATTTGACTTTATTAGTGAAGTGTTTTACATAGGCGATTCCATATTAGGATAGAAAAAACGATTTCAAGTTGAATATTATCATATCGATAAAAATCCAGACAAAAATTGTTATTACATTACGGCATCACCTGGGATATATACAGATTTGTTTAATTAGTTTGCTGTAAGATAAACAGAATACATCGAGTGTGGTTCTTCGAGTCAGCATAACACATTTTAGTATTTGTTTCATGCTTTTTCATTAAGCGAATCGTAAATAATCATTCTGTATTATTTGGGTGCACAAATTAATGTAAAATCTGAGAGACATTCAAATAAATACACCAGTTTCCCCAAATAAATACTCAAATATTTATTTACCAGTTTCCCCAAAATTTCTGTGATCGTGGTGGCAGCTGCTTGTTATGCCTTCAAAACCACCAACAGTTATTAACACTAAAAGCATTTATTACCCATGAACATGAGACAATCTTAAAAATGATGCAGCTGTGTTATAAACTTAAAAGCTACCAGTAATTAATGTTTTACTATTCACAATGATGTAGACAAAAATGGGGTTTAAAAGGAACCAAAACATCCTGTCTGAAATTTCCTTCTTAACTGAAAACTAATAACATTTTATCATTTTATGGTGCTTTTGCTGAAGGTCTAAATATTATTTATTATAAGCAATAATATTAAATACATGTATCTGGAGAAATGCTTTTAGGAGATGGGTGATTATAATATTTTGCCCCGTACACTTTTTTTTTTGTTGACCTCTCCCTGAAATCAAATTCTGCAAACACAAATCTATTATATATATACACAACTTTCACTAGTGAACAAATTTACTTTTGGTTTTTTGTCCCAAACATTTCGATGTGGTGTCCGTCTTCCTCAGTGGGATTTGAAATACAGAATGTCTGTACAAAGTAACCGTTATGGGTTGTAGGTGTGTGTGGTGGGGGTTGCTGGTGGGAGGGAATTGGCGCTGGGATTCAAAGTTTGTGTATGAACAAGTGTATCAAAAAGTATATGTGATCTAAAGTGTAATTGGTCATTTATGTTGTTTGGTTGTAGTGTTTGATGTCTGTATATTTCATATTGTTCTGCTGTGTTTAGTTTTCTACTTTTGGGTAAGTAGTGTAGTATTTCCATGTTGTGTTCTATGTTTGTGTAACCGTGGTTTTCATTTTGTAAATGTGTGGCGAATGTGGAGTGTATGTAGTTTGTGGTGAGGGCTTTTAGATGTTCAGAGTATCTTGAGGAAAAAGATCTTCCTGTCTGGCCGATGTAGAACTGGTTGCAATCACTGCAGTTTAATTTATAAACACCAGTTTTGCTGTATGTGTCTGTGTGTTTGTTAGTATTATTTATGTGTGTTTGTGATGGTGTTGTTAGTTCTGTAGGCTACTTTATAATTGTGTTTCCTGAATGTGTTAGCATTTTTGTGTGTGTTGGAATTGTAGTATGTGAGTGTGATCAACGAAACAGTCCCTTCACCAACACACAAATTTCACACACATACAGTAAATATAACAAAGACCAATTTCACTAAAGATGAAATAACCCTATTAGATAAAGGCCTAAAATACAATTTAAGTAACAATACTACCAATAACAACATTAATAAAAGGTATATACGCGTATAGTCATAGATGCTGAAACGGCCATACAACAATTACAACACACACAACAACATGAAAAAAAGACACCATAATAACGAAATCCAAACACTAAAAAATATAAAACGTAAATTACAAGAACACAACCTAACCATACTCAAAGCAGATAAAGGTAACATAAATGTCATAATAGAAAAACAGGATCTAAATAACAAAATCAAAACATTTTTTACTGAAAACAACATACCGGTAAACAAATTAAATAAAGACCCCACCACAAAATATCACAAACAAATAAATAAAATCATAAATAACACAAAACACATAATCACACCTGACAACATCAAATATCTGAAACAAATTAAACCAAACCCCCTACACTGAATGCACTACCAAAATTACACAATCCTAATATCCCCATCAGACCACTTATAAACAACACACAAGCACCCGCACACAAAATAGCTAAACACTTAGATAAATTAATCAGAAAAAACATATGTTTAACAAACAACACCACCGTCAAAAATAATTTAGATCTGGTGAATAAAACTCAACATGTCCACATTCCACACAATTCAACACTAGCTTCATTTGACATAACAAACCTATACACCAATGTACCCATAAAAGAAACTATAACAACATTAGAACAGTTACTAAAACTAAATAACACACCAGAAACACACATAAAAGAGATCATCCACCTCACCAAAATTATCACCAAACAAAATTATTTCTCACACAATAACATGGTTTACACACAAACAGATGGAGTACCCATGGGCTCCCCTATATCTGGAATATTAGCCGAAATATTCATACATACCATAGAACAAGAACACATATTAAACAATAACAAATACACCAACAAAATACACTTCAGTACCCCAAAACACACATGACTACCAGGAAGAACTCAATACAATCAAATATATAGCAGTCAAAAATGGATACAACCCCGATTTAATAAACAAACTACACAAACGGATCCTAAACACAAAAAGTAAAACACATAAAACCAACAGTACACAACCCAGTAAATAGATCACACTCACATACTACAATTCCAACACACACAAAATTGCTAACACATTCAGGAAACACAATTATAAAGTAGCCTACAGAACTAACAACACCATCAGAAAACACATAAATAATACTAACAAACACACAGACACATACAGCAAAACCGGTGTTTATAAATTAAACTGCAGCGATTGCAACCAGTTCTACACCGGCTAGACAGGAAGATCTTTTTCCTCAAGATACTCTGTACATCTAAAAGCCCTCACCACAAACTACATACACTCCACATTCGCCACACATTTACAAAATGAAAACAATGGTTACACAAACATAGAACACAACATGGAAATACTACACTACTTACCCAAAAGTAGAAAACTAAACACAGCAGAACAATATGAAATATACAGATATCACACACTACAACCAAACAACATATTAAATGACCAATTACACTTTAGATCACATATACTTTTTGATACACTTGTTCATACACACACTTTGAATCCCAGCGCCAATTCCCTCCCACCAGCAACCCCCACCACACACACCTACAACCCATAACGGTTACTTTGTACAGACATTCTGTATTTCAACTCCCACTGAGGAAGACGGACACCACATCAAAACGTTTGGGACAAAAAACCAAAAGTAAGTTTGTTCACTAGTGAAAGTTGTGTATATATATATATATATAATATTTAAAAAAGTGAATGAAGAGGATGTATCAACAAGACAATTACAAATCTATTATTTCAGCATCATACAAATCTAATAAGTTGGAACATCTTAACTGTATGGATGACTGCTGCATTCCCAAACAATTATGGATTTATAAGCCGAAAGGATGGAGAGGTGTGAGGCATCCAAAAAAGCGATGGAGTGACAAGATCTATTCTATCTACTTGAGTCCAGAACAAACCATGTTTGGTTTAATCCTTGTTGGAGATGATGATGATGACAAGTCTAGTAAAAATTTTTACTCATGTTTTAAGTGCAAACAGTGTGCTTATGATCCCCTGGATTCAAAATTGTTTTGTATATAAGTATAATAAATACTAAGTGTCAAGGAATTTTGTAAAGAACAATATGCACTTTAGTTGCTCAGATTTGTGTATTATTAAGATTTATTTGTGTGAACGTTTCAGTTATCAACCTCTACTTCCTTCTGGTAGCTTACAGTTATTACAGAGAGTTAACACAAACTAAATGAAGACCTCAGGACTCATATGTTACCTCTGCCATCAATATTTTGTAATTGAGATCAACTTTCTGTACAGGTGCAAATTTTATTTTCGACATTGAAGTGTGCAACACTCTTGGCATATGAATGTATAAGATTCTATATTGGATAAAATACTAAGATGTAATAAGTACCTTGCAAATCATAGTCATTCATCAAAGAATCATCTAATTGATCATATCTAAATAAAATTAAAACCATTTGGTAGAATTTCACATTGTATTTTCTTTTTTAATACTCTTCCAGTGTAATACACTTATTATCCTGTAGTCATATTGTTCTCCATTCCTAGAAGTTGACTTTATTCATCTCTCCTCCCCCCCCCACACACACAAGTCTATAATATTGTATAAATGTTATGTTAATAAATGTCTTGGACTCCGTTGCCCATGACATGTCCGTTGATTAACTAAATATAATATAATATTATATATATATATATATATATATTATGTTACAACACAAATAAGCCAACCTAATACCAGGGATGAACAAAACAATATTAAATCTAAAATAATACTTCATGTTAAATAAAAATGATTAATTTAAATAAAATATAAAGAATATGACTCGACAAACGACGACTTTGACCTAACCCAAGTGATTGACCCAACAACAGAAAACAAATGAAGAAGGGAACCACACAAAAAACAAACGAGAATGCAACCAAAGAAGAGAAGAAAGTGATTGACCCAACAAAGGTAAACCAAATGAAGAAGGGATCCACGAAGAATAAACAAGAATGTAACCCAAACCAAAGGAAGAGAGGAAAAAATCCAAAACCCAAACAAAAATGAAACAAGTTCATGGAATTAAAAGACCCAAAGTAACACGTCGAAATGTACCCAAAGAAGAGGATGGAAAAACCAAAGTATTAATCAAATAATGAAAATGAAGAAGGAGGGAAATAGATAGAAGTGAAAACCAATAATGATACACAAACAAGTAATAAAGCATAGGAGAAGGAGAAATAAAGCACTCAAGAATAATATTGGAACCAAACCAATAATTACCCTATGAGAAAGGAAAAGGTAACTGTTATTACCCATTAATGGACAAAATGATCTAGGGAAGAAACCCTATTAAAAAAGGTTAAGGATTAAGATGATAAAAAAAAGGCAACCTAAACCCCAAATGAGAATTAGATGTAAAAATAGTATTATAAGAATATAAAATTGTTAATAGTATTAAGGATATATTGTAACGAAAGAGAAATAAGTATAGGGATTACCCACTAAAAAACACATAGTATAAACAGTGATACAGTGCGATAGTGTATGTGTAAAACTCCAAAGTGAAGTGATAAGGTACGCTAGTTAAATTATAATTAACTATAGATAATTTAAAAGTGAAGGTGAGGTATAAATGGGAATAGTGTAAGATATAGAATATAACTATTATAAGAAATAGTGAATAATAAAGAAAATAGACAATTAATAAATCTGTGAAAAACACTAAAGGTTTAAAAGTGGAAAAATAACAGTGAATAAATATATAGTGAAAAATAGTATTAAGTATGAATTATAGAATAAGATATGCTGAACACTGGAAAGTGATGATGACATTATTAATTTAAGAAAAGATGTTTAATAGATTTAAGTTTAATTATATAGTAATTAAAAGGGAGGATCCCAGGAAAGAATAAATTGAAGGTGTTGACATGGAGAGAATGTAAAGATTGTTTAAAAATTAAGAAATTAGAGACAGAACAAAGACACCCATGTTATAAGGGACTGTTATAAATTTCATAAAAGTGATGTTGTTTATCACAATAAAAATAATATGTATTGTAAACAAAAAATTAGCAAATAATAATAAGTTGGAAGGAAGTGATGATATTTCTCACTCAAAATAATAACTCTAATAACTTATAAAGAATTGTTCATGTTAATGTTATGAATAGGATATGGCTGAAAGAAACTTGCAGTTCATAAACCTAATTGTTATGTTTTAAATATTAAGAGAGAGAAAGCAATATTGACATGTAATTAAAACACCAACAGACTCAAATACAACACAACCAATCATCATAACAAAGTAAAGCCCATTAGGCTGAAACGAAATGTGATTTAAATGAAATAAGTCAAATACCATAATGGCTACTCAGGCCTATGAAAGGGCATAACTGTCAGAACCAAACAACCAAAAATTATAACAAAATAACTAAGAATTTAGCAAATCTGAGGTGAAGGATTCACCAAGAATAAATTGTAAATCATTTGTAAAACAAAATATTTAATAAGCATTTGTATACAAAAAGAAATGTAATTAACAAGCATTAACATAATTGTAAAAACATAAAATCTAAAATTACCCAAACTTGTGGGGTATCAAAATAATCTATGAAAGGAAATAAATACTATAGTGACAATATTTAATAACCAGGAAGGAAGATAGAGGAATAACAGCAATCAGAAGATATACGAAGAATTCGAATTTTGGTAACAATACACCATCTCAAAATCAACCAATCAAAATCATGCAGTTGCCATGGAAACGGCAGTTGAAGACGGAATTACCGTTGAATACTGTTAGAAGCGAAGTGTCATTAAGAGAATACAGAAGCCAATATTGGGAAGAACGTTTTTCTGTGAAAATAATGTAAAAAAGTAATTAAAGTTCCTAACCATGACAGCCTAAGAAGCAGACGACCATTTATAGCAGTCAACTCGAGATCCAAGGCAAATTAAACGGAAAATTACCCGAAAAGAACATCCAGATACATTATGAAAAAGACGCCCAACCCATTGAAGCCCCAAAATTCATGAAAACCGAACTTATTGTAGCCAAATCCTACCCGATTAAACGAACGAAGACACCGAGTCATGCTGAGGTGTTAAGTACAATTAAATTACTTATTTTCCAAAACCCTAATCACTCTAAATTTTACTAAAAGTAAATTAATCTCACTATAAACAAATATTTCTCTTTCATAGATTATTTAAGTAAAATAACACTTGATAGAAACTTGTAAACGTTAAATATAACCTATTAGTTAAACACGAACTTACAAAACACATTTACGACACCACAGAACAGATTGTAACATCACACATTATTATTTATGTACACGTAGAATAAGGTAATATCTTTTTATTGTAACCATAGGAATTCTTTCGCTCATAGTCACAAGAATCCACGATATGGGAAACAGAAAATAATTGTAATACTTTAACGTACACAGCAATGCAAAAGCTGAATGTTTCCTTGATCGCTTCGTCAAGCCCAGAGGCAAGAGTCTAATGTAATCAGTCGGTGCAAATTTATCATTATATAATTGTCAATGTGAATATTTAAATTATCACCTATTAAAAACAACTATTACAGGGAGTAACCGTTGTTATTATTTCATAGGGAGTGCTTTATATATTACTAGTGTTTAGTTAAGAATAATTTGACGAGAAGCGAACAAGTTGTCATTTGCGCAGCAGCAGCGACAATTTAGACGGCTGTGCTAGCGGGAATTATTTGAATGCCCGACCATCACTGCTGATAACTCTTCAGACAATAATTTTAGTTGTTTTATAAAACGACATGGCGCCACCCGGGATTAACACACCCCTATAAGCAACAGGTAAGGTTACTGCCGTGTTATACAGGTGATTACCGCAACGCTACGGACATCGTTAGCCGCGAACATTAATGTAACGACCCCAGTGCGAGACGAACGCACTCATCATTATTACACATACAAAACTGGTGTACATTTTACAGGTACGCACCAGCCAGAGTTTTACGATACAGATTGACGCATACAATGTGAGGCTTAAACGAAGACGAGGACCTCTCTTATTAAATACGTTACAATATATTGTAACGTTACATAACCCGGTCCCAATAAATTAAATCATGTAAGAACATAAAGGTCAGAAATAGGTAACCTATAACTAGCTCTAAATTAAAGTATATCACTAAACATTATAAACAATTCGAGTGATATACAGTGCCAAATGAGTTATAGTGTACCCATTGAGGTAAAAAGTGAAAGTGAAGGTAAATTATTACAGAATTGTGCTGTAGGTTTGGGAATTATAAAACTATGATAGTAGACTATAATGCTACTAACTGATTCTGTATTTTTATTAATTTATTGTAATATTTATATTGTGTAGACAACCAATTGTAATACCTAAGTTAATGTTATATTTTTTCAAATATTTGTGTTATAATATAAGATAACCCAGGGTTCGTTTTAAAAAACATAAAAAGTTTAAATATCAAAGGATAATAAAAAATTAAAATAATACTATATGAGGGAAATGGCAACAGGAAGTAGTGCAGTGTAGGAATACTATGAGAGACTAATAAATACTATATAAATTCATTTAGAGATAATAAAAATATTAAATACTTATATACCAGGTCATAAGAAAATGAACAGAAACCTCTTATGTAAACCAAATTGGTAAAGAAACTGGAATTAAAAAGAATTATTTTTCGGTAAATAAAATATAAATTTATAATAATTACAAACTGCCTGTATAATAAAAATATTTTGGGTCACTAAGAGTGACGAGAATAACAAGTATTGTTAATAATCGAATTTGGAAAAAACCTGGCGAGTTGACAAAATGATGCTACCACAATTCTATTAAAATATCCTTTTTGAAACTTGGGAGAAGTGTAAAATTAGTACAAAATTAAAAAGCAATATGAACTCTATATAATCATACCTTATTTATCAAAATTAAAGGATTATACTCCATAATAAACTGTGAAAGAAAACCCTTCTGATGATTCGGCCTAGTTTCGTGATGTTTCAAGTTGACGATAGAATATGGGCCAGACGGTAATGAAATTACAACTCAAGATGGACCTCACTAGAGAAAAGGCTTCCTTCCAGTAAGAACTATAAGAAGAGAGGTAATATAAACATTTAGTTTAATAGTTGACGAAGAAAACGCATTCCGAATGGTGATATAGAAAAAAAAACTAGTCAAAATTAATCACATGTTCTAAAGTAAACAAACGCACGCTGCTCTCTTACGGACATTTCTGGAACTACATACTAAATGGAAAAATAAACAAATTTATTTAATATTTTTCAGTATTAGTAAAGCTTAGTAATTATCCATTTCTGACCATCTCATAACAAAAAGAACTTACCCTTAACCCTGGGGAAATAAAAAGAATTATATATTGATTGATGTTTTAAAAAATAGTATAAAATTTGGTAAACAAAACCATATATGTTTTTTTTTTTTGACAATTCCATGTTTATTCGAGGAAGTCGATATTATGTTTTAATTAAGTAAAGATCGATTGTGATACTTGTATTTTGGTGGCAGGAAAACAAAAAACAATAATATAATTAATAAATATTATTGAAAAATGATATTGAATAATAAAAATGTGTTATATTTTTTGTAGTGGGTAGTTGTAATAGATTTCAGCACAAAATAGAAGAGATTGATACATTGGGTCATATTTTGCCATAGGGTAGGCTGGGTGAACTATGTGTGGAAACTCGTCTCACAATCAGCTGATTTAAATCACAGCGAACAATTTGAAAAATTTCCGAAATCGCCTAAACCGAGTGTAAATAATCGGTACTTACTCTCTCTTCCTCATAAGGCTGAACAACTTCCCTACTTGACCCCAAATCACACACTCTCGATTTCTGCTTAGATTGAGTAACATTACAAAATACTTTATTTTTTAAACTTCAGTTATTATAATTCATAAGTGGCGACTGCGGAGAGGCGGAAACTTTAATATCTCAAGGCAGTACGTTACAGATTGACGCATACAACGTGGGGCATATAATATAACTCTACTATACCTCACTGCGTTACGTTACAGATTGGCGCTTCCAATAGTGGGGCTGAATTAACAATATACCTGTAACTGTAGTACACTAACACCTCTAAGAAAACTGCTACATTACAGATTGGCGTACACAACATTGGGAGCTTAATTAAATAAGACGAACACCCAATAAGCAACATACAAAGTTTTTGCTAAAACCTCTACAAACACCGCTACGTTACAATATATATATTGTAGCGTGACAGATAATCCACACAAATGCATTACTCAATGATCATTAATAAAGCTCTAATATATGGAATATCCAGATGAGAATTAATTAAAATGCACTGTTTAATAATATATTCACAAGAAAGGTCGAATAAAGAAAATTTCTGCAAATAATATAATATAATACAAATTTAAAAACCCAGAAGACTAAAAATAATAATAACAAAATTACCCAGGTAAGATAGAAGCAGGCAATTAATATACCCCGTCAAAGAAACCAAACCAGAAAAAACAAAGCTACAGAAGACAGAAGAAAGAAGAATAATTAAAACTACTATTACTGAAGAAAGAAGAACTAATTAAAACTACTATTACTGAAGAATGAAGAAAGAAGAAAAAACAAAGCTACAGAAGACAGAAGAAAGAAGAATAATTAAAACTACTATTACTGAAGAAAGAAGAACTAATTAAAACTACTATTACTGAAGAATGAAGAAAGAAGAACAATCAAAGATACAGAAGACAGAAGAAAGAAGAATAATTAAAACTACTATTACTGAAGAAAGAAGAACTAATTAAAACTACTATTACTGAAGAATGAAGAAAGAAGAACAATCAAAGATACAGAAGACAGAAGAAAGAAGAATAATTAAAACTACTATTACTAAAGAAAGAAGAACTAATTAAAACTACTATTACTGAAGAATGAAGAAAGAAGAACAATCAAAGATACAGAAGACAGAAGAAAGAAGAATAATTAAAACAACTATTACTGAAGAAGGAAGAACAATCAAAGCTAAAGAAGAAGGAAGAACAATTAAAACTCAAAGAAGAAAGAAGAACAAACTAAATCTAATGAAGAAAGAAGAACTAGTTAAAACTACTACTACTGAAGAATGAAGAAAGAAGAACAATCAAAGATACAGAAGACAGAAGAAAGAAGAATAATTAAAACTACTATTACTGAAGAAAGAAGAACAATCAAAGATACAGAAGACAGAAGAAGGAAGAATAATTAAAACTACTATTACTGAAGAAAGAAGAACTAATTAAAACTACTATTACTGAAGAATGAAGAAAGAAGAACAATCAAAGATACAGAAGACAGAAGAATAATTAAAACTACTATTACTGAAGAATGAAGAAAGAAGAAAAAACAAAGCTACAGAAGACAGAAGAAAGAAGAATAATTAAAACTACTATTACTGAAGAAAGAAGAACTAATTAAAACTACTATTACTGAAGAATGAAGAAAGAAGAACAATCAAAGATACAGAAGACAGAAGAAAGAAGAATAATTAAAACTACTATTACTGAAGAAAGAAGAACTAATTAAAACTACTATTACTGAAGAATGAAGAAAGAAGAACAATCAAAAATACAGAAGACAGAAGAAAGAAGAATAATTAAAACTACTATTACTGAAGAAGGAAGAACAATCAAAGCTAAAGAAGAAGGAAGAACAATTAAAACTCAAAGAAGAAAGAAGAACAAACTAAATCTAATGAAGAAAGAAGAACTAGTTAAAACTACTACTACTGAAGAATGAAGAAAGAAGAACAATCAAAGATACAGAAGACAGAAGAAAGAAGAATAATTAAAACTACTATTACTGAAGAAAGAAGAACAATAAAAGATACAGAAGACAGAAGAAGGAAGAATAATTAAAACTACTATTACTGAAGAAAGAAGAACTAATTAAAACTACTATTACTGAAGAATGAAGAAAGAAGAACAATCAAAGATACAGAAGACAGAAGAAAGAAGAATAATTAAAACTACTATTACTGAAGAATGAAGAAAGAAGAACAATCAAAGATACAGAAGACAGAAGAATAATTAAAACTACTATTACTGAAGAATGAAGAAAGAAGAACAATCAAAGATACTGAAGACAGAAGAAAGAAGAATAATTAGAACTAAAGAAGAAAGAAGACTAATTAAAACTACTACTACTGAAGAATGAAGAAAGAAGAACAATCAAAGATACAGAAGACAGAAGAAAGAAGAATAATTAAAACTACTATTACTGAAGAATGAAGAAAGAAGAACAATCAAAGATACAGAAGACAGAAGAATAATTAAAACTACTATTACTGAAGAAAGAAGAACAATCAAAGATACAGAAGACAGAAGAAGGAAGAATAATTAAAACTACTATTACTGAAGAAAGAAGAACTAATTAAAACTACTATTACTGAAGAATGAAGAAAGAAGAACAATCAAAGATACAGAAGACAGAAGAAAGAAGAATAATTAAAACTACTATTACTGAAGAATGAAGAAAGAAGAACAATCAAAGATACAGAAGACAGAAGAATAATTAAAACTACTATTACTGAAGAATGAAGAAAGAAGAACAATCAAAGATACTGAAGACAGAAGAAAGAAGAATAATTAGAACTAAAGAAGAAAGAAGACTAATTAAAACTACTACTACTGAAGAATGAAGAAAGAAGAACAATCAAAGATACTGAAGACAGAAGAAAGAAGAATAATTAGAACTAAAGAAGAAAGAAGACTAATTAAAACTACTACTACTGAAGAATGAAGAAAGAAGAACAATCAAAGATACAGAAGACAGAAGAAAGAAGAATAATTAAAACTACTATTACTGAAGAATGAAGAAAGAAGAACAATCAAAGATACTGAAGACAGAAGAAAGAAGAAGAATTAAAATTAGAGAAGAAAGAAGAATAACCAAAACTACCACTACTGAAGAGAGACGAAAGAAGAATAATCCCAAACTAAATCTACTGAAGAAAGAAGAAGGAAGACTAATTAAAACTACTACTACTGAAGAAGGAAGAAGGAAGAATAAAGAAGAACCAAACTCAAAGAAGAAAGAAGAATAATAAAAATAAGAACTACAGAAGAAAGAAGAAGGAAGGATAATCCAAAACTACAGAAGAAGGGAGAATAACCAAACTCAAGAAGAAAGAAGAATAATTAAGACGACCCATATAAAACAAAAACCCCATAGGGAAAGAACCCCCAAAAAACCCTAAAATCAATGAATGCCCAAAAAAGAAAGTATAACACATTAAAAAACCATATCACTGTAAAACTGACAAAAAACTAAAAGTGTTAGCTGTAGTAAATATTAGTGCATTCAAAAAGTTATTGTGTAATGTGCATAAACAAATCTTCACAGTTCCCCCATGGTTGAATATTTCATATTAAAAACTAGAAAAAGACTAGTAAATATAGTAATAATTCACCATGGAAAAGTGTAAGTGATCAAATTATAACTAATAAACTTTAAGAAAGGTGCATGAGTAGCAGTACAAAGTAACAAACTTTAAGTTTTGTGAACAGTGTCTACTTTGATAATGAAGTAGTAATTTTACTAATAAAAAGCTACTAAAACTGTATGAACATTCCATAGAATGGAATATAACTTAGATAGCCAGGGTTATACTTTAAGAGGGGGCATAAATCTTATAAAATGGGGAATTACAGAACTAACTGTTTATGATGGAGTAGTAGAAGGTATTAACAATTATATATGGATCCAAATGTGGGGTTCTAATTAAATATAGCATTTAGATAAGTAAGGGTTAGTCATAAGAGATATTAGTATTATAATTGTTATTTTATTGTTCATGTTAATTTAGGAATGCATTATCTAAAATTAGATATCATTCCAATGTTGTAGAAATACTTTTTTATTATGTTATTAGGTGATATACCAAAACAATGTTATTAAGAACACCAGTTTTATATATCTGGGTGTTATATTTTAATTGTATAATCTATAATTACTGTTATGCCAGATCAGAGAACTAATTTTTAATCAAATATATCAGAGTCAGAAGTCAGAGAAGGAAATAAAATAATTACATTAGTAAAACATTCTGCAAATAGCCACAATTCAAATCTAGGCAATATAATAAAGTTAAAATGCAGAATAATTAATAAACCTAATCTTATAAACCAGTCAAACTGACAATATTTAGGCAAGATACACCCAACATATTAAATACTATGTAAATAAGGCTTTCTAAAAATATGGTCATTCTATGAGTAAAATTATTTATTTGTATAATGAAATACCATTTGAAACTGAAATAGGTTCACTAACTTTATCAGAAGGGGAATCATATACAACTGAATTATATGAAAAAACCATCATTAATATACTAAATTGCAATAAAATAAGTGAGAATTGATAATTATACAAATTTCAGATTTCATAGAATAATAATTATATTAGTTAAAATGGCTATTATTTACATAGAAGACAGGGAAGTATAATTTTAGGCCTACCTCCCAAAAAAAATTATAAGAAATAATTTTCAGATAAAACTTTGTAATACTAACTTAATTACTATCAAAATAAGTAGAATAGAATAGTGAAAACGAATATGTATTTTATATTTCAAACAGTTAACTAATAACGAATTTAATTTATGAACATAGTGTACTATTTTAAAACGTGTCGGAAGTTATGGCAATTTTTAACAATGTCTGAACTATATTATATAGGCTAAGATTTTCATGAGATGAAGGAAATACAGACAGTTCATTATTATACCTCGAAGAGAGCACTTCTTGTGAATTTTTGATTGAACCAACCTTTAATGGACGTTATGCTACAACGGAGTTCTGAATCATTTTATGTAAATTAAATTTTTAACTATTTTAATGAAAGTGAAGTGGTGAAGTTGACCCACGAACTACATAACACCTATAAACGAAATCACATATAACCAATTACATTGAAATAACACTGAAATCGCATCAAACACCAAGTGAAAATTCGAGGTTAACTGACACACATAAACACCAGTTGATATACCTATTTAACAACATTTTTACACCAAGTGAACGTTTCCATCTAACACCAGTGACAATAAACTATACCCCAGAAGATCATATACCGTAACGAAGAACATTTAACCGAAGAAGGGAAATATTATCTCAACAAGTACATTGTTTACATTAGAAGCTGTCAACGCGCATGCGTCAGGCGGCCATTCTGATCCCGTTCCGTCACCTCAATTAGAGACGACTAACTGCTTTCTGGTTTGAACAAAATTATATATAAACTTTTATTATTAATAATTACCAGTATATTGTTTAAATTTAAGACCTTTTTTTTGAATTGTAAGTGTTATACTTTCATGTCCCTGACCTTCTCTGGCTTTTTATATAATTAACCGTTCAAAGAACCTACTATTTTTATAATACCAATGTAAAATTCATATATCGACCGGCCCTGAACGAGTCGATACGGCATTGTAACATCAATATTTTTATCAACCAAAATTTATTATTCTGTTTAATAAACGATTGTTATCTAGTAATTTGAAGTTCATTCCTCTTATAAAAGGACATAATAGTTAATTCTTCAAGAAAACTGAATAACCTTTAAAGGCGGTATATGCGAACTACAACCTTTCAAGAGTAAGAAGAAGAGAGCCGTTTGCGCCTAATTTGAAGTTAACTGGATTGTCTTTTTAACAGATTTACAAAAGGGAAGATTATTACTAGAATACACACTATACCATCATACTTATAATTACAATCAACAACCTCAATTTATTTCTAAATTTGAAGAATATAAACATTGAAAACATTTTTCCAGAATTTATTTTTTATTATAAATATAAATTTTAAATTTATATCACATTTTAAATTGCTGCAACAGCAACAGACACCTAGAATATTTGATAACCACATAATCCAGGAACATTACCAAATCGACGTTTCCCAGAGCGGAACGTCACTACTACACATACGCACCATAAAAATTATTCTGGGTAATACTATACCAGAACACCATTACAATTACGATTATAGTATGGTTGTATTACAAAGCGAAGATCAACAGTGAGAGATTAGAAAACAAGAAGATATTAGCTACGTACTACACATATTATAAATTAAGCTATATTTTGCAATATCATTTTATTACAAAATCAGCTAGCACAACCAGTGGGACTTACAGGAGAGCACAATCTACATACATCGATATTTCTTTTATTTATTTATTAATTCATCGTTATATTACATAATTTGGCGAGTCCAACTTGTGGGGCTCGATTACCGCAGAATACCAGAACAAGCAACACTTTATAAATTTAATTATAATTTGTAATATCACAATTATATTACATAATTTGGCGTCCAACTAAAGGGCTATAATTAGGGGTTGAAAGGCGGTAATTACTTACCCAATTCCTAATTCAGCTTGGCAGCGGTTAGTCAGCCAGGGAATCAGGGAAGAAGATGCGTCGTGCCACATCAAAGAAGAGAGCGGCGGAGGCCGAGAAAGAACTCGATATGGAGGATAAGGAGGCGACCCCAGTGGAGGACGTGGAGAAAATATTAGAACGGGTGGAACGTAAAAAACCAGCACCACCAGAGGAACAACCCGAAGCGCACACACAAACAGGGGAAATCGATGTCCGGGAGGAACGAATAGAACAACCCGAGAAACCACCACGAGCAGAGAATAGTAGCATACAGGAGATGTTCAGGATAATGATGGAAAGGATGGAAGAAAACAAAGAAGAATTGAAGAAGGACAACCAAGCAACAAAAGAAGAGTTGAAGAATGATAACCAATCGTTAAAAGAAGAATTGAAGAAGGACAACCAAGCAACAAAAGAAGAGTTGAAGAATGATAACCAATCGTTAAAAGAAGAATTGAAGAAGGACAACCAAGCAACCAAGGAAGAATTAAGTAAGAAAATGGATTCTACTACAGAAGAAAATAATAAAAGATTAGAAGATTTGAAGAATGATAACCAATCTTTAAGGGAAGAATTGAAGAAGGACAACCAAGAAACAAAGGAAGAATTGGGCCGTAAAATCGAAAGGACCAATAAGAGAATTGAGGAAACCAGTAAAAAGGTGGAAAAGAAAATGGAAGAAAATAAGAAGAATTTGGAAGAAAAGATGGAAGAAACCAATAAGAAAATCGAAAGTGATCATCAACAATTAAGGGAAGAGTTAAGAGAAGATAACCAACTGTTACGGGAAGAATTACGGGAAGTGAACCAGGAGAATCTAGACAAATTAGACGAACGAATGGAACTGTTAAGAAAGGAAATGAACCAGGAACTCAAGGAAAATAAGAGATCTATGACCAAAAGGCTGGAAGACGAAACCATAATTATAAATCAACAGATAAGAGAAGTTGATGGAAGATGTCGGCTGACGGAAGTGGAGGTACAAGAGTTCAAGGAAGTGGTGAACACAAAGGTCACAAATCTTGAAGAGTCTACTCGCAAGAAGGCAGAAGAAAACCGAAGGGAAAGCCAGGAAGAACTCAGCAAGGTACGAACTCGAATTACAGAAAGATGCGACGGAATGGAGGAAGCAATGACGAACATCACTGGTCAAGTGAGACAGAACCAGGAGGACATGGAAGCAATTCGGAGCCGACCAACCAGCTTTACTAATATCCCAATAAACGAGAACAGAGAATGGCTTAACTTTCGTCAGTATAAAAGGAAGCCAATGGAGTTCTTGGCCCGTATAGAAGAATATATGGCCAAACATAAAAGTAATCGATGGTCCAATAATCGTGAACTATTAGACGAATCATTCCGTGATATGACGGACAATTGGTGGATGGCGAACCGGAGCGAAATAACCGATTATCCACAGTTCAAAGGTTTGTTCAAGTCTAAGTATTGGTCAGAGACCACCCAGAATTTAATAAGGGACAACATCTGCAATGGCCAATATAGAACTCAGTTTGGCAGTACCATGACTGCGTATTTTCTTGGGAAGGTGTGCCTGGCCAAGCACCTGGAACCAGCCATACCAGAGGAATGCCTGGTGAACAAGCTCTCTTATCATTACGACGAGGAGATCATAAGAGCTCGAAGAGGTAGTCAGATAAAAACCATACAGGCGATGACGGAGCTATTGGAAAACTATGAGAATGAAGAATACTACAGGCAGAGCAGAAGAAGAAACGAGCGGCCGGAAGTTCGAAATAATCCGTCATCAAACAATAATAATCAACCGGTCAACATTGGGTACCAAGGAAATAGATATAACCCGAATTACCATAATCAACACCCCACGAATGGTAACAACAACAATAATAACCATGGGAATATAAACCCAAATAATAACAGAAATAATAACGGGTTCTCCGGAAATCGAGGTAATTATTACCCGAATAATTATATGAATAGACAAAGAAACGCCAATCCTACAAATAACACCGAGCGGTTTGACAATAACAATAGGGGTTACCCTAATCAGAATAACAACAACAACAGGTTCTCCCGACCCCGGGTAAATTTTATACGGGCGGAAGGAAACAACCACCGCAGGTATAACCAGCAACGGCGAAACAGCGTACGCGAGTACGAAGATCTAAACCGAAGCCGAGAACGGGACAACTCTAGTTATAATCTGCCAAGGCGAAGTAATAGCCTAGATGACCCGGAACGGCGTACAAATAGGGAACCAACCTACGAACCGAGAACTGAAGGACTGGAACCTACTCAAGGTTTCCCCACTGATGCCTCTGTTGATCCTATTAATAACCAAGATGAGGAGAATTTAAACGGGAGGAGGCAGTGATAAACCATAAGGACCTTTTGCTGCTTCTATCGCCTGGGTATGTAAAGGAATTGCCAATAGTAAATAATCCCAATAAAATTACAATCATTCGATGTAATTATTTAAAAAATATTCGAAATGAATTACTGGAGGAGGACAACACTCGCCTCCCTATAATAAATAATGAAATAATATACATTAATGCAGAAGTCGAAGGAACATTCGCACAACTAATGATCGATACCGGTGCGAATGTATCCATAATTAACACTACAGAATTGGAGAGAATCCAAGGAAAATGTGGTAAGCTATTGCCAACCTTACCTATAAATAACATTATATTAATCGGTGCCACGGGTCGCCAAAACAAGACAATCAGAAAACAAGTATCATTGAATGTCGTTAGTAAGGGTATAGCGATGAACATGGTCTTCTTAATTGCGGCAGGATTACCTTTCAACATATTAGTGGGATGTGATGTACTGAGAAGGAACTCGGCTATTATTGATTTACGAATGGAGAAGGTATCACTCTTTACCAGAGATCTAACCTGGACGGCCGATTTAGTCGGTAGTGAGATAACACTTCCCAGCAGTATCCACCAGCAAATACGTAGTATAAATCATACTAATACTAACACTATTTCCAATAATATAGTATATGAAACTACAGACGAAGATTTATGGTATCAGAAAATACAGGAGATAAGGGATTTCCGAAGCGGAATTAATAGAGAAAAGTTACCCAATACCCAAGCGAATCAGTTGATACAGATTTATGAAAGGTACCGCTCAGTATTTTCCGATGAGCCAGGCAAGGTAAGAAATTATCAATGTACCCTTCAATTCCGAGATACAGTAGAGTTTAATAGGAAATCCTACCCTATCGCACATTCTCGAAAAGAGGCAGTAAGAGCGGAAATTAATCGAATGATTAATAACGATATAATAGAACCTAGTCAATCCCCGTACACCAGCCCTATTGTCGCAATTCCCAAGAAAAACGGCGAAGTCCGGCTTTGTTTGGATGCTCGGGAAATAAACAAGAAAATCATTAATGATAGAACATCGCCCGGTGAGATTGAGGAAATCCTGAAACGCTTCCATGGTACCCAATACTTCAGCACTTGGGATACGGTGTGCGGATACTGGCAGGTAGAGTTGCACCCACGGAGTCGCCAATATCTGGCTTTCATATTCGAGGGGCGTAATTACCAATTCAAAAGATTGCCCTTCGGATTGGTAAACTCAGTTGCCATCTTTGTGACCTGCATGGACCAGATATTGGGACAAGAAGCACTTCAGTTTACAACGGTGTACGTCGACGACTTACTGATAACATCTAAGACGTGGGAGGAACACTGTTACCGCGTGGAACATGTGCTAGAAAAATTATCTGCCAGTAACGTCACGCTGAAGTTGGAAAAATCCAAGTTTATTGCCAGAGAAGTGCAATTTTTAGGATTTAACTTGGACGATCAAGGAATCTCACCGTCAGCAGAAAAGGTAGAAGCCATCCAGAAATTCCCGGCACCCAAAAACAGGAAGCAATTGCAGTCATTCCTGGGACTCTGCAATTATTATAGAAAGTTCCAGGAACAATATTCAGAGTTAACTGCGAGGTTTCAACCTCAATTATCATCTAAAAACAAGTGGGTATGGTGTAAGGAACAAGAGGGGATTTTTCAACAAATTAAGGACAAATTTCTGGCTACCATAGTACTTCGCCACCCAAACTTTAAGTTACCGTTCTGCATGAACTGCGATGCCAGCAACATCAGTCTGGGAACGACACTGTATCAGGAGGACGAGAAGGGTCAACCTCAAGTAATTAGCTTCGCCAGCAGGTCTTTGAACCAATGCGAAAGGAATTACATGGTGACGGAAAAAGAGTTACTGAGCGTGGTATTTGCTTGCGGTAAGTTCCGCACTTACATTTTGGGATACCCTGTGACGGTCCGAACTGACCATAAATCTATTTCATTTTTAAAAAGCTGCAAACTGAACCATGGCAGACTAACGAGGTGGATACTTGCCCTTCAAGAATACCATCTACAATGGGAGTACATCCCTGGTAAAAAGAATATAGTAGCAGATGTGTTATCCCGGGTCAATGTGGAGGAACAAACTTTTGAAGGGGAGAAAGAAAGCGTGCTGAAAATATATCATCTTCTTAGCACCAGAGCCGATTTAACAACAATATTGACCAACATGAGCACCCACCAACAAGCGGACCCAAAATTGAGAAACCTCAAACTTCGGCTAGAAGAGGGAGATGAAACCGTTGCTATATATTACCAGATGAATAAACAAATACTGTTCATTAAAACATCTTTGAAGGAAGAGATCTGGAAGGTAGTTGTCCCGACACAGATCGAAAAGGAATTGATAGTGAATTACCATATACGTTACGGGCATATGGGCGCCCTCAAGGTAATAAAGGCTCTGGAGGAGAGCTGCTATATAAAAAACATCAATAGAAAGGTCCGAATGTATATAAAGAGTTGTAAGATCTGCCAGCTGGTAAAAACTAATAATGAGAAGAAGGAAGGTGTGATGATCCCAATCACTTCCCAAGCGAAATTGGAGAAGGTGTTCCTCGATATCTGCGGACCATTTCCCCGTAGTGGAGGTCGACACCGATATAGGTACCTAACCATCATAATGGACCACTTCACCAAATATATTAAGCTATACCCTACTAACCGAGCGACTACACGGAAAATTCTGGGGATACTAACTGAACAGTATATCCCACACCTGGGGAAACCATCTTCGATCATTACTGATCATGGAACCCAGTTTAAGGGTGGAAATTGGCGGGATACATTATTGTCAATGGGCATTCGTACATACAAGACCTCGGTCTACCATCCGAGCAGTAATCCGGCAGAGAGGGTGTTGCGAGAAGTGGGGAGGATCCTCAGGACTTATTGTCACCATCAACAAAAAAGGTGGCAAGACTATTTAGAAGCCACGGAGGAATTCCTCAACTTAGCTTACCATCCAGCTATAGGGATAACCCCATATTCTGCTATGTACGAGAAACCACCCCCACGAGAGATCACAGATATCCTCGAGTTCCCCAGTAACCATGTGTACAGATTTGATAAAGCTAAGTTCTTCAACAAGGTGGCAGAAGACCAGTTAAAACGGCAGAATAAATATCAAAAGGCCAGTGGCAAAGTAATAATATATGAGAAGGGAGAAAAAATTTTACTAAGAAATCGTGAACTTCCCAGCACACTGGAAGGAATAACGAAAAAGTTATTACTATTATACACCGGACCATATATAATATCCAATGTGAAAAATAACAATACCTATGAAATAAAGGAGATCGATTCAGACAGGATAAAGGGAGTATATAACCAGGCTTCCATGAAAAAATATTATGAGTAAGGAAAGGTATAGAAGAAGTAAGTAAAACTAAAAATTCAAAAATGAAGTAATGACTACTTACTACCTATTATTTAGAAAACAATTTATGGACAAAAGCAAATGAATTTTGAATTAAACCACCAAAATTCAAAAACCCAAGTAAAAACAACTTACTACCTTATTTTAAAAACAACTTTTAGAAATGAACAAGAAGAAAAAGAATTTGGATAACACATTACAAACAATTATATATGGGACCAATTCTGAAAAACTTTCAAGAATAAAGAAATGGCAGTACAAACCACTAATACAATTTAAATGAATAAACTTATTGTGAAGTGAAATTAATGAGAATTTTATTTCAAATAAACAGAGATATTAAACATATGACATTAATAATAAAGAGTGCATTTGGATAAAAAGCAAGAGCAAAATAAATTTTGATTAAGAAAGAAAAAACCATATGTAAATAAATCCATAAGAAAAAGATGATCATATAATCAATGTCAATTATTAAAAAGACAATTAAAAGAGTAATTGAAAAAACATAATACTAGTGGAACGATTCACAAGAATTAAGAAAGGAACGAAAATATAATACAAAATATAGGCTACCAATGACCAGAAGGAGATTGTGATAACAGTCAAAAAATGACAGAGAATTAAAAACTTTACACTGAATAAGGAGTGATAATTATATTATACCAGCTTCCAACCACAAGGAGAAATAAAATGCCAGCAGAGCTAACCAATGAGAAAAATAACTGAGATAGAGATTCACTAAGATAGAAATATTAATAGATCTGTTCGTATACGAAGTGAAATATCCAAAGATATTTAATTTTTTTTTATATAGTCATAAGGTGGACTATTCTTATATAATTTTATTAATGACTGTCTGAGATAAGTCCAGCAGTATTATTATGTATTGGTCAGAGATGATTTACCTCTGTAATCAATAAATGACGTAGTATGGCCAGCAGAGTGAGATGCCTACAGAACCCCTCTGGACACTGCCCCAGCTAACGTATTAGGGAATTTTAGGGAATAAATATCCCAAGGATAAAGAAACGAGTTAAGAAGAAAATGGAAAAATAAAAAATAACGAACCTCAGATGACTATTACTATCAGTAAGAATCCAGTTAATAATGAAATATAGATAAGCTCAAAAATATGGGAGAAAAAATTTTTAGAAATGTGAAGGAAGTAAAGAAATATAATTTATAATATAATGTCATAAGCAATTACTTCAGAAAAACTAAGTATGATCTGAACTAATCACTTCTGGAAGAGAGCAATCTGTAGCGTGACAGATAATCCACACAAATGCATTACTCAATGATCATTAATAAAGCTCTAATATATGGAATATCCAGATGAGAATTAATTAAAATGCACTGTTTAATAATATATTCACAAGAAAGGTTGAATAAAGAAAATTTCTGCAAATAATATAATATAATACAAATTTAAAAACCCAGAAGACTAAAAATAATAATAACAAAATTACCCAGGTAAGATAGAAGCAGGCAATTAATATACCCCGTCAAAGAAACCAAACCAGAAAAAACAAAGCTACAGAAGACAGAAGAAAGAAGAATAATTAAAACTACTATTACTGAAGAAAGAAGAACTAATTAAAACTACTATTACTGAAGAATGAAGAAAGAAGAAAAAACAAAGCTACAGAAGACAGAAGAAAGAAGAATAATTAAAACTACTATTACTGAAGAAAGAAGAACTAATTAAAACTACTATTACTGAAGAATGAAGAAAGAAGAACAATCAAAGATACAGAAGACAGAAGAAAGAAGAATAATTAAAACTACTATTACTGAAGAAAGAAGAACAATCAAAGATACAGAAGACAGAAGAAAGAAGAATAATTAAAACTACTATTACTGAAGAAAGAAGAACTAATTAAAACTACTATTACTGAAGAATGAAGAAAGAAGAACAATCAAAGATACAGAAGACAGAAGAAAGAAGAATAATTAAAACTACTATTACTGAAGAAAGAAGAACTAATTAAAACTACTATTACTGAAGAATGAAGAAAGAAGAACAATCAAAGATACAGAAGACAGAAGAAAGAAGAATAATTAAAACTACTATTACTGAAGAAGGAAGAACAATCAAAGCTAAAGAAGAAGGAAGAACAATTGAAACTCAAAGAAGAAAGAAGAACAAACTAAATCTAATGAAGAAAGAAGAACTAGTTAAAACTACTACTACTGAAGAATGAAGAAAGAAGAACAATCAAAGATGCAGAAGACAGAAGAAAGAAGAATAATTAAAACTACTATTACTGAAGAAGGAAGAACAATCAAAGCTAAAGAAGACAGAAGAAGGAAGAATAATTAAAACTACTATTACTGAAGAAAGAAGAACTAATTAAAACTACTATTACTGAAGAATGAAGAAAGAAGAACAATCAAAGATACAAAAGACAGAAGAAAGAAGAATAATTAAAACTACTATTACTGAAGAATGAAGAAAGAAGAAAAAACAAAGCTACAGAAGACAGAAGAAAGAAGAATAATTAAAACTACTATTACTGAAGAAAGAAGAACTAATTAAAACTACTATTACTGAAGAATGAAGAAAGAAGAACAATCAAAGATACAGAAGACAGAAGAAAGAAGAATAATTAAAACTACTATTACTGAAGAAAGAAGAACTAATTAAAACTACTATTACTGAAGAATGAAGAAAGAAGAACAATCAAAGATACAGAAGACAGAAGAAAGAAGAATAATTAAAACTACTATTACTGAAGAAGGAAGAACAATCAAAGCTAAAGAAGAAGGAAGAACAATTAAAACTCAAAGAAGAAAGAAGAACAAACTAAATCTAATGAAGAAAGAAGAACTATTTAAAACTACTACTACTGAAGAATGAAGAAAGAAGAACAATCAAAGATACAGAAGACAGAAGAAAGAAGAATAATTAAAACTACTATTACTGAAGAAAGAAGAACAATCAAAGATACAGAAGACAGAAGAAGGAAGAATAATTAAAACTACTATTACTGAAGAAAGAAGAACTAACTAAAACTACTATTACTGAAGAATGAAGAAAGAAGAACAATCAAAGATACAGAAGACAGAAGAATAATTAAAACTACTATTACTGAAGAATGAAGAAAGAAGAACAATCAAAGATACAGAAGACAGAAGAATAATTAAAACTACTATTACTGAAGAATGAAGAAAGAAGAACAATCAAAGATACAGAAGACAGAAGAATAATTAAAACTACTATTACTGAAGAATGAAGAAAGAAGAACAATCAAAGATACTGAAGACAGAAGAAAGAAGAATAATTAGAACTAAAGAAGAAAGAAGACTAATTAAAACTACTACTACTGAAGAATGAAGAAAGAAGAACAATCAAAGATACAGAAGACAGAAGAAAGAAGAATAATTAAAACTACTATTACTGAAGAATGAAGAAAGAAGAACAATCAAAGATACAGAAGACAGAAGAATAATTAAAACTACTATTACTGAAGAAAGAAGAACAATCAAAGATACAGAAGACAGAAGAAGGAAGAATAATTAAAACTACTATTACTGAAGAAAGAAGAACTAATTAAAACTACTATTACTGAAGAATGAAGAAAGAAGAACAATCAAAGATACAGAAGACAGAAGAAAGAAGAATAATTAAAACTACTATTACTGAAGAATGAAGAAAGAAGAACAATCAAAGATACAGAAGACAGAAGAATAATTAAAACTACTATTACTGAAGAATGAAGAAAGAAGAACAATCAAAGATACTGAAGACAGAAGAAAGAAGAATAATTAGAACTAAAGAAGAAAGAAGACTAATTAAAACTACTACTACTGAAGAATGAAGAAAGAAGAACAATCAAAGATACAGAAGACAGAAGAAAGAAGAATAATTAAAACTACTATTACTGAAGAATGAAGAAAGAAGAACAATCAAAGATACTGAAGACAGAAGAAAGAAGAATAATTAAAATTAGAGAAGAAAGAAGAATAACCAAAACTACCACTACTGAAGAGAGACGAAAGAAGAATAATCCCAAACTAAATCTACTGAAGAAAGAAGAAGGAAGACTAATTAAAACTACTACTACTGAAGAAGGAAGAAGGAAGAATAAAGAAGAACCAAACTCAAAGAAGAAAGAAGAATAATAAAAATAAGAACTACAGAAGAAAGAAGAAGGAAGGATAATCCAAAACTACAGAAGAAGGGAGAATAACCAAACTCAAGAAGAAAGAAGAATAATTAAGACGACCCATATAAAACAAAAACCCCATAGGGAAAGAACCCCCAAAAAAACCCTAAAATCAATGAATGCCCAAAAAAGAAAGTATAACACATTAAAAAACCATATCACTGTAAAACTGACAAAAAACTAAAAGTGTTAGCTGTAGTAAATATTAGTGCATTCAAAAAGTTATTGTGTAATGTGCATAAACAAATCTTCACAGTTCCCCCATGGTTGAATATTTCATATTAAAAACTAGAAAAAGACTAGTAAATATAGTAATAATTCACCATGGAAAAGTGTAAGTGATCAAATTATAACTAATAAACTTTAAGAAAGGTGCATGAGTAGCAGTACAAAGTAACAAACTTTAAGTTTTGTGAACAGTGTCTACTTTGATAATGAAGTAGTAATTTTACTAATAAAAAGCTACTAAAACTGTATGAACATTCCATAGAATGGAATATAACTTAGATAGCCAGGGTTATACTTTAAGAGGGGGCATAAATCTTATAAAATGGGGAATTACAGAACTAACTGTTTATGATGGAGTAGTAGAAGGTATTAACAATTATATATGGATCCAAATGTGGGGTTCTAATTAAATATAGCATTTAGATAAGTAAGGGTTAGTCATAAGAGATATTAGTATTATAATTGTTATTTTATTGTTCATGTTAATTTAGGAATGCATTATCTAAAATTAGATATCATTCCAATGTTGTAGAAATACTTTTTTATTATGTTATTAGGTGATATACCAAAACAATGTTATTAAGAACACCAGTTTTATATATCTGGGTGTTATATTTTAATTGTATAATCTATAATTACTGTTATGCCAGATCAGAGAACTAATTTTTAATCAAATATATCAGAGTCAGAAGTCAGAGAAGGAAATAAAATAATTACATTAGTAAAACATTCTGCAAATAGCCACAATTCAAATCTAGGCAATATAATAAAGTTAAAATGCAGAATAATTAATAAACCTAATCTTATAAACCAGTCAAACTGACAATATTTAGGCAAGATACACCCAACATATTAAATACTATGTAAATAAGGCTTTCTAAAGATATGGTCATTCTATGAGTAAAATTATTTATTTGTATAATGAAATACCATTTGAAACTGAAATAGGTTCACTAACTTTATCAGAAGGGGAATCATATACAACTGAATTATATGAAAAAACCATCATTAATATACTAAATTGCAATAAAATAAGTGAGAATTGATAATTATACAAATTTCAGATTTCATAGAATAATAATTATATTAGTTAAAATGGCTATTATTTACATAGAAGACAGGGAAGTATAATTTTAGGCCTACCTCCCAAAAAAAATTATAAGAAATAATTTTCAGATAAAACTTTGTAATACTAACTTAATTACTATCAAAATAAGTAGAATAGAATAGTGAAAACGAATATGTATTTTATATTTCAAACAGTTAACTAATAACGAATTTAATTTATGAACATAGTGTACTATTTTAAAACGTGTCGGAAGTTATGGCAATTTTTAACAATGTCTGAACTATATTATATAGGCTAAGATTTTCATGAGATGAAGGAAATACAGACAGTTCATTATTATACCTCGAAGAGAGCACTTCTTGTGAATTTTTGATTGAACCAACCTTTAATGGACGTTATGCTACAACGGAGTTCTGAATCATTTTATGTAAATTAAATTTTTAACTATTTTAATGAAAGTGAAGTGGTGAAGTTGACCCACGAACTACATAACACCTATAAACGAAATCACATATACCAATTACATTGAAATAACACTGAAATCGCATCAAACACCAAGTGAAAATTCGAGGTTAACTGACACACATAAACACCAGTTGATATACCTATTTAACAACATTTTTACACCAAGTGAACGTTTCCATCTAACACCAGTGACAATAAACTATACCCCAGAAGATCATATACCGTAACGAAGAACATTTAACCGAAGAAGGGAAATATTATCTCAACAAGTACGTTGTTTACATTAGAAGCTGTCAACGCGCATGCGTCAGGCGGCCATTCTGATCCCGTTCCGTCACCTCAATTAGAGACGACTAACTGCTTTCTGGTTTGAACAAAATTATATATAAACTTTTATTATTAATAATTACCAGTATATTGTTTAAATTTAAGACCTTTTTTTTGAATTGTAAGTGTTATACTTTCATGTCCCTGACCTTCTCTGGCTTTTTATATAATTAACCGTTCAAAGAACCTACTATTTTTATAATACCAATGTAAAATTCATATATCGACCGGCCCTGAACGAGTCGATACGGCATTGTAACATCAATATTTTTATCAACCAAAATTTATTATTCTGTTTAATAAACGATTGTTATCTAGTAATTTGAAGTTCATTCCTCTTATAAAAGGACATAATAGTTAATTCTTCAAGAAAACTGAATAACCTTTAAAGGCGGTATATGCGAACTACAACCTTTCAAGAGTAAGAAGAAGAGAGCCGTTTGCGCCTAATTTGAAGTTAACTGGATTGTCTTTTTAACAGATTTACAAAAGGGAAGATTATTACTAGAATACACACTATACCATCATACTTATAATTACAATCAACAACCTCAATTTATTTCTAAATTTGAAGAATATAAACATTGAAAACATTTTTCCAGAATTTATTTTTTATTATAAATATAAATTTTAAATTTATATCACATTTTAAATTGCTGCAACAGCAACAGACACCTAGAATATTTGATAACCACATAATCCAGGAACATTACCAAATCGACGTTTCCCAGAGCGGAACGTCACTACTACACATACGCACCATAAAAATTATTCTGGGTAATACTATACCAGAACACCATTACAATTACGATTATAGTATGGTTGTATTACAAAGCGAAGATCAACAGTGAGAGATTAGAAAACAAGAAGATATTAGCTACGTACTACACATATTATAAATTAAGCTATATTTTGCAATATCATTTTATTACAAAATCAGCTAGCACAACCAGTGGGACTTACAGGAGAGCACAATCTACATACATCGATATTTCTTTTATTTATTTATTAATTCATCGTTATATTACATAATTTGGCGAGTCCAACTTGTGGGGCTCGATTACCGCAGAATACCAGAACAAGCAACACTTTATAAATTTAATTATAATTTGTAATATCACAATTATATTACAATATATATATATATAAAATTAACTAAATATACCGACTCAGAACACAAACTTTTTTATGGGTAAAAACGTAAAAGGCTAAAAACTGGTTCAGGCTATAAGGTAAAACTTTTACGTTTTTACCCATAAAAAACGTTGTGTTCCGAGTCGGTAGTGATTCAATTATATTTAATAAATGTCTGTCGTCTACAAGTGTCATTTTCTGTTGTCATTTCAGATTGCCTCTGCAAAATGCATATGTGACAAAATAATAACATACTTGAAGAAGAAATTTATTATTATCATGTTAATCAATATAATATATAATACAAGAAAGTTGAACGACTATTTCTTTATAAAATTAGGTAGGCCTACTTGCATGTGTATTTATGTGATTGCAAGTCATTCTGAAGGAGATACATATATTGTCCATTGGTTCCAAAAATGTTGAGAGACAAATCTGTTGATATGGTTTACGGTATGTTTCTACCATTTGCAAAGCTACTTTGAGGTGTTTAAGTGGTATGAACTTCAGTAAGTCATAAAGAAAACGTACTTGGCCGCTCAACAACTACTAATGCTGAACACACAGGGTATACTAATGTATTCCCATGTTTTAAATAAAAATAAAACATGGTATCAAAAGAATTTTATTCAGTACAATAGAGATACTGACTGTCTGTATAAATACTTTCTTGTCTTTACATTTATTGTCTCAGTCAATCCAGAATAGTGGGTATAGTAACACTGACTATTCTAAGCAACACCAACTAACTTTAGCATTAAGTTAGTGTTCAATAAAGACTTACCTTACAAATTTGGTCTCATCCATTTAAGATTAAATAAAGTTACCTTTTATTCCATACATCATTTTGTTATGTGCTTTATAATTGTTTTATGAAGACGCGTGAGAATTGTTCCATCGAGGAACCTTTGGGTACAAATCATGAATGCCAGGATTCCCCCAGTCAATTTAAACAATGGCATCATCTGGACTTCGAAACACAGAAAATGTCAGTAGAAAATTCGTAGATCCAATTTTTGAGAATGTGCTGGTACAATATGGATTTGTGTGGGCGTTCGTGTTCTAATTGTGTGTGTACTCTAAGCCAGTTTTGTTCATGGCACAGTATCCCATGGGAAGTGAAATCCCACTACACACGAGTTGACATAAAGTTTTCCTGCCATCACTGTCGCAAGGAATGACAGAGTTTGCAATCCCTATGATGTGTCCTCAGAATCCCAACTGACCGGCCTCCCTCTGGAGAAATAAGAGCAACTTGTAGAGCTTTAGTCAGACTGAACACTTCAACTGGAATATGGTGAACTACCATTTCTCAGGTTTTGGATGCGAGTGAATAAAGAGTACCCAGTAAGAGCAGTGGAAACATTTAAAACCATACACTTGTGCAAGTTATGGTTTTTGGCACTAATGAACATAAAGAAACAAGAAATGCTAGAGACTTCTCTCAATTGAACAGGAAATGCATGTATGATTGTCTTTAATTACACCCGAATAGAAGTTTTGTGTAAGAAAAGACTAGCTTAAGTTTCTCATTAAAAAACTCAAATGTTTTATTGTAAGGCATGAGCCAATGAATCCGCTTCTTCTTTTTCTTCTTCACCTCACAGAGTAGGCACTTTGCCAGTTCTGTCTTCACAGAGTATCTCTCCATCTCATTCTCGGTCTTCCTACATCTCTTGTACCAAAGGGTCTATATTGAAACGCAACCGTAGGTAGTCATCCATCTTCCACTCTGTCCAGATGCTGTAACCATTCCTTGTGATATGTCTGGATCTTATCATTTATGGAGAATACCTGTAGCTCATCTCTAATATCCTCATTGCACGAACGATCCTGTCTCGTGCAACCCTTTGTTCTTCTCAGAAACTTCATTTCCGAAGTTTGAATCTGGTTTTTAATCTTCTTTGTAGGAACCCATGTTGCACATCCATATAGTAAAACACGCACTGCCATTGTTTTATAAAATTTAAGCCTTGTCTCTTTCCTTGTCTTTGCCCTCAACATTCTACGTATGACACCACACATCATCTGGAAACTCGATATTTTTGTAGTGATATATTGGCCTGTGTCATTCCCAATACTGATAGTGCAACCCAGATAATTGAACTTAGTCTTGTTCCAAAACTGTTCCCTCAAGAACAATTTTTGACGTCACTGTAAACTTTCCTCAAATAGCTGTGATTTTAGTTTTCTGCTTAGATATTTAATAATCATATTGTTTACAAATATGATTTAAACGATGTAAAGAATACTGCAACTCATCCTTTGTTTTCTATCTTAAGACTGCGTCATCAGAATACAATAAAATATGAAAACTCGTATTCTGGTTAAGTCGAATTCCTGAGTCAATATCTTGTCTCCATGATTGGATGATGTTTATATATATTAAAAAGTGTAGGGGAAATATTACATTCCTTCCTTACTCTTTTATTTACTAAAATTTGTCCAGTCTTTGTCTTCCCAGTTTTTACTATTATTTTAGAGTTGCAATATAGGCTTCTAATCACATTTATCAAATGTTGTGAATAGCTGCGACATTCCATAATAGACCATAATTAATTTATTCCTGTTTACTTGATCGAACACTTTCTCAAAATCAATAAATGCAACATGGATCTGGAGGTTAAATTCTTCCCTTTCCTCAAAAATCTGTTTCAAGTAAAATTATATTAATTACTTTTACCAACAGTGTCACAAAGTCTCGGAAGTTTCACAGCATACCTATCAAATCTCTTGGCACAGTAGTGTGCCATGGCACACCCATTGAGAACCACTGCTCTAAGCAAATGGCACATTTATTGTGAGGGCTGATTATTATTGGGCTTCTGGTTACTGGATCAATGTATGTGATGTACTCTGGGAACATTAGTTGTCCAATACAATGGTTCACTTTGCACACGTGACATGTTTATGGCACAAGGATTGAATTGTGATTAACGTTTTTATTGAATAGTTTGAGGTGCGGAATACAGATCGAGCACGCGAGCGCTCAACAAATTTTGTATAGTAGACCAGTGCTTCCCAACCTTTCCGAACCCATGTACAACTTTGGTCTTCCATGTTCGAGTACCACCGGAGCTTAAAGAAAGGTTATTGGGATTTGTCTTAATAAATACGTTGATACAACATGAATTCTATGATATCTTATTACTCCTATACAATTATTTAACTCTAATACATAGAATTTACTAAACGAGAACTGATTTTTAAAATTAATTTCCGGTTGGTTCTATGCTAAAATAAAGAATAAAGTTTTTCAAAAGTCAGTTGTTACATTACAGATTTTCTTGTTAGTAGGCCTACTGAAAAATAACATCATATTAAAAAAACATAATTAATGTGAAACTTGTTGCTGTTTATTTTGTACCAGAGATCTAATGTCCTGTTCTATTGATGTTATAACCTTAAGTCACATCCAATAGACATCCTGTTAGATTCTAATGAAATATTACCGCAAAGTATTTAGGTTGTGTTTTTATAAGGGTAATGGTATTAAATCATGTCCGATGAAAATTTATTGTCGTTTTGAACATAAATTTGTATTTATTTATTTTTTTTTTTAGCAAATAATTTTTACTAGGTCTTCTTGCGTATCACCTTCAACAACAGTTGGGAACCATTGTTATAGTCGTTATTCTACAGCTTCATTTAGATTTCACCTAACATGAGCCTATAACTGTAAATATTCACGTTGGACAGTGGCGTACCTATACCAGCGGAGGCCTGGGACTAATTTCTTTCTGAGGCCCCCCTCCCATAAGATGGGTATTTCAAATCCAATTTATCTTTGAGTAATATGTAACTAAAAACACTTCGTAGTTATCATTCTGACGGATGTTGCTATCAGAGTTTCTGCCTCACCTCTGGAGGCCATCTTCAGTGAAACACGGTTTTAAATACAACTGGCACGGTGTTCGTCAGTAACCACAGTACTGTGGCAAAGGCGTCAGAATGATAATTATAATAGACCAAGGCCCAATAGCCCGGATCTTAATTTCAATCATTATGACGCCGGCCGTGAAAGACTTAGAAATAGAAGCATAGACTCTTCGGAGCTCTTTCATAAACGTAAACTCCGATGACGAAGTTTGTAACGAAAGAGTTGAAGGTATTTGAGGGGACAAATAGCTTAAATGGAAAAGACTAAAAATCAATTAGAAAAACCACAAGACGGAATCTGTACATGAAAAAGTTGAGCCTAAAAAATAGTCTCACAAACAAATGGTCTCATAATTTAAATTATTTTTAAACATTATTAAACTAAATGTATTGTGTGTGTGTGTCATTAGTTGAATAATGAACATAAAATAAAAATAATTATTATGTGGGGAGGAAGATTTCAACGCTAAAGGTTTTATAAGAAGGTCTTAGTTCAAGAAATTGCCGGGAGCCTCAAAGGTTTTAGTCTAAATGTGGCCTTGGTTGGAAGATATTTTTCAATATTTTAAAAATAGCCCTAACCTTGTTGGGAAAAATAAAATATTTTTCCTCGAGCAGGACTGTAGAAAATATTTTTTCAAAATTTGGAGCGCGAGAAATTTACTTGACTTCTTCCCTCATGGATCACTCCTGCGAGTATCCATCATTGTTGACCCAATTCCCCGTAATGTTTCGACATTCGAAGTCGGCAGTGACAACCTGAGCTGTGGCAGACTATTACCTCACCGAGTCAACAAAACATGCAGAAAAAATGTGAACTAACTGAGTTCAGAGACAAATGCGCATGCGCGTCTCACCCAACCAAGCAGTTTACAGTCATACTCAAAAGTTTGTCATTTGAATGTATGTACTCCCAGCGGTGAATATCGTGAGGTCTAATATTTGCGCTTGTTCGTGTTACAGAGTTTGTCATTTGTATTTATATTTACTAATTGTTAGTATCATTGATCTGGGGTATAATTAATATTTGTGTGTGTGTTCGTGTTACAGAGTTTGTCATTTGAATTTATATTTACTAACTGAGAGTATCGTAGCATTGATCTACGGTATAATTACTATTTGTGCGTGTTCGTGTTACAGAGTTTTTTCATTTGAATTTATATTTACTAATTGTGAGTATCATTGATCTGCGGTAGAATTAATATTTGTGTGTGTGTGTGTTCGTGTTACAGAGTTTGTCATTTCAATTTATATTTACTAACTGAGAGTATCGTAGCATTGATCTGCGGTATAATTAATATTTGTGCGTGTTCGTGTTACAGAGTTTATTCATTTGAATTTATATTTACTAATTGTGAGTATCATTGATCTGCGGTAGAATTAATATTTGTGTGTGTGTGTTCGTGTTACAGAGTTTGTCATTTGAATTTATATTTACTAACTGAGAGTATCGTAGCATTGATCTGCGGTATAATTAATATTTGTGCGTGTTCGTGTTACAGAGTTTATTCATTTGAATTTATATTTACTAATTTTGTGAGTATTGTGAGTGTAATTTTTATACTGTTCTTTTTATACAGCTTAATTTCCAGACTTCAACACCACACTTTTAAAATTCATTAACTGTAGAATTGAAAGATGACAAGTAACAAACAAAGGCCTACAATTCGCAGTCAAGGACGCCAAATAGTTGGGCGAGTTATTGAATTTTTTGATGAAGAAAAGAACAGTGGTTGTTATAAGTACCCAATAAATAACGCGACAAAGCGAGCAGCAGCTGCAACAGGAAAGTCAGAAACCACCATTTGTAAGATACGGAAAGAGATAAAAGTGTCAAAATCTACTGGTAGAAAACTGAGCACTCCTGGAAAGACACGTCAGCAGAGTACAAGAAAAATTGTTTTAGATGATTTTGATTTATGTGCAGTCCGCCGTACGATGCAGAATTTTTATACTATTAAAAAGCAGGTTCCTACGTTGCAATCGGTTATTTCTGAATTAAAAAGTGACATACATTTTGAAGGAGGCAAGGAAACTTTACGCAGAATTATACATAAGCTTGGATTCCGATTTAAAAAATGTAAAAATAAAAGAAGTATATTGATGGAGAGAAACGAAACAGTTGCATGGCGAGCAAGATACCTACGAAAGATTAGGAGGAATGACACCTGTGACAATAAGCGACCTGTTATTTTTCTCGACGAGACATTCATCCATCCCACTTACACAGTGAACAAGTGTTGGCAGGATCCTACGACTAGTGGAGTTTTAAAAAATAATAGTACTGGACAACGCTGGATTATTGTTCATGCAGGTTGGGAGAAAGGTTTCATTCCTGAAGCCTTTCTTATGTTCAAGTCACAAACTACAAGTGGAGACTACCACCACGAGATGAACTTTGAAAATTTTTCCCGGTGGGTTAAGGAAAAACTGTTGCCAAACCTTCCAGAAAAGTCTTTAGTTGTTATGGACAATGCACCATACCACAGTGTACAAGAAAACAAACCGCCGACTACAGCTTCTCGAAAAGCGGAAATCCAGGAATGGCTAAGAAAAATGGGAGTCAGTTTTTCAGAAGATATGACGAAAAGTGAATTATTGGAAATAGTTCGTTTTCGAAAGCCATCACCAACGTATAAAGTAGATACGATTTTTAAAGAAAAAGGGCACGAAGTGATAAGATTACCTCCATACCACTGTAACCTGAATGCCATTGAGTACGTATGGAACATAGTTAAGGGACAAGTAGCAAAATTCAACGTCGATCAGAAAGCAGGTGATATTAAAAACCTTACCGAAAATGTTATTGCTTCTATTTCAGAAAGTGACTGGAAGAAAGCTATACAGCATGTAAAAAGTGAGGAAGATAAATACTGGGAAACTGATGCTTTGATGGAAGACGAAATAGAGAAGATTATAATATCGGTTGGGGGAGAAGAATCTTCTGACACTTCCACTGATACAGACGACGACAGTGAATGCTTTAGTAATTTATCGGATGGATGTGAAATGTCTGGTGTTGAAGAATTAGAATAGAATGCCACTTAATATGAAAACTATATCAGTGCTTTCACAACATTAAAATTTGTGTTGAGAGAAGTGAATTTGAGTGAATAGTCCAACTATTTTTTTTTTCCTACTAATTATTGACAATGTTATGTTTTTCCGGTACAAATTAGCATGTGCGTTTTAATTTATTTCTCGCGGTATTATGTTTTAAAAAATAAGACAAAGTTATAGTTTTAGTGATATAATTGTTTGAAAGACACGTGAATGCAACTTCTCAAGATACGCTTCTAAAAATTTCATCAAGGTAAGATTTTTTCCATTATTTATTAAAAGGTAATTTAATTCATAACCACGAATCAGTAGTGATAATAATTCTGTCTTTAATACTAACGATAACACACAATAATTAGTATATGGGCATTAGCCAAACTGAGAATTACAGAAAACGTAAAAAGCAAAGTGTCATTACTTCATTGTTTACATCGAGTTCCAAATAAATACAATTATGACTTACTCAGTGATACTGATCATTGTTGTTTCGTACGTAAAACCTGTTCTGTTGGAGACAGAACAAAATCAGTCATTTTGTTTGAAATATTTCTCTTATATATCCTACCATAAAAACTATTATGAAAGTACCTTTGTAAATTGTCTTTGACAGAAATAACTTTACCTGATCCACAACAATAACGGCCTACCCTTTACCAATATACCGTTATTGCTTTGTAAAATTAGCCACTTTGTTCAGACTTATTAATACCTACCGACTTGTCAACCTGTCCTTTGTAAAATATTAGATCTTGTTGTTCATAACGTCCTGAAGTATCAGTAATAGGTAATTCATTATTTCCTAGTATGGAACACTTATTTGTAAATTAAATACTAAATAGAATAATACAGTGATAAATTTAAAGAATAATTAAAGTTCTCTATAGACTCATTAATTACATATTTTAATCCGATTTTAATTATTTCAAAAATCTAAGTACTTTACTCAATAAAAATAAAACAAAAAAGCAAACCAAAAATGGTTTAACTTTTAATCAGTTAATTTTGTTTTAACTTTAATCAGTTAGTTTTTGTAACTATTAACTGTAACTTTAACTTAGTTAGTTTGTTTGGACAGTAACTCTAACTTTGATCAGTTAACAATTATTATGATCTTTCCCAAGTCTGTTTATAAACTTGCTAATTGAATAGAAATTAAATTCACTTGTTCCACATAATTTCACTCGTTTATAGAACTACTATTTGTAATAGCAAAACCTTTCTCTACCAGCTAACTATTCATGTTGTAATTCGAAAAAGCATGAGCAAAAGTAACATAAATTTATACATGTATGAAGAGTACAAAAAAAATTAAAAATTGAATAGCCTTATTGACATATTAAGCTCCAAACTGAAGTAACAATAATCCATTTATGTTGATCAACAACAGAGACACAACTAGTTATGGTTTACAGGTCAATACCTAATTGAAATTGTGGAGTTTATTGCTCATATTGTTTATGTTTATGGTCAAAGTAATTTAATAATTTATAAAACGTTGTAGAATAACAATTTTGACACCATATGCGTACAGTTTAAGTATTAAAATGCTCTAACTTTAATTTTTGCACGAGTAAATTATCTAGTCGCGTATGAGTTTTACTTTGACTGTACAAACGTCAAGCAGCGTAGGGAAACGTACTGAACCCCCACGCAACTGGCAGTGCCAGTGCTGCTACGCTTCCCCTCTCCAGATTCTATGTTAACGGAGCCATGTAGTAGAGGTGGGCTAAACTGTTATTTTAAAATACTAGGTATGAAAATACCGTTCCAAAAAAATAACAGGTACAAATACCTGTTATTACATACTATATATACATAACCTATATTATCCTTTGTAAGTAACTCGTTTTGAGTTTCCTGCAGGTCTCCTATGTAATATCTTCAAATAAATACGCTGCAAGTAGGTTTATTTTCACCTAGATAAACCTATTAATATATTAATAAACCTACTTGCTGTCTATTTATTTGAAGATATTATATAACCTATACTATATAATTTGTTATAAGAAATAAATTGAAACTAAAAGTATTAACAGTGGTTACTTTACACTGTGACTTTATTAAACTATTACTGTTTAAATGAAAATAAGAAACGAGAATTTATAGGCCTATCTCCCTTTGGGAATACCAATTTAAGTTTTCACTAGTAGTAAACAAACTAACATTGGTTAGACAAATCAGTTGCGAAACTCGGGGCAATTAAATAATTTAGAGTAGGTCTACACGTAATACCACTAAAAATAATGTGAAAAAACATCAGAAACGTATAATAAAAACATAACAGTAAGCCACAAGAGGAGTGAATGAGAATATATTAAAAACGTATAATGTGGATTACGTAAATCATTTCCAAACCACAGACGATCACAAACAGAGCATGTAAAACCAAATTTATTCTCACTAAAACGTTTGCTAAACTCAATGTCAGCAGCGATTATTTCTGTCTTGATGCGTTTACATATCAAATTTCCAGGCTGTGGGGAATCGAAAGTGTGGAAGCTAGAGGTGGGCCGATATACCTGTAATAGGTATTTTGGAACGATATTTTTGTGGAACGGATGTAACAGTGACTGAAAAGTTAAAATACCTGTTATTCGCGGCGACGCTGTTCCGAGTCGAGACACGCCGCCCTCGCTGTTCCGAGTCGAGGCACACCCCCTACGCACCTACACAGACACACACACACAAAAAGTACGCAAGATCACGTAAACCAAGGCCAAATACTAGGCGTACAAAAATATCGCTGGAACGCAAGGAACAGCCAGTAACGCGTTATTTAAAATACTAGGTATTTCAAATACTAGTGGTATCACCGATACACAAGGAATAACGCGTTCCAGAGTATCAGTAGTATTTTAGTAACACCTAATATTTTAGGAACACCTAGTATTTTAGGAACAGGTAGCATCAAGCATATTTCGAGTAGGAAATATAAGTATATAGTACGAGCCACTTTTTCGTCCTGTATACTTCATTCTGCGCAAAGAGGCGAAGCTGTTTTTAATAAAGGAAATAATTCATCCTGCTGTTACATTTATTCTCGTGTGATATGCAGATATAGAATACACATTATATGCTAATAAATTATATATTATACTAGTCACCAACTTGTAACTAAAATCGGTTGGTAAAACTTTATGTTTTTACTCAAAAAAACTTTATGTTCCGAGTAGTTAGTGAAGTCGTATTTAATAATATTGAGGGTAATTGTGCACTATCCGGATTATGCTCAAATTGCGGTGAAATATTTCTTTTCCTATTCTTCGATACTATATAAACACGAGAAAAATAATTTTAAACGGCGGTCGAACCTATTTACGGGGAAAAAATTAAATAATTACATAAGACAACCGAGTTGGATGAAAAGCGAGTTGAGCCGGCGACCTGCCGGTTAGGTTCGGAGGGGCGGCCCGAAGGGCCGCGGTTATAGTTCATTGTTTCATATAATTCTTGCAAAAATTAAGGCGAACCATTTTTCAAATATTTAAGACGTCAACAAATATTTAAGACGTCATACTCGTCATTCGCTGTGCATTTGTGCCCCGTCGCTCAGTTAACATGGCGGCCATTCACTTTACATGCGCGCTTATGGGAGTAATTATTTATTTTTTTTTCTCCGTAAATAGGTTCGACCGCCGTTTAAAATTATTTGTCCCGTCTTTATATGACATAGAAGAATAGGAAAAGAAATATTTCACCGCAATTTGAGGATAATCCGGATCGAGCATAATTACCATATTGAGTTATAACCTACAGAGTGGCTGATGTTGATATATAAGCTATATTATACTTTTTATTAATGTGATTTTAACTTCACTACACATCTCACGTAAATGATGAGATTGTTGTAATGGACATTTATGCACTTTATCTAGTCCTGTTCCTTAAATATCTGTAATGCATTTAATTTACTTTTGTTGTTGCTTATTATTAGTTTTTATTTATGTATTTATATTTATTTTATTACAATTTATTTGGTTTTTTATTTTTATTTGTAAAATTTTGTTTATTCTCATTCCCTCTTGTGGCTTACTGTTATGTTTTTATTTACGTTTCTGATGTTTTTTCACATTATTTTTTGTGGTATTACCTGTAGGCCTACTCTAAATTAATTGCCCCGAGTTTCGCAACTGATTTGTCTAACCAATGTTAGTTTGTTTACTACTAGTGAAAACTTAAATTGGTATTCCCAAAGGGAGATAGGCCTATAAATTCTCTTGTTTCTTATTTCCATTTAAACAGTAATAGTTTAATAAAGTCACAGTGTAAAGTAACACTGTTAATACTTTTAGTTTCAATTTATTTCTTATAACAAATTATATAGTATAGGTTATATATCTTCAAATAAATACACAGCAAGTAGGTTTATTAATACAGTATATTAATAGGTTTATCTAGGTGAAAATAAACCTACTTGCAGTGTATTTATTTGAAGATATTACATAGGAGACCTGCAGGAAACTCAAAACGAGTTACTTACAAAGGATAATATAGGTTATGTATATATAGTATATAATAACAGGTATTTGTACCTGTTATTTTTTTGGAACGGTATTTTCATACCTAGTATTTTAAAATAACAGTTTAGCCCACCTCTAGTGGGGAAGCGTTACGTTTTTCGATGACGATTTTTGTGGAATGCCCCCAGCCTAAAAACATTATCATGTTAAAATATAAAATTGGATCGAACCTCCTCTCCGTCACTTAAATACCTTTACTACTTCGTATCCCCTTAGTATTTATGCAGTCTTAGCATACCGATGAACGACTTGTGTTCCGTAAGTTAAAATTTTATTTTCTACATTTGCTCAATTGTTTTACTTTTAATTATTGGCAATAGTGACGGAGAGGTGGTTCGATCCAATTTTCTATTTTTGTTGCGGAAGATATTATAAGTTATTTTAATCACTTTTAATTATTCATGATGGTACCCAAAAATATTAGGAAACCAAAGAGTAGCCTACATGAAAATAATCTAAGCAATTCTCGTGTAGGCCTACATCATAAATTAGAAAAAATAACAGGGCATGTAAGCACTGGGCAACGATTTTTGGGGTGTTTTAAAATGTCAGATTTTAAAACACAAATAATCTAAGTATGCATATTCCGGTTGCATCTTTTTCTCTATCTTTACACCTCTTTTCTTCATGAAAGTTTCAAAAACTGTAAAGCCGCTTTGTTTATAAAGACAGACGGGGCGTATTATGGTATTTATAAGGTTACGGTCCATTAAGACTCGGTTTCGAGACAATTAACTTGGGGACACTGAAAACTGTTTAATAAAGGTAATATAGCTTTTATCAAAAAAAAAGTTTGTATCTTAGGTGATATAGTCTAACGCGTCTTCCTGATTAACTAGGGAAACAACTTGGCACATATTATGTATATTTCTTTAATATTTTTAAGTTGTTATACATATTGTGTTTGTGATTCTTCGTCTTCTTACTTTGTTTATGGTCTGAGATTTACATTTCCGTTCAAGAAGAGTAGCGTTAATAACTGAACGAATTACAGTCGAAATCTCGTAATCATAACAGTTTGTATCAATTTTTTATTTTTAAACCACAATACGAATTGAAAACAAATTTTAATAACGTAAAAAGACAGTATTAGGGAATCGAAATTAATTCCACAAGAACTAATTACCTGATATAATGAAATAGTAAGCATTGTTTGTGTTTTCTTTCTGTAAAGTCAGACAATGAAACAAAGCATGCGGTTAATTAGCCACCATGTTTTACGAAAACTTTTGTGTTCGTACATTATAATCTTTGTCGTTATAATACCTACAGCAGTATGTGATAAAAAGAGTTGTTCAGAAGATGTGTGTAAAGTATGCGGTGTCTGTGTTCAAGACAAATGTGAAACGAAATATTTTGAGGACCTGTTCGACTCTGATCCTCCACACTGCCCACTCAAGAATCACTGTGTTCAAAATAAATTTAAGAACGGCAACTGCGTTAGCACGTTTGGTACTGTAAATGTCCGTCGGGATTTCAAGGGCAGACTTGTGATATAGGCCTACGTGAATTAATTTTTGTATATAGTAAAAACGAAATTATACAGCGTGGATCATAATCGGTTGATAAAAATGGATTTTTGATCATTACTACTGCCAGCCATTATGTCAACTCTGCATTTTCTATAAGAAAAACATTTATTCTTGGATTTTGTTGTCCATGACGTGTCCGTTGTTATTAATTAACTGTATATAACACTACCGAATCAGATCACAAATTATTATTGTTAAAAAGTTAAATTTTTACCCGATAGCCAAAACTAGTATTCGCTCCATTAGAGCTTCGTCAGAGGCTGCCGGTAGGAGCGCTGTCCGTCCTGCTTTTGGTGACGGCGTCGTCGTTCAAAAGATCGTTGTGTATGTGTGGTAATATGTTCAAATAGTATGTGTGATTTAAAATGTGTCTGTTCGTTTAGGATGTTGTTTCTATGCGTTTTTGTGTGTTTGTATATTTCTAGTTGTTCAAGAGAGTCTAGTTTTTCAGCCTTGTGTGTGTATGTGTAGGATTTCCATGTTTCTGTTTATGTTTGTGTATGTGTGGTCTGCCTCAATGAGATGGTTGGCAAAGTATGTGTGGATTCAGTGGTGGAGTGTAATGCTTTTATGTGTTCAATGTATCTGTGAAGCTGCGTCTGTCTGGCCTATGTACAATTTGTTACATCCTGAGCAGTTTAATGTGTAAATACCGGGTAAACCAAATTTGTTTTGTTGTTTGTGTGTGTTCTGTTTTGCTTGTAGTTCTATATGCGATTCTGTATCCTGCTTTTTTAAAGTAGCCAGAGACGCATTCAAAATTTTTTCAGGGGGGGGACTTGGAAACAAGGTGGACAATTTTAGTTTTCCTCATTCTTTTCTCTACAAGCAGGGTTTTTTCTTGGGGGAACAATGATTAGCAATTTATAGAGTCAATGTCACTGACAATGTGAAAACGAGATTGCTTCATACAACTTCTCCCATGTATTTTCCAGCATTGCCTCACCTATAACCAGCCGCGTTTCTAGAATTTGGCTTTGGGGGGTCCGGGGTCAGGCCGGCTTCATACAAAAGAAAGAAATAACACTAATCAACATTACTACCTTTAAAGTGGCTGAAAAACGCATGGTATCATCTTGAAATCAGTCCCATTAAAGTAAACGGTAATAACACAATATAAATACGCATTATTGAAATGTTGTTAGAAGATACTTATTGACTGAATTGATTTTCCTATATTTCACATTTCAAACGTATACGTAAATGGTGTGTAATACACCTGTTTGTATACTTTAAAAAGAGTTACTTCTATATTAGCGTAACGTACACAGCTGCGAAAAATAATATAACAGCCTAAAAATTAAGAGATTAACAAAATTCATCAACTGTTTCGACCTGGGGGGGGGTCCGGTTCCGTTCGCCTCCCACAGTAAATACGTCCCTGATTCCCGGATGCTAGTCATCTCTTTATCTATATCTTTTTGTATACTTCTTAATTGACTTCTGAACAATGTACTGAAAGCTGTGAATACTGGGGTAGGCCTACTTAGTAGACTGAGTACCAGACTTGGGTTTAACGATTACAAAAATTAACGATTACAAAAATTAACGATTAATCGTTAAAAAATTAACGATTAATCGTTAAATTTTTTAATTTAATCATTAAAAGCTGTACTTAAAAAATTTTGGTCTAAAACAGATATTTTAAATGTTTAAATTAAAATCAAATTTATTTTTTTATTCAAATTTTGTTTTTTAAATTCAGAATTTTTTTATCACGTGCTGCAAAGCAAAAGTACCTTATCAAAAGTACTTTACTTATCATTGATTTAAGAAAAGTGTATTATTATTTTTTTAATTTTAAATAAATTTTGGGTGATATTATGTAAAGTGTACAGAAAATTATTACTGGAGTTCATATCTCAAAAAATATATATCTTCCAGTTTAAAACATTTTGTTATTTACAGTTCCTTGCATGATTAAATATTCTGTGTAGAACGTAATTTGGTTAGAAATTTTCTGTTTCTAATATGGATAAATTCTGTGTTTGAGCATAAAATTCAAGAATGAATAAACAAACAAAGTGCAACAAATATGTCATTTATTGTATATCAGATATTTGAGGATAATTTATTGGGTGTTATTTACTCTTGTTGAAGACTGCTGAAGTCAGTTCCACAAAGACTAGACTTTGGATAACATTTTGCATACATACTAAGCAATAAAACAGTTTATAATTAAACATTATGGTAGAATTCATTGTAGATGAGAAAAATAATTAAACGTTTCAGGGTCTGCATTATTCTATATTTTCATGCGTCATGACCATGAATAAGTTTAGAACCATTTCACAATGTGTGGTCAAAATTTTCATCAGATTGCTATAAATATTCCCTGTCCTTACTTTCCCTTGTCCAAGTATATGTGTGATGGTTTAGCTAAATTTCCCTCTAATTTGGCTGTGATTTATGGCTGAAGAAATTTAATGCGACCCAATAGCTGTAAAAATCCTAGCCCAATTAAAAATATTATTAGTTTTAGTTTTTTTTTATTAGGAAGACTGTGCATTATTTACATTAGCATATATTATTCAGTAAACATTTTATTATAATCTCTGCTGAGACATACGAAGTAAACTTAGTTTGTTGTTGTCTGTCACTTGAAATGCACTGTGATATATTTGTTAACCCAGTGTCTTGTTCCTGTTACTTGGTTTAAGGAAAACCTCTTGATACCATCATGAACATCAATGATACTATCAACAAACATCAAACATCATCCCTGTTAAGGAGCTGGCCTTACACTCCAACAGGGTCATAAATTTCCAGTGTATTTAGAAAATATGATGAGTACTGAGTAATTGCAGAGTTTTGTCTATCTCTTTTACTTTTTCTCTGAGAGTTCAAAAAATAGTTTAAGTAATACAGTTGAAAACTATAGAAATTGCAGTTCCTAGAGGCAATGCACTGTTCATCAAACAAAAACTCAGATACAGGACAACCTCACGTATCCAATTTGTGGTTGTTATCCAAGCATAGGCTGACTTAATTGGGACTGTTGTTGGCTTGGATCCATCAATTATGGGTGATGGTTTTCCCTTGCCTTTTCCATCCTCACACTATTGCTCATTCATGGATCACCCATTTTAGGGACAGTTTCCCATCCCAGGACAAGAAGATTATTCTCTTCTCTACCCACCCATCAACACTTCAAGAGGCCATGGCCTTGGTACAGGAAACTAGCTTATACCAGTTGATGCTTGGTCTTCAGAACCCCGTTAGGCACTGAAACAACAGTTGTCCTAACAGCATGATGGGTTGTGGTTGGATATTTCCCCGCTCTGAAGCATGAGACACAAAGAGTATTTCTTAGCCTGTCTAATACTGAGGGGGACAGCTTACAGGGAAGAAATCAGTATTGTAGAAATGCAGATGGAGGCAATAAAAATTTGGTTGAGTCTAAAGAATGGTAGCAAATTCTGTTACATGGGTAATGTGATTACTGCTAGTAATAAACGCCTTGCTAATAAGACCTTGTACAGTAAATACATTAGTATTGGAAGACTTATTAAGACTAGGGACTCTTTGTTGCCTGGTTGTGTGTTGGAGTTGGGAGGGGGGGGGGAAGTTGGCTTGAAGCTGTGGAAAGAATGAAAGGTACATTGTAAAGGGAAGTGTCTTTCATTGTACGTGTTTTTACTTTATGATGAAAACGTACACAAGGAGTTGAACATTTTTATATTCAAGATCACACTTCACAAAACAAAGAGATGGTTTGGAGATCTGAATGGAACACTAGAAGGCAGATGCCTAAGGAAGTTTGCCAATACAAGGCTGTTGGACAAAGAGGTATGGGAACACCAAGGAAACACTAGTAAAGTGGTTATTTCCTTTGGGGCTGGGACAAGCAATCACTTACTCCCTGATAGAAAAAGAAAAAATTATTGCTAAATTACCAAATAATTCAATTACTTCTCATTCACATTTTCACCACAATTTTTTGTATGCAAAAATCTTGTTGTCATCTTTGGTTAAAGAAAATATAATTTTAAACAATAGTATAACTAACATGTGGTTTCCGTGTGGCAAGTACAAAAATAATGAGTTGTAAAAACTTGTTTTTATAAAGTAAAAGTTACTATAGCCGCTACCAAAATCATGCTTAAAGCAGTACACAAGATAAACCAGCAACTCAAGAGGTATTTTTATGTAAATATTGACGACTCGGAACACTAAGTTTTTTATAAGTAAAAACGTAAAGTTTTACATTACAGCCTAAACCGGCTTTCACCTATAGAAGGGTTCATCAGAGGCTGTCGTTAGTAGCGCTGCTCGTCTTGTTGTTGGCGACGAGATAGTGTTTCGAAAGATTGAAGCTGTGTGTGTGTGGTGAGATGTGTTCGAATAATGCGTGCGATTATATAAAAACATCGACAATAACATGAACATACTACACGTACACACAAAAGGCCGAAAACTAGACACTCTAGAACAATTAGAAATATACAAACACACAAAAACAAATAAAAACGACATCCTAAACGAACAGACACAATTCAAATCGCACGCATTATTCGAACACATCTCACCACACACACACAGCTTCAATCTTTCGAAACACTATCTCGTCGCCAACAACAAGACGAGCAGCGCTACTAACGACAGCCTCTGATGAAGCCTTCTATAGGTGAAAGCCGGTTTAGGCTGTAAGGTAAAACTTTACGTTTTTACTTATAAAAAACTTAGTGTTCCGAGTCGTCAATATTATAGTGATATTTAGTTAAGTAACGGACACGTCATGGACAATGAAATCCAAGTATTTTTATGTATACAATTTTGTCACCAGATTTTTAATTGTGAAAAAGTTACATTTCATTAAAATTATATTTCCTCACAGAGTAAATGTATCTTGCACATTGGTCATTTTATTTTGTCTCAGTAACATCTATACTTGGTGCAGATAGTGATGTTTGTAGAAGCGTACAGGAAATGGGCGTTTGGGAAGAACAAGAATGCCAAGATGGTTGGAAAGGCCGTAGTCAAAGAGAAAGGCTCAGGAAAATGTGGATGGAATTTGAGTATGTAGTTTAAATTCTGATCTGATGATGAAGTAATTGCTCAAAAGCATTTGTCAGGTGGAATCACAGAGACGTTCTGTGCAGTAAATCACTGGAAAACAGGAAACTAGTATCTATATACATATATTGTGACAGTACAAATAAGTGATGTACTGAGCATTGAATATAAAAATTTAAATATATCTAATAAACTGTAAATAATTAATAATCTATTAGAAATAAGCATGTCAGGGATTGCAAGCTTGGCTCAGACAAAAATATGAACAGGTGTTTTGACCTGAATCGACGTGCACACACACACAAATGTAACTGAAAGTGTGTACACCAGTATTTTGCTAGTGTGTGTGAACGCAGGTCTATGCAGGCGAGTTTACCACCCCAAGATGAATAATTGCATAATTACTGTTTTTCCATAATTATTCATAAACTATAATTAAGAAGTAAAATCTAAAAACACAATAAAATGTAAGAAAATTTACTAAATACTGTGCACGAAAACCATGTGAAAGTGCCACACCGTATGAGTGTAATAGTGAAATAACTGTGTACAGATCAAAAGGGTTAAGTTACAATGTCCAAAATTACAGTGAACATGTGTTGTAAAAATAGTTATAAAATAAGTATAAGAGTATACTTACAGGACTCTGCAATTCGCAGAAATATAAGAAATAGCGAAATTGATAAGGAGTGGGGGAACTGAACCCAGAAACAATTTCAGACATGTCGATTTCGTACCACTGCAGATGTTGACCAAGACATGGGTATAAATAGGACACACAAGCTACAGTGGTTCTCTTTCTTAAATCATCCACGGTGCAGCGGGAGCTTCTGCCCATCCGCACAGAATATTTAAATTGTTGTAAATAATTTCATCCTTCCAGTTACATACAGTTATGTAACTGGATTGTGAAGAAACAATATTTAAGTAGTAACAAAATTACATAAGAAGATCCACATCAGAAGATCAACTGACGTCCGAAACAGCACGAGGAGAAGTTCCAGAGAGCGATACGACGCTGGACAGATAGAGAGAGAGTCGACGCTGGACAGAGAGAGAGAGAGAGTCAACGCTGGACAAGAGAGGAAGTCGATGCTGGACAAGAGGAGAAGAGAGAGGCGACGCTGGACAAGAGGAGAAGAGAGAGGCGACACTGGACAAGAGGAGAAGAGCGAGTGATGCTGAAGTTCGAGACAAGGACGATTACAGAGGGATCCAATGATTGAGTATGATTGACGACGATAAGGTGATAAACAACTTATTTATCTCTTAATCGGACAATTAACATAAAGACAATTAAGAACATTCTTGTTCTATTTAAAAGTAAGAGTCTATGTTTATTGTAAAATTTGAATTAAAATCATAGATGTTATTGAAATAAGATTAACGTAAACAAGAGCTCAAATTAGTATTGAAATGAAAAGAATACAAAGCATTTAAGTAAAAATTAGCGTTAAATATAAATCAGTACTGAGAAACAAAAGATAAATTCAGTAACTATTGATATTTTTGAGTTACATTGCAATATATAAGAAAATATTTAAATATTGATATTTTGAAACACACTAATTGACTGAGTAGTCTGGAAATGAGATTTTTCGTTAATACAATAATTAGTAGAATAGAATATTTAGTCAGTAAGGATGTATATAGCATAAGCCTTACGGCATAATAACGAAATAATAACGAATGTTTTCAGTCGAAGTAAGTGCCATGTGCACAATTTTATTAATATCAAATAAATTTGAAATACCGTTACAAGTTACATAGAGTTCTTATTACAGATACACCTGAAACCCAAATTAAATGTTATATTGTTACATAATTTGTCGCTCTTGAACGTGAGGCCAGTCACGCCTATTTTTATGTATATCGTATCGTTGCATAAGAAATATCGCTTCCAACATGGGGCATCACAGATTTATATTATATTTACTTATGCAGTTGTATCGTTATAATATATGTATATATATATAATTAATTGTTTATTAACTATTAATTATTAAAAATATAATATTATAGCCAGAAGAACAGGTGAAATGGAAAACATTGTTGGTCAATGTAAAATAGAAGATGCAAGACCAAGGGATAACTCTCCAGTGTGGTAGAAGGATAGACTTAATAGCAGATGATTGGGCCAGATCATAAATAAGGTTCTGCAGAGAACAAATAGATATTGAAATCTGTCAGTACCACTAAACCCTCAGAGGGTAAAATAATAGGAGAGAAAGATTATACGCACGCACCTGATGGTATACAGCTGTGCAGTTAAAGCATCACTCTTCCACTTGTGAAGGCAGTTGTCATACAAAAACTGACCACTTCGCCAGTTTAGACAGAAGGTTTGAATGTTGTACAATCCATCACACACTAATTGTATAAGTGTATGTATTTAAATAAACAATATAATACATTAATTATATGTTTATGTAGTTACATGTGTGCCAACATTACCTCTACAGACTATTCATTACACCCACGACCCAGTCAATGTATATACGTTTTGTGTACAGACCCCACAAGTAGTCAAGATGATTGCATCCTAGCACGTAGACGGCATCCTTAATTGTATCCTGTCTCAAGTGAGGTATACTGTTGTATCCATCCTGAAAATATGTCATGCAGACTTTAATTACAAAATGAAGTAAAACCTACTGTGCACACACATATGATTCAGTATTGTACACCAATATTTCAGGAGCTGATCTGGGCTATTAATGTTAACAAAAAAGGTTCTATAAACATATGTCCAAGAACACTTCATTTTGAGTTATGGGTGGCTTAGTATTTGATTGTGATTTTTGTTCCAAGGGTAAAGTGAAGCCATACTGAAGTTCTTGTAACATAAATTAAGAGGGGAATTTATGGTTACATGTGGTTATGAAACCAGAAAAATTGAATAAGCCTCAGAACTGTATTTCTAGTAATTTTGAGAAAAGTACTGTAAAACACAAAAATGAGGTGTTGCAAAACACAATTTTTTTTATGTTCGACCTACAATAGCTTTGTTAAATACCAAATTAGTGAATAGAACATTAATTTAAAGGAAATGTGTTGTTAGCAAATTGACATAAGTAAAGTTAATGAAAACGAACATAAATTAGAGAAGTTAGACTATACTAAAAACAAAACAGACCAAAATTTTGTAGAAAAATATAAACAAAACCGAATAGAAAGTTAAATTAAAGAAATGAAAAATTACATTATTAACATATGTGAAGGTGTTAACATGGATACGAACGTTCAAAGTAGTCCTTTGATGTGGCCGCCATTTTGTTCCCTGCAGCATTTCTCTCATTTACTTTCTACTGATTTTACTTGCATCAGTTTTGTCATAAGTAAATTTTTCATATGTTTCCTTTAAAAGTTTTCTGCATTGATATATTGCTCCATTTAATCAGCTTGTGACATATTGCCATGCAATATTTAATCACTGTGTACATTGAAATTATTGTTTCTACATGCATATTTTAAGTTTTACTGGCAAACAGTTTATGATTTAATTAAGGTTAATCTATAAAATGATAAAACTCTGATGGTGTTTGAATAGAGTCAGCCATTGCTGTTGGCAGCGACATTTTCTGCACAGAAAGTTGCGAGCAGTGTTTCCTCCGTTTCGTCCACTTGCTTGTTTATCATGGATTATTACAGCCAAGTTTATGTGGTATCAGTTTTGCTGGTGTTGATTAGTTGCCATTTTTGATTTAATTTTCAGTCAATTTGTGTGTTTCTGTTGTGTGGTAATATATGCAGAATATATTTCTGAAGCAGCCTAGGGTTGGAATTAAATGATGATTTAAAGTGCCAGTCTGTTGCAATTTGAGACTGCATGAAATTACATATTGATCTCACCTGGGAAAGTTCTATTAGTTTGAATAGCCTACTGTCTAAAATCAAGAACCAGTGTTGTTTTTGTGTTTTAAAACACTTCTCATTTTTGTAAACACCAAACATTTTGTCCATTCTGTCATAAGGCATCTCCAGTGGCCTGAACGACACCATAAAATCAAGTTATGAATTAACTGCCAAGTTAAAAAATCGGTATGGAGAACCATACATGGCTTCCATGTCCTAAAATTTATATTTAAAATCATTTAAATATTAATGAAATAAGTGGATGCTTGAGTTCTGAAGAAATTATGTATTAGCTAAAATGGTACCACCATGTCAGGTGGACTAAGACTATCCTCAACCTTCGTGAGGAAGGACTGTACTTTTGGATAAAATGTCTACAAGTCTAACAAAGAGGTAGCTAAAGGTAGCTGCGATCTGATTCCTGTAATGAAATTGGACTCTTGCTGTGAGGGGCCAAGGGATGTCTATAGTGTTATCAGTCTTTCCTGTCAATACTATACTAGTCATTTTTACTTCCATGTTCCATAAGGAAATGGAAGTATGGTCATGGCAAAAAAAAATCGTATTCAGATAATGGCAGATTCTGATTGTACTACCATCAAAACATGAAAAAAGTAATTTTTCGAAAAGTGTCTGTGTGTAGAATTTTTTCTATGGCAAACGATAACAACCGTAAATTCAAACAGAATCAAATAATTTTTTCCATACAGTCCTGAATTGTAGAGAACTCAAGGTCTATTGTTTTTGGTGAAGATCAGTTAAGGGAAAGGGGTAGTTTACCTGCAATGTTTTACATTTTAACAAGAGTAAAGTGCTTAATTTTGATAAATATAGTATCCTGAAAAGAAGGTCATAATAATCCACTGTAGAAAGGTAGTTGAAATATCTATAAATGAAAAGGGTAGTTGAAGGGGGGTATTGTTTTTGTACTGGGCCTGACGATAACAACCTATGTTCAGGAGGTCGTGAATTCTTTGAATTCCACTGAAGATGGCAGCCAATGGTGCTGTCGAAATGTTTGGTTTGTCATTAAACCATAGACCCAAACAGCCCAGTAAACTCTTCTTATACAAGTATATTAGCCTGTTAACCTTCAGAAAGATGTAATAAATACCAAGCATGCTACTTAATTCAGATGAATGTTTGATTTCAAAAGGGGCCATGAGACAAATATTAATAGTACAATTTAACTTATGATTTATGTATTGCCATCAATAATAACGGTGATTGTATTTATTTGAATTGTTTAGTATAAAGTACAGAAAGTGCTGTTTAAACGTACTGAAATCACTATTCTGCAGATTCGACAGGAGAGACTAAATGGCATATATACATATATTTGTATTATTTATGTATATTTAAAATTTTCACATATTCATTAGCATTTTTACTTGAAATATCCAAGTCCCAGTATTTTAAGCAAAGAGAATATATGTTATTTAGTAGTATTAGCTTTTCTACTTAAGTTTATTTCTTTAAAAAAATGTCACTGATATTTTTTCGTCTGTCTTCTTCGGGTCACATGCAATGAATAGTCAGATTTTATTTAAACAAGGTATGCACATATCATTTATGATTTCACATAAAATAACACATCCCAAGAAGCATTGATAAGTGTTATCTTTTCACTCACAGTGTTGTTATCGATCAGGGTCAGTGTTTTTCAGGTAGGTGACCTTGACAAGGATAAAACATGCTACAGCAGTACCACTGCTTTTGAACATTGATAAAAATAAGAACAGGAAAAAAGTGCATTGTACAAATGAATGTTTTGTAAATGCTCTGTATAAGAGACTGGAAAAAAAGCACTCATATTACATAAACATAATATGCTACATAACAGCAGCATTTTTATAGAGTTTTACTATATATAAATAAATTAAACATAAATTACTGAAATATAACAGACTGAAATTTAAAGTAGTTTTTGAGATATTAATATTAAGATCTAGCACATGGGACTTGGTAATTTTATGTTGTTGTGGTTCTCTACTTAATAAATAACTGCTATTACTACGACTACTATTGTTGCTTTAGTAGTATGGCATAACTGTATGATGATTTGTGTACTTAACAGTTGTTATTGTTATTGTTATTATAGCCATTGTGATTTACAATTATCACAGGCTTTGTTACTTTACTAATAATAGTAATTTAAGTCAAATTCACATTTGTTAAGATTTAATAAATATAAATAAATCAACGAATGCAACAAGAACTGTGTGTTTTAATTATTTTGTCCTTTCGCATTTTACTGCTGTCCTTATCAGTGCAAAAAACAATGTCTTGAGTTAAACAGAAAAATAAGGCTTAGGGATACTTTGAGTGATACTGTTACAAATGCCACACAAATATCTGGTTAATTACTTCCATGTTCCATAAAGAAATGGAAGTATGGTGATGGCAAAAAAAATCGTGTTTGAGATAAGGGCTGATTCTGACTGTACTACCCTCAAAACACGAAGAAATTCATTTTCTGAAAAGTGTGTGTCCATGTGTAGAATTTTTTTTATGGCGAATGATAACTGCCACAAATTCAAACAGAATCAAATAATTTTTTGCATATATGTCTGAGTTGTAGAGGACTCAAGGTCTATTGGTTTTGGTGAAGATCAGTTAAGGGGAAGGACTAGTGTACCTGCAACATTTTATGTTTAGACAAGAGTAAAGTACTTAATTTCGATAAATAAAATATCCTGAAAAGAAGGTGATAATAATACACTGTAGAAAGGTAATTGAAATATTTATAAATGAAAGTGATAGTTGAAGGGGGAGGGGATAATTTTTCATACGTGTACTACGTTATCGGCAGCAAAGAAGTAGTTTGTTGTTAAAATTCCTTCCTGGGCTGTTTGGCCATGGTCCAATGTTTTCTGCAAAACCAGACGTTTCAGCAGTACCATCGACTGCCATCATCAGTGAAAATCGAGTGCGCTAACATGAGGTAGTATACTTTAGTGACCACAGTACTGTGGTTAAGGCTGAAGAAAAAAGTAGTTTCTATGGAAATATTACATTTCGAAAATGATTTTAAATATAAATTTTAGAACATGGAAGTCATGTATGGTTCTCCATATCGCTTATTTTACTACTGGGATTAAGGTTCTGTTGAATCTGTATCTAATATACAGTTGAAAAAGTTATGCCATTTGTTTCTATTTAACAGTTACTGATTCATAATTATTCTGTATGCACATTATCTTTTAACAGTATACTACGTATGTCTGTAAAGTATCTTATTATGAAAGTTAAGAAATAATAAGCTGTATATGGACTATTTACAAGAATATTTAAAAATAAACACAAACTGATGGCAAAGCACAAAATTATGTTTAAAAAAGTATTTTGTCCATCTATATAAACATTGTTAACATAGGATTTAATTAATAAAGTTGTGTTAGTGGTTATAATCACAAACAGAAATAACACTGTTGCACACCACTTTAGAAAAATTATTCCAATGAGCTGTGAAGCTTGAAACTGCTAATCGGAATAATTTTTCTATAGTAGTGTTATTTATTTTTAAGATAAGATTACCCATTTGAAACTTAATTTGCTCTCAACTAAGCCTACACTAAAATTGTAATTCCAACTTCATTTTTCTTTTTTTTTGGCAGCAGTTCAGTTTTTACCTAGGTTGATTTTTCTTAATATCAAGACCATTGTCTATTGTAGGATTTCTTTCAGTCAGACATTGCCTACATATATTCTTTCAGTATATATGTACTAGCTCTTCTTCAATAATTGTCTTGACCTTTTGAGTGTCAACAGTGAATGTCTGGCTGAAGAAAAGATTGAACAATCGACTATAGGCTTAACTCTCAGTAAAACCAAAGAAAAAATTAACTTCTGGCTATGAAAAACTCACAATAAATGCACACCTCAAAGGAAAGGACAGAATAAAGAGAAGTAAATGAGAAGTTGTACTGGTGTTAACATCTTGCAGAGAAAATGAAGCCACATACAATCTGCTACAGGACTGGTAAGACTTGTGCTAATCAAAAATTCATAGCTGGATACAGTGACATAAGGAGCCGACTACTGCAGACTCAGTCAGATGTTAGCAAAAGGACCTCATCCTTAATGTCAGACAAAACTACAAAACAAAAGGAAGAACATAAACTACATTTCATTCAAGTTTTTTTCAGTTTTTCCTTTTACAAACTCCAACGTCACATGTTTCATTTTAGAAACATAATCAGAGTAAGGAACATTGGTTATTAAATTTATAATTTTGTACATAAGAAATATAAGCACCATCATTGTGATGGCTGTCGATCACAATTACACGCAATACATTGTGTGAAGTAATCACTTATAAGTTGTTTCCCCCACAGTTTATTTTATTACTTATTAAATATTTATTTATTTTCTTTAAGAGAATTTAACTATCACAAATTTTGAAAAAGTAATTCCATTTTGATCTCTTTCGTGTTCGCTTTATGTACACGTTTTCCATTGGTAGGCTGATGTGCTACTGCTACCTACAGTAGTAGGTAGTCCACTATTGATCGGTTGTTAACAAATGGGCAAGAAACAAATGAGCACAAAGAAACAAACTGGGAAAACTACTTCACACTGTACCTACAGTTAGTTCTGTACGAACCTCCTGCATGGTGTGTCTTTGGTGCTGATTCAGGGACGACTAGCTATACTCAGAAGCGTGATTGGCTGGTGGATTGTAAAGCTGAAAGCAGTGGCGGCTCGTGAGTACATCTACAGGGGGTTCACAATTAATAATTTGCAGTTTTTGAGATACACTCTGTCAAACACTTGTGCGTTGCTTGCAATATTCATATAATTTAGGCGCTGCTATACCTTGATGTAATGTATTAATTTTGAAACGAAATGTTATTATTACTATACTTTAACTATTTCACAACTTAATAATAAAGGATTACTTTATTGATCATACTTGTTATATTATGCTAATTGTTCTTTTTTACTAAAACAATTATTTTCTTTTAATTTTAAAGTAGTAAAATAAACGCAAAACAGAAAGCTTGTTTTAAGTGTTAAATATTTAGTAGTTAGTCATAAGGCCTCATGCTCTCAATTATTAGATTAGATTATTAAACACACAGAAAAAGGAAAATAATCAAAGCTGCTGCATATGATGGTAAGGTCTAGTATTTACTTACACAAATTTACTTGGATGGTAGCTTACACAAATATTTTCTTTAAGTACAGTTTTTGTAAACAAAGTCCATTCTTCTATCTTTTCTTGACACAAAAACATCAATAACTCTTTCATTGAAATTATGGATGTTAGAAATCATTTCCTTCTCGATTGCAAGCATGGCTAAAGCTGTAAGCCTCTCTTGACACATCGTAGACCACAAAAATGTCTTTATCCGTTTTAGGGTTGAAAAACACCTTTCAGCTTCAGCAGTCGTCATTGGTATTGTTGCAATAATTAATAACAGTTTATAACTTTCAAAAAATGATGACAGTAAGTTGTTTTCAATAAAAAACTGTAAAAGACTAACAACACCACGCATGTTTCTGAAATCAGTTCTTTTGTAAATGATTTCAAGCTCTGTCTTGAGGCGATTTTTTTCAAGAAATGAATACACATTTACTGTATCTTCTTGGGGAATTTCTGTTCAAACTCTTTAAACTTTTGTGATTCAAAAAGAGATACAGCTGAGCAAGATGTTGTGAATAAAAATCTTGTTTTTATTTGCGTTGTAATAATGTCACAGGTTTCCTTGGCAGCCACTGTTCTGCTTAAGTAAAAATCTTCTTCACACCTCGATCATTTAGGTGAATTTTCTGGGTACTGATTAACCAGCTCTGTCACTTTGTCCATGTTAGCTCTTTCCTTATCAATGGCTTTGACGAAGTGGTCAACATTGGCTTTAGTTCTCACAGCATCAGTGTAAGTTAGCTGTAATTGGTTGTACAAAATATCCACATGTGGCATTAATCTGTGAAAAATAGAAAGCCAAAATATAAACTTATTATCTCTAAGGAGACGAGCTAGAGCACCAGCTTTAATTATGGTGGTTGGTTGCTTAGAGGTTGATCGGATTTCCTCCATACATTCAATTAATTCCTCTCTGTACTCAAAAACAGTATTAACAGTTCTGCTCTTAAAATTCCACCTTGTAGCTGACGCCCGAGGTATTCGTTTGCCAACTATCTTGTCCAAAACAGCCACTCTCTGAGGGGAATTCGAAAAAAAATTTGTTATATCACTTAAGTCCGAAAAAAAATTCTGACATCTTGGTTTTGGCTTGTTGCTTGAGCTACAATCAAGTTCAACTGATGAGCGTAACAGTGAACGAAAAAAGCATGTTTATAGGTTTGTTGCACTATGGTCTGCATGCCAGCATGGTGCCCACTCATTACATTCGCACCGTCATAGCTTTGAGATACGAGTTTTTCTGGATTTTGCACAACATAATCTAAACTGGTACAAATACATTTGGCTATAGATTCTGCGCCGTGCCCTTCAGGGTTATCAAATTTCCAAAATCTTTCAACTGGTTGGCCATTAGCTAAAACATAGCGGAAAACTATAACTAACTGAAATACAGACGAGATGTCTGATGTTTCGTCCGCAATCAAAGAAACATACTGTGCAGTTTTATTTCTTCTATTATATTTTCTTGACATACAAACAGCATACAATCTAACAATTCATTTTGAATTTCTTTCGAGGTACCTTTAAAGACAGTAGCGGTACTCAAGTGTTCTTTCAAAGATGAGTCAAGTTCTGCAGAAAAGTTTACAAGCCCTTTAAATATGCCAGGATTTAAGGAATCGTCATCCTCACGATGACCTCGAAGGGCCAACTCAAATGCACTGCAAAATTTAATACAGTCTATAAGCTAAGAAAGGTCATACCTATTTTTAGTCACTTGTTCATTCTGCTTTTTAATATTTTGTCGATAAGCACTGTCAAGCTGCTGACGAACGTCAACCTTTCCCAGCAAATTAAAATCCAATGTAGCACTTATGTGTCCATGAGAACTTTCGTGTTCTTTAATTTTTTGATTCAAATGACCTAAGTCACAAACGCCGTTTTTCACCCAAGCAGGATCACCCTTTTTACGGAAAATAACAAACAAGGAAAACAAAATACTTTGTTTGTTTGTTCACAACCACAAAGCCAAGGAATTTTTTCATATAGCTCTTCTTTAAATTCTCTTTTAAAAGTTCTAGATTTTGATGTCGATGTTTGACTTATATTAAGTTGGGGCGTTGGCCTACCACTCTCTTTTATTGCTATTTTAACTTCTATGGGTAAATTGGCAAACGCTACTTCGTTTAAATTACTAACTGAGTACTTACAGGTACTTTCAATTATTGTACAGTAAATAAAAACAACAGTTCATTAGCTACACTATAATAGATAAATTTCAACTAAAACTTTATCACTAAAAAATAATCGAAACTGCAAAACACAAATGTAATACGTGCGCGCGCCAAGGTAAGGAACATCCACCGTCAACTACAGCCGTGGAACTACTGAGCTGAGCTGTGTCAGAGGCAGCTCATCGGTATTCTCCGTTAAGCCGCTTGTAAACATGTTTCCCCCCCTACCATGAACAAATGGACTCGCCCGTCTGTCGCATATCCCATGTGTACAGCACACGAGAGCGGCGCATTCAGTTCACTCCTAGCCACTGGCGCGTCATTACACTTAACCTCACTTGGCGCGCTCTACGCTGTTTTTCATTGTCCGCTCTTTTAAACTTGCTGAAGATAAGCCATTTTAGTACTGCATCAATAAAGATGTATAATTTATATCGTATAATTATTTTTATAGGGGGTTCACATGCTCTTGTGCTCTTATGGACGAGCCGCCACTGGCTGTAAGGCAAACTAATAAGTCTCAAACCTCACAAAACTATTGTGTTCACGCTTATTAACATCAGTATTATTTTATACATCATGTCTTTAAAAGTAACTCTATGAGTTTCTTGCAGTATTCTTGAATAACATTTTATACTGTATTATGAAATTATAATTACTCAATTTAATAAAAAAGATCAACAACTTGCAGAAGTAATTATAATTTGATAATATATAATATTGTTAATATTCTGGTTTGCAAAGGACATGATCGAAAGTTAAATGTTACAAACATTTTGGCCATTCCTTTGACGGCCATCTTCAATGCGAAAGGACTGAAAACACGACAAAGGTCTCACAGTCAGTGAACCACAGTACTGTGGCTAAGGCCTTACTGTGGTTCACTGACTATGAGATCTTTGTCAGTGTTTTCAGTCCTTTTGCACTGAAGATGGTTGTTGAAGGAACGGCCAAAACTTTTGCAACATTTACATCGGTTTGCCATGGCCTTATAGCCCGGCAAACCAGAATATTAACAACCATGATGTTAGCCATGAAAGCCTTAGACAGCAGTTGAATATATATTATTATTTTATATTTATATGAACAGTAAAAGTTAAAATCTTTCTCATTAAAACAAAGTGTATTTTACATTTTATAGTACTTACAGTTGCTGTAGTTATTGCGTCATTCCCACATATATGTATATATGTTGGTGTAATCACATTTTGCAGCTGATACGGTGAAGGAAGATATGTATTATAATGCTCCATGTTTTTATTAGGATTGGTGTAGGTGAATGGTGCGAAAGGAAAAACTGAAACATATACAAATTTCATATTACAGCTGCCACAAACGTACTTCTGGTGGACAGAAATGGTTCAAAGTCTCTCTGTTTCATGTCTGAGCATATGCTGCAAACTGCTGATAATAATCAATGTACATAAGTACACATTTTATGAAAAGTAGCATTCTTTTGACAGATTTATAGCAGTGAGGACAAATCCATTAAGGTGCTTTCTTACTCCATTTAGTGGCGTACTTGACAATAGTTACTAACACAAATGGTATGTAAATGCTTTTCAAGAATAATTAACCTTATCTTAAAAAAAAAACATGTCCCCAACTTAACATGCAAATAATCAGTCAGTTTGAAGATTTAACAAAAGATAAACTATTTTTTCATATTTCTTTATTAAGTTTTATAAAGAAATATCTAATAATAATTTATTAAGATATACACGAATATTACTAGTAGGTCTACACTCTACATTACTGCCCCCACACACGCCAAAGGATTAAGCTGCTTGTCTATAAAATAAAAATTTGAGCACTTACTGAAGTCAAGAATATGCCTCACAACTTATAAAATGCTGAATATGTACATTTCTGGATTTTGCTGTCCGTGACATGTCCTTTGTTATCAATTAACTATATAGAATATTACTGACATGGAACACAAATTATTATTGATAAAAATGACAAATTTTTATCAATAATAATTTGTGTTCCACATCAGTAGTATTGTATGTAGTTAATTGAATATTTACAGACATAATAGCATCAAACACACTTTAATATAAAACAAATTATAATAATAAACATAATTTGTGTTATTACAAAATATAATATAATACTGTCTTACTTGGAAGTATCTGTTGGCCAATGTGGTATGCAATAGTTGTCGAAGTGCCAGCAGGAAAGTTTTGGAATATTTCTCCTTGAGCAGTCTGAAAGTCAGAATCATTTGATTAATTTATATTACGTGAATGTTGTCCTGTTATACAGTACCATCTGATTACAAGGACCTGTATAGGCAGCCTAGAAGGTGACTAAGCTCCACAGAATGTTAAACCCATTATGGTAATTTTAATAAATATATTTTTCAGTGAAGGGTTTGTAAGGATTGGTCAAAAATATAACACAAATTTTAACTTATTTGTGTCGACGTTTCGACAATGTTTATTGTCATCATCAGGACATTTGTTATGTAGGCGTCACAGTTGTGTGTTAGGCATCAGCAACAATTGTCCTGATGATGACAATAAACATTGTCGAAATGTCGACACAAATAAGTTAAAATTTGTGTTATATTTTTGACTGATCTTCACAAACACTTCACTGAAAAATTCATTGATTGACGGTCCCTACCAACTTAAGGATTTTATAAATATAATTAGGTTGGAAACCTGGAAGAGCCAAATGTGAATTAAAATAATAAAAACCTTATTTGATAAAAAAATAAAATTGTAGGAGGTGTACCAAATCCCATCACAGGTATTCCATAGTCCCTGCTGTGAGCCACTGCATATCAAGCTCCTCATAACTATGTCATCAGAGCTGCTCATGAACTTGTACACTCAAAAACACCTGTGACTTTCATAATATTGTATCTGACCAGTTAGTGATTAACAGCGAAAATATATGCCCCAATCACGTATATTGCCTTTCTGCCTTTCTATCACACACACACACACACACACACACACACACACACACACACACACACACACACACACACACACACACACACACACACACACACACACACACACACACACACACACACACACACACACACACACACACACACACACACACACACACACACACACACACACACACACACACACACACACACACACACACACACACACACACACACACACACACACACACACACACACACACACACACACAGAGAGCACGTCTCTGTTTAGTAACCTTGTAGAATCATAAGAAAGTGAGCTATGAAAATTAGTTAATTAATTCTACAGAAATATGTTAATGTGTCATGTTAATATGTTATGTTAATAGCTATCATGCTTTCTTCTGATTGGCTGGACGTGGTTTTCAACTACATCGCTCTGAAAAGTTATACACTACAGTCCCATTTAACCGAATTTGATGGGACCCATAAGGCTTCGGTTAAACGAAAATTCGGTTAAACCGGAAAATATGTATTTTCATATCTCAGACCGGATAGTTGTGTTGTTCACGGGGTCACGGCCCACGGGTGAGCAAGGCCTACAATAGCAAGGCACATTACAATAGGCCTATTACAAACGAATGCATCACAACACTCTACAGGTATTAATTTATAAATAGAGTACGCTAAAAATGCAGTGAAATAATACATATTTTATTTTACATGAATGAGACATTTTGGAAAAGTACAGTAGTCATAACAAACATAAAAAATTGTAGTGAAATACAATAGTACAGTGAAAAATTTATACAGTACTCTATGTAGGAAATAAAAACATATGCACATGAATAATAAAACATGAAATTCGCAACAAACATGAAAGAATTATGGTGGAATACAGTACAGTAAAACAAAATTTAATGTAGCAAAAATGTGCGGCATAGAATGAATAAAAATATGAAATTTCTAAAAACACAAAAACATTCCTGCACGATGGAATGCAAAATTAAATCGAGGAAGTAAAAAAATGTGATATTTTCTTTTGCTTCATATGAGAAGAATGTTTCTTTGCAGCTCGATCTCTAAGGCGTTTAATGAGAAGCAGCTCAGCAGGAGATGTTTCCTCTTGTTGTTCAAGGTACCCCATGAGGTCTTCAAACATCCTAGTTGCTTCTGAACGGTTTGGCCCTTTCTTTTCTTGAAGGGATGGACCATCATCATCATCGGAGCTGAGCTCACCTGCCTGGTGACTTGAACATGCGGCAACAATGTCATCTTCACTAAGAATTGGATGTGGTTCTTCATCACCTTGTATCCATTCAGCTATATCGTTTATTTGAATCTCCGATCCGCCTACCAGAGTGTTTAGCTGTGATACGAAGTTCTCGTCACTACACTCCATGGGAACATCAGGTTCATTTTCATTCTGCGACACTGTTGTAGGCACGTTGGGCCAGAGTTTCCTCCAAGTATTGTTTAGAGCAACTGCCGTTTCCTCCTCCCATGCTGCAGCTGTCATGTAGATCACGTCCTTGATCGTTATTTGTTTCAACTTGGATATGATGTCATTAGGCTCTTCATCTTCATCATTATCAATGATTTTACTGAGCAGTTTCCTCCTGTATAGTCTCTTCAAAGTTTCTATCGCACCTTGATCCATCGGCTGTATAAGAGCTGTGACGTTTGCAGGTAAAAACTGCACTCGTATGTCACCATATTTCAACTCATCTGCTCCCGGGTAGGTGGGAGCGTTGTCTATGAGGAGAATGGCTTTTAGAGGCAACCCTTCCTTTGTCAAAAATATTTTTACTGCCGGAACAAAGTGGTGAAAAAACCAGTCCTTAAAGATATTTGATGACATCCAGGCGGATTTTTCAGACGCATAATGTAGAGGCAATGCACTACGCTTGACATTCTTTAAAGCCCTTGGGTTGGTTGACTTCCCTATCAAAACAAGTGGCAGATTATGGGTGCCTGAAGCGTTGCTACAAACCAGTAACGTAACTCTTTCTTTATTTTTCTTCTGACCACGAGCTGCCTCGTCTAGTTTTGATGCCAATGTTTTTGTAGGCAACATTTTGTAGTTCAGCTCAGTTTCATCGGCATTGTATATCTGAGCAGGACTTAATTTTTCGTCCTTAACAATTTTTTCAAACATCTTCTTAAACTCTTCAGCATCAAGAACAGCGCCTGAAAGACTTTCCCCAGTTATCGTCAGCTGCCTCACCCCGTGTCGATCTTTCCACCTACTGAGCCATCCAATACTGGCAGTGAAGCTTGGATCTCCACCCAACTTTTGGTTTAAACTCAATGCCTTTTCCTTAAGTATCGGTCCGGATATAGGCACGCCACGCTCACGTTGTTGTTCAAACCACATTAAAAGTGCCTCGTCTAAGGATTCATTTTTAGGTTTCTTTATAGTGGACCGATTCCCTAAAGAGTCTTGACTAACCAATTTAGCGCAAAAATCTTCAATTTGACTTCTATTTTTTTCCAGTCACAAACTGTTGCTGCCCCAACTCCATATTCAATAGAAATGTTTTTTACTGACTCACCCTTGTCCAGACGATTAATAGCCTCCAGTTTTTTTGCATTGTCACAACAACTCATTTTATCTTTTCTGCCATAATCACTGCAGATCACTAAACAATATTAACACACTAAACACAACGCGCCAAACAATACACTACTAATGTACAAAAATTATCATGAGCCAGCCACATCAGACAGAATTCAAAACATAACTGACAGGTGTCCTTGGACAGCGACAATAGTGTTAGTAGGCGTGCTAAAAATAGACGCTGGTTGGGGGGGGGCTGAGTCAGTGGACAGTCAACGGTATGAGTTCTCGCGCGGCACTGGCCGAATGTTTGTGTACAGTCCCTGTATGAAAGCAGTATAAAATATGGTAATACAAAAATACAAAAGTATTTTCGGTGATTCGGTTGACCCGGAAATTTGGTTAAACGGGATTCGTTTAAACGGGACTGTACTGTATACTGTATTTGGGATCCTTATTAGGGCTATCAACCTTTGCCACAGTACTGTGGTGTTACTGATGGAGACTGTGTCCATAAAGTTTAAGTCCTTCAGACACTGAAGATGGCTTCCAATAGTGATGTTGAAACGTCTGGAATTAACAACATAAGACCACAACTTGATAGCCTGAGAAGTAGTTTTATTAATAATTATAATTAAATGTATTTAGTATTTGTATAAAGAAGACCACACTGCAAAAAGGATGAGGGTCATTTTTTTTCGAAAATGAGTTTATGTTGGTAATGGATAGCCAAGGACCGTTAGAAGCTGCAGCGGGGTCGTTTTACGCAAAACAGATGATGGTTTAGCTGTTATCGGGCTTCAAAATATTGCTATACTTTATAAGAAGGATGAACGTCAGCCTCAACCAACGCAACAAGGATGACAGTCAATCCAGCAGGTTGGCAGCGCACTCAGTCTTGTGGGTTTGTTTACGTTCCAGTTTGATGCATTGTGCTGGCTAGTGCATGTTCTTGTTTGTTTTGCCTAATTATCCGAATAAACGTGTGAAAATGGATAACAGTGAGGGTGTCAGTGGCTTAAATAGCGAAAATAGTGATTGTGAATCAGTTAATAAGTCGGTTAATGAAGGTACAAGGAAAAGAAAATCTCATGGACGATCAAGTGATGTTATGAAGAAAATAAGGTTATGTACACTAGAAACGGGGCCTGACTGAGTGTAAACGTTTAAAATGTTTTCAAGTAATATCTAAGGACAATGCTAAGAAAATTATTAGTGATTTTAATGAGCTGTCATCTGTCAATGAGCAATCTTTGTATCTAGCAGGTATGATCAATGTACACCATGTTAAAAATCGTAGACCTAGGAAAAATGAAGACGATGCCAAATTCCATGAAAATGTTTTTACATACAAAGTTAGAATCACTGAAAATGACCTAGTTAAGGAGATCCCAGTTTGTTATAAAGCCTTTTTATCCCTTCATGGTGTGTCAGCTAAAAGGGTTCAAAATATTCAAAAGTCCTTAAAAATTACAGGGAAGGCCCCAGTAGATAAAAGGGGCATTTACGATCATAAACATTGCCGGTCATCTCCTGAGGTTGAAGCTAGTGTAATTAATCACATTAGTTCTTTCAAGGGGCGTCAAAGTCATTATAGCTTAAACAAAACAAGAAAAATATACCTGCCTGAATCATTAAACGTAAAAAAAATGTATGAGCTGTATTTGGCTGGTAACTATCCTCGTGTTTCTTATGAGTACTATCGCAAAATATTTGTAACAAAATTTAATTTAGGGTTTGGATATCCCCGCAGCGATACGTGTAGTACTTGCGATCAGTATCAAGCTGAGGTCAAACTTATAAATGCCAAACTGCAAGAACCAACGCTTGAAGGATAAAGTAAAATTAAGTTATTAGACGAATTAAGGAAACTAGAAATAGAAAATCAAGTGCATAAAAAAAACTCAAACCTTTTATGACAGGAAAAAAATTGTAAGAGCAGAATCATCTAACAGAATGGATAAAGAAACAATAACGATGGATTATCAAAGAAATTTGAGTCTACCGAATATAGCAACCAATGATGTTTATTATCGCCGTCAGCTAAGCTTCTACATGTTCAACATTCATGTTTTGTCAACTGGAGAAAGGTTTTTTATTGCTACTCAGAAGAAATGGGCTCAAAAGGGGCTGATGAGGTAACATCAATGTTAAATTACTTTATTTTTTATATTTTGGACTCTCAAGTGAAACACCTTGAAATTTTCTGTGACTCTTGCAGTGGGCAAAATAAAAACTATCTAGTGATTAAATTTTGCCACTACGTAGTTAGCATTGTGAAACGTCTAGAATCTATCAAAATCACGTTTTCAATCCATGGGCACTCTTATATGGACTGTGACAGAAATATGACTCTCATTAATCAAAAATCACCTTGTGAAGTGCCAGAAGATTGGATTAATGTGGTGCAAAATGCACAAGTTAAGCCTTCACCATTTCAGGCAGTCGATATTGATTACACTTTCTTCAGGGATTGGAACTCATTTCTTGAGCCACATTATATGAAGAAAAATCCAATTGCTACAAGACCGGTATGGGAAATTGTATTTAAATTGTAACGAGCTTTTCGCCGCGTTACAAATCCAGGGAACCCTTCGTAATTAAACTCCGTTAATTAGACGGGCTGCCTACGTTGTAACAGAATTGATCACAAATAATTAAAATAACATATTACTTACTAGCTGTGTAATTGTTTACTTTGTGTAAGGAAACAATGGCAAGGTATACAATTGATTTACGCACTACTCATATGTGTGTAACAAGAAGACTTCTCTTTATTCAACATTTAAGAAAAACATATACTGACTGATGCCATGACATTACTAATTCAATTATTAAATTATCGAAAGGTTTCTTTAAACTTTGGCATCAAACTAGATTCTATATAGTTATACCTCGGATCCGGGTGAACTTTCTGTATTAAAACTTTTAATTATACTCTTTTCATGATATTAGCTTGCAAGACTTTCTTTTAATTCAACATTTAAGAATGGTATTATTGCTGGAGTTATATTACTCTACATTAACATATAAACTGTTACAACGTATGAAGTTAGAATAGTTACATGAAATATTAATTAATAAGATATAATCTTATAAACATTAGATTTAATTTATAAGTCTTTACAAAGTTAATCATTTCTGAAAAGTCTCTTTCAAGATGTGTTGTGTAACAAATATTAGTAACCCTCGATAGACAGGCTATCGAGTCACCTTTTAATTGGTATGCAGAAGACTCCTCCTGGGGTATCAGTCTTGGGAAACAGGAACAGCTACGTCGTCATCTCGGTCTGGCTTTCCTCTGTAAAGGGCTCCAAAAGTTAGCAGGTAGAACAATATGTCATGTAGTTATCTACGATGATCGTGTAGATTCTAGGATGTCCTGATCTGCATATTCTGTCACGTGCAGTAGAGTTTGTGGCTTCTGCTAGTTCACATCTCCGGGTATTACTTTGGAATAGTTGTTATTCGTTGAAGTACGTAGTCATCTTGTGTTACACTTTTAGTTACGTTTCAATACTTTTTGTTTTACATAACTTTAAACTTATTGTCTATTCACATGACTTCATTAATTAATACATCCAGATGCTTTAACAAACTACATCTGGTACACTTTCTGAAGATGAAACCAAATATGATACACATATTTGAAGAGCATCGCTCTTACGTCTACACTGTACGGAGTCACCATTGCAAGAGAGAGAATTTACGCTCCCTTCGCCAGGTACTGGACAAAAGTTAGTGGGACAACTTCCGCGCGAGAATATAGTTCCTAACTATATTTAAGTTAACATTTTTATTTATTTAAACTATCCCTAAACAAATATATATAATTTAAATCAGTTGTTTTAGCGACTTTTTATGTCTTCAGATTTTATTATTATGAACATTAGTTTTTTATCTTATTCTTACTCACACAAGACTCTGAAAGCATGTCGAGTCTGGAATCAACAGGAAAGCGCCTGCTTACAATCAAAGGGTTAAATACGATATTAATAACGCTTAACAAATTTATTTTTTTATTTGAGTATCTTATAACTAATTAATTACTGCTTCCTCTCATACTGAGTACATACAGGTATCTTATATTAAAACAGTGAGATTTAAATAGCTTAAGAGCTCGTAACCTTAATTTTTAAAATTTTTTTATTTTCTAGATTATTTCTTTTATTTAAATCGTCACATACTCCACCGCTTGAATTGCACGCTACGGTTTAGCTTTTTGAGTCTAACTCACTATGGGGCACTGGGATATTGAATGGGTTTAGTGTGTGTAATTTCTTTCACATAGTTGTTGCCTATAGTTACAACACAGTACACTTTATATTCTTATGAACTACCTCTTTTTTTTTTACATACTATTTACACTAAATATTTACACAAATAAAACACAAAACTCTTTCTTATCTCTATCACTTAATTTTACTACCGGTTTTTTGTTTGTCTTACTCTCTCTTCTGTAGAGTAACTTTCTAAATCTCTACTATTTAGAATTCTATCTTTTCTTCTGTGAGTCCTATATAACTCATGTAGTTAATGAGTGTTAGTACCCATCTAGTTAATGATTATTCATTAATGCATGCTCCGCAGAACTGGAACTCAGGTTGATCTGGCCTCGTTTCCAAACGTTTAATTACGTTTTACATTTCTTACGCGGATTCAGAAATATAATTTTCTTTACTACCTAGTATTCCTTTTCTTTTTTTTTTTATTATACCGTCACTTCTTCTTATACAACTTTAGTTGCGAAATATGCGTTCTCCGCACATATTTCTGAGTTGCAGGTTCGCACAGGGCTACTGTAACTGGAGTTAGGTACTTTTGGATTTGATAAGGGCCACACCATCTGAATGATAGTTTCGAGGTGGTCTTATCAATCGCACTACTAATGGGGTGAGTCTTGTACATTACCAAGTCACCTACTTGGTACCTGACTGAGTTGCTATGATTACCTTTCTCGTGGTATCTTCTGGATTTTTCCAAGCTTGCTCTCAAGTTAGAGCGGGCTTTGTTCCATATTTTCTTTATCTGCTTATCCGTTATTTGCGGAGGCAGCAGATCGTGTATATTCCATCTTGTGGACAAAGGGTGGTTTGGTCTATACTTGTATAGTAACTCGAAAGGGGTCGACTTGTGACCTTCGTGGTAATTGGGGACTGGGAGTACGATTAGTGGCAGTGTGTGAAGTTATTTATTATTAGTGCACAGTTTGTTTTTCCTAATTTCCTTTAAATGACATTATTCATTTAAAAGATCGCCTTCGTGAAATTCCCTTTTTCTTACTTTTTAAGTACTAACTTACATTTTAATCTTAATCCTAATTTCCAAACCTTAGATTGGAATGATCCCTACTTATCCGTAACTCACAACATCCCGGCCCGACTGACACCAGCTTACTCTAACTACGGAAGTTAGCTTTCAGCATTTATTAATGATCTTTGGCACATTTCAGCCCTATCATTTCCCTTTCAGTCGGCGCCGTTGTGACCTGTTACGTTACATATATAATCAATACTTGATTATATCTCATAAACTTATTTCTAATGTGATCTAAAGAGGATCCCATACTCCACTTTAGATCACTGGTTTGAGAGAAGCGGAATCTCACGAATATGATTCTCTTTTATCTCTTTTAACAATACTTAAACAAACTATGCGGGAGAGGAGACACTTCACAATGCATTGTAATACTCACTAGGGGTGGTTTTTAATTGTTCAGGCTAGCACCGGTTTATCACAATAGGGAGGGTGCGTGGCTGTTTACTACATTTCCTACAATACTGAACACGCTTTTATTTTCTTACTTGCCACCACTGCGGTGTCTTCACTATGCAACGTTACTTTTATTATTATTCTTTTCCCTTAATTACTTCTACACTTCACACAATTTTAGTATAACTTAGGATTTATTTAGCTCTAGTATTTAAATCAATTATTATTATTCACTTTATTATTTATTAAACTACTTTGGGGATTTAAGAAACGCTCCTAGAACTATTGTCTATTTAATCACCATATTTATTTAGCACACTTTATATTCACAGGTTGGTTCCGTTCCAATGGCTTACTTGAGTATTTCTGGCGGGTTCGGCCAGATCGACAAATTTTTTATTCTCCTGGTTAAATGCTCTATTCTCTGGGTAGTCCGCAAAATTTTTGCCGGAGATTTCTCGTCTTGGAGTGTTTGAGACAATAAGTATAGTTCACTATACTTGGCAGTACAAATTTCTTTCTCGCCTTCATAATCGAGTTGGCTTAGATAGTTTAATTGCACGGGCGCATCAAATCCACATTCGCGAATTGAACTTCGTAATTCCGCGACTGTTACATCAGCATGGGGTAGTCCACGCAAAAGAGCTTCGTAAGACAGCTCGTTTTTTAATAACAAATCAGGGTTAAATTGGGCCATTTTGTTCTAACACATTAGCACGTACTTAAAATTAATACTATTATATTACACATATAATAAATTCATAAGTAAACAATTTACACAAATTAGAAAAAGAACCATTTCTCTTCTAAGGGAGAGACAGAAATCACACACATATATCTTTCAATGTTAAATAGCCGATCAGCTGTTTACTGGAATGTAGGTCAGAGGGTGGCCTACATATTTAGTTAACAAAGGAGGGTGAGCGTGTGTGACAATGGGGTGTTTGCTTTTACATCTTATTGTTTACTACACAAAGCGACTGAATAACACCAACGATTTGAAACCGGTCGTTTTAAACTTGAGAAGGGGAGCACACTTTTGTACAACACATTTATTATTATTCCGCTTAGACAACACTTTGGCTTCGTTCATTCATAAACTTTTCTCAATTAAATAATTACTTATTTTGTTCACAAGTTTTAAATCACGACTTCTACTTAATTACTTTATTATTATTTACACAGTTATTTTTATCAATTTTTTTTTTTTTTTTTTTTTTAACACATACTAGTGTATGTAAACTATGTAGTTGGACATACACTGTGCAGAATGATTCAGGAGACAACAGGTCGTAGTTTGTCGTAAACAAACCTGTTACAGATTGTTCGGTTGACCAAAATTGTTATGCTTGGTCACAATTCATGTATGCAAGTACTCATATCGAATTATTCAGGTTGTGCCGGTAGGAACCTGCATATAGCATTTTACATTGTATGACGCTAATGACATTTTACTTATACATACTACCATCTACGTATTAATACATATTACGTTATTTAATAGTGTATTAAATATATTTTGAACATTACATTTATTAAAGTAACTTTCTGAGTGCATATATCAATATTAAACATTTAGTTATTAATCATACTATTTATGTTTATCCACGCATAAATAGTGAATGCAATTTGTTTGTGACACATATATACACAATTAAAACTCTTTCCTTTGTTTCCTTTATTTTTTTTTTTTTTTTACAAGTAAAGTAAGCAGAGTAACGCACTTTTGTTTGCGTCACGATGCTTAACAACTCTTTACATAAATTAGCAGAGTGAATGCACTTTTGTGACACTCTGTAAACAATTACCCTTTTATTTTTTACAATTCAGCAGAGTGTCGCACTTTTGTAACGAGCTTTTCGCCGCGTTACAAATCCAGGGAACCCTTCGTAATTAAACTCCGTTAATTAGACGGGCTGCCTACGTTGTAACAGAATTGATCACAAATAATTAAAATAACATATTACTTACTAGCTGTGTAATTGTTTACTTTGTGTAAGGAAACAATGGCAAGGTATACAATTGATTTACGCACTACTCATATGTGTGTAACAAGAAGACTTCTCTTTATTCAACATTTAAGAAAAACATATACTGACTGATGCCATGACATTACTAATTCAATTATTAAATTATCGAAAGGTTTCTTTAAACTTTGGCATCAAACTAGATTCTATATAGTTATACCTCGGATCCGGGTGAACTTTCTGTATTAAAACTTTTAATTATACTCTTTTCATGATATTAGCTTGCAAGACTTTCTTTTAATTCAACATTTAAGAATGGTATTATTGCTGGAGTTATATTACTCTACATTAACATATAAACTGTTACAACGTATGAAGTTAGAATAGTTACATGAAATATTAATTAATAAGATATAATCTTATAAACATTAGATTTAATTTATAAGTCTTTACAAAGTTAATCATTTCTGAAAAGTCTCTTTCAAGATGTGTTGTGTAACAAATATTAGTAACCCTCGATAGACAGGCTATCGAGTCACCTTTTAATTGGTATGCAGAAGACTCCTCCTGGGGTATCAGTCTTGGGAAACAGGAACAGCTACGTCGTCATCTCGGTCTGGCTTTCCTCTGTAAAGGGCTCCAAAAGTTAGCAGGTAGAACAATATGTCATGTAGTTATCTACGATGATCGTGTAGATTCTAGGATGTCCTGATCTGCATATTCTGTCACGTGCAGTAGAGTTTGTGGCTTCTGCTAGTTCACATCTCCGGGTATTACTTTGGAATAGTTGTTATTCGTTGAAGTACGTAGTCATCTTGTGTTACACTTTTAGTTACGTTTCAATACTTTTTGTTTTACATAACTTTCAACTTATTGTCTATTCACATGACTACATTAATTAATACATCCAGATGCTTTAACAAACTACATCTGGTACACTTTCTGAAGATGAAACCAAATATGATACACATATTTGAAGAGCATCGCTCTTACGTCTACACTGTACGGAGTCACCATTGCAAGAGAGAGAATTTACGCTCCCTTCGCCAGGTACTGGACAAAAGTTAGTGGGACAACTTCCGCGCGAGAATATAGTTCCTAACTATATTTAAGTTAACATTTTTATTTATTTAAACTATCCCTAAACAAATATATATAATTTAAATCAGTTGTTTTAGCGACTTTTTATGTCTTCAGATTTTATTATTATGAACATTAGTTTTTTATCTTATTCTTACTCACACAAGACTCTGAAAGCATGTCGAGTCTGGAATCAACAGGAAAGCGCCTGCTTACAATCAAAGGGTTAAATACGATATTAATAACGCTTAACAAATTTATCTTTTTATTTGAGTATCTTATAACTAATTAATTACTGCTTCCTCTCATACTGAGTACATACAGGTATCTTATATTAAAACAGTGAGATTTAAATAGCTTAAGAGCTCGTAACCTTAATTTTTAAAATTTTTTTATTTTCTAGATTATTTCTTTTATTTAAATCGTCACATACTCCACCGCTTGAATTGCACGCTACGGTTTAGCTTTTTGAGTCTAACTCACTATGGGGCACTGGGATATTGAATGGGTTTAGTGTGTGTAATTTCTTTCACATAGTTGTTGCCTATAGTTACAACACAGTACACTTTATATTCTTATGAACTACCTCTTTTTTTTTTTACATACTATTTACACTAAATATTTACACAAATAAAACACAAAACTCTTTCTTATCTCTATCACTTAATTTTACTACCGGTTTTTTGTTTGTCTTACTCTCTCTTCTGTAGAGTAACTTTCTAAATCTCTACTATTTAGAATTCTATCTTTTCTTCTGTGAGTCCTATATAACTCATGTAGTTAATGAGTGTTAGTACCCATCTAGTTAATGATTATTCATTAATGCATGCTCCGCAGAACTGGAACTCAGGTTGATCAGGCCTCGTTTCCAAACGTTTAATTACGTTTTACATTTCTTACGCGGATTCAGAAATATAATTTTCTTTACTACCTAGTATTCCTTTTCTTTTTTTTTTTATTATACCGTCACTTCTTCTTATACAACTTTAGTTGCGAAATATGCGTTCTCCGCACATATTTCTGAGTTGCAGGTTCGCACAGGGCTACTGTAACTGGAGTTAGGTACTTTTGGATTTGATAAGGGCCACACCATCTGAATGATAGTTTCGAGGTGGTCTTATCAATCGCACTACTAATGGGGTGAGTCTTGTACATTACCAAGTCACCTACTTGGTACCTGACTGAGTTGCTATGATTACCTTTCTCGTGGTATCTTCTGGATTTTTCCAAGCTTGCTCTCAAGTTAGAGCGGGCTTTGTTCCATATTTTCTTTATCTGCTTATCCGTTATTTGCGGAGGCAGCAGATCGTGTATATTCCATCTTGTGGACAAAGGGTGGTTTGGTCTATACTTGTATAGTAACTCGAAAGGGGTCGACTTGTGACCTTTGTGGTAATTGGGGACTGGGAGTACGATTAGTGGCAGTGTGTGAAGTTATTTATTATTAGTGCACAGTTTGTTTTTCCTAATTTCCTTTAAATGACATTATTCATTTAAAAGATCGCCTTCGTGAAATTCCCTTTTTCTTACTTTTTAAGTACTAACTTACATTTTAATCTTAATCCTAATTTCCAAACCTTAGATTGGAATGATCCCTACTTATCCGTAACTCACAACATCCTGGCCCGACTGACACCAGCTTACTCTAACTACGGAAGTTAGCTTTCAGCATTTATTAATGATCTTTGGCACATTTCAGCCCTATCATTTCCCTTTCAGTCGGCGCCGTTGTGACCTGTTACGTTACATATATAATCAATACTTGATTATATCTCATAAACTTATTTCTAATGTGATCTAAAGAGGATCCCATACTCCACTTTAGATCACTGGTTTGAGAGAAGCGGAATCTCACGAATATGATTCTCTTTTATCTCTTTTAACAATACTTAAACAAACTATGCGGGAGAGGAGACACTTCACAATGCATTGTAATACTCACTAGGGGTGGTTTTTAATTGTTCAGGCTAGCACCAGTTTATCACAATAGGGAGGGTGCGTGGCTGTTTACTACATTTCCTACAATACTGAACACGCTTTTATTTTCTTACTTGCCACCACTGCGGTGTCTTCACTATGCAACGTTACTTTTATTATTATTCTTTTCCCTTAATTACTTCTACACTTCACACAATTTTAGTATAACTTAGGATTTATTTAGCTCTAGTATTTAAATCAATTATTATTATTCACTTTATTATTTATTAAACTACTTTGGGGATTTAAGAAACGCTCCTAGAACTATTGTCTATTTAATCACCATATTTATTTAGCACACTTTATATTCACAGGTTGGTTCCGTTCCAATGGCTTACTTGAGTATTTCTGGCGGGTTCGGCCAGATCGACAAATTTTTTATTCGCCTGGTTAAATGCTCTATTCTCTGGGTAGTCCGCAAAATTTTTGCCGGAGATTTCTCGTCTTGGAGTGTTTGAGACAATAAGTATAGTTCACTATACTTGGCAGTACAAATTTCTTTCTCGCCTTCATAATCGAGTTGGCTTAGATAGTTAATTGCACGGGCGCATCAAATCCACATTTGCGAATTGAACTTCGTAATTCCGCGACTGTTACATCAGCATGGGGTAGTCCACGCAAAAGAGCTTCGTAAGACAGCTCGTCTTTTAATAACAAATCAGGGTTAAATTGGGCCATTTTGTTCTAACACATTAGCACGTACTTAAAATTAATACTATTATATTACACATATATTACATATAATAAATTCATAAGTAAACAATTTACACAAATTAGAAAAAGAACCATTTCTCTTCTAAGGGAGAGACAGAAATCACACACATATATCTTTCAATGTTAAATAGCCGATCAGCTGTTTACTGGAATGTAGGTCAGAGGGTGGCCTACATATTTAGTTAACAAAGGAGGGTGAGCGTGTGTGACAATGGGGTGTTTGCTTTTACATCTTATTGTTTACTACACAAAGCGACTGAATAACACCAACGATTTGAAACCGGTCGTTTTAAACTTGAGAAGGGGAGCACACTTTTGTACAACACATTTATTATTATTCCGCTTAGACAACACTTTGGCTTCGTTCATTCATAAACTTTTCTCAATTAAATAATTACTTATTTTGTTCACAAGTTTTAAATCACGACTTCTACTTAATTACTTTATTATTATTTACACAGTTATTTTATCAATTTTTTTTTTTTTTTTTTTAACACATACTAGTGTATGTAAACTATGTAGTTGGACATACACTGTGCAGAATGATTCAGGAGACAACAGGTCATAGTTTGTCGTAAACAAACCTGTTACAGATTGTTCGGTTGACCAAAATTGTTATGCTTGGTCACAATTCATGTATGCAAGTACTCATATCGAATTATTCAGGTTGTGCCAGTAGGAACCTGCATATAGCATTTTACATTGTATGACGCTAATGACATTTTACTTATACATACTACCATCTACGTATTAATACATATTACGTTATTTAATAGTGTATTAAATATGTTTTGAACATTACATTTATTAAAGTAACTTTCTGAGTGCATATATCAATATTAAACATTTAGTTATTAATCATACTATTTATGTTTATCCACGCATAAATAGTGAATGCAATTTGTTTGTGACACATATATACACAATTAAAACTCTTTCCTTTGTTTCCTTTATTTTTTTTTTTTTTACAAGTAAAGTAAGCAGAGTAACGCACTTTTGTTTGCGTCACGATGCTTAACAACTCTTTACATAAATTAGCAGAGTGAATGCACTTTTGTGACACTCTGTAAACAATTACCCTTTTATTTTTTACAATTCAGCAGAGTGGCGCACTTTTGTAACGAGCTTTTCGCCGCGTTACAAATCCAGGGAACCCTTCGTAATTAAACTCCGTTAATTAGACGGGCTGCCTACGTTGTAACAGAATTGATCACAAATAATTAAAATAACATATTACTTACTAGCTGTGTAATTGTTTACTTTGTGTAAGGAAACAATGGCAAGGTATACAATTGATTTACGCACTACTCATATGTGTGTAACAAGAAGACTTCTCTTTATTCAACATTTAAGAAAAACATATACTGACTGATGCCATGACATTACTAATTCAATTATTAAATTATCGAAAGGTTTCTTTAAACTTTGGCATCAAACTAGATTCTATATAGTTATACCTCGGATCCGGGTGAACTTTCTGTATTAAAACTTTTAATTATACTCTTTTCATGATATTAGCTTGCAAGACTTTCTTTTAATTCAACATTTAAGAATGGTATTATTGCTGGAGTTATATTACTCTACATTAACATATAAACTGTTACAACGTATGAAGTTAGAATAGTTACATGAAATATTAATTAATAAGATATAATCTTATAAACATTAGATTTAATTTATAAGTCTTTACAAAGTTAATCATTTCTGAAAAGTCTCTTTCAAGATGTGTTGTGTAACAAATATTAGTAACCCTCGATAGACAGGCTATCGAGTCACCTTTTAATTGGTATGCAGAAGACTCCTCCTGGGGTATCAGTCTTGGGAAACAGGAACAGCTACGTCGTCATCTCGGTCTGGCTTTCCTCTGTAAAGGGCTCCAAAAGTTAGCAGGTAGAACAATATGTCATGTAGTTATCTACGATGATCGTGTAGATTCTAGGATGTCCTGATCTGCATATTCTGTCACGTGCAGTAGAGTTTGTGGCTTCTGCTAGTTCACATCTCCGGGTATTACTTTGGAATAGTTGTTATTCGTTGAAGTACGTAGTCATCTTGTGTTACACTTTTAGTTACGTTTCAATACTTTTTGTTTTACATAACTTTAAACTTATTGTCTATTCACATGACTACATTAATTAATACATCCAGATGCTTTAACAAACTACATCTGGTACACTTTCTGAAGATGAAACCAAATATGATACACATATTTGAAGAGCATCGCTCTTACGTCTACACTGTACGGAGTCACCATTGCAAGAGAGAGAATTTACGCTCCCTTCGCCAGGTACTGGACAAAAGTTAGTGGGACAACTTCCGCGCGAGAATATAGTTCCTAACTATATTTAAGTTAACATTTTTATTTATTTAAACTATCCCTAAACAAATATATATAATTTAAATCAGTTGTTTTAGCGACTTTTTATGTCTTCAGATTTTATTATTATGAACATTAGTTTTTTATCTTATTCTTACTCACACAAGACTCTGAAAGCATGTCGAGTCTGGAATCAACAGGAAAGCGCCTGCTTACAATCAAAGGGTTAAATACGATATTAATAACGCTTAACAAATTTATTTTTTTATTTGAGTATCTTATAACTAATTAATTACTGCTTCCTCTCATACTGAGTACATACAGGTATCTTATATTAAAACAGTGAGATTTAAATAGCTTAAGAGCTCGTAACCTTAATTTTTAAAATTTTTTTATTTTCTAGATTATTTCTTTTATTTAAATCGTCACATACTCCACCGCTTGAATTGCACGCTACGGTTTAGCTTTTTGAGTCTAACTCACTATGGGGCACTGGGATATTGAATGGGTTTAGTGTGTGTAATTTCTTTCACATAGTTGTTGCCTATAGTTACAACACAGTACACTTTATATTCTTATGAACTACCTCTTTTTTTTTTACATACTATTTACACTAAATATTTACACAAATAAAACACAAAACTCTTTCTTATTTTGTTCTAACAAAGATGTTTTTTTTCAGCTCCTAAACCAATTTCTGAAGAAAAATTTAAAGACCTTCAACATTTAAAAAAGTTTTGTGGTCCAGCTGCACAAAGTTATTATGATAACCTACCTCATGCACCAAAAAAAGCTAAATCTACAAATAAAGTTAAACCTCAAGCTAAAACTACAGCAAAAGCTAAACCTAAAGCTAAAAAAATCCCAAACTAAATGACGGAGTACTCCTGATGGACCAAAAGTACAACTTTTCTGTACTATTTTGATTTTTTTTGTGACTTTCTATCGTGTTTTATGTTTTAAATAGCATTTTAATAAATAGCTACAGTAATAATATTGATTTTTATTAAAAGGCAAACCCTGTTAACTTACTGCGTAACAAGGATGAGGGTCATGACATTCATCTTGTTTGCAGACAAAAGTGTGTATTTTGTAATGTTTTTATATTTTTTTGAGTATAAAAAATAACAAAGTAAGTGATTTGAAGTATGGATTGACAATAAACATTTGGGAGGAAAACTAGGTGGGTATAGCATTTTTAAAAAACATTGTATGATTTTATACCAGTGGTCCAAACCTTAAATTTGCTCTAGCCGAAAACTTGGTTTTAGTGACCCTCATCTTTTTTGCAGCGTGGTCCTATGTATAACTTACAAAATTGTATCCAGTCCAGTCGTAACCAGCAACAGCCTGTACAACAGCAGCACAGAGAATAGCAAAAACAGGGTTCTGCGCACACCACACATCAAGACCCAATCTGATATCATCTTCTGAGAAAATTTCGTAGACACCAAGCAGGGGAAGAATGTCCTGCAAATAGTGCATAACACTGACAGTTGTAAAAAATGAATTGAAATCATAATTTTAGAACTAGGTGACTAACTAATATATGGAGAAACAATAATATTTTACACATTCCTTAAAAGTACATATTCACATTGTCAGTAACATAATTTAAAAATGACACACACACACACACACACACACACACACACACACACACACACACACACACACACACACACACACACACACACACACACACACACACACACACACACACACACACACACACACACACACACACACACACACACACACACACACACACACACACACACACACACACACACACACACACACACACACACACACACACACACACACACACACACACACACAGCAACAACAAAAACTACAAACAAATTGTACAGTAAATTAATCTATTTATGTCAAATTGCACTATGCATAATATATCAATTTCAGAACATAATATTTTGTACGAGAAATGGAAAAAAAAAAATCAGTTACCAAATATTGTACAGATCAATTTAATTTTCTCATTCAGCTGAAGCTCTTTCTAAATGCTTTATTTCTTATCATGCCTCTGAGTGTTCCTCTAACTTTTTGTAGAAACCTCATCTCTTGTTCTTGGATCATCGTTTCTGTTGATGTAACCCAATATGGTTTGGCATTCTAATTAGTATTACTGAATGGACTGTGTGCACTAAAAGACTGATTTTACTTTTAATAATTTTTTCAAGTGTATGGGTAGTACTGGAAATGGTACTAGTACGGATCCTAAAAGTACTGGAGAGTTCACCAATGCTATTAAGGTTGTGGACTCGATGAAGGGAAATTCCTTATATTTACTTCCCTGTGGTAGAAAGGGGGCAACGTTTGCTTAAACATATTGTATAAACAAGCAGCTAATGAATACAGGGCCTGAGCATCTCACAGGATAAGGAGATCCCCTTTTACCAATTGCCAATGAGGGCAGATGGGTGGTTGGGATGGGAAAGCATTCCTAAGGGCAGATGAATCAATATTATGGATGAAGGTGGCAATGGGAAACGACTCCATTCGAGATCCAATAGGACAGCATTTCTCAATCTATGGTTTGGAACCCATTACTGGGTCCCAAGGGAGCGTTTGGTGGATCGTGAAGTCGGGTTCAAAAATTTATTTACTGTGTCTTAAAAACTTACTAATTTAATAGTAAGTAGAATCAAGTATGTGCAATTTGTTTAAACTTACAAGAAGGCTTAAAGTACCTGACGTTAGCAAAAATACGATTATAAACTGGGTGCACACGACCCCTACAAGTAATCCTGTCAGCGCCCATGCTTATTGGTCCCTTGAAGGCAGGTCCTGGACTAAAAAAGGTTGAGAACCACTGCAATAGGATATTCTTTGTTTAAGAATGCTGAGAATGGTGGAGTAGTCTGTAGTCAATTGTGATGATTAATAGAAGATAGTAAGAAGAGAGATTAAGAGACAGGAGCGTACAGCACAACAGTAATACAAAAGAATTGACTACCAAATGTTGTTACTGACTGCTTGATATTTGATTTTGAATACTTTCTTCAACCGATTAGGTTTCAAATTTGGTATTAGTGTTGTAATCAAGGACATAAAAGTTTGAATATCTTTTGCACAAATATATTTGAAGAGGAGGAAAAAGCATTTTCCCACTGTTTTTGAATTTTTCATTCTGTTTAAATAATAGTTGAAAGCAATTAGATACAGGATGTGTAGACTATACAGGAAATTATATAGACGACATATTTTGTATAAAGTAGTATATGATGATAAAGTGATAACAGGGAATGAGGAGGTTACATTCAAAATAAGTTGTGACTATAGTTTTCTGAGATTTAGTGAATTCAGTTTCACTATCAATCCATAATTTATGTCATCAGAGCTGAATAAATGGGAGACGAATGTTATCCTTAATTACAAGTACAGTATCAAAGTCAAGTGGGTATGTAATAAGTCACCTCATATTTGTAGGTACGCCGTTTATCAAGACTTTATAGAGTTTTAAAACACAGTTTTAGTACATTTACAGAAGCTATTTTATAAAAATAACTTCATCTTCAGTCAAGATGAAGTTCACGAGTACTGTTTCAAGAGTCTATGCATCTCTAACATTGTCTTATAATTCTCTTGTTCCTCGTGGTATAAGGATTTTACATTATGGACTTTAAATGCTATGTTTAAAAATGAATGTCCTGACTGAAGTAAATTCCATATAGGCCAAACTAAAGACATTTAAAAGCTTTCTTTTGAGTGTTCAAAAACTAAGAACATTTACGTTTTTGACGTGAAACGTCTTTAAAATCACACCGAAACATACGGGTGCCAGAACAGAAATTTGTACCGTAATGAAAAGGTCTATATCGACTTGCCTTAATAACTCCCTAAATATTAGTCTCAGAGACGTAAGTGCGGTGTCATTTTCTAACATATATGGTCAGCTCGCTGATACGACCTTGAGTTCGCATCGTGGGCGAGCGGGTTGGCGGGGAGGGGGCACAGCGCTGATTGGCCAAAACCGGCGCTCTGGCTCCTTTCCATTCAGTGCAGTGTTGCCAGATCTTCCTAAATTTCGGAAGATCTTCCGATTTATTTTAATATTCCAGAAAATACGAAATTTGGTGTAAATCTTCTGAATTTTTTCCTACTCTAGTTTCAGTGCTATGTCGCATTTCTAGAGTTTTGTTTTTGCTTATGATATGACGTCAAATCTAGTGTTACACTGCAACCATAATTATAATTGCTTTCAATAAAAGTTTATAAGAGGTCTTGTCCAAAATTATAGTTACTTCCTCCTGTTACAAACAAATATGACCACCCATACACAATGATGTAATAAGCATTTTGCAATATCCACTTATTTTACCATACTGCTGTTCAACTAAGGGTGGCTAATCGTTATTGTTTAGCCTCAAGCTGACAGAATCGCACTACATGACGGCACCTGAATAAACAAATACTGTAATGTCTAGCCTACATCAGGTCATAATAATGTCAAGTCGCCGTGATAAACATGAAAATAAAAGTACTACACTTGGTGGCTAAAATAATCTGTGTTGGGTATGAAGAGTGTTGAGCTGTTGTTATGTCTACATCTCTGCGGTCCTGAAGAGCTCTGGCGAATCGAAAACTTCAAGCCAACACTGTCAAAACATCAAATTCATGGAACTCCATATCTAGAACCAGAGGTGGGCTAAACTGTTATTTTAAAATACTAGGTATGAAAATACCGTTCCAAAAAAATAACAGGTACAAATACCTGTTATTATATACTATATATACATAACCTATATTATCCTTTGTAAGTAACTCGTTTTGAGTTTCCTGCAGGTCTCCTATGTAATATCTTCAAATAAATACACTGCAAGTAGGTTTATTTTCACCTAGATAAACCTATTAACAAACCTACTTACTGTGTATTTATTTGAAGATATTATATAACCTATACTATATAATTTGTTATAAGAAATAAATTGAAACTAAAAGTATTAACAGTGTTACTTTACACTGTGACTTTATTAAACTATTACTGTTTAAATGAAAATAAGAAACAAGAGAATTTATAGGCCTATCTCCCTTTGGGAATACCAATTTAAGTTTTCACTAGTAGTAAACAAACTAACATTGGTTAGACAAATCAGTTGCGAAACTCGGGGCAATTAAATAATTTAGAGTAGGCCTACACGTAATACCACAAAAAATAATGTGAAAAAACATCAGAAACGTATAATAAAAACATAACAGTAAGCCACAAGAGTGAATGAGAATACACAAAATTTTACAAATAAAAATAAAAAAAAACAAATTGTAATAAAATAAATATAAATACATAAATAAAAACTTATAAATAATAAGCAACAGCAAAAGTAAATTAAATGCATTACAGATATTTAAGGAACAGGACTAGATAAAGTGCATAAATGTCCATTACAACAATCTCATCAGTTACGTGAGATGTGTAGTGAAGTTAAAATCACATTAATAAAAAGTATAATATAGCTTATCAACATCAGCCACTCTATATGTTATAACTCAATATAATTAAATACAACTATTTCACTAACAACTCGGAACACAAAGTTTTTTTGAGTAAAAACATAAAGTTTTACCAACCGATTTTAGTTACAAGTTGGTGACTAGTACAATATATAATTTATTAGCATATAATCTGTATTATATATCTGCATATCACACGAGAATAAATGTAACAGCAGGATGAATTATTTCCTTTATTAAAAACAGCTTCGTCTCTTTGCGCAGAATGAAGTATTCAGGACGAAAAAGTGGCTTCGTACTACTTTCTACTCGAAATACGCTTGATATAAAAATACTACTTGTTCCTAAAATACTAGGTGTTCCTAAAATACTACTGTTCCTGTGATACGCTTAGTATTTGTAATACGCGTTGTTCCTTGTGTATCGGTGATACCCCCAGGCCCCGATTTCAGGTACCTTGCACCCTGGGCAAAGCATTCTTACAGCCGCCCCTTTCATTTTTTTACTTTTCTCCCCCACCCCCCACCACCTTACACTAGGGAAACAACAAACTATAATGAAGATAAATGTTTGACAGTTTTTATCTGTGATGAAATAACTGAAATTATACATATTTCACTACTAAGAGAACACATTTTTTTGCACAACGAAGTGAACGCGATAACATTGAAAGCGTATACTGAAAGGAAACATCAAACATGAAAGAGGAAATGACTGTATTAATTTTTTTTTTTTACTGCAGTGTAAACAAGTTTGTTGTCAATAAGAGTTGCAAGTTACTGATATTGAGTAACGATCAGGTGACATCCGCCGCTGCCCGTTTATCAAAAGACTATACGTCAAACATATAAGCAAACATGGGTGTAGCCAGCGAGGGCCAGGGGGGCCGTGGCCCCCCTAAATTTGAAAATTTCCCAGGAGGGTGCTGAATTTTAAATACATAGGCGGGCCGCTATACGTTATAAATATGTCCCGACTCGGACATACTAGCGCCACCTAAAGCTACCGAAGGTAACTACTACCTACTCCTAGTTCCTTCGGGGTCTGCTAGATGACGTTCACTGTGCAGTTATACACCACTCGAATGTTTTCGACATCTCCACTGATAGGTACAAGACCGTTGCAAAGATTGTGCTGGAAGTTTATATTATGCACTTCAATTTTACGAGTTTTGTTTTGTTTATTACGTGGACTCCGTTACAAATACAAATTGCCTCCAGTCAATTATTTTTAGTACTTACTGCAGAGTAATGTGTGTAGTGTTAAAATGGACATAAGAAGATTGTTTGGAAGTAAAGGGAAGCTATTTTTGTCTTTTTTATGAAGTTTGAAAAGTAAAACATTTTATTTTTATTTTATTTTTTAAAATCTCATTTAATAACCCCTAGTTTTCACCGTGATTAGGCAGTCCATCTTGTAAACGCAAGACTTCTTTTGTTTTTAAAGATATTTTTTCAACTACTAGTAAGTTTAATTAAAAACTATGACAAACCAAATTTATGTGACATCAGACTTTAATTTTGCAAGAGATCCATATTTCAGAAAAATTTAAAATAATTTTTACATTTAGTAAATATAATTTCTACATTTATTAAAAATAAAATTATAGACCAAATTGGGTTTTAGATTTTCTTTTTCATTTTGTTTCTCTTGGAGAGGAGAATATACCTTTAGATTACAATCATGACTGGGTTAGAGTTTTGTTTACATAACAATTAAGCAACTCCACCATCTAGAATATGATGGATCTATTATTGTTTAGATTAATGTGTGTGACTGTCTCCCCTTAGTCTACTGTAGTGGCTAACTTGCATCCTATGCTGAATATGCTGAAGGATGCGAGTTCTAGTCTTGTGGACGTATATGTAGTACTGTATCATGATACCAAACGGCTGAGTAGCAATAATTGGTAGAGACGTTCAGAATCATGGCTGTTGATTAAGCACCAGGCTTGCTACCCATGCTTCCTGTAAAAAAGCTATCTGACAAGGCCTGATACAGACTGTCATACTAGGGCACTGTGATATTGTGCATATGCCATTATTAACAGTTGATAAAATATTAGATTTTGGATTAAACATATACTTTGTTGTTCATCAGATCATTGTCTGTTTTAACAGCACACATACAATTTATTTAAAATAGTTAAAGTTATAATTTCATTTTAAAACCATTTGCGAATCATATCTTTAAAAATTTTTTAGCATTTTCCAGGAAACCACTTAGCATTTAAAACAGGTTTATTTTTATTAAAATTTTCTTCAACTTTTGTCGAGCTCTTCATAGTTTTCACTCGCATTAGCATACCTCAGAATCATGCTTAGTAGACAAATTCTTTATATCTTTATCACAACCTTCATATAACTTCTTTTTATTATAACCTGGCTTCAGGCATATAACTTGGGTGGGTTCAGGTAGCTTTGGTTAGTATTTTATCTTGGTAATATTCTAGTAGCCAAGTATGGTAATACAAGAGGTAATGGAAGTATCTTTCGTACTCAAATCACAATTTGAAGCCTCCAGTTTATCTGATATCTCTTTGTACACAGATGTAGGTTGTAGGTGTCTGTGTATCATTTCTGATCACAACTTTGATGAGTTTCATTCAGTCAGATTTTTCTGTCTTCTGTATCTGTGCCTCCCCCCTCTTATTTTTAATTTTCAGGGTCTGCTTTTAGCAGATATATGTGAAGATGTATGTGCATTTTCTAGCATCTGTATTTTAACATTGAATAAAACTAACAATTCTTTATTTGAATCGAATAAATGTTTTAAAGCGTACGTAACATAATTTTTGTTTTATTTGAATTTTGTATAATGGTTAAATTAAAAACGCTAATACCTTGCTTTGGTGTTTATACTCGACATTGCTGCCTGTAACTAAAAACCGGCCTTTATATAATTTCCATTTCATATAAAATCATACTGGATTATAAAACGTCTTTTATTTATTTTATTAAAAAATTATCTGTTTTTTATGTACAGTCAGATGGTTCTGTGTGCCCAAATTCTGGCTTGATGAACAGAATATGCTGAAATTTTTCAGTCATACCAGTGACAGTAAAATATTTGATATTCAGCAGTTCCTTTATAAGTGTTTATGAAGAATGTGTAGTAAACACATCTGGACATATATTAACTTACAGTAACAATTAATTATATACAGATAGCTTAGATAGAATTATTGTTTGTTTGTTTCAGCTACCGAGAAAAGGAAAAGGCCAGAAAATGAAAGTGGGAGTGACGAGGAAAAGACAAAATGTCCTGCACCGAATTCTGAACCTAAGCCGTCTTCGTCGTCATCAGTTAAAGAGGAGAGCTGTGTAATGACATTGGAAAATGGGTGGGAAAACCTTCCCTCATGACCACAGCCCAAAAACTTGAAGTTTTAAAACGCTGTTGGAAACCTTCACCAAGTTACGACTTCGCTGAAGATGCCAAGCATCTTAAAAGAAAATTTCAGTACAGCTGGCTTGAAAAATACTCTCCATTGCTGGCATATTCTAAGCACTTGAAGGGATCTCTGTGTCTGTACTGTGTGATGTTTACTCCAACTACTGTACAGGGGGTCCAGGGTTCCTTCGCTGTAAGACCGTTTACTCGATACAAACATATGCATGAATATTGCAAGAACCATGTTGAAAGTCGGTGGCACTTGGCGGCAACCAAAGCAGCAAAATCCTTTATGGACGAAGTACCCGTAGATGTTCAGTTGGTATCTGCGCACCAGAAGTTAATAGCAGAAAACCGAAAAATTATGGCGTCAATAATCTCAACCATAATCTTTTGTGGAGTTCACGATTTACCCTTAAGAGGCAAAGAGCAACACGAAGGAATTTTAGAAGACTTGATTCAAATGAGAATCGATAGTGGTGACAATGAGTTAAAGCGACATATAGAGGGTAAAAGAATGCTACCTATATGTCTCTGCAAATACAAAACGAACTAATTAATTTGTGTGGTAGTGCTGTGAAAGATCTCATACTCAGAGACGTTAAAAAATCGTGTGCGTATTCTATATTGGCGGACGAGACAGCCGATATATCAGGAAAGGAACAGTTATCTATCGGAGTAAGATTTTTTGATGAAGAAAAAATGATGGAATGTGAAGAATTTCTCGGATTTGAAGAATTAAAAGCTATGGATGCTAAAACAATAGCGGATACAATCGACAAATTTCTAGAAAGAGAAGAACTAGATCCACAAAAATGTGTCGGACAAGGATACGATGGCTGTGCGACTATGGCAGGGAAAGATGGTGGTGTGCAAAAAATAATAAGAGAAAAAGACAGGAAAGCTCTGTTTTTTCATTGTGCAAGCCATCGGTTAAACCTGGTGGTGAACGATCTGAATCGCGTCGCTGAAATCCGTAACACGGTGTCCACTATAAAGGACATTATAAACTTTTTCCGAGAATCCGTTTTAAGGAAAAAGTACGTTCCAAACATACCGACTCTGTGCGAGACAAGGTGGTCTCACAGAAGCATTTCCATCTTCAAAAATAATTTTGTGGGAATTGTGCAGGGTCTGGAGAGACTGGCACAAGAAGGAAACACTGCTACAAGAAAGACAGCCTTTCAGCTGCACTGTGTTGCCACGAAACCTGTATTTATTATCTCTACCTGCATTATAGCCAAGTACTCCGCTTTACTAGAACCTGTTGCAAATATTCTGCAGTCAACAAGTTTAGATCTTTTTCAATGTGCGAACCACATTAAGAAAATTCTGGCCGTAGTGAAAGCTCACCGCGAAACTGCTGATGCCATAATGGAAGATCTCGTTTCTGCCCATGGCCACTGCAGCGGAAATAACAGTAGAACTTCAGCCACCCAGAGTTGTTGAACGCCAGCAGCACCGTTCGAATCCTCCTGCAGCTTTACCTGCCGAGTACTGGAAACAATCGGTACTTATTCCATACCTTGACTCGTTTACGTCAGCGTTGGAGAACAGATTTTCTGAGGACAATGTACCGGCATTTTCCATACTATCTCTACATCCCTTCCTCATTCGACCATCGAAGATTTGAAACAGAGACGAGATGTTTTGCTGATTTTTACGAACTGGACGGGTTTGAATCTGAAGCTGAATTGTGGTATAATGTGTGGAGCGAAAAAAACCTTGATCGGCAGGCGTTAAAAGACTTAGAAATAGTCGAAGTGATTAAAGAAGCCAACACATACTTTCCTGCTATAAAAAATGCCCTAACAATCTCAATAGCGCAGCCTTGTTCCACGAGTACTATTGAAAGGTCATTTAGCACCTTAAGACGTGTTAAAACATGGTTGAGATCGACAGTAACAGAAAACCGCTTAATCGGATTATGCTTAATGAGTGTTCATAAGAAATTGGTTTTGGAAAAGAAGAAAGAGTTGGAGATGGAAGTTATAGAAAGATTTTCCGAGAATCCAAGACGGCTATTGTTATAAGTTTCAAAGTTTCAATTTTTTTCATTTCATTTTTTAAGAGCAATTAATAAAGCGATTAAATGTGTCTGAATTTTTTTCATTGAATACCTAAACCTAAAGGAGAAACAATGGTTATGCTGGGTTTACTTTGATTGAGTAAATGAATAAATCAATGTTGTGTATGGCCCCCCCCCCCAAAAACAAAATTTCTGCCTACGCCCATGAGCAAAAGGCTATAAGGCAAACATCACACACACAGAGGAAACTATGCGTAATATAATATTATTCATTACATATTCCTTGGCGAGTGCCGGCGTGCATTCGAACGTAGTTTCCTTCATTCCTAGAATTTTAACAATAACACTCAACTGTCTACTGTCTTATAGTCTTAACGCGTATTGTTTTTCGTTCCTTGGCGCCCCCTTGGACCAGGCGCCCTGGGCCCAGTCAACCCATTTAAAGCCCGGGGTCTGGATACCCCTAGTATTTAAAATACCTAGTATTTGAAATACTGGTCGTTCCTTGCGTACCAGCGATATTTTTGTACGCCTAGTATTTGGTCTTGGCGTATCGTTTACTTGTTACTTGCGTACTTTTTGTGTGTTGTCTGTATAGGAGTGTAGGGGGCGTGCCTCGACTCGGAACAGCGAGGGGGGCATGTCTCGACTCGGAACAGCGTCGCCGCGAATAACAGGTACCGGTATTTAAACTTTTCAGTCACTGTTACATCCGTTCCACAAAAATATCGTTCCAAAATACTTGTTACAGGTATATTGGCCCACCTCTATCTAGAACTGCGGGCGCTCTCGCAATAGATAGAGCCAATTCATTTAGACTGAGTGAGTGAGTTCGTAGGCGTATATTGTGTAGCGTTCTTTGTGCATAGAAATACGAGTTCAAGTCAGTGGCGAAGGTAGTAGTTAATGAATGGGTAGGCAAAAATTTTATCTTAAATTTTTTTTTAAGGAATCACTAAAAGGATGGTGGTTCAAATCGGACGCTGAGGTAGAGTTTGCTGTAAGCGAATGGTTCCACAAACAGCCGTAAGAATTTTACTATAACTAGCAGGGAATCTACAGGTTGGTGCAACAGTGGAACTCATGTCTTAATGTTAATGGAGACTTCTTTTAAAATCGTTGAATAAAAAATGCTTTACAGCTCTATACGTGTTTCTATTGAACAATCCTTGTATTAGTCATACACAATAATACAACTGATTGAACTTCAAATTTTTAAACTTGATTAGTTTCTATATATATATGTTTAATGTTACAAATAATTCAAATAACAATCTTGATCATCTGTTAGTTCAGCGGAATAACAGGGACACTTTTAATAACCGCATAAAATAAACACACTTATAAACAACACAGCGCGCTTTAACTTGAATGTTTGGACCACAGAAGTGAGGCATGCCTCAACGCTCCATGTGTACAGCACGGGAAAATCCCCCCTCCCTTCTCTTCCCTATCCCCCGGCACATTGCTTACATACAATGTATACAAAAAACGCTGAGGCAAGTTCAGGTTGCTTCATTCGCTTTAAACGAGCTATGCCGAGTCTCACCTGTCACCATCTAGCGGTCGCTCAGTAAAGCACGTTTCGCCCTAATAAATTCGACAGTCGCGGTAACAATGTATAATCTTTACGTTATGTAGTTCATACGTATTTATAATTTTTATTATACAGAATTTTTTAGGGTAGGCATTGCCTCAATTGCCTCCATGTAACTTCGCCACTGGTTCAAGTTCGTTGTCAGAACCAAAAAACAAAAAATGTAAATATATTCTAAATACAATTGTGAGTGGGAAAAAGAAGTAACATTCCGTGGGTGGCTCCGAAAAAGCAATAAAGGTCCGTATAGACCTAATGCTTATTGTTGTGCATGTGATTGTGATTTAAAAATTACATCGGGAAAAAGTGACCTGATAAAACATGCCAGTGGAAAGAAACATGTAACTGTGCTGGTGTTAAAAAGCAAATGAAACTTAGTGATATGCCTTCAGTTAGTAGCAAATCAAAATTAAATGAAACAGTTATGACTAGTGAAATTCACCTAGCAATTTTTGTAGCAGAACACGATTTACCAATTCGAGTGACAGAACATTTAGCAAACCTTGTTAAATCTGTATGTCCTGATTCAGAGGTTGCAAAACATATTCATTGTGGTAGAACAAAATTGACGGGAATTATAAATCACTTTACAGGGAAGGCAAGCTTAAAACGATTAATCGATGCGATTTAAATAAATAAATTCAGTCTTATTGTTGACGAGTCTACAGACAAAGGGTGGATAAAACATTTGTGTATGGTAGTTCGTTTTCTGGGGGGGGGGGGAGTGACGTTATAACTGATGATTTTCTTGGATTAATTCCATTCACTGACGCAAGTAGTAACACATTATATCAAAGTGTTGTCAAGTTCTTTACTGAAAATAATATTCCTTATAAGCAGAATGTGATTGGTTTCGCAGCAGATGGAGCAAATTCAATGTTGGGGGCACACCATTTACTGTCCGCTTTGTTTAAGCAAGATATACCGGAACTTTTCTGATGAAATGCATTTGTCATTCATTCGCATTGTGCGCATCTTATGCTTGCTTAAAATTACCTAGAGGCATAGAGGATCTAGCAAGAGATGTGTATAGTTATTTTCAGTGTAGCCCTAAGCGCATATGTCAACTAAAAGAATTTCAAAATTTTGTGAAAGTAAAACCCCACAAATTACTTCATCCCAGCCAGACACGCTGGCTTTCCTTACATATGGTTGTATCTAGGCTTCTAGAACAATACGATGCCCTAAGACTTTTTTTATTGATGCCACGGGTAATGATAGACTTTTGGCAAGCAACACAATTTTGCAAAAATTAAATAATAGTGAAACCAAATTTTTTCTCCAGTTTCTTGATTTTGTCTTGCCAATCTTTAACTCCTTAAATCTAAAGATGCAATCAGAAACCCCTCAAATCCACACCATTTACCGTAATGTTGAGGGAACGCTGAAAACAATATTAGAGTGTTACATGAAGAAGGATTATCTAGATAAAACCCCCTTGAAGGATGTTCAATATCGAAATGCTTCTCATTTTAAGGCTCTTGATGAACTGTACTTAGGTGCAAAAGTTTACCTGAATATTGAAACAAATAAGAATTTAACTAGTGAACAGATGAAACACTTTAAACTTCGATGTTTAGAGTTCTTTATTGAAAGTGCCCAACAGATTTTTAAATCTGATTTTTGGATCAGATTTCTTTTCGCAGATACTGTAATGAAAGATTTGGAGGCTCTTGACCCTAGTTGTGTTAGAAGCAAGAAAATTTCATCTATTGCCACTCTGGCGTCAAAATTTCCGAACTTAGTTAAAGATATTCAGGAACTTGACACTAAGTGCAGGATACTGAGAAACACAGAGGTAGACATAGACAGTGAAAATCCAACAGAATTTTGGAATGCCGTGCGTAATGTGAAAAGGGGGATGGTTCACCTATGTTTCCGACGCTGTCTACCTTTATGAGGTCACTTCTGTGTTTATCCCATTCATCCGCAAGTGTTGAGAGAGTATTTTCTACTATAAACCGTACGAAAACTAAAATCAGAAATAGGCTGAGCACCCAACGATCTCCGGCCTTCTGCATACCAAAAGAAATACAAAATCTGCATTCTGCTATGATTTCAAAGTTGGCGCGGAGTGTAACAGGTTTGGAATTTGATGAACAACAGTATATACATGAATGGCGTGGAAGAAGAAGTGGTGGAGGAGGAGGTTTAGAATATAAGACAACGTTGGCGAGTGAAAATTATTTTGTGATAATAATTATATTGTATATATTTCTTCATTTAAGCTTACTACCGGTACGTTTTCTTGAGATTTGTTAAAACAACTTCCGAAATTTTCGGCAATCTTCCGAAATTTTCGTATCAAATCTTATGAAACATTTTTTTTAGACCTGGCAACACTGATTCAGTGTAACTCAGGACTCGGACGTGGTAACGCGGTGATTCGTGTGTTTGTGTATAGAGTTTGTAGAGATCGATCGATTTAAGTAATAATAAGTGTATTTTGGACAATATTTCTATGTAAAAACTTAAAGTAACCATGTAAAAAACTGTAGAAATTCAATATGTCAGCCCCAGCCCGCGCAAAAGCCAGCCGAAAATATAAATTACGCATATCGTTGGAAAGAGGAGGCTATGGGCCACGCACAGGTACCCCAATGTCCGGTGCCAAGCGAGCGAGACTGTTTCGGGAGCGTCGCAATCTGGTACGGCGCGCTCAGTGAACGACGCCGACGGCGCGAGCACCTCTACTGCTGCTGTCCCCGAACCAATGGACATAACGAGTGAAGATAACACCCATACATCTGTCGAAGACGTCTCTGAGCTGATGGATATCAACATCACTCGAATTGATGCGATGCAGGACCATTGGCGTGCAGCGGACGAGCGCTTCAAAACGGTATTCAAAACCAATCCGTTTGGTGTACCTTGCAGCGTTTGTGATCGACTTTGGTTCGACAGAGATTTAAAGAAGGCGAAAGCTCGTAACATTCCTCTTCTTCAGACTAAATTCCCCGGCGAAAATGTAGCGGAATTTCGTTTATGCAGTACCTGTAGCAAGTCGATAGTGCCAATAAAATCCCGACGCTGTCGCGCTCCAACGGATTTCGATATCCCCCGAAGCCGGACGGCCTGCCGCCGCTTGACCCGATCAGTGTTCGGTTGATTCGCCGCGCTTACCCTTTATGCAAATTCGTCGTCTACGCTACGAAGGTAATTATGGTATAGTCGGCCAGGTGATCAACGTACCCGTCGATGTAGCATGGTGCACCAACTACCGAGGCGAATAATACGCTAAAAGCAACTCGCTGACATAGACGTTTCACGTTAAACGGCCGTGCGCCCCGACACAGCCCCGCCCGATTTTTTTCTTTTTGAGTTTACCTTTGTAAAATTCTCATGACAGTGCCATAAACTAAATGAAAATTTGTCAACTTTATATTCATCTCAACATAAAAATGTACAAAATATCAGAGTATAAATACCATAAATATGATACCCGCTGGAAAACACAATTATCTACACAACTTTTTCTTTCCCCACAAAAGCTGTTCTCTTAATCTTGTTAATAGGGATCACATTAAAATCTTTAGGAAGTTGGCCTAACATATCTATCACAAGCTGAAGATTATCCTCATTCTACTGTTGATCATTACTTTCACACAACTGTACAATAACCAGCTCATCAGGACATATCAATATGTTTAAAGAACAAACTCATATTCTTTGTTAATACTGCCCATACAGTACCTATCGATATCTGGATAGATCTGTGATTAGATTCTCCTAACCAGATCAGTGGTACCAGTAACAGCTGTCAATGAGTCAATGACCAACAGACTGTGATGGGAAAATGTTAGTGTTACAGTAAGGGTGTGACTGCAAACAGTGTGTGTTTGGTGTCAGTGGAGTATAAAATATTTGAGGCCAGTTTTATACATATGAAACACATCTTTTATGGCTTACCCTGCATACATACAAAGTAAGTATTGGTATTCTAAAAGTCAGTGTTGTAGGAAAATATATAGCTGTCCCAAGGCTGAAGAATGCCTTCACTTTAGCATTGTATTCAGGCCGTGTAGATGCCACTATGTAAAATGCTGCAGTTCCCATTGAGTGACCGATGTAGAATATTTGTCCAACTCCAGTTGTTGCCAGAATGTAATCGATTACTGCTGGAATGTCGTAATAACCAAGTTCGTGAACACTGTAAAAAACAACACTAATTATTACATACTATGGCAAATTACATTTTTATTGAATACAGTAGCAATATAAATATTAACTATGTACCTATATAACTTTGTTATATTAAATACCAGCAATAGTAACAACAAAAATAATAATATAGTAACTCCTTTTTGCAATCAAGAAGAGCCTTGGAATTTATAACACACACACATACACACAAAATGCCTCTCTCTCTCTCTCTCTCTCTCTCTCTCTCTCTCTCTCTCTCTCTCTCTCTCTCTCTCTCTCTCTCTCTCTCTCCCTCTCCCTCTCCCTCCCCCTTTCTACACACACACACATGTATAAGTTATTATATAAATTACAATACACGATTTCTTGCAATATACACCAATTTGAAGTAAAAAATTATCATGATACCACAGCCATGCGTTTTCAGGTTTATTAATGAACATTTTGTAATAGAATATGCCATTATATACCTTAACACTGGATTATAAGGGGTCTGTTACAAATTGAATGAACAAGGACTTAATGTGAAAGTAGGGCATTAATGCAGCACACTAACAAAGAGAAGCGTATCTGTAGAAAGATGATCCCTCCAATCATTATTTTATAGATGTGGCATTGGTAGAAATAACACAAATTAGAAGAGAGTGAACATGTTTTCATGATATGAAATGGGGATTGCAGAGTCAAAACTTGTATGAGACAAGATAACCAAAACCGAGGATGAGACAGGGGCTTTTCAGACACTGTGCTGGAGGAAAATGGAAAGGATGAACATTGATGGCACATTTAAGGGGCTTTATAGGTAAAAAATACTGTGGATCTTGGTAGATAGGGCACAACAGCTGTGTGACTTTTGTGCTTGTGGAAGCCTAGAACAAGGTTCTTGTATCAAATAACTAGTGAAACTGGTTAAACAGACGGTGATTTGCACAAGAAGATATGACCTCAACTTTTTTTTAAACCATTAATACAAAATCCTTAAATTCGTAGCGACCGTCAATCAATGAATTTTTTGGTGAAGGGTTTGTGAGGGTCAGTCAAAAATATAACACAAATTTTAACTTATTTGCGTCAACGCTTCGACAATATTTATTGTCATCATCAGAACAATTGTTGCTGATACCAAATACACAACTGTGATTGGCAGAGAACGTGTTAATGAACTTAACCAAAAGCTACTAAAAACTTCACAAAACAATTATCAATAGAGTTCATAATTAACCTTAACTGAACGCAGAACTGAAATTTCAGTATTTGTTTTCTGAGAACTGTAAACAGCATCTACTTATTTGATTGATACACTTACCTAAATTCATAATATTTTGCTTTATCATTTGGATCATCTGGATTCAGAGACACATGTTCAAGAGAAAATTTATTTCCACGGAAATTACCGAGCCACACGTCATATCCATTATCAGCCAGTATAAAACCTGTTGAATATAACAAACCAGACAACTAAAACAATAAAATATTAACTCTTGATATGAGTGAATTACAAATTAAAAAGGTTTAAATAAGCAAAGTGGTTACAAATCACATATCTAAAATGCTACATATGTGCACATGAGGATGGGTGATTTTCAAAATGCTGGGTAGTAGCTGGGTAGGGAAGATCTTAGGCAGGATAGTAGAAGTTAAAATGGATAGCTATATGTAAACATTAGAAACAACTAAACAAACAAGGAAAAGTGCAGTACTGATGAAATAAAACAAGACATGTAAATAATGTCAGGAGTGCAAAGCAACTACTGGATTCAGTTTCATAGGATACAGCAATGACTTAAAAAAGGTTAGTCATAAGTAAAGTTATATATGGAGCTGAAATATGGAAGACAGCTATAAAGAATCAAAACAATTTTTTAATAACAGAAATAAATTACCTTAGTATGAAGTTTATACTATAAGTTAGAAAGTTAAAAGTGAAATAATAAAAGAAAAGACATACACAGACTTGAACATAATTGATTTAGAAAAATAATAAACAGTTATTATCCTCTTCTTTTCCACTAAAGATGGACAAGAAGTGTTTGGAATGGATAGCTACCAAAAGAAAAAGAAAACTTGAAAGTTTAAGGAGTCTCTATTGATGATTCTTTGGATATAAATGCATTTAGAAGATGGCATATAAGCAATATGGTTTTATCAACGGTTTGTCAATCTGATATTGTAATGTACAATTTTTCATTCTCTATAATCAGTGCAGAAGGCTGCAAAACACTGACAAAGGTTTTGTAGTCAGTGACCACTGAACTGTGGTTAAGGCTATTGGACGTCATGTGTAGATGTAAACTGACTTACAACAACGGCCTGGACGTTGCCGTGCAAAATATGGTGTGGACCTGGTTATACAGGAACTCTAGTTGTGGCATCATACAAAGCACTAGACTGGAACTGGGGTTGGTCATTTAATATGTAATTTGTTTTTTTTTAAATGCCTTATATATTGCAAACTGTTCAACGGCATCCATATATCTACCTTTTTTTACACATGTGTAAAGGATTAAGATTAGTATTGAAGTCAGTGTAATTATGATAATTATGATTACTATTTATTAAATGTCCAAAATTCGAATTTGTTTTTACGATATCTTTTTTTTTTGGGTAAATGTTATTTAAATCTTTACTAAATGACCTTTCTGTTTGGCCTACATAAAAACATTGACAACTGTTGCATGTAACCCTGTATTACACCTGTTTTTTCACTTAAGGGCTTATCATTTTTTGATCTAAGTGTTTGATGTATAGTATTATTTGTACAAAAAATTACAGATATGTTTTGCTTTTTAAATGTATTAATTAAAATATTGGGGAGAGTAGGCTACTACTGTATGGAACCTATACATATGTTGTCTTTTCAGGTCTTTTGGTGGTCTTCTGCGTTTGTCACACACAATTAATGGAGATCTACATTGTTCAACTTCTGTCTTCATTCTGTCTTGTCTGGTTTCAGGTTTATACAAGAAAAGCTAAATCAGTCTACGGAGGTTCTTTGTATCATATTGAATACAGTTTACTTTTTTTGTACTTTAACCACTGAATTTTAAGTCAACTAACACCTTTTTCTCTTCACCATTCCTTCTTTTTGTATTGTGATTTTTAATTAATTCTGTTCGCCTGCTATAAGTGTGTCTACCAGTTCTCACTATCAAAAATTATTATTTTTATTCACTTCAGTCATAACTTCGTATCAATCATTGGGGAAACAAAATGTCTTGTTTTTATCTGCTTTTTTTAATAATTTCAAAGTCTGAATTGTTCAATTAAAATTCAAAATCATCTTAAGAGAGCTCATTTCTTACTCAATATAGAAATAAATCATACTAACCTGAAGAGAATAAGTCTGTTTACAAGTCTATCTCAAGATTTAAAGCTGATTACAGCTTGTCATGATTCACCTTGTACGAGTCTGATTGTATCACTTGAAGCTAACTGGTTTGCATTTGTATATTCAGTGAAGCACTGCTCTAGGCCTATATGAGTAACAATTGGAACTATGACTTAGTTAATTTCATTTCTTAACAAATCTCATATTTCTTTGATTTCCTATGGAAGCCAGCCAAAATGGGAAAAACTGATTTACACCACTCGCATTCTCATCCATCACATAAAGATCACATAAAACTTACACATGATGGGTGAACGTTTCTGATGAAATCTCCTGTCTGACTACCTACATCATCATAATTTTTGTTCTCAGAACATGTCAACCTCAAAAAACAGTGGTCATTGTCAGAAGCTATAAACATTAATGTACAATAAAATATAATTATTACACTACGACTTGGAACACAAAACTTTTTATGGGTAAAAACGTAAAAGTTTTACCTTATAACCTGAACCGGTTTTCACTTTTAAAAAGCTTCTTCAGAGGTGAGGAGTGTTAATATCTGAAGAAGCTTTTTAAAAGTGAAAACTGGTTCAGGTTATAAGGAAAAACTCTTACGTTTTTACCCATAAAATGTTTTGTGTTCCGAGTCGTAGTGTAATAATTATATTTAGTTAAATAATGGACACGTTATGGATAACGAAGTCCAAAAGTATAATAAAAATTATAAAACAATTGTAAAAATAACACATATTACTATCTACAATAAAGTAATGTAAACTAAAATATTACGTGTAATAGAGCAGGAGGTTTTACTAATAAAGATGGGAGTTTCTGAATAAAGAGAAAAATGTATGTGAAGAGATATTGAGAGAAATTAAAAATGGAAAAAATACATGTTTTCTGTCTCATGTTTGCAAACAAACTCTTAAACAAATTGATGAAATTTCCATTAGTGAAGGAAGTTAAGAATTCATTATATAAGCTAATTTTACTTATCTTACAAGTATGTTCTTATGAAATATATCATATTGGTAAATATGATTAGTATCTAACCTAGGCCAGCCTGAGGTCCAGTTACAACAAAATCAGCAGAACTACAGAGAAAACCATGTTGTACGAGAACAGGTTTACTATTGGGTGCAGGACCACCAGAACTACTGTGTGGTATACGATATATTATTAGAACGTAGCCGTCAGCAGTTGTCACCTTGTGCTCTTCACATGGATAGCCATGTCGAGTGATAAGTTCTTGCTAAAACAAAATAAACTATATTGTAGTTCTGCAAGCACTATATTTTAAATTAATGTGTGTGTACATAAATCCACTCACACACCACATTATGCCTACATTATTATTATGGTGCTCATTTTTTTTGAAGTAGGTGAAAATGCTTATGTTCATGGGGTTTGTTGTCAATGACGTGTCTGAGTATCACTCATGATTTGTATATACTATTTCAATACACAACACAGTGATTTAAATACAAATTTTAAAAATGGTCACAATTTTGCTTGAGCCAGCTTTTGTTTATTGTGAGCTTTGTCAGAAGTGGCTGCTAGGAGCGCTGTTAGTTCTATTTTTGGAGTTAGCTCCATTGTTTGAACTGGTTGATAAATCATTTTGTGTGTGTATGAGTGTGTGAATATACTTGATGATCAGGGCACGCCAGCTACACCAAACACTACAATGATCTGTCAACCATTTTAAACAACAGTGCTAACTCCATAAATGGAACTTAGAGTACACCTAGCAGCCGCTTCTGAAAAAGCTCATAATGAGTGCATGCTGGCTCAGGCAAAATGGTGACAATTTTTAAAAATTTGATCTAAACACTGTGTTTTGTATTGGAATAGTATATACAATTCATTAATGCTATATGGTTGCAGGAAACTCATTCTACCTCCCAGTGTGGACTCTCACTGACAAAAAAAAAAAAACTAACATTTTTCTCACTTGCCATTATCTTCCTGCAGAATTGTTATCAAGCACTACTTTGTGGGAAGAGTGGTTTCAGTGAAACCACTTAAGAGTTGTTCTTCTATAGCTGAGTGTGTTTATACACAGATATCCAGGTGTATAGGTGAATATATATTCACTATAGATTCATTATTATAGTCTCCAAGTCACGTGTATGAGTATTTAATTGTAGTATTTGTAAACACTTGGTTACTCACCATCTTGTGACTTCTTTAAACTTCCAATAACAACGCGTTTCAAGGATAAATCCTCATCATCAGGTTATAAAAACACCAATCCTTCCGGCGAAGTCGTCAAAAAATCAAAAATTATTATCAAGTGTGTGTAGTCGAGGGTGTGTAGTGGAGCGCACCAGGTTACGATGTGGCATGAAGTACTTTGTGATGCTTGAAAACAATTTTTGATTTTTTGACGACTTCTCCAGAAGGATGGGTGTTTTTATAACCTTATGATGAGGATTTATCCTTGAAACGTGTTGTTATTGGAAGTTTAAAGAAGTCACAAGACGGTAAGTAACCAAGTGTTTACAAATACCACAATTAAATATATATCATTAGCATCATAACTACTTATCCGCCTTCACAGTTATTTTACAACAATGTATTGTCACAGGATACCCTGATCAATTTGCTGTACACCAAGGGAACCTGCCCATCCCTGTATTCTGTAATGGGCATTTGTTATAGTAGATCACAAATACCAAAAGAGAATTCAATGAATGCCAACTGCATTGAAAAACTAAAAGATATCAATATAGAGGGAAACATGCTGTCTTGGCTTTTAAGATTTCTGGACCAGAGATGGGCCAGAGTCAAATTCGGTGAATCCTTCTCCGAAATACAAACAGACAAAAGTAGGTCTACCCCAAGGAGCAGTACTGAGCACCACGCTCTTCAATGTTTTCATAAATGACCTCTCAAAAATTTTAAAAGATAAAAATGTCAAAATCGGAATGTTCGCTGATGACGTAGTCATTTGGACCTCAGCCAAAAACAATGCCAAGCAGCAGAATATATTAGAACAAAGAATGAACGAAACCTTGGACTCCTTGCACAACTGGGCCTCTGAGAACAACATGAAAATTAACATCTCAAAGACTGCTTACCAATTTTTCACGATGTGCCATAAAAATGACAACTTCAATTTGAAGATCAACAACCTAAACCTTCCCAAAAGCGAATGTACAAAATACTTAGGTGCACACATGGATAACAAACTATCTTGGAAGGACCATGTGACAAACATAGCAAATAAAGTCAACCAAAAACTGAGACTTATAAAGCGTCTTGCTGGAGCTACCTGGGGATGTACGCAGGACACTCTGAATACCACATACAAAACCTATATAAAACCAGTCATGACATATGGAAGTGAGATACTTGTAACAGCCAGCAACTCTAATCTGAAGACATTGGAAACAACACAAAACAATGCCCTACGGCTGATTAGCGGAGGTGTGAAGACCACACCTGCCCTTTCTCTTCAGTTGTACACAGGCCACTTACCGATCACTTCAGAAATAAACCAACAAGCTGCCATCTCTCTGGCCAAAATAAAAGCCTTACCACAAGCAAAATGGGCATAAAATAGCCAAGATGGGACACATCTGAAGACCCAGACATTACCAGTTAATACTGCCAACAATTACTTGACACTGCTGGGCATCACAACTGAAATAGAACCTTTTTGCCCAAAAATTAAACCTACAGAATACCAAACAATCAACACCAATCTCTCGCTTCTGTCTGATATGAAAAAGCAAGATGCACCTTCCACAATCTTGCACCAAATGGCACTAACAACCATCAATGAAAGATATCCCCATGATGAGTACCTTAGAATCTATACAGATATAGGAAAACATGGAAAGGCTGGCGCATCAGTACATTGTGAACTGTTCTCCCACTACATTTCAATGGGAGAAAATAAAACCAGTTTTGACGGAGAAATAAAGGCAATACATATGGCATTACGACAACTCTTACTCAGACCACTAGCTTTTAAAAAAGCCGTTTTTCTTGTTGACTCCAAGTCTGCAATCCAGTCTATCGCATCAAACAGACAGCCTATAGATAGCACTGTAAAAGAAACAAAGGTTGCAATAAACCTTCTCAGTAAACAAGGGAAAACAATAATTCCCCAGTGGATCCCCTCACATGTAGGAATAAGTGAGAATGAAACAGCCGACCTGCTAGCTAAAAAGGGTACAACATTGCAAGGGAGAAAAACACTACACAGCACAAGAACAATCAAAAGACTTGTTAAAAACAAAACACAAGAGATGTTCACCAATGAGGCCAGCCTTACGTCTAGTGGTAAACGGTGGAAAAACATTGGAAACACTTGGGACAAAAACAAAAATATACCCAGAAACCAAGCAGTAGCGAACTTCAGACTCAATACTGGTCACGACTGCCTTGCTGAACACCTCCATCGTATTAAGATCTACAAATCCCACCACTGCACAATTTGTAAGCAGCTGAATACAGTGATGAACAGAGACCATCTTCTTTGTGTTCGGGATTGGATCACTCTTATCAAGAGACAGGGAATCTACCAGAACTCTATTGGGATGCCAGAAGACAAATGGAATGATTCAATGTTCTGCCATTAGAAAACAACAACTGAATGCCAACTGCAAAGTCTTGCCTAGTCAAAAATGGCCCAACTTCATTATTTGTTAACTGCAGAAATTATGTGTATTCCAGTTTGGCTGTACAGCTGAATTAATAATTCTTCTGCATTTCTTTGTTATAGAGTGCAAAGCCATCTCTGTGCAGTCCACACTTTTTGCATAATTATTGTACATGGTGTCCACAAGTTAAGTCACAAATCACACAATGAGCACAAACTTTGCTTTATTTGAATCAAGTGGCATCCAAAAACAATATTCATGTTCATCTTATTCAGTTGACAATTCTAACAGTGCATGTCCAATCTATGCTATTGCTACATTCAAATTATGTCATTCGACAATTACAATCAATTATCTACCACAATTGGTGCAGTTTTGTTAGACTTTATTTATAAATATATATGTATATCACTACTGACTCGGAATGCAAAGTTTTTTATTGGTAAAAACGTTAAAATTTTACCTTATAGCCTGAACTAGTTTTTTCTTATTATAAGCTTCATCAGAGGCTGCCACTAAGAGTGCTATCTGTCTTGTTTTTGGCGACAGTGTCGATTTTGAAGGATCGATGTTGTGTGTGTGTGTGATATGTTCAAATAATATGTGTGATTTGAATTGTGTGATTCTAGACACTCTTGAACAACTAGAAATATACAAAAACACATAAAGACAACATCCTAAACAAACAGACACAATTCAAATCACACGTATTATTCGAATATATCACACCCCACACACACAACATCGATCCTTCAAAAATCGATGCCGTTGCTAAGAACAAGACAGACGGTGCTCCCAGTGGCAGCCTCTGATGAAGCTTATAATAAGCAAACACTGGTTCAGGCTATAAGGTAAAACGTTTACATTCATAAAAATAAAAAACTTTGTGTTCCGAGTTGGTAGTGTTATACTTAGAGTTTATTTTTGTCTTTTACTTTGACTAATCTTCACAATTCCCAGGCTGAATACATTAATAGGAAAATAAATAAGACTATATCATTTGCAAATAACAGATCTGAAAATATATTCTAAATATTTTAATTCTTCTGCTTTCACATTCTAATTATGTTAACATACCTTACAAGAATGCTCAATACAACTTATCTGTCACGTTACCTACCTGCCATACTCCTTTGTCTACTGATATTTAATTTAATAATGTGAGAAAGTTTATTTGTGATAATTAGATTTTTATATACAGATGTCCAATTTTTAAAGAAAATTTAAACACCCAACTCACTGCAAATGTATAACAACATTTTTGAAAAACAATGGGTCGCATTCAAATAAGATTTCAATTAACTCAGTGTGTGAAACACATTTAAAGTGTTAGATTTAAATAAATATGTTTTATTAAAGATATTTTTTGTCTTATTTTGAATCATAACATTTCTGCCACATTTTATTTTTAATTATGTTAAATTTTCTTAAACTTGTATTTATTTTTAACTGACAATATTCACATCACTTGTATCAGAATTAACAATTCTGTGCAAATTGTAATCATTACAGAATACAAATTATTAGCAATTTAACAAAGTCATTACTTGTTAAACAAAACAATTTATTTCAATTTTTAGCATTTTTTAGCAATTTTCTTGAAAAGTACTTGAGAGGTACATCTCCAGGAACCTTATTTTTTACGTTTCTTTCAATATACAGAACTCATAATATATTTACTATGAATTTTCTTGTTAGATTTTTTAGCTTTGGAACAGAGATATGGACAACATTTTTACCTGGCTGCAACTCAAGAACAAAACATGTTTATATGACACTATTTTATGTCTAAAATCATATTCCAAAAGTGTCGTTCCTTCTTCCTGGAACACTCCACGTGTTTGTTAGCACTGAAACTGACAGTTTCTGGCAGTTATAATAGCTGCTATTGAAGGTACAGGGCAGGTTCATATTGAGTGCACATCTAGCAGTGTAATTTTAAAATATGCAAAAGAAAGTAATTGGTTTTATAACCATTACATGTGCACAAAACATACACACAGACACATGCAAAATCAAACTCAATAATCATCTCAAGCACGTATGCTTACCATCGTAATGCTGCCGTTCTGAAGTATTTGTGACTGAACTGTACTCAGTATTGGAAATGTACTGAACAACTGAGCAGAGCACCCAAAGATTCCAGTCAGAGAAAATAATAATAATCGTACGTTATGCATTCTTAGTTAGTACAGTAAAACTTCTTTTATACGTTTCTCACTTATACGTTTTTCACACTTACTCGTTTTTTGTCCAAGGTTCCGGCATAATTCCTATACTTTCCGTGTTATTTTATTTCAGTTATACGTTTTTCTTTTATTCGTTTTTTACACTTATACATACGATCAAATTTTTAAGCACCTGGAGATACGAAACTTCACTTATACGTTTAAATATTTTTTCCTTATTTACATTGCGTATACAGTATCTCAAAATGCGAATGTCCAATTGCAAATATTTTGAACAGACTGTACATTTCTATGGAATTTTCAATTAGTGCCATCGGCTGAGTTTGCAGTTGACGAATACCCTTTGAGCAACCTTTGATTCCTAGGTATTTGTTCAATTCTCGTAAAGCTCCATCGCTTCGTCGACATCAGTTCGTTACTGTTTCTGTTATAGGTAACATCGTAAGTGGAAAATGAGTGAAAGGAAGAGGAAGTGCGTTACGATCGCTGAGAAATTAAACATTTTGAAAGTAGTGAAGGAAAGCGGGAATAATAAGCGAGTAGACATCGCCAACGAGTTAGGGATTGCTCCGTCGACGATAAATTCAATCGTGGCTAAAGGAACCGAAATTGAAGAAAGTGCTCGTGGGTTTGGTGTTTCAAGTAGACCTAATAAGCGAACACTTATTCAAGGCGGAAAATACGAACTCTTGGAAGACTGTCTGTTACAGTGGTTCCAGCAGCACAGGGCGGAAGGAATTCCTATCAGCGGGCCAGTCCTTTGCGAAAAAGCAAATGTACTGGCAGCCAGGTTCGGTGTTGACGATTTTCATGCATCGACCGGGTGGCTACGTAAATTTAAGGTACGGAATGAGTGGAAAGAAACCCGTTTGAGGGAACTAACATCTCAGTTTGATCCCAAAGACGTGTTCAATGACAATGAAATAGGCCTTTTTTTCAATTTACTTCCTGGCCGAACAATGGCATTCAAAGGGGATAGCTGTCATGGTGGTAAGCGGAGTAAACAACGTGTAACAGTGTAGTTGTGTGCAAACAGTGACGGAAGTGAAAAACTGGTTCCCTTAACTGTCGGGAAATTTGCGAGACCGCGGTGTTTTAAAAATGTTGCAACGCTCCCTACGAAATACGCTAACAAAATAAGTCGTGGATCACTACAAAAGTGTTTGAAGTCTGGCTGCGAGGCGTCGATGCAAAAATGAGCGTAAAAGGTCGAAAAATTCTTCTGATTGTGGACAGATGCACGGCACACCCCCCGATACATCGTACCTAAAGAACGTGAGAGTGGAATTTTTCCCCCCAGGTTGCACAAGCGAACTGCAACCGCTGGACCTGGGGATAATCCGGAATTTTAAACTGTATTATCGGAAGATGGTGGTACAGCATGCCATCCGCTGTGTAGACGCTGGAAAGAAGGATGAAATGAAAATTCACATTTTGCAGGTATGATTTGTTCGTGATTTTTATAACTTGCAACTAGTGAAAGCAATACTGTACCATACGATTCTACACGGTTTGCCGGTATTTCAAAAACGTATTGTTTCATAAATAATGAATAGATTGGAATGAAAAAAGAATCAGTTTGTTCAGAAAGATTAAAAGTTTTTACACTAGGGGAGGCGTATAGGATTCTTTTTTATCCCGCCATTCTTTTCTACCGTGATTTTCTGCCATTACTCTTAATCTTTCAATTGATTTCTGTGTGTACCAGGTATAACCAATGCGATAAACCTCATGTAAAATTACTTATAGGCGTAGGCCTATCTAAAGGAATTACAGTATAGGTCTATTAAAATTGTATTCTTGCACAAATTCGTAACGGTTTGCTCTCTTGTAACAGGCAATGCATTACATCGCAGCTGCATGGCACAGAGTATCGCAACTCACTGTCCGCAACTGCTTTCACAAAGCCGGATTCTGGAATAGCGAAACTTGTAGTAATGAAGATAGCTGTGATGTTCCCGTTGATGATGTGGAGTGGGGAAAATTGGAAGGCGTTTGGCGACTATATCAACATTGACGAAAATTTGTTACCGCGGAAGCCATGACCAAATCGTAGATTGCTGATGGATTCAGCAGGAAATGGACGAAGAAGAAGATGATGAAGCAAACGCAGACCCCCGTGTGTTTTAGTATGTAGTTAATGCCCTGGAGACAATTAAACGCTTTGTAACCCGCCGTAACGTATCCGACGAAATTATAACGCAGTTGTTAAGATTTGAGGGCACAGTTTATTCTATAGCCTCGGAAAAGAAAAAACAAGGGAAGATAACGGAGTTTTTTGGGAAACGATTAATTAGCCTATATCTGTGTGCTTTTATCTATATATGCGTTAAGTTGTATAAATACCTATTGTATTATTCCAAATTGTAAATTATACGTTATTTCTATTTAGTACATTAGTACTAACTTATATCATTTAATTATACTATTTGTGTTCTATTTCACTTACACGTTTTTTCTTCCAAGTCCCCCTGAAAAACGTATAAATGAAGCTTTACTGCAATAACTGACAGTGTACCAACAACGTCTCTGTTTTGATATCACACAAATCTGAGGCGATCCTACTTATATTGAACACTGTGTACACCCACAGGAGACTTAAAGAACAAAACAAAAGTCTTTATAATATACAGAAGAAAACTAGAATAGTTAGGTGAAACTGTACTGGCTTTAATTCTTCTGTTATCAATGTTGTTATCTAAAACTGTAAATTACAAATGTTGAGCTATTTTATGATACTATTGTAATTTTTGTTGTTTGCTATTTATTCCATTTTCTTCACAAAGAGTTTATCATAATTTCTTCACACTTTACAAGCACATACATTTTATCGAACTATTTTGCTTATTAAAGCTATGAGACAATAAAAGGTACCTAAAACTGCAGTATGTGTGTAAAGTCATACCACACCTGATTTTAACATAGACTATTGCTCAATACATATATTCTTTACTTGTAATATGTAAGCTGTAATTACTTTCTAATTTCAAGCATTTCCCATAGTAACACAATTAATAAACAGAGCTACCTTGCAAATGCCTAACAACTTTGCGAAGAAAAGTACACTGCATATTCTGACTTTCAAAGGTGAATATGTATCTCTTATTTAAGGTAAGTATTGTGTAGTTTTTAATGAGAACCCACAATACTAATTATTATTGGTATTAACAGTTTATAACAATGCAAAAAGCTCAAATGACAGAAAGTGTTCTAGTACGTCATATATTAGGGATAAATCAGAAAGGGGCAACAGTTTCATCTTCAGTCTAAAGAAAACAGATCACAAATTTAATGTGTTTGAGGGTTAGGACTTTCAAAGATTACTGTCTTTTACTTCGGTACTTTACTGGTTATAAACTTCAGTTGTTTTGATAGTTCATCTTCTTTTTTCACAGCACTAAATTAATATAGATTATTAAACTTTCACTTGTGAAACTTACTTTATTGTGTCTGTCTCACACCGCTGACAAAGGCGCACATCACGCCGAAACGCGTACGGGAGAAACAAAGTAAGTTTCACAAGTAAAAGTTTAATAATCTATATTAATATAAACTTCAACTGTTGCACAAGGTGCAACGAAGTTATAACCTAAAAGATATGAGATTACTAGTAGTTGATAGGCCTATCATGAACAAAACTAACAAGGATTAACAGTTTCTAGATTTGTTTTTTCAATGATGAGGCTACTCTTCATCTTTTAGAATACGTTTATAAACACAGTGGAGGAATTTGGGCTGATGAAAGTCTCTCCCTGACTTTGCTGAATGGCTCTAAGTTAATGTGTGGTGTTTCCTGGCTACAGATCAAGTGATTGGTCTGGTTTTCTGTTCAGAATGACTGGCAACTATCTTGACATGGTTAGACTGTTTGCCATAAACTATAAATCAATTATGACTTTTTACACACATTGTACCACAGAGTACGAATATATGAAGACGGTATCAAACAAACGGTTTGTTTACAATGCTCACAGAAAACAACGCTACATAACTAAAGTCCGTTCAACTAAAGAAGATCGCTGACTTTCAAAGCCTGCCGTTTCCAAATTTTCAAAGACAAAAAATAAATGAGCATATTGTTGGAATCGGCATTCCTTTCTGCGTTACTCGTGTACATTTCATATTTTTTTGATTCTTCGTTTTCATAACGTTAAGAGATATATTAAAAAAATCACTGTTTTTTAGCCCTTCTACAACGATTGTCAACTTTGATAATTCATTACAAAAAAAGTACAGCGTCAACAAATTTTTCCTGTTCGACGATTATTTTTACATTCATCCTACATCACATATTCCCATTTGAACTCTCTGCGATTATTTTTATAGGCGTTATTTTTTTTTTGTTGACCTCGAACAACTCGTAAATGGGAGCACTGTTAGAGTTGAAATTTGTGCCAACACTGAGAAGACAACGCTAACGAAAGTTCAAGTTGAGTGAAAACAAGCTTAAACAGCTACTATATTTTACATCAACTTATATTTGAAGCGCTCTTTCGCTAAAATGTAAAGCGACGGACAAAGCGTGGAGTACACTCAGTTCCGTACTGGGTCCATTTTATCCGCGCGCCGACGACAACACGAACCATAATGTTAATACTGTAATAACTTGTGTGTCGAAATCTAATAAATCGAAATAAATATTGTTTTTATTTATTTGTCTTTACGGAGATGTATTACTGCTTTGTATATATTTGTGTTTGTGCTGTACGGTATTATAATAATGAAACGTTTTCCATTAACGAAACAGCCAAAATTTTAAAAGAAATTAAGACATTTCTTTTGAATTATGCTAACCTTTACTCGTCGTTGGACATTACCGAGATCCCTAATTCAATTCAATTGTGCCACAATGTTAACATTAATAAGATGATTTCATTATTGTCAAGTGTTGGTTATCGCATTTCAACAGAAATATCTTAATTATGTCAAAATTGCAGTAGTTTCATTTCTAGTACAATGGCCGCTGTCTGTGCGGCGGCCGTTACTTCTTAGAACTAAATGTCACCAAGTAATTGTTATAGGCGTTAAGTGAATGTTAATTACGGTTGTATATAGCTACACTTTGTAATATATTAATTAAAAAATGTTATTAAAGATTGAAAGCACATTTATGCTTGCCCTCTGATTATGTAGGCCGAATTGCTTACCGCGCGCCACAACTGATGAGTCAACCGTCTATAACCTGATAAGGTCACCGCTATCACACACCCCACCACATACACAAAATACCAACACACTTTAGTTTGGTGGAGTGTTGTGTTTTGTGAAGTGTTGTCGTCTGAGATAGCTGAAGTGTTTTGTTCAATTATATTTTTTAATCTTAGAGATGGCGAGTGACGAAGAAAGTTTACCATCAACAAGTGCCGGGAAGACTGTTTTTCGGAAAGGAAGTACGATAAAGAGTCAAGGAAGAGAAATGATCGTGAGTGTCCGGGAGTTTTTTAAAAAAGAAAATGATACCTTGAAAAAACTAGTGAACCTGTAATACCTTTTTCAAAAATAGCGGAGAGGACCGCACGTGCTTTACAAATTGGAGCTCCAACAGTGACACGAGTGAGTCGTGAAAAATCAGCAGCAGTTAAAGCTGGCCAAAGCTCCGTCTCGACGCCTGGGAAAGAGAGAAAACATGCGGCCAAAGTTACCGAACTAGACCCGTTTCAAGAGGATGCGCTTAGACGGCACGTCTACGGGTATTACAAACGTCGTGAACACCCCACACTGGATAAAATGCTGGTATCAGCGACAAATACAGGATTGTTTAGCGGTGCAAAAACTTTTCTCTGGACAGTTCTTTGCGATCTGGGATTCCATTATTCCGAAGTAAACGGTAGAAAAGTTTTGATGGAAAGGGAAGACATCGTTGCTTGGCGTTGCCGTTATCTGAGCAGTGTTAAACAAAAGGATTTTACACAAATTATATGGCTTGATGAAACATGGGTGAATGCTAGTCATAGCGAAAGTAAGGGATGGACTGACAACACTCTCGAAGGAACAATGACCGTTCCAATCGGCAAAGGAGGCAGGCTCATTGTCCTGCATGCCGGCACATCAAAAGGTTTTGTTCCCAATGCTTTACTTATGTTCCGGTCTAAGAAGACAAGAGGCTACCATGAAGAAATGGACCATAACAGATTTTATAAGTGATTTGAAGAGCAACTATTGCCGAACATTGACCAAACTCAGTAATAGTTATGGACAATGCTCCATACCACACAGTGCAAATAGACAAAGCGCCTACAATGTCGTCAACAAAATCTGCGATGATTGAGTGGTTGGAGAGACACGGAGTGCAAGCAGGGCCAGAACTCAAAAAAGGCGAATTATTAGACATGGTTTTGGCTCATAAGCCAAGATTTCCAATTTAAAAATTGACGAGCTGGCAAAAAGTCATGGCCACGAAATAATTCGACTGCCTCCTTATCATTGCCCTTTCAATTGTATTGAAATGATATGGGCACAGTTAAAAGGACACGTGGCAAGGAACAACAAAAAGTTTACTTTGACGGAAGTGGAGCGTTTGATAAATGAAAGGTTTGGGCTAATCGGCGAAAAGGAGTGGACAGACGTCGTCCGACACGTGGAGAAGCTGACCAAGGAAGCCTGGGAAGCAGAGGGAATCCTTGACGAAGTAGTAGAGCGGTTCGTCATAAACATAACGGGAAATACTTCCTCAGAGTCAGAAGAGGATGACATGGACATTGGCGATGACTCAATTCTGGAGGGGATCGCACCTTTGCCACTATCACCTTAAGTACCCTTCATTGTGTTGTGGTATGTAGCCTATATAATTATGTAATTAATATTGTAGTACAATTTTTCTAATGTTTAAGAAATTTTATTTTGCCTGAATTGTTTTATAACGCATAAAATACGTTGAAATTTTAATTGTTATAAAATATAAAATGTTAAAAAGCCGTAACAATAATTTAAAATATTATTGAGGACATTAACAAAAATATAAACGTTTATGTAGCCGTAGGTCTTAAAATAAATAAATTCTGGTCACTTCAATGTTTTGGGACACATAATTCAGACACCAGAACATACGAACAGACATCTGGTTAATCACTACTTTCTTTAATAATTCATAATGCACTTCACGGGTAATTAAAGTTGGAAAAATATTTAAAGCACATCATAAAAAAAATGTCGACAGTTTATTCATATCTCCGACAGGGAGGCTGAAAAGCCTCGTTTGTTAGGTTAATATAGGCTTACCGCAAACAGATTACAAACGCATTCCCTACTTACGGAAGGCCCCTGCATTCAGCACATCTAACTGGCGCTATGAGGCCGACCTGCTGCGCTGTGGTTTACTACGCCACGCCTGTTACTGTACGCGTCGCTTGACCTTTCTAGAGCGAACTTATCTCACAGTTAAAATTCAGCAAAGCATCTTAAACTAATTTCAATAATTTAACCAACCTGTTGGGATTGTAAGCTTCAAAACGATATAACACTTGATTGTTAAACGTTTCTAGATTACGAGAAAACTTGATCTTAGACAAAAATTAATAACTAGTAAAAAAAGAAAAATATGAACTTGAAATGTTTACATGTTGTGTAGAATGAGTGGGTCAACAATCCTTGAACAAGAAAATTTTTTCAAGGCATTACTTACTAAGAAATAAATTCATAAAATTGGCAGTTACGGTAAAACAATGAAAAAACCGTGACTTTTTCTAAATATTGCTTTACCGTGAAAAAACACTTAGCTGTAAAATTATGTAATATAAACCACTTAAAGAAAAGCGATTGACGATTATAGCTATGTGTTTCTTTAATTTTTGGCTCTACTTTTGTGGAAATGGCAGGCTTTGAAAGTCAGCGATCTTCTTTAGTTGAATGGACTATACATACCAGTAAAAAAAAAAAAATTGGAAAACATTTACATCTGGTCGACATCTGTTGGAGATTCATAAAACTACTACAAAGCAGTTCTATTCAAACAACACTGGCGAGTGATTGCCGTCAAAGCCAGTGAACTGAACAAGTGGCGCGAGCTACACTCTTCAAAGTCACCACTGTACTAGTAAAATGATGCGATTATCAGTAAAATGATGATACACTCGTCAAAGTCAGCGATGGGTTAAATTTTAAAATGTTCAACTTCAATCATTAATCGTTAAATTTTTTTGTTAATGATTAAAAAATTAACGAGTTAATTTTTTGTTTCTTCCCAAGTGGTACAGTAACCAAAATAGTTGTTGAAGTCAATGTTGGAGAAAGTTTTTTCTAAGTATTCCTAATCCTTTAGCAGACAACAGACTTGTTTTCCCCCATGGCACCGTTAGGTTTCCTTTGTCTCTTTGTTGTCACGTCCGGGTGGCAAGGATGGTTTTCTGTCTTTTGGTGAATTATTCGCAAGACTACCCCAGAGAAGTTGACAACAAATACGCGTAACTTCTGTTTTGACATCTGAAGTAGTGGGAATACAGTGTTGCTAACGTACGTTTTAATAACAGGCTGAGATCTAAAACGAAGTTGCTTTACATGTGCTCAATATTACAAGTGTTCATTTGGTGACACGTATCGGCAACATTTATCAGCTACTAGGCGAGCGTGAGCGTGTCATAAACGTTTAGCGATGATTGGCTAGTTCAAAGAACGCCAAATTTCACTCCTCCTACTACCCAGTCTTCACAAAGGAGGTTATTTTAAACAGATTTTCAATTCCACCAATTTATCGTTCACTGTCCGTTTTCATGTCCTTGTTGTCATTTTTATATTTGTGCAGACAGCTTAGTGGAAATTCTTATTATTGTGCTTCTACAGGTTTGTGTTGATTGTTTTGTGAATAGAGTAGTTTCTTGTTACGTACAGGTATTTTTGTTTTTTCACGAATTTATTATCCACATCATTTATTATTTGTATACTAATATGGCATCGCCACATTGGCTACAAATTTATAGATTTTATGAACATACTGAGAAAGTAGACGGTCTTAATTTAACTTTTAAGTGCTTGATGTGTATGCCCAAGGTCAAATAAACTTCGCTGACTGTAGTTTCTAATTTTAGGACGCACATAAAGGTAAGCAGATTAATATATTGCAATGGAACACAGGATGATAAACGATAAGCTATGTTGTTTGTGTTGTGTCAGAGCACATGGATGACGAGCATTTCATGTTTAAATTGGTGTTATGTAATATTTTGTCTTTTAGCCATAAGTATTGTATTTAGAAATGGATAAGCATGTAGGGTATACCAAATTCTTCGTAAAAAGGTGTTCTTTATTGTCATGTATTTTTTGAGTGAATTTGTGCGCATGTGCGGGTGTGATAACTTGCGATCGCTATATCTTCCGCGGTAATTAACCGATCGGTGTGAAACTTTGGCAATAAATTATTTATGTAAATAGTTTCAATTTGTGTATACTCTGAGGTTCATAACTATTTTAGAAATATGGTTTTTTATCTAGGGAAAAACTCAATTTGAACGATTATCAGTAACAGGGTAATAAAAATAATTGTAGATAATTTCAATGCAAGCTAGTGCATATTTATACAAACTTTTTCTGGAAAACTTTATATCTGTTGAAAGCATCAACCATGTGACTTGGGTTTAGCCAATCGGAAAACATCAAATTCAGTAACATTCATTCTCTGTAGAGGAAAGATCGACACAGTTGTTCTGTAGCATCTGCAAGGTGAAGTTGTGCTCGGCGTTAGAGAGTTTTTCTCGTACGAACCTAGCAAAATATAACTTAATATAAACCTTGGTATTCTTTACGAAGTTTCGCGTAAAGAACCGAGTGGGTTAATTATTTAAATAAAATTATAGTATATTATAGTGCTTTTCCGTGTTAGTTTAAGTTATCCGCTTAGGGAATTTAAAGACACTTCAAGATTTCTTGGAAGGTGTACGACTAATACACCGAATTCAATTAATACCCATATTCACCCTGAGATTGATAAAATTTACGTATCAATTTATAATAAACTATTCGAGTAAAACAATAATCATTGTGAATTTAACAGTTTGTGAAAAGTCTAATTGATGTTAACAGTTAGACATAAACATCAACGAGATTGATAGAAATATCGCCGCTGGAGCAGCCGCTGAAGAAGAGGACGCCAGGAAGGAGAGCGACGCCAGGACGAAGAGGGCGCCAGGAAGGAGTGACGCTGAAGAAGAGGATGCCAGGACGGAAGCGACGATAGGAAGAGGTGGATCGCACATACGGAGGACGTATAATCAATCAAGTAAAATCGATATATTATCGAACAAAATAAAATATTAATTCAGATATAAAGGCATGACAATTTATAATACAATATACATCTTAAAATACTATATTTTTGTGTATAATAAATAATTTTTCATCGCCTCCATAATAGACGTGTTTGTAATTTTTACACACTCACCATATCCTTATTAGTTATAATTGAATTTTGAACCGCTGCAATATATGTATATATATATATATATATATATATATATATATATATATTGCAACGTTACAAATATTATTATAACGAAAATTACACAAATACATTACCATGTAGGCCTACTCAACGCAACTATGAAGTGTATTACACCGGTCAGGTCGCAGGATTTTTTCTAATTCTCGTTACGTCAAGTATATGTAGTTGCACAATAATTAAATAAAATTCAAAGAGGAGTGAGATATTGTTGACATGAAATAATTAATTTAAACCGTTTCAAAACAATAATTCTATGATTTATTAATATTAATAGAAAATATGCAAATATTAAAAAATTCGAATCTTAGATAAATAAAAATATATTTTTTTTATAAGTTTGCACAAATACAATGTAACCTTCTATGCTGTTCATGACATATAAAATAAACAACCATACAATCTTAATAGCTAAACAGACATGTTAAACAAGTATGTAAACCTTTTTATTTCAGTGTGTCTGACTTTGACTCAAATCTATAATATATTTGCCAAAGCCCACTCACTGACTCATCACTGTATCTCAACAATGACAAGGCCTAGAAAGATGAAGCTTTACATAGATATTCAGTAGATACTGTAGATGTGCAACAAGACGGGGTTTGACAAAATTCAAAATTTAAGGGGGGTTTTGGAGGGGTCAAAGTGATCGAATATTCTCATAATCACTCATTCACTCATCACTGTATCTCAACAATGACAAGGCCTAGAAAGATGAAACTTTACATAGATATTCACTAGATACTGTAGATGTGCAATAAGACGGGGTTTGACAAAATTCAAAATTTTATGGGGGTTTTGGAGGGGTCAAAGTGGCCGAATATTCTCATAAGAAATACATGACAGTTAAAACGTGACAACTGTTAGGCAGCTTCTAGATGAGATAGAATCATGAAATTTGTTCTACAAGTTAACTTAACCCTCTTTTAAAGAACACAAAGGTCAATCTTAAATAATTTTAATTAAAACTACCCTAAAGAAATATATAATATATTTGCTAAATACCACTTACTCACTTAGTCATCACTGTATCTCAAGAACAACAGGGCCTACAAAGAAAATATTTCCGAATAAATTGATTCAAAGTTGTAAAAGGAGCGTAATAAATATATAGAAAACATTTGTCGGTAGAAAACAATATTATACGATATATTAACTATTGTCTTAAATAAATATTAATTACTTATGAACACATGAATTTTATGCATTCCTGCGATAAGAACGTGTTCCCAGAAGTACTATCACACAATTTACGTAATATATTTGTTTACGTTGCAATGTAGTCCATAAAGAGCTGTTATGTTTAGTCTGGTCTGGACACAACTCAGACACACTTGCGTCATGGGGTTCAGTCTAAAGGCCACTGATAACAGGCCAGACTGCTGCTTTGTTCAGTTCAGTTCAGTCGCTACACTGCCACCGCACACTCCTGCTACTTTGTTTAAGACGATTATTTTGTTAGTTTTAGTTTGAGCATTGGATATTCTTGATTTTTTATTAGTTTGTATCTTATTTTTTAGTTTATTTGTCAAGTTTGCAAGTTTGACTATTTTTCTTATTTTTGCAGTGTAGATTCCACTTTATTAAATAGGTTTTTGTTCTACCGCTGTTGTTGCTCTTACAGTTTTTGTTAAGAAGAGAATAATTTTGTTTTAGTTTGTTTTAAATAAGCTTTCTTTTCTACTTTTTCTATTTGTTTTATTAGTTTGTATCTTATTTTTTAGTTTATTTGTCAAGTTTGACTATTTTTCTTATTATTCCACTTTATTAAATAGGTTTTTGTTCTACCGCCGTTGTTGCTCTTACAGTTTTTGTTAAGAAGAGTATAATTTTGTTTTAGTTTGTTTTAAATAGGCTTTCTTTTCTACTTTCTACATTTGTTTTATTAGTTTGTATCTTATTTTTTAGTTTATTTGTCAAGTTTGAATATTTTTCTTATTTTTGCAGTGTAGGTTCCACTTTATTCAATAGGTTTTTGTTCTACCGCCGTTGTTGCTCTTACAGTTTTTGTTAAGAAGAGAATAATTTTGTTTTAATTTGTTTTAAATAGGCTTTCTTTTCTGCTTTTTATATAAATTCTATATCCCTAATACATGATGGAACAAATTGAAGTTGATGGGATCATGGTACCTCACCGTATTGTGCCTGTGGGTGCAGATGGGTCGTGCTTCTTTTACTCCCTGTCTTACCTCATGTACGGTACTGTCTCCCATGCGTCTCAAGTGCGAACAAGCGTTGTACAGTACATTTGTAACAACTGGCAACGGTTTGAGGAGCATACAATGATGGCGTGTGGTAACATTTATAGAAGTTTGGCTGAATACCGTGCTCACATGTCTCTGTACACCACATATGCCACCCACTGTGAAATTCAGGCTGCTGCCGAAATATACCCTTACTATCTGGTGGTGTATCGTGATGGTGAGGTGATTTTACAGCCTGATGAGTATGAGGAGGGAAAGCCCATATTGCGATTCAAGTGTTCTGGACCCATGATGAATGCCCACTTTGAACCTCTTAGTCCTCAATACATTCCTCCTCATACATCAACTGTTGTTATCCGTCCCATCTGCACCTCGCTTGGTACTGAGAGCCTAGAAAAAATCGTTGTCGAGCAAACTGCCCAAGACCAATCCGACGATGATATACCACTTACTGTTGTTATCCGTCCCATCTGCACCTCGCTTGGTACTGAGAGCCTACAAAAATTCGTTGTCGAGCAAACTGCCCAAGACCAATCCGAGGATGATATACCACTTATTTATTTGCTAAACTCTGCTAAACGTGATATCCAGAACCGTTGTGTGACGCCCCCTACTGACCTAATTTCGAAAAGAAGAAAAAATAGACGTTCAAGAGTTAATGACAGAATCAAAAGACACAAAAATAGGGAGTCCGTAAGAAAATACAATAGCAAAAATCCTGAAGTTCATAGAGAGGCTGTTAAAAGATACAACAAGGCAAACCCTGACGTTAACAGGGGTTCAGTTTCTAGATACTCAAAGAAACATCCGGAAGTTAATCAGGAAGCTGTCACTGAGAAGAGGCAACTGATCCCATGGAAAACAAAGTCTTTATCAGGATTTAAATATGACCGTAGTACAGACTACAATAATGACAAGGTTGTTTCTCTTGGTCACCACATTGAATGCAAGTGGTGCCATGCGAAAAAGTGGAAAGAAGAGAGCCCTGGCTTATGCTGCAGCAATGGCAAGGTTCGTCTTCCTTCTACTCAACAGCTTCCTGAGCCGCTCCATAGTCTTCTTACTTACAGTCACCGTCAGTCTCAACATTTTTAATCAAATACCAGAAAGTATAACGGATGTTTTCAAATGACTTCATTTGGAGCTAAAGAGGTGCACGAAGGAAATTTCATGCCAACTTTTAAGGTCCAAGGGCAGGTTTACCATAGAATAGGAAGTTTGTTACCTTCTCCCCAGCAAGACCCCTCTTTTCTACAAATTTATTTTGTTGGAAAAGATGAAAAAGAAACAGAAATCAGATCCAACCTCTTTACTGTGGTTAAGCCTTGGTTAGTTGGCCAACTTCAAAAATGTCTGCATGATAACAATCCCTACATACAAGATTTTAAAACCGCAATGGAAAATGTTCCGGAGGGGCAGGAGTTCACAGTTGTTATTCGTGCAGACAGGAAGCCTGCAGTTGAACATAGGGGTCGTTACAACGCGCCAGCAACAAGCGAGGTAGCTTTGGTTATTGTGGGACAGGAGTTTGAAAAGAGAGACATATTCTTCACAGCAGAGACACAAAGTTAGTACGGATCAGCGAAACTCATCGTGCATACGACGCTCTCCAGTACCCTCTTATGTTCTGCCGTGGAGAAGACGGCTACTCTATCAATATTCCACAATATGATAAAATATCTAAAGCATCTCTCAAGAAAACAGTTTCCGCTTCAGACTTCTACGCTTACAGAATAATGGAAAGACAAGGTGAAGAAAGTTACCTATTGCTGTATCGTAGTCTTTTCAACCAGTTTTTGGTTGATATGTATGCCAAGGTAGAGACAGAAAGGCTTAACTTTATAAGATTCAACCAGAGTAAGCTGCGAGCGGAAAACTATGTTCATCTTAAAGACGCCATGTGTAAGGGGGATGCTAACGTTTCAGATATGGGAAAGAGGGTCGTGTTACCATCCAGTTTTACTGGTGGGCACCGCTATATGCACGAGAGAACTCAGGACGTCATGACATATGTTCGTCACTATGGTCGTCCTGATTTGTTTATCACATTTACATGTAACCCGAAATGGTCTGAAATTGGAGCTGCCTTAAGAGACAGACAAAAGCCTCAAGACAGACATGACATCATAGCTCGAGTGTTTCATTTGAAAGTTAAAAAACTTATTCATCTTTTAACTAAAGGTTCCATTTTCGGTCAAAGTAGGTGTTACATGTATACTGTGGAGTGGCAGAAGCGTGGCTTGCCTCATGCACACATCTTGCTATGGCTGCAGGACAGGATCATGGCCGACCAAACTGACAGTGTCATAAGCGCAGAGGTACCTGACCCTGAACTTCATGAAATTATTAAGTCGACAATGATTCATGGCCCTTGCGGAAGCTTAAACAGGAACTCGCCCTGCATGGTTAACGGCTCATGCTCCAAAAGATATCCACGTCCCTTATCTAAAGAAACCCAAACTGCTGACGATGGCTACCCCCAGTACCGTCGAAGGTCTCCTGCTGATGGTGGTTTTACAGTCAACATCAATGGAGTAGACCTAGACAGTCGGTGGGTGGTACCGTACAATCCTGTTCTGTCACGTACCTTTTTGGCACATATCAATGTCGAGTTGTGTAACTCTGTCAAATCGATAAAGTATATTTGCAAATACGTGAACAAGGGCAGTGATCAAGCAGCTTTTGTGTTGGAAAATGAGTGGGACGAAGTGTCCAAATATGAAGCAGGCCGTTACATACGTAGTTCCGAGGCGGCATGGCGTATATTTTGCTTCCCAATCCATGAAAGATATCCTCCCGTAATGCATTTGGCTGTACACCTTGAAAATGGCCAGAGAATTAATTTTAATCCCGGAAACGTTCAAGACAAAGTTCAAAATCCACCCAAAACCACTCTACTGGCATTCTTTGAACTATGCAAATCAGACAATTTTGCCAGAACCATAATCTACAGTGAAGTCCCTGCTTACTACACCTGGAAAAACAATAAGTTTAGTCGGCGGAAACAAGGCAAAGCCGTTCCCGGACATCCAGGAGTGAAAAAAGATCAAGTGCTCGGTCGGGTTTATACTGTACACCCTAACAATGCAGAATGTTACTACCTACGTCTTCTCCTTCATGAAGTTAAAGGGCCTACGAGTTTTAATGATCTTAAGAGGGTATCTGGCATAGTTCACTCCACTTATCAGTCTGCCCGCAGAGCGTTGGGTTTACTTCAAGATGACAATCATTGGGACATCACCTTGGAGGAAGCTGCTCTGTCGGAGTCACCACAGAAAATCAGACAACTGTTCGCTGTCATTTTGGTGTTTTGTCAAGCAGCGGATCCCTTAGTGCTGTGGGAGAAACACAGAGACAGTATGTCAGAGGACTTCAAGAGACAGATGGAGTATGAATGTCCGGGCTTAGAGCTTGAACTACGGAACAACATCATTTACAACAAATGCCTACATTCATTAGAAAACTTAGTCTCTTCAATGTCCAATCAATCCCTCCAACAACTCGGTCTTCCTTCTCCAAGTCAAGAGCCCAACAGTTCTGCAGTCAACAGCGAGTACCTGAAAGAACTCTCTTACAACACGGTCCATCTATCTGAATTGGTTGCTGAAAACGTGCCTAAACTGAATGACGAGCAGAAAAATGTCTACAATGAAGCATTGAATCAGAGGCTGGACGACTATTTTTCCTTGATGCACCAGGTGGTACAGGGAAAACCTTTTTATTAATTTAATATTAGCCACGGTAAGACAAGATAGGAAAATTGCTATATCTGTGGTTTCGTCAGGTATAGCAGCAACGTTGTTGGATGGAGGGAGGACAGCTCATTCTGCCTTCAAACTGCCTCTCAACTTAAACCATTCTGAGACCCCATTTTGCAACATATCAAAACAAAGCGACACAGCGAAGGTACTTAAGGATTGTAAGTTGATAATTTGGGACGAGTGCACCATGGCTTACAAGGGAGGAATTGAAGCTTAGAAGCAATAAAAACCTGATGGGTGGAGTCACACTTCTAATGGCCGGAGACTTTAGACAGACTTTACCTGTTGTACCTAGGGGAATTCGAGCAGATGAAGTTAAAGCCTGTCTAAAGAGTTCTGTCCTGTGGCCTAAAGTCCAAGTTCGTTCCTTGAGAGTCAACATGCGGATGCATCTTAAAGGCAGACGAGTTTTCAAGTTTACTTTTACAGATCGGTAATGGAAATCTACCTGAAGAAAATGGCAAAGTCAATATTACAAAAGACTTATGTGAAGTTGTATGCGACTTGACAACGTTGGCTGAAAAAATTTACCCAGATTTAACTAATTTTTACTTGAAAGATGTATCTTGGCTGAAAGAAAGAGCTATCCCTACTCCAAAGAATAACACTGATGCAAATATCAATAACACATTATTGGAAAAACTGCCAACTGAGATTGTCCAGTACCAATCCGTGGACTCTGTGGTGGAAGTAGAAGATGCGGTCCATTACCCAGTAGAGTTCTTGCACACGCTTAATCCTCCAGGCATTCCACTGCACAATCTTTGCCTTAAAGTTGGAGCTCCAATAATGCTGCTACGAAACCTGGTACCGCCTAAGCTTTGTAACGGTACTAGGCTGCAGATTAAATCGTTGCACAACAACGTCATAGAAGCAACAATATTCACTGGATGTGGTCAGGGGGAAGCAGTCTTCATTCCACGCATTCCCTTAATTCCATCGGATTACCATTTTCAGTTTAAAAGACTCCAGTTCCCTGTCAAGCTCTGCTTTGCTATGACAATAAATAAATCACAAGGGCAGTCTTTGAAAATGGCCGGTGTTGATCTGAGGGAAGACTGCTTCTCCCATGGCCAGTTGTATGTTGCTTGCTCACGAGTTAGATCTTCTGAGAGTTTAACTATCCTTCAGCCACAGGGTCAAACAAAGAACGTTGTCTACAAGGAAGTTTTATGAGTGCCGTATTTCGTTTCACAAAACGATTTCAGTAGACTTAGTATTAGCACCCATTTATGCTTTTAAAAATTTGTAAATATTACATTTATACAATGTGCTTGGTTACCCAAGGTTAAAAAAAAAACCACCGAACCAATGTGTTTATTCAGTAAAAACCGTAGCGAAGCACGGGTATACAGCTAGTTTTAAATAATAGCAACTCATTTACAAGCAAAAATAATATTCTATCTCAAGAATAAAATTAATTGTTGCTCCAAACAAAATAAAAATATAACATTTACTTCCAACCTATTATTTATTTCTATTGACACACCCAAATTTTAATATACAACAAAAGATTAGTATTTTTAAATTTTCTTGTTAAATTAAATTCTTTTCTTTAACTACCCTTTAAATTTATGTACAGTAATTATATTTAAAACTTTAAGTCTTTACCAGTGGCGGCTCGTCCATAAGAGTACAAGAGCACGTGAACCCCCTATAAAAATAATTATACGATATAAATTATACATATTTATTTACGCAGTACTAAAATGGCTTATCTTCAGTAAGTTTAAAAGAGCGGACAATGAAAAACAGCGTACAGCGCGCCAAGTGAGGTTAAGTGTAATGACGCGCCAGTGGCTAGGAGCGGACTGAATGCGCCGCTCTCGATGCTGTACACACGGGATATGCGACAGACGGGCGAGTCCATTTGCTCGTGGTAGGGGGGGGAACATGTTTACAAGCGGCTTAACGGAGAATACCAATGAGCTGCCTCTGACACAGCTCAGCTCAGTAGTTGCACGGCTGTAGTTGACGGTGGATGCTCCTTACCTTGGTGCGCGCGCGTGTTACATTTGTGTTTTGCAGTTTCGATTATTTTTTAGTGATAAAGTTTTAGTTGAAATTACAGTTTATCTATTATAGTGTAGCTAGTGAACTGTTGTTTTCATTTACTGTACAATAATAGAAAGTACCTGTAAGTACTCAGTTAGTAATTTAAACGAAGTAGCGTTTGCCAATTCCCATAGAAGTTAAAATAGCAATAAGAGAGAGTGGTAGGCCAACGCCCCGACTTAATATAAGTCAAACATCGACATCAAAATCTAGAACTTTTAAAAGAGTATTTAAAGAAGAGCTATACGAAAAAATTCCTTGGCTTTGTGGTTGTGAACAAACAAACAAAATATTTTGTTTTCCTTGTTTGTTATTTTCCCGTGAAAAGGGCGATCCTGCTTGGGTGAAGAACGGCATTTGTGACTTAGGTCATTTGAATTAAAAAACACGAAAGTTCTCATGGACACATAAGTGCTACATTGGATTTTAATTTGCTGGGAAAGGTTGACGTTCGTCAGCAGCTTGACAGTCCTTATCGACAAAATATTAAAAAGCACATTGAACAAGTGACTAAAAATCGGTATGTCCTTTCTAAGCTTATAGACTGTATTAAATTTTGCGGTGCATTTGAGTTGGCCCTTCGAGGTCATCGTGAGGATGACGATTCCTTAAATCCTGGCATATTTAAAGGGCTTGTAAACTTTTCTGCAGAACTTGACTCATCTTTGAAAGAACACTTGAGTACCGCTACTGTCTTTAAAGGTACCTCGAAAGAAATTCAAAATAAATTGTTAGATTGTATGCTTTTTGTATGTCAAGAAAACATAATAGAAGAAATAAAAACTGCACAGTATGTTTCTTTGATTGCGGAAAAAACATCAGACATCTCGTCTGTATTTCAGTTAGTTATAGTTTTCCGCTATGGTTTAGCTAATGGCCAACCAGTTGAAAGATTTTGGAAATTTGGTAACCCTGAAGGGCACGACGCAGAATCTATAGCCAAATGTATTTGTACCAGTTTAGATTATGTTGTGCAAAATCCAGAAAAACTCGTATCTCAAAGCTACGACGGTGCGAATGTAATGAGTGGGCGTGCAGACCATAGTGCAACAAACCTGTAAACATGCTTTTTTCGTTCACTGTTACGCACATCAGTTGAACTTGATTGTAGCTCAAGCAACAAGCCAAAACCAAGATGTCAGAATTTTTTTTCGGACTTAAGTGATATAACAAATTTTTTTTCGAATTCCCCTCAGAGAGTGGCTGTTTTGGACAAGATAGTTGGCAAACGAATACCTCGGGCGTCAGCTACAAGGTGGAATTTTAAGAGCATAACTGTTAATACTGTTTTTGAGTACAGAGAGGAATTAATTGAATGTATGGAGGAAATCCAATCAACCTCTAAGCAACCAACCACCATAATTAAAGCTGGTGCTCTAGCTCGTCTCCTTAGAGATAATAAGTTTATATTTTGGCTTTCTATTTTTCACAGATTAATGCCATATGTGGATATTTTGTACAACCAATTACAGCTAACTTACACTGATGCTGTGAGAACTAAAGCCAATGTTGACCACTTCGTCAAAGCCATTGATAAGGAAAGAGCTAACATGGACAAAGTGACAGAGCTGGTTAATCAGTACCCAGAAAATGCACCTAAACGATCGAGGCGTGAAGAAGATTTTTACTTAAATAGAACAGTGGCTGCCAAGGAAACCTGTGACATTATTACAACACAAATAAAAACAAGATTTTCATTCACAACGTCTTGCTCAGCTCTATCTCTTTTTGAATCACAAAAGTTTGAAGAGTTTGAACAGAAATTCCCCGAGAAATTGCTTGAAGATACAGTAAATGTGTATTCATTTCTTGAAAAAAATCGCCTCAAGACAGAGCTTGAAATCATTTACAAAAGAACTGATTTCAGAAACATGCGTGGTGCTGTTAGTCTTTTACAGTTTTTTATTGAAAACAACTTATTGTCATCATTTTCTGAAAGTTATAAACTGTTATTAATTATTGCAACAATACCAATGACGACTGCTGAAGCTGAAAGGTGTTTTTCAACCCTAAAACGGATAAAGACATTTTTGCGGTCTACGATGTGTCAAGAGAGGCTTACATCTTTAGCCATGCTTGCAATCGAGAAGGAAATGATTTATAACATCCATAATTTCAATGAAAGAGTTATTGATGTTTTTGTGTCAAGAAAAGATAGAAGGATGGACTTTGTTTACACAAACTGTACTTAAAGAAAATATTTGTGTAAGCTACCATCCAAGTAAATTTGTGTAAGTAAATACTAGACCTCACCATCATATGCAGCAGCTTTGATTATTTTCCTTTTTCTGTGTGTTTAATAATCTAATCTAATAATTGAGAGCATGAGGCCTTATGACTAACTATCTAAATATTTAACACTTAAAACAAGCTTTCTGTTTTGCGTTTATTTTTCTACATTAAAATTAAATGAAAATAATTGTTTTAGTAAAAAAGAACAATTAGCATATTATAACAAGTATGATCAATAAAATAATCCTTTATTATTAAATTGTGAAATAGTTAGAGTACAGTAATATCTATAATAACATTTCGTTCCAAAATTAAATACATTACATCAAGGTATAGCAGCGCCTAAATTATAGGAATATTGCAAGCAACACACAAGTGTTTGACACAGTGTATCTCAAAAACTGCAAATTATTAATTGTGAACCCCCTGTAGATGTACTCACGAGCCGCCACTGGTCTTTACTGTTCATATGTAAGTTTCTTTTGAGAATTCTTTTCACAAACAAAAATATAATTGTTTGTTCATCACCTGCGTACTGCCGACGTTACCGTTGCGTGCGTGCGTGTGTGTGTGTGTGTGTGTGTGTGTGTGTGTGTGTGTCCTGAATCCTGAGAATTTGATGATGATGATGATGCTGATGCTGTGTTCTCTGTCTCTACGGTTTGTTGTTTGTGATGGTCCAGAGTTCCTCCATACGTCTTGGTGTGTGTTGTAGAGATGTCGATCACTGGCAGACCGGCAGCGTGACGTTGTGTGAAGATTTCTTGAGTTTGAGACCGGTCAAAAATTGCCGGTGGTATTTATACTGGACGGCAATCTGACAAGTCCAGGACTGTTTTCGACCTGTTAGATATTGTCACTTCGTGCAAAGCGTCCTTTTATTTACAAATCACTTTTTGGTTCATTTTCGCTATTTCGTAAACATACTCGTAGTACAAACAAGCGATATCATCGTTTGCGTAATTTTTTCCTGGTCACTCACATATAACACACTTATTAATTACTATTTAATTACACTAGTAATTAACATTAAATTATCTGGCTTCTTTATTATTATAAATTTCTGCAATACTCTTACATCACTGTATTCGTTAAAAATTCCTTAATGTAATGGTGTTTTTATAATTGGGGTAAGTCTTTGTTCACAGGTTTAAAACGTATTACTTAGTTTATTTTTATCCGGTTAAAACCTGATTACAGAGAATTCGTACGCATCACCCTATCGTAGATTCTTGCCTGTCGTAGCTTGCGTTCACACATAAACACACAAGCGCTGTATTCACTCGCGTGTGCAGGTGTACGCTTTCTGACAATTCTTATCCTGCATAATATTGTTAAAAACTTTTCATCATATAATTTTCTATGCTAAATATTTACAAACATACCGCCCTGGGCAAATATGCAAATATATGCAAGAGGTAAAATTTATTTTATCTAAAATGCATTATTTTTCAGAATTCACCTTAACTAACAGAATTTAGATTCTTCAATTCTACTTTCTGTTAGATAATCTAAAGTATTAGAATATCTTTTCCTGCACAACGTCAAATCCGCCTCAGTTGTATCTCCAGCTCCCAATTACTTTTTCACATCAACTTGTAGATTATAGAAGTAATCAATAGAGTACCGGTAGCCTAATTATTGTCTATTCTATTAAGTCATTTAAATACTACATCACCCTGCAGGCATAGAACAATATCATTAGTCAGTACTGTGAACTGAAAAATACAATAAACAAACAATATTTAATTACATGCTGCAATTAAAAATAATGTTAACATAATTTAATGATTAAAATAAAATCATCTATGATTTTTAATTATTAAATTATTAATGATTGAGTTTTTTAGTGCTAAATATTTTGTAATTTTTTCTGCAACCAAAATATTAATAAATTTTTTTAAAAAGCTTAATTTATGGATTTATTTAACATGATTGTAATTATTTCAACAGCCAAAGCAGCTTGCTCACTAAAACAAAAAAAAAGGAAACAAATTTTTAACTTTTAATCAGTTAAATTGATTTGAACTGTAACCTTAATCAGTTACTTTTTGCACATATTAACTTTAACTTTAACTCAATTAATTTGGGGGGGGGGACTAACTTTAACTTTAATCAGTTAAAAATTTTTATTAACTTTCCCAAGTCTGCTGAGTACACACTGACTATAGTGACTGACGTAGTAGAATGATGTGGATAGTCTAATGAATTGATGAATGGCTGCCAAACACTATTGATACTGAAGATGGCCTCTGATGGTGAGGCCAAAACGTGTGTCACAATCAACAACAGTTGATCATGGCCTAACAGCCCAATTATGAATAATAATGCTTTTAACAAGTTGTTAGTGTTAGTTACAATTTTTTTATTTTCACCAGGAATGAAGATGAATTTACAAAACTGTGCTACCTTAAACTAGCACTAATTACTGGCATAACACTAGGAAGGACCGACATTACGCTGTTCAAAGTAAGCTATTGTAATAAACTGTGTTTTACGTTTGTTGTAGGTAGGCAACTTGATACAGAAACTTCAGTGGCAGAGGAGGTCCAACTGATGTTCCAACCTATCGCGTATATTCTAAAGAATTACGACATTCTTGTTGTTATTAAAAAACCGGGGCTAATGTTTGAACTGGAATTTGAGAGTGGCTATGGTGAAATCATAAGATACGATACAGCTATCTTTGAGAGAAAGAATCCTGAGCAATAATGTTTACAAAATAATGTAGCAACTTACGATATGTGTAAAACTCTGCCTTCAGGTAAATCAGAATATTGCTGTTTTTGCAAACTATTTATAAATAAAAGAATTCTATAAATAAAAGAATTCTAAAGTTACAAGTGATAAAGTACGGTAATAAATAATGTCATATTTCATAATAATTATACATAAACAGATATGGCTCCATCATTGTCATAATGATCATCATCATCATCATCATCACAATCACCATCAAAAGCAGCACTCATCTGTACATTGCTAAGCAAATGCTTCTAAGTCATTCTCCAATGCTTTCTCACTTGAGTGATCTTGTATATTTTACTCTATGAAGTTCCAAAACGGTGACCCCGGAGCTGGCCTTTGATTTTTGGAAATAGGAAATAATCACATGAACTAAGATTAGGGGAGTAAGGGGGCTGCCGTGCTACAGGAATGTCCTTTTTGACCAAGTACTGGTTTACAGAAAGTGCAGTGTGACATGGAGCGTTATTGTGATGAAGCATCCAAGAGTCAACAATCTCTGGCCGGACACGAATGACCCTTTTTCTGAGTCTCTCAAGAATCTGATGGTAGTAAGTTTGATTGACTTTCTGTCCTTGAGGCACAAATTCCTTATGCACAATAGCCTACCTCGAATGTCAAAAAAAGTAATGAGCATTGACTCTATCTTGGATTTGCTCTTTATGGATTAAAACAATGATAATACTAAAAAATCCACGATTTATCGCCTGTTATGACTCTTTTTATAAAATCTGTGTCATTTTCAATGCGCTCAAGAACGTCAAGAGACACATTTTTTCTGTTGTCCTTCTATTCCTAAGTGAGATTTTTTGGAACCATATTGGGCAGATTTTGCGCATGTTCAAATCATGCGACAAAATTTCATGAACTGCCTGGTGATTTAAATTTAATTCATAAGCAATTATTCTGACTGTCAAACAATGATCAGACTTGATGAGATTTCTCACTTTCAATACATTTTCGTCAGTTTCGTGCTGTACTTGGTTGTCCAGAATGGTGTTAATCCTTCACAGTTTCACAACCTTCCAAAAATGCTTTGTGCCACCTATAAAAACCTGAGGCTGGGACTTCATCTCTGTAAGCTTGTTTTAACTTGTTAAATGTTTCTGTTGCACTGTCTTGGAGTTTGATACAACATTTGATTGCATAACGCTGCTCAATATTACTAAGCTCCATTTTTGTGACATCAGACAAAACAAACACTTAGGCCTACAAAAACCAATGGCGGCTGGTGGTTCCAAATTTTGGTGGTTGCTGAGTAGTTGTCGATTTGGTGGGGGAGGGGGTAAGAGGGCGCAAACCAACATATCTGCATCATACATAGTGCTATCATATGGAAAAAAAATAGAAAGTTACTGTTTTCCCCCAAAAGAGCTGCTAATGATAATGGAATGACTCTGTCAGTATGTCTACCTATGCCAGATTCCATGTTTCCACGTACTCATAAATGATTGCTACAAGCATTACTAACTTTGCAGTAATCAAATACTAAATATGCAGTGAAAAGAAAAAGACAAACAGAATCATGCTTTTTATACCTATAAAATAATACACTGATTTGAAAGCAATCCTTGTATTTACGAGAAATAAAAAATAAGAACAGCAAATTTATAATACAGGCTAGTTATTTTTAAATGACTCATTTGAGCTATAAGAACAGATTTTCCCTGTATATAAACTGCAAGGCACATAAATTCAACTACATAAAATATTACCTGAAAACTCTACTCTAAACGAGAAGTGAGTGGAATACTGCCTGCTTTCATTAACCAACAAAAGAAAAAATAAATCAATATCAAATATTGAAAATGTCACAAATCTTTCAATTTTTATTTTTGATTGACACGTAATTATCACAATCACAGTTATACAAAATTATAACTATAATTTTATAGCCTCAAAAACAACGAGTACACGTTTACTTTGAACCCATGTAAACACTAAACCTGATACAATTTACAAATCAAGAAGGCTGTGCTCACATAATGACAAAATTAAAGATGCACTACAGCGCTGTTAGTGGAACGTTGCGGAAACTTTGCAACCGCCTAGCTAACATAGGGAACATATAGCAACTGCGAAGAGTAATGCGCGTCCTCCCATATGCCTGTGTAGTAAGCTCTGCCATTTACTCTTCAAGTTGCAAGCGGGCTACAACCACAGAGTATGAATATATCAGGAAAATACAAATAACATGTGCACACACACACACACACACACGCACTAAAATTACACTATACATGAAAGAGAATAAATTTATGGGCATTTTTATATATAGCATGTAACTACCCATCTCATATTTCACAACTTAGGCTATAGCTAATTTACAAAAAATGAATAAAAACAATTTTAAAACTGTATATTATGTCATAAAACGTGTAACACTCATTTATTATGGCTTTTTACTGCGTTCTCTTGCAATATGTATATGTATTTATATATACATATGTGTGTGTGTGTATATATATATATATATATATATGTATTTATAACTACAGTAGACACCCTCTAGTCCGGTCTCGGTTGGATCGGCCGTCGGATGGTTCGGCCAGCCATACGGTGAGTCACACAGTCTAGACGAGCCTCCAGCGACAGGACCCAAGAGTTCTGTGTATATAGTCTGTGTAAATATATCTGTGTATATAGTGTGTGTAAATATATCTGTGTATATAGTCTGTGTAAATATATCTGTGTATATAGTCTGTGTAAATATATCAGCCCTGGAATTAGCAAAGACGTACATAGAGCAACAAACAGAGGCAACTGCAGTTGATGTTATGTTCATCAAGAAATGGAGTGATTTTGCATTCAACAAAACAGTTGAACAAAAAAAGCAGAAGAAGATAACTGATTTCTTTTAATTTTTATTTCTAAGTTTTACGTTCTGTAGTAACACTTTTAATGTTCATGTCTTTTTCATATTCTATAAGGAGTTGTGTTATTTTTGTCAAATACAGTAATATCTCTGTGAGTTTGTAGTAATTTTCCTTGTTTGTTTTTTTACTTGCTACCATGGAGTGAGGGTGAGTAATTATAATTATTAGTAATTTATATATACTGTAGTGGGTCATTTATTGTGTGGATCATTCATTAAAGAGCGTTATTTCATCATTACAGCGTATTTTTGGTTTGTCTGGCCATTTTGTAATCCGGCCTAGGGTCTGGTTCCGAGGTGGCTGGACGAGAGGGCATCTACTGTATATATATATATATATATATATATATATATATATATATTGCGACAACACAAATTACTAAATTATTGGCGCATAGGATATGATAGTATGTGTATTTCAAATTACAAGTCTATATTGGAGGGTTTAAGATTATTTATTGTACAAACACAAGTTATAGTTTATATGGTATATTTGAAATGTACAGAATGTAATGTTTGATATAGAGTCTTTCTTTCAAAATGTTAAATAATGTTCATACGCAAGACGTGATACGTTACATAAGAAGACTCCCACGATGATGTTGTTGAAGAGAAGGGCCGGTCTTTGCGGTATAGTTGGTTCGTCAGGTGTGGCTTACAAATGACAGACGTTTCACCAGAAACGTTTACAGCTGGGCTGGCGTCCTGTAACAGCTGGGCTGGTCCTATAACAGCTGGGCTGGTGTCCTATAACAGCTGGGCTGGTGTCCTATAACAGCTGGGCTGATGTCCTATAACAGCTGGGCTGATGTCCTATAACAGCTGGGCTGATGTCCTATAACAGCTGGGCTGATGTCCTGTAACAGCTGGGCTGATGTCCTGCAACAGCTGGGTTGATGTCCTGCAATTCCCACGATGAATCCGACACTTCGCACACACAACGGTACTACGGATTTAATTACATGCAAAACTTATATAGAGTTTAAGACCAAGTAATATCTCAGGTGACAGTGAGTTTAATCAATAACGGTATATTGAGCTTATACCTCTCCGGCATCTTCAAGTGTTCTCGCGAATACCCAGGTCTACCGCGATCAGCAGACCACCCTATGAGGAAATCTTGCACTAGCACGGAAACGTCTTGATGGAACTATTGCGTAACAATTAATGATACTGTCACTGCGGAAACTCTCGCACAGTGATACAGTTACACTCACTTCTTACACACGTAATACTACAATATTAATATCGTGTGTAAAGATATAAAATCAATTGTTATGCGTCACACGCGTTACTATCCCCGAAAAGTCTTAACAAATCCTTGCAAGCGGTAAAGTCTTGTACAAGGATTGTATGTACCGTTCGCGGTAGCAGCAGTGAAGAACTGCTTGTAATTTTTCGCACAATGCGTTAAAACACTGATGTGTGCAAATGTACTACACACACAGTTCTGAGTCTTCCCGTTTCACTAACGACGAATAGTTTTTACAACACCTTGCAAGCGGTAGAATCTTGTACAAGGAGTGCACGTTCCGTTCGCGGTAGATGGCGTAGAAGAACTGCCTGTGTAACGACAGGCTTAAGAAAATTTCCAACCACCAGTCAGCATTCTATTGGTGGATGGAAGTCACATGGTTAGTAAAGGTGACCATGCACTTTTCATGCAGTAGAGTGCATTTACTTTGTAACAGCATGCATAGCGGTAATCAGACTACTCGTATCTCATGCATGACTGCCTACATACTAATAATATACATGAACGTAAACAATAGTCCGACAGGTATAGGGATTGTAGCGATACACATGTCTCAGTTCAGCTAATGTCAAAACAACGATAATACTACACGCACCGCCCGGGAAACGTTTCCCACTCGCGCACGCGCGCACATTTCCACTAACACAGTACATGAATAACCATAAATAATAATGCACAGTTTTTCTAAACTAAACCCTTAACCTTACTAAATACAATTGATAACAACCAAACTTAACCATCTACCAATATAATATGAATGTCCATTGTCTGTGTAATATATGAACTTGCCCCGCCTATCATGATCCTGTGATTCGTTGCAGGATTAACTCCTTCCCGCACAAAAAAAAATTTTTTTTTTTTTTTAGTTAACTAACAAAAAATAAAATTTTTTTTTTTTTTTTTTAATATACCCATAACAACTTCTTAATCCTGAAATAATAATAATACCCTCGAATTAAAATCAAATAAACATCCTCAATTAATACTAACAATTCCAACTGTCACTTTGACAGAAGCATCAAATCAAAAGACACGTGGTAACCTTCAAACCCAAAACAAACACACATGTTCTTGACACACAGATAACGACATCTTATGCAGGGTCATAGGGTACACAGACAACATTCCTTATCAAAACTAGATTATTGTTCATTCACAGAGCCATCTTACATACAACATTTAAACCTGAATTGACATATTTAAATCACTACACATTCTTACCCCTATATCCTGACATTTATTTCTGAGTTTTTTGTATAAATTTTTCTCAGTTTTGAAACGCACACGTTTACTTGGAAATACAGATTTGAATTTGTTTAATATACGCCGTAATTGCCTTATCTCGCAACTCATTAACTGAACCTTGGGGGTCGGTGAGTTACTCGTTATCTTATCTTTCGAGCGTCCCAGTCTGATAACGTGAGGTCGACAATCAACTTTAGCTGGCAATAATTCTTTCTGAACTTCCAATGCAGCATGCCGTTTATTCAATTTATCAACTTCCCAAATCATATTATGTCCGAGTTTTTTAACTCCAAGGACGGTCGCATCTACTTCCGTATCCTGCTCGTATGTTGCTTTAATTGCCTGTTTTTTAATTACCTGCGACCCACGCTCCTGATTTTATCCCTGTGTGACATACCGGCAGAATCGGCCTTTGTATAAAGTGGGTTTTACACCTCTTTAGCAACTGCTCGTCCAACAGCGATATTCCTGTGCCGCTGTCAAACAATATCTCGCCAACATAACCCCTAATTTTTGCTTCGACCACAAGATCGGTGCCATTTTCAATATTAATATTACCCTCATATCTACTACTATTATCATTATTATACATTAAATTATCCCTAATTGCTGCAGGATATAGGCCATACATAACAGTTTCATTCTTATAACTAACATTTTTCATACTTGATTGATTGAACTGCTTTTCAACTAAATCATTTCCAGTAACTGTCGCTAATAAGTTGGTATTAATCTGCTGAGTTGTATTTTTATGTTGTTGTGATTGCGGCTGATTTTGTGGTGTTTGAACATGAAACTGATTACGCGGCGGTTCATTATTATTTACCATAATTGTTGTCACCTTATTGTCACCAGTATCATTCACCTCTCCGTCCTCAGTAAACACCTCAGTACCTGATATTGATTCTTCTAGTACCTCATCATCAGGCCATAAGTCATAAATACCTGCACCGTTAGTATCCATACTAGTTCCAGGCTCTACTACTGGTTCGGAAATTTTATGTGTTACGCATACACTGTCCGCATCCATGATAGCTTCAGATCCTATCATATGTTCACGGTTCTCGCATGCTATATCTGTTACACTACAAAATATCACCCCACCACAGCACTTACCTGAAGTATGTTCCAGACTAACAGTGTTGTTACTACTAATTTCATTTCTGTTAGCCTCACTACAATCCGATGCAGATTCTAAATATTCGACTTTACCGAGATACGAACTACTAGGCCCTAATAAGGTGGTTTCTGTAAAATCACTTTCAAGTTCACCTGCTACGCTACTGTTCTCCTTTAATCCTTCAGATGTCACATCTTGGTTAACTTCCATATTACTTTCTTTGAGAGTATGTTCCACAAGGACATTAGGTACTTCAAAATTATCACACGGTGCAATATTCTCAACAGATAAATCTGCTTCAATATCAGCTGACATTTCCTGTAGTTTCGCCATCCTCTCCTCTCTGTCGGCGTCCATTTCTTCCCAAAATTCCTGCCTAATGGCTATCATCTCCTCATCCCTGGCTTTACTTTCCTCTGAAACTCCTTGTATATCCGATATCATCTCTTCTTCCACGGCTTTCATCTCCCCGCAGCAATTATCTGAAGTATGTTCTGGACTAATAGTGTTGCTATTACTAATTTCACTTTCGTCATCTTCACTATAATTGCATGCAACATCCATATCTCCGACCATATCGAACAACGAAATACTATGCCCTAAGCGAGTTGCCTCGTTAATATTACTTTCAATTCTATCCCAGAATTTCCGCCTAACGGCTCTACTCTGCTCAGATATGGTTTTATCATCAAGTGCCCTGGCCCTTAAATATTCTATAAGCTCTTTTTTATTCGACATAGTGATCACAAATTAATTTAAAATTTAGTAAATTTAAACTTATTGATTTATACGCAAAGCAAGTTATTATTATCACAACAAGATTAGAACATATGGTAACCAGTTTATATGGACACAGAAAGCAGTTCAAAACATCAACATGTAAATACCTTATCTAACCTACAACAACTAATAATCTACCTCCAATATACTGATAAAATCTGTTCATATATGATATACAAGAGAATATGCACTTTTGAAAAATTATATCCTCAGATTTTCATATGAACAATACACATACAATTATTACGTTAATTATACATATACGTCGGATTTTTCCAACAAATTTTATATTCATAGACAAATATATAATAGCGTAAAATTTCCGCTATTTTACGAGCCCTACGTTGCTAAGCGCCAAAATATCTCTATGCGACAACACAAATTACTAAATTATTGGCGCATAGGATATGATAGTATGTGTATTTCAAATTACAAGTCTATATTGGAGGGTTTAAGATTATTTATTGTACAAACACAAGTTATAGTTTATATGGTATATTTGAAATGTACAGAATGTAATGTTTGATATAGAGTCTTTCTTTCAAAATGTTAAATAATGTTCATACGCAAGACGTGATACGTTACATAAGAAGACTCCCACGATGATGTTTTTGAAGAGAAGGGCCGGTCTTTGCGGTATAGTTGGTTCGTCAGGTGTGGCTTACAAATGACAGACGTTTCACCAGAAACGTTTACAGCTGGGCTGGCGTCCTGTAACAGCTGGGCTGGTCCTATAACAGCTGGGCTGGTGTCCTATAACAGCTGGGCTGGTGTCCTATAACAGCTGGGCTGATGTCCTATAACAGCTGGGCCGATGTCCTATAACAGCTGGGCTGATGTCCTGTAACAGCTGGGCTGATGTCCTGCAACAGCTGGGTTGATGTCCTGCAATTCCCACGATGAATCCGACACTTCGCACACACAACGGTACTACGGATTTAATTACATGCAAAACTTATATAGAGTTTAAGACCAAGTAATATCTCAGGTGACAGTGAGTTTAATCAATAACGGTATATTGAGCTTATACCTCTCCGGCATCTTCAAGTGTTCTCGCGAATACCCAGGTCTACCGCGATCAGCAGACCACCCTATGAGGAAATCTTGCACTAGCACGGAAACGTCTTGATGGAACTATTGCGTAACAATTAATGATACTGTCACTGCGGAAACTCTCGCACAGTGATACAGTTACACTCACTTCTTACACACGTAATACTACAATATTAATATCGTGTGTAAAGATATAAAATCAATTGTTATGCGTCACACGCTTTACTATCCCCGAAAAGTCTTAACAAATCCTTGCAAGCGGTAAAGTCTTGTACAAGGATTGTATGTACCGTTCGCGGTAGCAGCAGTGAAGAACTGCTTGTAATTTTTCGCACAATGCGTTAAAACACTGATGTGTGCAAATGTACTACACACACAGTTCTGAGTCTTCCCGTTTCACTAACGACGAATAGTTTTTACAACACCTTGCAAGCGGTAGAATCTTGTACAAGGAGTGCACGTTCCGTTCGCGGTAGATGGCGTAGAAGAACTGCCTGTGTAACGACAGGCTTAAGAAAATTTCCAACCACCAGTCAGCATTCTATTGGTGGATGGAAGTCACATGGTTAGTAAAGGTGACCATGCACTTTTCATGCAGTAGAGTGCATTTACTTTGTAACAGCATGCATAGCGGTAATCAGACTACTCGTATCTCATGCATGACTGCCTACATACTAATAATATACATGAACGTAAACAATAGTCCGACAGGTATAGGGATTGTAGCGATACACATGTCTCAGTTCAGCTAATGTCAAAACAACGATAATACTACACGCACCGCCCGGGAAACGTTTCCCACTCGCGCACGCGCGCACATTTCCACTAACACAGTACATGAATAACCATAAATAATAATGCACAGTTTTTCTAAACTAAACCCTTAACCTTACTAAATACAATTGATAACAACCAAACTTAACCATCTACCAATATAATATGAATGTCCATTGTCTGTGTAATATATGAACTTGCCCCGCCTATCATGATCCTGTGATTCGTTGCAATATATATATATATATATATATATATATATATATATATTACAACGTTATTTTTAGACACTTACTTTTGCACATATGCTCTTACTCATTTGTGCGCACTTACCCACGTCTCGAAGGTATACTCTTCTTCTGCAGTATTTACCTTGATGTTCCCCGGCTGGGTCGCAGGCTTTGGTAGTTGATTGAGTGTGGATAAGCACGTGAATATCGTTATATAATTTTAATACAAGTAAAGAGTACAGAGGATTTAGTATTGGTTGTGAAATTAGTACGACTGTGTTAATAAAATCATATTCATTTGATATAATATTTAGAAAATTCAAATTATCATATTAATTATTATTTTGTGTGGGTTAATTACTATTTGAACCCTTATATTCGATACGAATATAACGTAATTATAACGTGTTTAAAAATCTTATCTTTTATATTCTAAGACATATTATACACAAACATAGATCATATATGACCTAAAATATTTACATAGACATATAATACATGACACATATATTCATATATTACGTGATTCACACGTCTGAAATTGACTATTTATCTTGTCTTTGCAAGTGTGGTTTTTATTATATACCACTTAATAAAACAATTAATTAATTAAACATTTATTAAAATTACTAATAGAGAACATTTTATTACTTTTATTAATTATCTTATTAATGTCTCAATTAATTAAAAATCATCAATTTAAATAACTCTCATACTTGAATTTAATTCTCTAATAAAATATAATAAAATATGGTTCTATCTTGACCATTTATTTATGAGATTAATAAATTTAACCTATATGCTCTGTTCAATTATTCTTTGAACTTATTTATTACTCATTCTGGAAAATAAAAATATACTAATGTTTTTGTAAACTTGTATATGGAATCTAGAGGTTCTTTCGATAGACCTCAGGGTTGTTTATAATATTAAATAAATGTCTGACTTCACCTGCATGTTTCTGCAACCATTTAACTTTGTCGTTACCGTCATCTGGACTCTCGAGTTTGTTGATCCTCTTCGGTATCACCTTCTCTGTCTCTGCGTCGTTGAAATTCCTCTCTCCGTCTACTGGATACTGAGTTCAGACGTGGACCTCTGGTCGTGATGATGTATGGCTGGATGTAGCTGCATGTGGCTGTCCCTGCATTCTCTCGTATTCTGCTCTGGTTCCTCTCCTCTCCGTATCTTGTCCCTCGTGGATGTCTCGAAGTTCTATGCGTACTTCTTGAAGTTCATCGTGGTTACAACGTCTCGTAGATTCGATATTATAGTCTTTTAAAATAACTCGTGTTTCATTAATACTTGCACCGACATACTGCCGGTTACATCGCACTTCAAGTTATGTAATACTGTTTAGAAACATTACTGGACTTTGTAAAATTCACGGTTGCGAGATGCGTGGATTTCACGTAGTTTTCTGAGTTCATCTGAGAAAGAGTGTCGCTCGCTGGGGTTTTATACTGCTGCCGTCGTTCCATTCCTGTTGGAAACTGTTTTGACAAAATTGAACAGGTCCGCGCATCGTTTTAATTGCTAATTTCAACCTACGCGTCTTTCTATGAAGCGCACACTTTTTGTAAATATTATTTCACAAATCATTAGGTTTATTATTAAACTTTGTTTATGCAAATTATGAATGTTAAGGTGTGTAAATTATGGCAGTTATGGCAAAATTTCACACGGTGGCTGAACGGTTCCCACGATCATTGACCAATTAGTCTTCAATGATAGCGCCAGGCGCTAGCTATGTTTTTACATATGTCGTTGATTTGTGTGACTTCTGGTTTTCGTTCAGTATTTAAAAAACTGTGTAAAATCTTCCACCCTCGTATGCATCATTCAACCTGTCTCTCATTTACACACGTACACTAGCACACAGACGCAGACTGATACACAAGCGGCGGCATGTCGCTCTGACGTCACCCTTGCCGGTCGGCGCGTGTTGGTTTCTCCCCTTCGCTACGATTAAAAACCAATGAAGCTTTTAATTCCATATGCAGGCTCACTTACAATATTTATTTATTTAAAATTAAATACTACATTTATTTCTTTTATTATATCTTATACCTAACGCTTAATTATTACATTATTTTTATTATTTACATCTTATATATCTCATACGTGCGTTCGTATGTTATCATACCTCAGTCAGGGTTTGATACATAGACTTATGCTAAACGTATCGTTGGAATATATATATATATATATATATATATATATATATATATATATATTGCAACGATACTCTTAACGACTCACTTTTGCACATATGCTATTACTCATTTGTGCGCACGTACCCAGGTCTCGAAGGTATACTCTTCTTCTGCAGTATTTACCTTGATGTTTCCCAGCTAGGTCGCAGGCTTTGGTAGTTAATTGAGGGTGGATAAGCACGTGAATATCGTTACAAGTAAAGAGTACAGAGGATTTAGTACTGGTTATGAAATTAGTACTACTTTGTTAATAAAATTATATTAATTTTGTTTATTAATTAAAAACTGCAAATTGTCATGTTATTAATTACCGTGTGGGTTAACTAATATTGAAACACTTATATTCACTTATACGAATATCGTATAATTATAACGAGGCAAACTCTTAGCTCTTATAGTCTAAGACACATTATACACAAACATAAGACATATATGACCTGGAATATTTACACAGACATATAATACATAACACATTGTTACAACACAAAAAGCCACCCCAATACCAGGGAAAAAACTATGAATCAACTAAAATAAAATGACTATGACGAGACAAATGACTATGACCCAACCCAAGTGATTGACCCAATAAAGAAAATAAAATGAGAAATATTAAACTCAAATGATGATGAAAAAGGCTCAAACAAATAATAAATGTAAATGATAAATATTAAAATCAAATAAAGTAATATCAATTAAAGTACACTAACCAGAGAAATAGATATTAAATGTTATGAATGACTATATAATGATAAGTGAATCAGAACATGAAACTTGTTAATAGTATAACTAATAATGGTGAATAAAACAATAAAAAACCCAGAAGTGAGAGATAGGTAGGGAGTGAAGGTGATTAAGTGAGTAAAGAGAATTCGATATAAGGGAATAACCACAAGTAACACTCAAGTACAATATAAAGTGCAAAGTGCCAGTGTAAACCCAAAATAAATAGAAAACCCAACAGATAGGTATAGACACCTAAAACCAGTGATTAACACTACAGTTTAATGGTGAAAAATACCAAAGAATAAGAATATTATTGTTATTAGAATTAAGAGTGATTTTAGATTAGGAATACAGTGGTATTCAGGGTAAAATTCCCATAATGATTAAAAATATTAGTGTTACAATGGTTAGGTAAAGAAAAAAATATATAGAAAAGTTTAGAAGAAAAATATACTAAAGAATATAAGTGCAAAATAAGTAAAACGTCCTATGTTCAAAGGGATAATTAGTAAGATAAAATAAATGGTGTTATAATGTTGGTCACCAAAATAGTTAAGAATCAGGCCCGTGCGCAGGATTTTTGAAAGGGAGGGGTTCTGAAGTGGAAAATTTCTTTTCCATAAACTAGTCTATAGTGAAATTTTCAATAAACTGTTTATGAATTACAATATGGAGTAACACATAATAAGTAGACTTGAGAGGAAATGAACGAAAACAATATTAATAAAAATTGTATACATTACACTAACTCCTTTTATTAACAAGTAACATTTTTCTGTTTGAATTGGCAAATTCATTAACGATCTCTTCACTAGAACATTAACTTCTCTATGGATGTTCAATAATGCAAGGCCATTTAGTCTTTCTTCTGACATGGAATTCCTAATATATGTTTTCAGCCTGCGTAGGGTGGAGAATGATCTTTCTGCTGTCACTGTGGTGACAGGCAACACAGTTAGGATTTTCAGAAGTTTCCTTACACTGAGGAAGGCTTCACTTGCTTCAGAAATATCCAGTGCATGGAAGATGAGGTCTCCTTTCTTTCCACTACAATCTCCGATTCTTCTTCGCCACATTTTAATTTCAGCTAGGAATTCATCTTCATTGATGCATTCGAGGACTGACTCATAAGTTCTGTATAGGGTCCGACAGTTGCTTCATTGAAATGCGCCTGCCTCTGAGGTAACAGACAGTCGAAACTGCTAAGAATTTCACCATGCTTGATGAATCTAGATTCAATGTGACTATTAAGTTCATCTAAAAATGGTATGAACATTGTCACATGGTAATATTCTTCTGGTGACTCGATTTTGACGTTGCTTCGGTGTTGCTGCTTCTTACTTAATCGTGGAACACTAAGAGCGATGTCGGAATCCTCCATAACAGACTTTGCTTTCTCAAGTATATTGCAGAACATTTCACTGCCAGACTTCCTCATGTTTTTAAGTTCCTCTAAAGAATGTGCAAGGAGTACAGCTTCGGTCAGATGTAGGTCTTCTCGCTGAAGAGACATGCTCAGGGATGTTAAAATGGCATGGCATGCTAGAAGGATTTGGCAGCAAATTTGGAATTGGCAATTTTTAATTGCACTCAGTAGTTGAAACGCCTGAGCTGCCACTGTTGCCTCTCGCAGCTGAGAAATTTTTCCTAAGGCCTCTATCACGCCTTCTTGAAGCTCACAGTAAATTGATACGGATTGATGACGTTCAATCCATCTGGTTGGACAGTATTTTTTCAATTTGGAGTGATTCGCCTCTGATAATACTTCAGCTATGGTTTCTTGCAGAATAGCCTGCCGTTTGGGGGAGTTGAAAAAGTTATGTACGGATTCAATGGTTCCCAAACAATTTCTAATGGCTGAAATATTACTGGCCGAACTCACAGCAAGATTAAGACTGTGAGAGGCACAATGGACATAGAGAGCCAGAGGGTGATCTGCTTGAATGTAGGCTTGAGTTCCATGCATTTTCCCACTCATGGCCACCGCTCCATCATAGCCTTGACCATATAGATAACATGTATCAATTCCATTCTCTTGCAAAAAGTTGACTGCAGTTGTGGCTAGGTTCTTCCCCGTGCAGTCTGTTACAGGTACAAAGCCTAAAAATCTTCTTTGACCACACATTTCTCACCTTCGTTTGCTGTATAACGCACACATATGGAAAGTTGCTCTAAACCAGAAATGTCTGATGTTTCGTCAGCAAGTAGTGAGAAAGCTTTGGATTTATTAATATTGTCTACCAAATTTCTTAAGATTTTCTTGTGAAATATAGAGATGACTTCATTTTGAATTCTATTGCTTGTATATACCACATTCTTTGACGAAGTCTCCAAATGTTTTTTTAGTAGGTTATCTGTTGTAGCACGAACACGGAGAAGGGCCCGGAAGTTGCCATCATTTACAGCAGGCACTTCAGGTGTTATTTGGCCACCTTCCTTTGAGCCTCTCAAGGCTAAGCCTTGCTGTCCACAAAGTTTTACCGTTTCTACAATGGCCATGAGTTTCTTCTTGTTTTCCTCTATCACTTTTTTCTTCTCCGAACTTAATTGTACATCAATAGGCACCATTTTTCCTTCATCCATTTTTCTGATATTTTCTAATGCCAACATGCTGCTTTTGTGGTAAACGGTCGATTCATGCTTCTTGAAGTAATCGAGTGCTTTCTTCCAGTTTCTGTACGGTTCATTTACCAATCCTTTGAGAGGTTGAGAACCGACACCAGCAATCTTCTTACATTGCAACAAACATGCTTTACAGAAAGCTGCATCCTCCTTTCTCGAGTAGGCCAACCAATGGTAAGTCTTCAGCCAATGTCCTTGGAAACGAAGATTCCTTTCTCCAGAGCAAGGAAATTTATACTTTTCCAGAGGAGACCAGATGGATTTGTATGTGTTCGTGATACTCATTTCCAATTCCTTGCTTAAAAATAATGCCACATCCCAAGGATGGATTTGATGTAAGCTACCACTAATTGTTGGTTGGTTGGTATCTGTTTCTGTCAACGATTCAGCATTGGACTGTGCTGGATTTGATACTTCATTGTCTTCATTTGTCGGACTTGATTGAGAGCTGTATCCTGATTTCGGCTGTAAGCAAATAAATAAATGAATGAAGACTATTATTATTTGATAGGCTACCTTATACTTTTTTATGCAACGCATGAAAAAATATACATCATATGATGTATTGAATGAGATTTTTCAGTCAACTTTGGAATAAATTACTGTATTTGATTTGATAACATGAATTTTAACACGTTCGCTGCGTTATGGGGTATATACGTCCCGTAATTGATTTTCTTGTGGTGCGGCGGTCATTTTCGGTAAATTTGTGAGTTTATGCGGATGTGAGTTTTCGCTATTTTTATAAATCAACTGCTTAATTTTGTATAGTCTACGTTCTCCGAGATTTTTATTTAATTATTTAGTACAAAAAATTGTTCGTACCATATATGGGCCGTAACGCACTACTCACTAAAATGTTCTTGCTGACTTTATTAGTTGACCTGCTGAATAGCTTAGATTACAATAAAATGTGACAAGAGGCATAGCGTCATCGTTTTCCGGGAATCAGCATGGACGGTTTTATCGCCAAGGTCGTTGTCATTTAGACGTTTAAAAATATATGAGAAAGCAACGTGTACTGAGGTTTATTTGTGCTTTATTTGCATGTGCGTAAAATAATAAAATTTTAATAAATAAACCTTTTTGTTTTACGCTTGTCACAAAACTTCGAAGAGAAGAATTATGAAAAATATTAATAATAACTTACCTCTTCTGTCCGTTGTTTTTTGCAAAAGTAATTTAACAAAGAATTCGTTCGTTTACTGGACATATTTTACTAATTGTTCAGCGCAAAATCGCAAAACGAGCTAGGAATACACAGTCCGTAGTCTATTGGTGGTAGCGATAATTAATGATTAACGCACAAGTCAGTCAATCTTGCGCGAACCACACGAAAAATAGAGAACTGGCGTGCCGAATGAACTACTAACGTGTGAGAAAGTACGTATACTACTATGTAACGTAGTAGTACGTATAGGCCTACTACTAACGTGTGAGAAAGATGTGAGAGTGTGAGAAAGACGGAGCACTGCCGTGTTTGCTGCGCAAGGCGGGAATTGTTCACGAGTTCAAATGATGTGAATACCTCCGGTATTTTATATCAGATTGAAACAATCACTATTTCACTTCCAAACTCGCTGATTTCTCTTCCCTAATGTGGAGGGTTAAACCCCCAAAACCCCCCCTTGTGCACGGCCTTGTATAAGAATAACCTAAATATAAACAAGATTAGCATAGTAACTGTTAAAAGATTTGTTCAATTAAGTTTATGAGAAGGAATATGGCTGAAAAAAGTATACAGACCATAAACCTAAATTTTGTGTTATGTTTTATAAGTAATATTAAATGATAGACAAGTTATAAAAAATGGCAATATAGATAAGTAAGGAGATAAATTCTTACAAACATAATAATACAGGAAAAGAAATTAGAGAATAATAGACAGGCCATGATTTTGTAAAGTTATAAGAACATACAATTATTATAAAACAGCCCAAATTAATTCAAAAAGTAAACAAGTCATAAGTGACACCAAGCGAAACATATGTAAATGTAAAATAATCTTTAATTTGTGTAAAATAAGAAGATATAGCCAATTACTACTTAGGCCTAGAAAATGCCTAACTGTATAAATCCAAAATAAACAAATTGTAAGAAATTAACTATGGTATTAGAAAATCCAGGGCAAGTAACTAGTTAAATACAATTAGTGAATCATATTAAGATGTAAAAGTTAAATTAAAAACATAAAATAAGAAAGAAATGTAATTACACAATATTAACATTATTGTCAAAACTTTAATACATAAACAAACCCAGCTTTGTGGGATGTCAAAATGATCTTTGAAAGAAAATATAAACAGTAGTGATAATATTCATACATAGATAAGAAGACAGAAGAATAATAGTAATCAGAAGATATTTAGTCATTTTGAATTAAAATTCAAATATTATAACAATAGACATAAATTAGGATCGGCCAATGAGAAGACAGACAGTCGCCATAACAACCGAACGTTATTTATTATTATGCGGTTAAAAATTGTTAGTTCATTATTGACACTCAAGACCTATAGAAGCCAAACCATAGTCGACTCAAGTTTAATTTAAAACAGTAAAAAATCAATCAAAATTTAATAAAATGAAAACGCAAGAAGTCTGATGAAGAACTAGTACATTCAACAGATACCATAGACCAGATTGTTAAATTCTAAATTAATTATTTAAAGCACCTTATCCGAAAAAGAAGCCAGGCGTACTCCAATTCATAAATGATGGAAGATTAATGATCAAAAGGACCCAACCTATTTCGAACTGAGTAACTCTTCACCCTAATTCAACAGATTTGATAAGTATTGCTGAAATACCCAAATTTACGGAATAAATTCTTATTAACTTTTTCTCACAACACAATTAACTCTCACTACGAACTGATAATCCAATTTCTTTCAAGGATTAATTGAAAATAAAAAACTAAACTTGTATGAAACCAGAAAATAACCTGGGTATTAATTACGAACTCTTAACACACACTTTTTAACACTTCAGGAACGAATTGTAATTAAATCTAATAGTATATAAATACCATCAATGTAAGGTAGTGTATTTTATTATAATCATATTAATATTTTTTCGTAACCAAAAGAACTCAGATTTAACGAACGATAGAAAATAAACATTTGTCGACGCCTTGTCGAAGTAGTATAGTTCTAAATCAGCTTTCGCCAACCTGAGAATAATTGTTTTTTTATTGCCGGAGCAACTTTGTTTAATAACCATATATAATTTTGTATTTTATTGAATAACAGTTAATTTCAAGTTAATAAACTAAAGTCTGTCATACACGGAGAGGGAGTTGGCCAATCCCCCACCCGCTTCCGCTACGCATGGGCACGAAACTACTTGCGTCTACGGGGAGATCATCAGAGCTGTTAACCGACTAATCTGGCGACGTGGTGGGGGCACTGGAGGGGCGAGCGAAGGTGCGTTCCATCACATCTATTAATCGTAAGGGCAGACGCTGCTTGTGTGATACATTCGCATTCTGGGCTGACAAGCGTCTGCCCGTACGATTAATAGATGGGATGGGATGCGGCTGCGCTCTATCCGAGTCTTTGTAGACTTTACGATAAAACTGTAACTTATTTTCGGTTTGTTTAGCTGTGTGCAGTGTTCCTACGTGTGTTCTCTCGTAAGCAGAAATACTTACAATATTTTATGTAATCGTTCAGCGCTACAGAATGCGAATACTTCACTAACTAATTTTGTGAACAATTCTAATATGCCGTTTACAATAAGAACTCTTACTAAACTCTTTGCTGCATAAATCACATTTTACGGCAGTAATACTCATCTGAAAATAAACATAGCATTGTTTTCATTGAACTTAAATTTAATAAGCAAATTTCAGATGAAACGGTAACAACTAAACTTTATTTATTCTTCCCATAATGGTCCTGTATTTTGATTAATATACTTTCTAAAGTGACAGTTTGAATACAGTACTGCTGCATTGTGCTATCCTACCACATGTTCCACTTCTGGCAGCTGGGTTCTAACAGCAGATTATTGTTCAGATTAAAAGTTGTACATGCGTGCACGCGTGCGCACACACGCACGCACATACACACAAAGTATTCTTAACTGCCCATTAAACAAAACATTAAATTTTGTTTCAAAAATAACTAAAAATTACAAATGTCTACAAGATAATTCTTATTATTCTCTTTTCTTTCAAACATTAGGCCTGCTGCCTGTTATGCTTTTGACTATGGCAGAACTGACATTTCACCACTGCCAGAGAGAAATCAGCTTCATAGCAACTGTGTGTGTGGGGCCCAGAGACGCCAGACAAGACTGCTGTATTATTACTCAGCAATATGGGTGTGCAGGCAGACTGACTAATTTTTGTTTAGTAAAGTAACAGTATTGTAAAGCGATCATACAATAAACAGTATAAATTCCACACAGTTAAATGTGTGTTATAATTTCTTTTAGTCTAACAGCTAGATGGATTTTTACACTTTTTTCAAATTATTGATTCCATTTTTGAGCCATGGGGTCAAAGAATTTTGAAATTTCTAAAACTGTACAGTATATTCAGATTTTCGTTAAAATTCTCTTTAATCGATGTCCCACATGGAATTTGTGATTTTGTCAAACTTTTGCCCCACTTTTTGAAACCTGGTGTCCCAAAATTTTGAAATGTACAAAAAATAATACTATATTTGTATACACTAATTTTACTTCTGTTGGCAAACAAACTAGAAGAAGGAATACTCAGATCTTTTGTTAGTCACTTTTTTTTTTAAATAGTGTTTTGAGAAGGAAAGAGTGGTTAGACTTGTGAATTATATTGTTCATCTTGCTGTATAAGGAAAAGTCAAGAACTACTTTTACAAGAAATTGTGTGGTTGTAACAGGAATTTTACATTTCCCTGGAACGAATCCAATTGTTATCTCACTGAAATGTATTTCAATTGTGAAAGCATTACATATCAAGTAACTGAATGTAATGAGAATGCACCTGTGCACGCACGCGCGCGCGCGCGCGCGCACACACCCACACACACACACACACACAGTACTTATTTTTTACTTGTTTGTTCCATAACATTGATTACAATTGCAGCAAAATTGATCAAAATGACATCAAATACATGTACATGTATACATGTACTACCCTCAAAACACGAAAAAAAGTCATTTTTCGAAAAGTGTCTGTGTGTAGATTTTTTCTATGGCCAACGATAACAGCCGCAAATTCAAACAGAATTAAATAATTTTTTGCATACAGCCCTGAATTGTAGAGTTCTCAGGACCTATTGATTTTGGTGAAGATCAGTTAAGAGAAAGGGGTAGTTTACCTGCAACATTTAATGTTTTAATAAGGGCAATTTTTTCTATGACGAACGATAACTGCCGTAAAGTCAAACAGAATCAATAATTTTTTGCATACGTCCCTAATGTGTAGAGCACTCAAGGTCTTTTGATTTTGGTGAAGATCGGTGGAGAAGAAGGGGTAGTTTACCTGCAACGTTTTATGTTTTTATATGTGTACTACGTTATCGGCAACAAAGAAGTAGTTTAGTGTAAAAATTCCTTCCCGGGCTGTTTGAGCAAAGTACAATGTTATCTGCAAAACCAGACGTTTCGGCAGTGCCATCGACTGTCATTATGAGTGAAAATCGAGTGCGATAATGTAAGGTGGTATACGTTAGTGACCACACAGTACTGTGGTCAGGCTGAATCTATAAGTAGAAAGAAGTAGTTTCTGTGGAAATATTTCATTTCCATTATGATTTTAAATATAAATCTTTGAACATGGAAGTAATGTATGGTTCTCCGTACCGATATTTTAATTGCTTTTAGTTTTCATTGAGTTGTTTGTATTTCAGTTTTACATTTGATATGTAAACGCATCAAGACAGAAATAATCGCTGCTGACATTGAGGTTAGCAATTTAACATGATAATGTTTGTTATATAGTCATACAGTTATATACAGTACATAGTCAGTTATATAGCCACATGAAATAAATTGGAAATCACCTGAAACAGCTATAGAATCCCTGAACGATGCTATACTGAAATCTGCTCTATTATGTGTACCAAGGGGTCAAGTAAAGGGTTTTCGACCGTTCTGGAATAAAAGACTTTCATCCCTCAAGAAAACAAGAGACTCTCTGAGAAGGAAAGCAGAGAAATCTAAAGAACTATCTGACTGTATCCAACTCCGAAAATCCCAGGCCATACTACGTAAAGAAATTAAACAATCTAAAAGATCGGCCTTCAAAACCTTCCTATCGGAGCTGGATTTCCGGCGCGATGGAGCAAAAGCACATCGTTTTGTCTCAAGGCTAAATAATGACACTGAAGCCAGAGGACAACAACCTTTCAAAAACGAGAATATAACTTTCTGAGAGAATATAAGATCGTAAAATTAAATTTAGAACGATAAATTTAATTGTATGGTATTACTGCATTTGTAAGAAAACAATTCTTACTGCGTTTGTTGACGACGATCAGAAAGAGACACGATTTGAAATCGATCAACAACTGTGTACCAACCCAAATGGTAATGATAACTTTGGAATGCAATGGAAATAGATTTTACGAAGTTAGCACCAAAATTTTATACACACACACATTGTATTAAGATCTTCCTTCTCACTTCGTTATAAATCCGCCGGACGGTGTGTGCCCATGCCCACTACAGCGCGTGTAGCTCGAAGACTGCAGATCATGAGGGGACAGAGAAAAAGGCATTCAGGCGTCAAAACCTGTCGCTAGCAGCACTTAATTCTGCAGCTCGCTCTATGCGCTAGTTGACGTGCTACACAAATAGTTCGGTCTTTTTTTGAACACACCTCGTATATGACATTATTAATTTACTTTTTGGAAAATTTATGTTGCTATTTAAACTGTATATTAATTTATTTCAGTTCATTAATATCCATGACAGATAAGTTTATTATGTCAACACAATAATGAAAACGATTACAAATGACACACATATGATTCATGTAAATTACGGCACCTATTAGTCACACTGTATTACTGGTATGCTGTGAAGAACATTGGACTTCGATGACTCATCGATGACTCAGTGTTGAATGTAATACAGTAAACAAATACTATCATGCTGGCTAAGAAATATCACCTCTACTTCAGTCAAGTGTGAGCTCTCGTGTGTCTAAGTTCGTAGTACTCGTGGCGTAGTTCGTGGTACTTTTCCTACCAGTTTGTAATTTAATTTTTCCCTGTACAGTTAGTGCATGTACATACTAAATTAATCTGTGTTGTAAAGTGTTTAAACATTTTGTAGTAAGTGTTTGTGAGTGTATAACAGTGATATGTTTCATAAAAATGCCACGTAGTTGCATTAACCAGCCAGACAGTTTCTGCTATATTTGTGGTGAGGTAACACTAAAGTCTCGGAGGAGAAATATAACTCCACTGTTAAAAAAATCGTATGAACTATATTTTGGATGTAAATTGGGTGATCAGGACAAGTCCTGGGCCCCTCACAGTTGTTGCAATTCATGTGTTGACTAGTTGGTTGAATGGATCTCGTCACATGACATTTGCAATTCCAATGGTTTGGAAAGAACCGAAGGATCACTCCACGGACTGTTATTTTTGTTTAACGAAAATATCAGGGATAACAGCGAAGACTAGACACACTGTTAAATATCCTAATATTCCCTCTGCTATAAGACCAGTGCCTCACAGTCCACAGCTTCCAATTCCAGTACCACCGAAAACATGGGAATTAGACGAAGATGCTGTTAATGTTGAAGGTTGTGCAGATTCATTGGATGATGAAGAAAGGAGAGACCCAGACTTTTTAGAAAGTACAAATACTGAACCACACTTAATTAATCAGTCAGAATTAAATGATCTCGTTCGTGATCTACATTTATCCAAGAATCAAGCTGAACTTCTCGCATCACGACTGAAAGGATGGAATCTTTTACAACATAATACTAAAATAAGTGGTTTCCGTGACAGGCAGTGTGATTTTGAATTCTTTTGATTGATTGAAAATTCTTAAAATAATCGTTCGGCTCAAGCAGCCTTCCGCGTATGCTTAATTAAAAACCAGAATGTCTCTGAAAAGTTTTAACGTAGTTTTGACGCAAAATTTCATGCGCACACGTTGTTCTTTGCGGTCTTTCTTAATCAGTTTGTCACTAATCGCCGGTCAGCGTGCGCATGTGCCCACTCAACCTGATATACCTCAAACACTAATGCTAATAGCGGAACACAATAAGTGGCAGTTTGTTGTCAAAAACTATCGCTAGGTGCGCGCAAAGTCGCGGCGCGACGTTTGTGCGGGTTGATGTGTTACTCAAAAAGTTTGGTCTTTTTATGAACACACCTCGTATATTGCACTTCCATAGTTCGTGCCCATGTACTTTCTAGAGAAGTAAGAAGGGCAATTGCAAAAAAACTAAGGCCGATAGGGAATTTCTGACTTCATATTCAGAATCAGCGCTCAACAATACATAAGATTCAGCAAATATTAACCATGTAACAAAATCATTGTTGTCCAGTGTAATCACTTAGCAATAAATCTGCCTCATGATTGGTCAAGTTGTATACTAGAGAATCCCCAACACACATTCAAAGTAATAATATGAATATTGGATAATATATTAAGTAATATTGTGATTGGTATTCTTAAAACCATTTTTCTTATTATTAAAACTATTTGTCATGAAAAAATCAGTCTTACTTCTAAGTTCAGTGGATTATGTTATAGAGTTAACATGCGTGTCTTTGATGCCACATTTGTGGATCAATATTATATTTACGTGTTATCTTTCTGTTTGTTTAAATTATGGTTGTGTCAATAACCGATATCACAGTTGTGAATCAAAATTGTATTTTCTGTGTTATATTTTTATTTGTGAAATCTGTAAATAAACAAGTTGTTGACAGTGACACAATTGTTTTATTTCAGTCGCTACCTAGATGACAACACCTCCATGAATCAGAAAAATGTGAGCCAGTCATTATCAGCAACAGTGGATATCAGTGAATTGTAGCCACTATTATGATGACCAGGAAAGAGATCTAGGAATGACTCTCACTACTGGCTTGTGGTTAGATTAGACTTTGTGAGCGCCATAACCTGTGACTGGTTTATGTCAAATGCATTACATGGTGCTGGTGCCAGGTCTTCCACATTGCATTTAGATTTCTGTTGTTGAAGTTATTTAGTAATTTATGTATTTGTATTGTATAGTTTCCTAAGTTTATCTCTGTCCTCAGGTATGGTTTGTTATGTCTGAATCCTACATCGTGTCTAATTATATTTGCAATGTTATGAGAATGATGAGGTGTTGTCTCCTCTCATCAGTGGTCTGATGTACCTTTTACCAGTATTTTATTTTACCAATGCATTGAGAAAATAAACAAAGGTAGACAGTCTTTAGGTATAATTCAAAATTTTTAATATGTGTAGTATCATTTGTAATTCAGAGTGAAACAGATTTCCATACCCTGTATTTTTATGTGGAATAGAAATAGATGTAAAAATTAAATAAATAACATGAGGAAAATACACATGCAGTGCACATAGAAGTGCGCATACATAAGGTAAGTAAATAAAATCAGACAAAAATTAATTTATTATAAAAACAAGTAAATTAAAATGACTAATTTATATAGTGTCTATGTTGCTAGGCAGACATTTTTCATTGATAGAATTTTAATTGGGACATACTAATGTGAGGATATTTTGAACCTCAATATTATTGACAGCGAGTTTTGTTGCGAGAATACTTTTGATAGTGACATTCTGATGTGGAACTGTTCTATTATACTCTTTCGATAATGTAATATCTTCAAATAATAAGTACTTCTGCAAGTGTGGTAAGTATTTCTTCTGTATGTAGGTTTACCTATTTGCAGAAGTACTTATTATTTGAAGATATTACATTGGAGACCTGCAGGAAATTCAACGAGTTACTTACAGAGGAATAATGGACGAAAACACCAAATCTTGCAATAATATAAAGACTGATGTTTCTATGGTGATTTGTCAATGAAACAGCAAAAAAGTATTAACAACGCAATTTATTGATTATAGTAATAAACATTTTGTCTTACCTGTTTTTTGTTTTGTATTAATAACTGCATTGATACTACAACTAATGTAACAAACCAACACATGAATTATAACAACTAACAAAACTTTATACATTCTATATTATGATTAGAAATATTACAATTTGTTCAATTTTTTTTTTTTTTTTTTGAACTTCCGTATGTAATTATAAGCTCAAAAATATAAAGGCAAACTGTGTGTATGTACATTAAGCAGAACAGCCAGGCTCTACTGAAATGCAAATTTCATTTATTTCACACAATTCAAGCAGAAGACTGAATTTTAATTATTATTTATATAAATTTGTATTTATTTTATATATAAAATGAAGAAATCTTTATATTATCTTAACTAATTTAGTTGTTAAGTATATATTATGTGTCTTAATTACTAAGTGTTTTAACTACTTAAATTTGGTTCACCGAGCCTGCCTTGGTTCAGTGAACCCAGTAACATTTTTCAGTGGCGAAGCATCATGTTAAATTTGAAACAAACACTCTCCACACAAAAATTTTTTGTCGACTTCATTTTGTCATGAAAACTGTTCTGTGTTCGTGTGTATAGTTTTGAACTATATTACTTTTTACAACCAGAGTGAGTAGCAAAGTAATGAAATGGTAAAATAGAGTTAAATGTGAACTGAGACAAACAGGAGTTTTTTCGTCTGTTCAATTTGCATTATATTGACGAAAATAGAACGTGACGAATTTCCGTTTTTTTTTTCTGAAAATACCACTCAGATTTTTAACTTGATAATTATTGAATTTTTCAAGAAAAGGTATCTCTAAAGGGGATCGAAATTTGTGTTCATTGTAATTTATGTGTGGACTTGACATGGAGTTAACATATCAACAAACTTGGTCAAATGTCTGTAAATATAAATATGGTCATAACAGCTGTACAGCTGTATCAACAAGTACTGATCAGCCTTTTTAAAAACATTACGATTAAAATTGTGGAGACATTAGATTCACAGATTCGACTCTGCAAATTATACTGAAAAGACAAAGACGACTTCACTATGGTATCACTGTTGAGTTTGAGGGAACCTCATCAGTACTTGTAATAGAAGAATCAATTGACATTATCCAGTGTAAGAAATGGATGTTTTCGTATATAATTAATAGCATAATATGCTGTTTCCGCAAAAGCGTATTTGCTGATTTTGTGAATAGCAGTAGGCAGTTTAAACGGTTTTTAATTACTTTGTGCTAGTAAAGTAATCACACTTAAAGCAGTTAGCACTTGAATAGTAAAATTCAACAGTGAGCAGTGGCTTGACATAAAATATAACCAATGCTCTTGTTTTTCAGAAGATACCATCACTCTTCAAGTTACAATCTTAACAGGATATGTGATATGTTATTGTCACATTGGTGTTTACTTGAGAACTCAGATGAAGACTTGCTTCACAAACATTGAAATCCTTAGTTGAAACTACATATATATGAAGGAAATTCAAATAAAGAGGTATATGTATCATTAGCTTATTATAAACAAAGTAAAGCTTTAATATTTTTAACACTGAAAATGTTTATAAGGACATGTTTTGCACATTTGTGGCCGATCGCTGGTGCATGATCGAAAATGGAAACCGATGAGTTTCCATGGAAACTACTTCTTTGTTGTCAATAACGTAGTACACTTATAAAACTTCACTTATGAATGCGACTGCATTTAACTTATAATCTGTACATTGGTAAATAAAGAATGAATTAATTGATTGGTGAATGAACATAAATATATATATATTTTTTAGATTCATTGAAGCATTTTCAATGCACTTCTCTGTGTATTGCATTTGTGCAATGCCTGTAATTTTTTTTGTTAGTGTCACTGAAAGTTTGCAGTAAATTAGAGAATTTCAGTGTTAAAATGTGTATAAAATTCAAAACTTTGTGAAAATTTTGTTTCGAGGGAAGAATTCAGTATGTTGGTTTTAAAATTTAGAAACATTCACAATTAAATGTGATTAACAAATAAATAATTAAAAAAAACTATGAAAGTCAGTACAGTACTTAAAAAAAAAATCTCTGATACCCAAAGGAGCTTCTTTTGTTTTCTTTAAAACATGTGTTCATCTGCTTGAACATATTAATTAGCCTCGCCACTGATTCCTACAGTTTTAGATGTAATTTTGGAATAACTCATGAACTTTTTTTATTGTAGTCTATTTTATGAGTCTGGAGTACTTGTGATGTTTTAATTTTCTTTATAGTTTGTACCTTTATGTATTTTTTTTTTTTTTTTTGTAAAAGTATAATAAACATTCTAATGTTAAAAATCTTGGTGTTGCAGCAAAATAATCATTTTTGTTGTGAACAGTAACAAACTAGATTGTGGGAAATACTGTGAACTTTAGTAGATCAGAAATGACAATTTCATGATGACTAACACAAAACAAACGAATACGTGAGCAAATACAAATCAATACAAGACATGACACAATTTTCAAAGCACTCAACATCGAAAATAATCAAAAAGCTATATATACAAAATAGAATATATACACCACAATCACACACAATAATATCAGTTTAAAATACCAAAAACCAACAGGAAACTATAACAACCAACCAAAACACAAATACTCCACAACATATAAACTCAGGAAGGCTGAAGATGGGAATAATACGATTCCCCAAACATGTACCAAATAAGGGGAAACAACATCTTGAGGTGAAGAATTTATAAATATTAAATAAATTATATATATATATATATATATATATATATATACGCGTATATATAAGAAGTAAATAATAAAGCATTTGTGATATAAAATTTTGTTTCAATTAGTGGACTTCTACATCCAACGGATGTATAATTCTTTTAAAGAAGATTTTTTCTTTTCCTGAAATAAGAGGGTGAGATGTGTTAACCTTGGTAGATTTATTTATGTCTTTTTCATTATGTTGATGAGTTACAAGGATAGGCTTACTCATGAGAACAGGCACATGCAGGACCAATGTCGGTAGGGCCATGATTCTGATCATCATAAGACTGCTAAGTTTGAAGTTCCTACTGTGCTGTTTGTCAATGAATGTTGGGTTTTAAATACAATAAAAATGCAAAATTGTTGAAGGCCTCATAGAAAATTTGTTTGTATTGGGGGGGGGGGGGACAAAATTATGGCGTTGACAATTTGAGTGGCTTCTAGTTTATGAAAATAGAAAAGTGATATTTTGCAGCAACACCAACTGGAAAACTGCAATTAAACACATGGGTACAGAAATATTTTGCAGAGCTCTAAGTTTCCTCAGCTAAATATGAAGTTTCTCCAGTGCTGTTAAAAACCCTACTATGCTAACTAACATCACTTGTGTGTTCATTTTTTTTGAAACTATACATTATATTAAAACAGGAGAAGTTACATCGTCATGTGAGTACAATCAGTAAAACAATTTGTTATGGTACCAGTAATTGTTAATTTTTTTGTTTCAACAAATACAAAACATTTTTGGATTGTCAACTTTTGCTATAAAAGGACGTATATTTTATATTATTATAATTTTTTCAACCAATCACATTTGGTTCTAATTATAATCATCCATCAATCACTCACTAAGTAAGGTGAATTCACAGCCTGAACCTATAATTTTTGGTCAGATATTGAATACATAAATATAATTGCCGTAATGTACATGAATGAAAATGGTGTTTAAAACTGATGATCCAAATCAGTTTATAATTATCACTTGTAATTCTCCAATGTGGTCAGCATGACAAAAATTAAAAGATGTTTGAGGTTGTAATCTATTGTTTTTGCCAGTAACAATTAATGGGTATATCTGTTTAGTGTGCATGCATATGTACGGAAAATGTCTTAATTAGGTGCTTCTTTCTGTGATCACTACTTGTTCTGCCACACAAAGAGTTATGCCTGAATTACTCAACATATTATAGTAAACAGATAATATCAGCTCTTATAAAACCCGTTGATTTTCGTATATATTTTCTGTGTACCACTAGTTGCTATTTTGTAATGTACATTAAAATAAAAAACAAACAATAAAGAAATGTATATTAATGGATGTAAAACTACTAACCAAGAAAGATAAATTGGAAACGACTATTTCTAATGGCTCTGCTGAAAAACACTTTCAAATGAACCTCAACTTCGGATTACTCTGAAATCTATCTTAGGTGATTGCTGAAAGTGCTTATCAGCAGCTAACTGGAGCAGTGGATTGTGAGTGTGGTTTTTTTGGAAGTAAATACTATTCACATATCATTTTAGGTACGTGAACGATAGTGGTGTAATTTCAAGTCCAACACTACTGACTATTATACAAAGATATGATATTATGTATCTGTGAAGTTGTTACTAAATTAATTCAACTCGGAAGTTTTTCTGTTGCAAACATGACAAAAGTCTATTTTTGTCAAATGCCAGAAGAAACAAATTTGAAGCTGGTTTAATTAAAATCACTTCACTGATAATTTTAATTTAATTTTTTATTATTTTATTGTATAAATATCAAACAGTAACGGAATTTGTAGACTTCAAACAAATGGCAGTGGCCTAGCCAAGAGATTACAACCCTCCCCCAAATTGGTAGATCACCAGTAAGGTTTTGTAGTTAAAACCTACAGGCAGGCAGTAGCAGCTCTCTAGTACCTGTAATATAACACACATAGTAGGTTAAAACTGGTGAATCCCTTACCAACACCACTGCACATGCTTATTTTATCTATAACCCAACAATATAGAAAAATCTGTTCCACTGTCAAATGGAGGTGTTCTACTTTGAAGTTTTGCCAGAAAATCCAAGTCCATAGGTTTCCCACTGTGTCCAACAAAATGGAACATGTCATTTTATGTTTTAAGGTATGTATTAATTATAAAGTGGCTCACAATTGGCAGAATGGCAGAGGTCAAAACTGTTTAGAGACACTGATGACACTAAAATAGTCAAAGCATTATTTTGTTGTATAAATAAGATGGTCAAGCTTGGTTAAAGTTATTTTACTTTTTTAATGAAGTACTCACACTTACTGCATTGTAAAGAGCCAAATGTACAGGAATATATAAAAATGACTTACTCTTTGTGTCTCATTTTGATAGAAAAAACTAGCCATACAATTAGCTAATAATGTTAAAAATTCTCTTACAGTAAAGTTAACTCAGCTATGGTGTGGAAATTTTTCCAGTCAATTGAATGTCCAACTATTTTAAAACAGAACCCACTGCCCCTGTCGCTCAAAGAAAATATTCCAATATTTTAATAATTTGAGTCTGGGGACCTGAAGTCTATAATTTTTGCAATTCTTTTTTTAGAAGTTGTGGATATTTCCTCAAAGATGAAAAGTTTGAAGCTAGAAAGTCAGTTGTTTATAAAAATATGATTTTCATATTATTGAAAACAAAAGTAATTGTTTTGTAGGTTAGTTATTATGAATTTTATTATTGATAACATTATTTTTTAAAGAAACAACAGTTTGGCTGTGGATTCAACTTTGGGTATTTATGAAACAGCGTATTTACAGTTTGCTTTGTTTTATATAAATTAACAATAGTATTATAGAATCTGAAGTGGCTGTCAACAAGTATGATGATGACTATAGTTGGTGTTCTTCACTGTCTAGGGTAAGGCACTCCTTAAGGTAATCTTCCATAGAGCTATAAGCATGCTCCAGTACACCGGCCAAGTCATGTCCTTGGTCAGCATAGCTCTAAAAAACATATTCATATGATGAGCATTATTCTTAATCTATATAAATAAAAACTGGAAATTATGTGGGACGCAACTTCTTGTATTTTATGTTTGATGCGCCTATGTTACATTTTTAAGTATATGATTTATACACATAGACTATTGGTTAACTAAAATGTGATATTCTTTCATGTGGTAGGTAGTGAATCTATATGTAAGTAGTAACTAAGTAATTCTACTATCAGGAAAATTAAGAATCAAAATATATTTAAAAATTAAACCTTATCTAGCGACATATTTTATTGTAAAGAATTAAATTAGTATTATAAGTCTAAGGGTTGTAACATATGAAGAGATCTCAATATATAACATACTATTCTCGTTGTCTTGATTGTTCATCTCTTCTTTCACAGCACTGTCACTTTACTAAAAATGAACTTTATCTTGTGAAAAACTTACTTTTTTCGTCGGACGCGTTTCGGCTTAGTATCCGCCTTCTTCAGCTTTTAGTCAGACTCCAAGCTGACTAAAAGCTGAAGAAGGCGGATACTAAGCCGAAACGCGTCCGACGAAAAAAGTAAGTTTTTCACAAGATAAAGTTCATTTTTAGTAAAGTGATACTATTCTCTTATAGTATAAAATATACATAATAATGTGTGTATTACAATTGAAATATATACTATGAACGATTGTGTGAGACCTTGATACATAATATAAAAACCATATTCCATTATTTAAATAAAGGTTTTCAGATGTGAGATTCAGACTATTACAATTTTTGAGTGATGTTTTCACAGTTTTAGAACAACGAAATCACAGTCAAATCTTGATGAAGATTCACAAAGTAAACTGTTTTATATGGATGACTGGAAGAAGAAAGTGCTATAGAAATAATTTAAGCACATTCATTAGACATGTCATATGTGTACCATACACAGTGTATGTTAAACATATATATAATAGTTATGTTGAACTGTTTTGCGTCTGACTATATATTGCTGGTAACAGAGTGCAGAGAGGAATAAAAAGCTGTGAAATATTAAAACTATGTTAACTGGAGGACGTATTCACTCTCAGTATCCACTTAAAATGTCGTTTGTTGGACAAGATGATTATATGGCCTCAGCTCTTTCTATTCCTCCTGTAGAAATATGTAGTGAAGAGAGGGGGCTGAGTGAAACAATCAAATCCTAGATTTCCAGTGTACTTACTATTTGTAGTGTTTTGCCTTTATAGTATGCTCCAAGACATACTTCTAATCCTCTGTGCACTCTTTATAATTGTCATGCATGTTAATAAATGTACATCTTTTCCTCTCTATTCTTGTTCATATCACACTATAGAATAGGGTGTAGTTGTTATACTGGATCACTCTTTTAAGCTGAACTGTGTATCAGTTTTCAGTTTTTTCTGTAGATGTACTACTGTCATTTTACCTAAATGTTTTCTATTTTAATGAGGTATGAAAAGAACTAGTTTAAGCAGAGAGATGCCTAAGTATACGAAGAGTTTTGTACTACATCATAGTCTACGGTGAGTAGTTATGTGACTTGTACTTTTAAACTATCACATGACGTTTCTTGCATTTTTTATTTTAATGTTGTTATAAACAGTTGTAGAACTCCTAACTGCTTTATATCAGATGATACCTTTTGATGTCTCTTCCATTATCAAGTCCTTTTAAACCACATGCAGGTACTAGGTTAGGATTCAATAATGATTGCAAAAAAGCATTGTTTAGTTAGCAGACAGACAGTTGTATGATGATACTGAATTATTAAGCTTACTGATTAAGTAAATCTCATTGAATATAATTTTTTTTTCAGAATAAATAGAATTGATCCTTACATAGATTCTAACAGCTTTCTCTTCATGAATCGAAGATCAATATACTAGTATTGTTAAAGGTAGCACTTTGACGTACCGTACCTAAGGTTTCAAGGGCTTTCAATTACTTTCATTATACTGGCACTTCAAATAAACATCATTTATTAAGCAAAAAATTTAATCCAGTATATGGTAGACTCTATTTTGGTGACATGGTAAACCTGTGTTGGTGAGATAAAGAGGTTAACTAGAAGTGAAGTTCATTCTTCTTCTTCTATGGACATATCCTGTTTTCATACCATCAGCTTCCTATAAGCTTTCACACCACATTTTCCTTAGGGACCTCTAATCACTTCCTGCTAGATAGTCTTTTGTCCCTTACAATCTTTACTAATCTGTTCTGACCAATCTTGGCTTTGTGTTCATTCCACATCCCTCTTCTGACCATTGTCCAGTATATTATATTTGTTATTCCACAAATCACTCTTGTGTTCTATTATACATTTTCTCCCACCTTGCTTTATTTGCATCTCTATTTGTTTTAGATGTTCCTGACAGTGTGCCATGATGATAGACGTTCTATGCCATATGGCAAAAAGGTTTTATTGTGCTCTTTTAAATTCTAGCTTTGATATGCTTCCTAAGATATTTATTTTTCCACACAAGATCATCCTTACAACCAGCTACTCTGTTAGTTTTTATTTGCTCCTGTATTCTTTCATCAATAATTACATAAAAAATAAGAATCTGATGACTCCCCCATCATATACTCTTGGCAGATGGAATTGTCTGGGATAGTTCTCTACTAATTTAATTTTTATTTCAGACTTTCCATCTATGTCCATACTAACATGTATACACAATGAAGGATTTCCCATTACATTATATAATCTGATGACATTCTCCAGTCTTATGCAATCAGATGTTTTCTGTAGACTGGTAAAGAACATATAATATAGTTTATCATATTTAGCCGCCTCTTGCCGATCTGCTGAATTATAAAAATTGCATCAGTACGTGATCTTTCATTTCTAAAACTTGATTGTCTTCTTGTAGCTCTATAAGGGTTGTGATCTTCTGTGTAACCATGTTTGTTGTAAGCTTCAGTGTTGTACAAGAAAATGTATTCCACTGGAATTGCCAGATTCTTTGCACAACCTTCTTTTGAAGACAGATATTATAAAAATTGTTCCTCATTTGTTTATCTTCTGTTGTTTTGTTTAAAAGTTTGCCATTTTTCAAGGGCCACTATATTCATTACTTCATTACTAATTCTACCTAGTCCTGTATATTACTTATTTCTCAGTAGTTGAAGTACTTTTCTACTTCCTCTGCAGTAACATATTTATATTCTTCTGGTCCCCTGATACCTTTTTGTTTGTCTTCTTCGTTTTGGAATAGAAGAGTGAAGAATTTTGCTCACAGCTGTGTATATTCATTTCCCGTGTTTGAATATGTTCTTTTGTCATGCCCTTCAGACTACAGTGTGTTCTCCATGCTTGCTTTTGCAGACGAAAGAAGTCATATTCTAGCTCTGTTTGAAAACTTCATCCAGTATTCTTGTTTTATTTCCTTAATATTTTGTGTTTGACAGAGTTTCTGGATCTTTTGTATTCTTTGTATGATTGTTGGGTGCTCTTAACATGGTATGCTAAATTTGCAATTCTTTCCCTTTGTACTAAATGTTTTACTTCACAAAACTAAGGAGGATTGTCTTACATCCATCCTTGTGTAGTCATACTTTCCTTGTATCAGTATCTATTGCTTAATCTGTCGCAGATTTTATGTTTTCTTGTAGTTTTCCCCAACATTCATCACCATTGTCATTTTTCTTTATTAGCTGGTTACTGATTTTTTTTAGTCTTATTTTGATAAAGTTCTTGGGTACTTTCATCTCCAGAGAAACCTGTACCAGAGAAACCTGATGTTCATTGGGCTGCAATCTGGACAACGCAAATGCACTAGGGCACAAGACAACTTGTCTATCTGTCTCAGAACAATTATAATTTCTCCCTTGCCCACTTTACCCGTGGTATCTTTATATCATAAAAAAGATTGTCTTCCTCATGTATAGATTTGCCATTCTCTGGCAAATTATAATAATTGCCTTATTATCTGTGCAAAGTTTCATCTTCAGAATATGCTCAGAGATATACTTCAATTCTCTGTGTACTCTTTACAATCATTATGTATTAATAAAAGTACTTCTTTATATCTCTTTTCTTTTGGTACCCTATTTAGAATAGTGTAGTACTTCCTCTTACATTTTTCTTAGTTTCATATATATAGCACATTATTTTCATTCTAGTAAAAAAAAAAAAAACATATTCCTCTTACTTGTTAATCATGTATAATCTTCTTGTATTTGAATTTTATGTTTTATTTCGTTTTTTTTAAGATTGAATGTCACTGCTAAATGACTACTTTGTGACTCATAGCTAAGTGTTTTTTTAAAACTGTTTATTTCAAATAACATGGTTTTTGTTTAAGAGATTTTCAAAACTACTAATAAATTAGCAATTATAAATTTTACCTGATATCTGTATATGATGCCTTCATCAGCAAGAGACCTAGCTAAGGCAACACTGTGTTGGTACGGGGCAGTGATGTCTGCTAAGCCATGTATTAGGTACAGAGAATGACTTGGAATGTGTCTCGACCTCTGTGTAGCATCTGCTTCCACATATACTTTAAAATTTTCTGCTGGGTAACCTAATATTCTTTCCGTGAATGCTGAATCTAAAAAAAATTATATTGTTAGTAACGTTTTATTTCCAGAGGCGAAATATTAATTATGTCAAAGTAAAAGCATGTTAGAATTTGATAAAGAATGTGTATCTGGAATATAGCAAATCATTGAGTACAAATTGTACATTAAGAGAAGTAGGTAGAAATAATGTTGCTAGAGATTGTAATTTAAAGTCAGAGCATACTGTCAGGTTCCACAATTAAAACCCATCTATTTAATATTTATGATTCTGAGGAAAAAATCATCACAAAATGAAATTATTCTGACAATTAAGAAAGTGAAACCAGTGAATATATTTCAGATTCTTTAAGCTGTTTTAGAAGTGACTAAATTTAGTGAATGTAAAATCCTAAATGAGTAAATCTACAACTCATAAATGTACTTTGTAAGTACTAGTACTTGATCTGATATTTCTTCTGAAACATGCTCCTTTGATTTATTTACAAATAAATCCAGATTTAATATAAACAGAAAAGTTGCTAGAGTATATTAGCAATTTTTCCAATTTTTAAATAGGTTGACATATCAACATTTTTTTTGAAGTTGAAATATTGAAGTTAATGGTTTTAGAAATTGATACGTAAGTTTTCTAGCAGCTCAAAAAAATACACTCCACAAAACATATAGTGTACCGGTATGTGTACATTTGGCTTGAGACAAGACAATGTTGAATCTACAAATTTTGATGTACTATTTGTAAATGGTTTAATATCAGCATCCTGTGCCATCAGTTGGTGGTCGAAAGACCCATTTTTTCATTAAAAATCCATGTCATCAATTACGGCATGTGATAGGTTTTTGTTTTATCGTGTTACTAAAATTTATAGATTTTGGTAACCAAATGCACAGATTATACAATATTAAAAATCTGCATTAAGTGGTAGTAATAAATTATGACAAAACTTTACAACCCAGAAGAGAGTTATACTTTTGTCAGTACATACCCAGTACTTGTGTCAGAGTCCACAAGAGTGGACTCAAAATAAATAATCTGTGCTGTGCACACTAGATGACTAACTTATACTTTAACATAAACAAGTGTGTAGAGAAAAACTAACAACCAAATTACCTAGCCCAGTTAATTTTAGTTGACCCAAAGGAAGGAAGAATAGTATATTCTGATATTTTTGTATTTTAGTACAAGCTTGGTAAAGCAATTACTTGGAATGAAATAATATACTGTAGAACTTTAAGACTATCAGAACTGTAAGATCTATCAGAAGAAGAATGCCAAAAAATTGAAACTAAAATAAGGAATGGGGAAGTGTTGGTGATAGAGCAAGATGAAGTTAAAATTGTAAAGTGGGCAGAGAAATTTTCTGTCCGTATGACTGTAAGTTGCTCAAGACAGTCTGCTTTACCAAAAAACTAGGAAAAATTACAGAGTAGTGAAGAAATTTCGAAATCAAAGAGTGTCAAAAGGAGTTGATCTCAGTGACTATATTTTTCATACTATACACGTGATCAGAAAAGTTTGAAATGGTACCAAATGAAGTGTTTCAGTGAAGTGTTTTGCTTGAATTCCTGTTAGATATAACAGGAGCAACCACATGGAATGTGTACGATATGATCTGTAATAGAAGTCTGTGAGTATCTGGTAGAATCAAACAGTTATTATTATATTATTATAAGCATGTATCAGAGCAGGTTCAAAATTTCATGCTCTGTTAAGAAAAAAGCTCAAGCTTGTAAAACCTGAACATGGTGGATGAAAAAAAATTTAGGTAGAAGATTCATTTTTTATATACAAGGGATGATAGGGAATGCGAAATTGATAGTAGGGAAACCCATAAAAATATTAGGTGATTGATTGATCAGGTTTTTTGTGAGTTAGCTCATCTTAGTTTGAATTTCATTAGTTTGGATAATGAACAGTATTTTGTTTGTCAGAGTATAATTGTACAGAAAATATAATTTTTGCCTTTGATCCAATGTGTAGATAGACACAGCCATTTCTTATAACTAGTTTTCTTTCATTAAAGCATAGTTAGAGAGATTAAATATCAGGTGATAAACAATTAAAAAACAATTATGTAGCAAATTAATGTTAAAGCACTTTGATTACATACTGTAATAGAGCCAGTCAGAAATTGGTGAGACAGCAATGCCGCATTTGAAGATTTTTTGTTGCGATCCAAGTACCATTGTTGTTACGTATCCACCGTAGCCCCATCCCCAAACGCCTATTCTTGTTTGATCGAGAAATTTTTTTGTTTCTAATAAATGCCTGTAAAATTAGCAAAATTTTGTATAGTTACCAGGTATGTGACTCTTTTTGCTCATAAACACCATGCATGTATGTAATGCATGTAATTACAGTATATGAGCAGATATTATTATTACGTATTATATACCTATAGACATGTGTGTGTGCACGCGCACACACACGTGTGTATGTTTACTGTATCTATACAGTAGATCATCAATTATCCGAACCTCTCGGGACCAGGGCCCTTTCAGATAATCGATATTTCGGATAATAGATCGTAAATTGAAAACATTATTTCCCTTACAAAAACAAAGGGTTTTATTACAAAATCATTTCTAACATACTGTTATATAATTACAGCAACTGTATACTGTACCGTAATGTATTACTAAGGCTAAAAATCATTGAATTAAAACTGAGTGTAGTTAATAAAAACCAAAAGTTAATTTAAACAAAATTATAGTTTAATGACAAAAACTGTACTATAAAAGTAATTAAAAATTAAAAAACAAAACAAAACATACAGTATCATGGATTTGGGCATTCCGTATTCAAACTCACTGAAGAAGGAGAACACCACTCCGAAACGACGTATGAGAAAATACAACAAGTAAGTTCACAGTGAAAGTACCAACAATACTAATAATGATTTATAGTTTTTTTAAGAATTGCCTATCACTCTCAGCTTCCAATGATACCCCGTTTTCTTGCTGCTTAATTGTTTAAGATTCATAATCTAAATACAATCTATCTCGTCTTCTGTTTCAACCCACTTTAGAACAGTCTCAAGTGTGTCAAAACTCTTTGCTGCCATCGGTGGTTCTGTATTAGTAGAATTCTCTCCGTCTTCATAGGCTGTATAGCTACAGCGTTTATTTATTACTGTACAGTACTCTGTAATAATTTATAGTATACAATTTTTTATGTTCAATAAATATCCAATACACCTACATGTGTCCAATACATTACTGTACAGTACAGTACATAATTTGTACTTTTTATTGAGTTCGGATAATAGATCATTCGGTTAATGGACGTTCGGATAATCAAAACTCTACTGTATCTATATCTATATATATTGTAACGTTCAAATTTAAGCCTCACTGTTGGGATCGCCAATTCTGTAATGTTAAGTTTAACTCGTACTATCTTAAGTGTACTTTGTTTATATTTGAAGGAAGAGTATGTTATCAGGGTAACGTTAGTTGAGCGCCAATTTGCAATCAAATGTTGGAAATAAAATGTATTGGAAAATTAAAATTGGTAATTAATATTGTATATAGCATAAGGGTTTCTTTTTTCTTCTAAATTTCTATCTTTTTTAATCTATTATTTAAATATTATTATGACTATTAATTCTCAGTAAGGCCGATTCAAATCTGGTGCCATACTTTACTTGTTGAGAGTGTTACCAACCTATACTAGTTGATGAAAAAATTAACATCTGTTTATATAGCGTATATAATATCATATACATAAAATTATCCACTAAGTAAAGAAAAGAAGACCTTTTATCTGTTGTTATTGAACTCAAATCCTTTATTATCTTTTTAAATTTTTTAAAGACACAATTATAATTGTTAACAAAGTCTGACCAGCTGTTCTTTAAATCTGTATAATATTTACCTTATTTCTTCCGTCGTGTGACTTCGTGTTGCGTTTTGATTTGATTTACGCATTTCAAAACATATGTTTCGTCATCAGAAATAAATAAAATAAAAATTCACTCTTAGCGAGGTCGTTACATATTAAAATACAATTATTGGAAAACGATTACACACATATCCGCTTTACATGAGTGCGCACTCGAGTTGGACCGATTCTTATTTTATTTATTTCTGATGACGAAACATATGTTTTGAAACGCGTAAATCAAATCAAAACGCAACACGAAGTCACACGACGGAAGAAATAAGGTAAATATTATACAGATTTTGTCAATAAGTGACTTGGATACCAATTCAGATATGTCTTTCATGTTCTTTAAATATGCTCAGAATGGCAGCAGTTGCTCTTATTTCTCAAGGCAAACCTATCTGCATTTTAATAATTACTAAATAAAATACAAATAGAATGGTTTTACATTAGATCCTTTTGACTACAGTATAAACTACAAATATCTTAGGATAAGTACCAAAATACATGGGCTTATAATAAATTACAGAGTGTCTTAACAAGAGTCTATTAAGAATTTTACAATGTTCAGTGTCTAGGTTATGTTGATTTATGTATTTTCAATGTCTAATACACTTTAAATGGTTATATTACCATATATTAATAGTTTTTTACACTGAAAATAAGATTGTTTGTTAATTATTTTCACAGTGAAGGTTCAAAAATAGTTTTAATCAAAAAGTGTAAACAGTGTCTTTGAAAAGTGTAACTTAGGCCATTAATGTAATCTCTTCAGTTTAGTTATTTAGCAAAAATACTTCCCTTCCTGGATAGGTTGATTTTGTTTCTTCATATGTTAATAATTGGTTTCCTTCTTTTGAATAATGTTGTACTTCTTTCTTCTAAATATTCAGTTTTGTAATATAATTTAACTTTAATTAAGTTCACTGATATTAAATTCAAAATATGTTGGATTGGTCTCTCATATTTTATTATCAACCTTTTTCGTTTAGATCTAATAATGGACTCCTCTTTTCAATTTAAATCATATCAGTTGCTAAGGCCTATAACTTAGCTTTCATTGGTTTAAATTGTATCATCTGGAGTTACTATGGTTCTCTCTGAGCCTAAAAATAAACAAACTTCTAATATTTTACTTTCAGTTTTCTTAAAATTGTTATAACTTTTTTATATGATCTTTCATCTTCAATATACTAGTATCTTTGAGTTTCTGATGGAACACTGATTGTTTTGATATCACTTTTGATTATCTTCCATTCCATATTTCCTGAGTTACTATTTTACACTTTTAACTATTTGTACAAAATTATTTATTATTAGTTCTTTTGTACTCTTCACTTTACTAAAACTATTAGATACAAACAGTAATAACATAGTTCAACCTGACATTAATTATTCTAGTTTTAATATACACTATTTTTCAAATTCCTTAACTATCTAGGTCTAACATGCCTAGTTTCACAAATCTCTATTATTATAATTTTGGTACCCTTCCATTAACATTAACATTTGTTTTATTAATATTACAATATATATTATTAATCAACATCAAACAATTAATTACTAACAACTATTAGGAAACATATAACAATTCTTATTAAACTTCTGGACACAATCCAGTTTTTATAAACATAAGAAAACATGGTAAGTAGTTCCCAAAACATTGCCCTCCTTACTTACTAACTTCAATATTTCAAAACACAACGATTAAAACATTGTTTATTATTAATCACTTCCCTCATAAACATAACACAACTGTTATTAAACTTATGAATTAATTTCCACTCTCATACATATAGTGGGATTAGTATTAGCATAGTAAGTATTTATAAAACATTGTCCTCCTTACTTACTAACTTTAATAGTTCAAACATAACTTTTAGAACATTATTTAATATTAATCAATAATAATAAACCTATAATTGGTAGTCCTTGAAACAAGCTACCTTATGTTTCCTGGTACTTTTCTAGGATTTATAAACATATTTTACTCCTGCAATTACACAAGATGATGGGCAAAATATCATGTAACAATGTATATATTCAAACTCTTTTTGCTACAGTCCATTTCTTGATTTATATAATATATTTATTATTTATACTGAAATTACCTCAAGATATTTTGTTTTCCTTACTAGGAACATGTTTCGAGAGCTATTGTGCTCTCATCCTCAGCCTTCGCGATTCTGCGTCTAGTGAAGTACCATACCGTCTATGTGTTGGTCTGTCGCCATTGTGGTCTCCTGTTGGTTTCTGGTATCTCAAAGTGGTATTTTTGTGTGTGATTGTGGTGTTTGTATTAGTATTTTGTGTAATTTCAATGTTGAGTGCTTTGAAAATTGTGTCTTGTTTTGTATTGATTTGTATTTGTTTGGGTATTAGTTTGTTTTGTGTTTTATGTTTGTATATTTGTAAATTTTCCCAAATGTTCATTATGGTCCCTTTGTGTGGTATGTGTTTTATTAGTGTCATGTTGGTTATGTCTGGGAATTCATGTCCCGTGTTTATTGCATGTGTGGCTAAAATGGATTTATGTATTTCTGGTTTTTTGTATGCATTTAGATGTTCAAAATAACGTTTTTTCAGTTGTTTTTTTGTTTGTCCTATATAAAATTTATTGAAATCTTGGCATTCAATTTTGTATATACCGTTGTAGTTGTATTATCTTTGTTGTGTGGGTTATTTAGTTTTTGTAAATTATTTTTATTAGTTTTGTATGCTATTTTGATATCTGTGTTTTAAAATAATTTTGTTAGCTTTGTCATTTTATTATTTATGTATGTGAATGTGACCCATTTTTTGTTGTTATTATTTATATGTTGTTGATTTTGATTAATTTTCTTAATTGTTCAGTTTTTTTTTATTTTATATTTGATTTTATTTTCTATTTTGTTTACAGTATTTTTATTGTATACATTTTCATGAGCAATTTGGTATATTATATTTCTTTCTTTGTCTGTTTCTTGTTTGTTTAGAGGAATTTTGTACATTCTGTTAAATATCGAATAGAATGCTGCCATTTTATGTTGTGTTGGGTGGTCAGAATGGTTAGGTATGATGATGTTGGTAGAAGTTGGTTTTTATACAATATGCAGCATACACAATATGTAATATACCCAATACCTAATATATATTGGTTTTTATACAATATGCAATATACAGAAAACCAACTTCTAGTATAAATACCACTGGCAACTTTGGGCGATCACACACTCAGACTCAAGAAATCTACACACGACGTAACGCTGCCCGTTTGCAGATCGACCAGGACACACACACACTGTACCACACGCACACTAAGATGTATGGAGGAACTCTGGAGCATCACCAACAGCAACAACCCATAGAGACAACGAACACCGCATCAGCATAGTCATCATCATCATCATCATCATACTCTCAGGATTCTGGACACACGCGCGCGCGCACAACGGTAACGGCAGATATACACAGGTGATAAAAAAAAATTATATTTTTTTATTGTGAAGAGAGCTCTTGAAAAGAACTTAAGTATGAACAGTTAATAATTAGAGTTTTAAAGTTAAATGGTAGTTAGATAAGAGAGTTTAATTTAATAAGCAAAGCGAGAAAAGAAATACTAATTTTTTGTTGTATGTTAAAATTTTGGCGTGTCAGTATAAATAAATAATAGATTGGAGTAAATGTAATATAATTTTTATTTGTTTATAGCAGCCATTAAAGTTTATTCTTGAATTTTGGTATTATTTTGTTGGTAAATGAGTTGCTAGTATTATTTAAAATTTGAGTTAATTTCAGACACACAAAAATAAAAAGAATTTAAATAACTTGTTTGACATGTTTGTTTAGTTAGTAAGATTATATGGGTGTTTATTTTTGTTGTATGTTATGAATAGCATAGCAGGTTATAGTATATTCGTAAAGCATATAAAGGTGAATATTTATTTGTCTAACGTTTGAAATTTTAATATTTAAATATTTTTCTATAAATTAATAAATCTTAGAATGATTATTTTGAAATGGTTTTAAATGATTATTTCATGTCAACAACATCTCACTTCTCTTTAAAAAATTATTTAATTATTGTACATCTACATATACTTGACGCAACGAGAGAAAAAAAATCCTGCGACCTGGCTGATGTAATACACTTTATAGTTGCATTGAGTACATGGTAATATATTTGTATAATTGTTGTAACGTTGCATAATAAATTGCCGTGCCCAAAGTGGGGCTCCGATGTTTAACGAGCCATAATAAATTGGCATGCTCGATATTCATTGTGCCATAATAAATTGGTTCAGAAGTAATAAGTGTATTGTTTTAATGTTATTATAGTGTAACTGTAATATTGTTGTGTATTTCACAACTGGCGCTCAACAAAACTAAAAGAGGAGAGAAATTGTTGGTATGAGATAATTTATAATAATAACAAATAAAAATAAATAATATTAACTAAAAAACCAATAGAGTCGCGGTTTACCAATAATAATTATTTTAAAATATAAATAATAAAAATAATTCAACATGGCAGAATCAAAAGGCTTTGATATGGAAGCACTTCAAAATATGATGCATGCCTGGGTGGACGAATTAAGTACAAAACAAAAAGAAGATAATAGAAAACAAATAGAAGAGTAAAAAGAATTTTATACAAAACAAATGCAAAAGAATAGCAAAGAAACTAGGGCCGACTTTAAAGAGTTTAAAGAACAACTGACTACAAAACTTGAAGAAACTAATACCAGAATAGAAATATTAAAAACTAGAGTAGAACAGTCACAAAATGAACAAGCTTTGAAGGTTGAGAATAGGTTTAAAGAACAGAAAACAGAATGGTCGAAAGAAGTAAAAGATAGTGTGAACCAGGTAGCTAAACACTGGAATGAGAAGTTTATAGTAGGAAAGCAGGAGCAGGATATGGAAAGAAAAGCAGTCAGTGAACAAGTCCATGAAAACATCAATAAGACACAGGAGTTGGAAGCCAGAATGATAAGGTTGGAAATTGCAGTAGTCAAGTCTAATAATAAAACCAAAAAAGAATATTCCAGTGAAAGAAATACACTAGGGAAAAATCAACGTGGACAAGTAGAACATCTACAAACGGAACCAATGCAGATGATGGTGTATCCAATACTGAGTGATGAAAGGACAAAATTGTTACTGAACTATGAACGAGAAATGGAGTTAACAGGTAATGTTTTAACTTATAAAGTAAAAAGTAGCTTTATTAGTAAACATTTTCAAGGTTCTGCTGCAAAATGGTACACGAGAGTTTGATATAATTTAACTGCTAATGAAAAATTTAAAAACGCATTGTTTGAAGGTTGCTATGGGAATATACACACGCAAAAAAAAATAAGAGACCAATTAGAATATGGTAAATATCAGCATAATGGTAGATTTACCTTAGCGGAGTATGTAATCCAACGTGTCGAAAGAAGTAAATACTTAAGATCTAGATTGGCACAACACAAAGTGGTACGTAAATTAGCACATCACTTGCACAGAGATAGTAGATTCACCAGTAAAACACTAAGAATTAAAACGATCAAAGAATTGTTAATTTTACTCGCACAGTCCGAACACATGTTTCACACCGAGTACAGAAATAAAACTAATTTTGTACAGAGAGAAGATAGTTGTGAAGAGAATAATACAAGTGACTCTATGAATGCAGGTAAGGGCGAAGAATCGAGAGAGAGAAATGCAAGTAAGTATGTGAACAGCTGTGATAGTTGTATTGGTAAGAGGGGATTTCACCGCGGGCGACGAAAAATAAGGAAATATAGTAGCGGCATAACGTTACACAAAGAAGACAATGAGCATTGTTATGTATGCAGAACAACTTGTAATGAAGGAAGTTTATCGTCTATTATGATGAGAACAGGGAAACAGATAGTGAGAAAATTAAGCCGACAGCAAACAAGGGTGTGTCGATACATATAACAATGAACTAATATGTCGGTAGAAACAGTAGCAGGATGCGATGTTTATATAGGGGAGAAAGAATTTTGTCACCCTCCACAACAGGGACATCCGATATAAATATTTACTTTTATAAGAAGTTTTAAAAACCAATTGTAATGTAGTTAATAAGATGTAATTGTAAGATACACCTATGTAGCTGTGTAAATAAAATTTGAACAACAGTCAAATTTTATTTAAACCCACCTGGGGAATACATGCAACAATACATATATTTGCATATTTGCCCAGGGCGGTATGTGTGTATTGTAATTAGGGTAAAAATAATAAGACGGACAGTTTTATACAATTTTGTGCAGGAAAATGCAGGCTCTGGCCTGTTAAAAGTGACACCTGCTGTACCAGCGTAAGATACAGCATATGTGTGTTTATGTGTGTGACACCAGCTGTGACACAAAAATATGGGGTGACGCGTACGAATTGTTTGTTGTCAATTAATCAGGTTGTAACAGGATTAAAATAAACTAATTATACGTTTTAAACCTGTAAACAAAGATTTACCCCAATTATAAAGACACCATAACATAAAGGAATTTTTGATGAATATGGTGATATAAAAATTATTGCCAAATGTGCTATATTAAAGATGCTAACTAATTAATATTAATTACTAGTGTAATTGAATAGTAATTAATATGTGTGGTATATGTGAGTGACCAGAAAAAATTTATGCAAACAATGCTATCGCTCATGGGACGAGTATGTTCATGAGTTTGCGATAATTAACAAAAAAGTGATGTAAGTAAAAGGACGCTTTGGATGAATTGACAATATCTGACCTGTTGAAAGACAGTCCTGAACCTGTCAAACCACCTCCAGTATAAATACCACTGGCAATTTTGGCGATCACACACTCAGACTCAAGAAATCTACACACGATGTAACGCTGCCCGTTTGCAGATCGACCAGGACACACACACACACACACACACACACACACACACACACACACACACACACACACACACACACACACACACACACACACACACACACACACACACACACACACACACACACACACACACACACACACACACACACACACACACACACACACACACACACACACACACACACACACACACACACACACACACACACACACACACTGTACCACATGCACACTAAGACATATGGAGGAACTCTGGAGCATCACCAACAGCAACAGCCCATAGAGACAACGAACACCGCATCAGCATAGTCATCATCATCATACTCTTAGAATTCTGGACACACACACACACACACAACGGTAACGGCAGATATACGCAGGTGATAAAAAAAACAATTATATTTTTTTATTGTGAAGAGAGCTCTTGAAAAGAACTTAAGTTTGAACAGTTAATAATTAGAGTTTTAAAGTTAAATAGTAGTTAGATAAGAGAGTTTAATTTAATAAGCAAAGCGAGAAAAGAAATACTAATTTTTTGTTGTATGTTAAAATTTTGGCGTGTCAGTATAAATAAATAATAGATTGGAGTAAATGTAATATAATTTTTATTTGTTTATAACAGCCATTAAAGTTTATTCTTGAATTTTGCTATTATTTTGTTGGTAAATGAGTTGCTAGTATTATTTAAAATTTGAGTTAATTTTAGACACACAAAAATAAAAAGAATTTAAATAACTTGTTTAACATGTTTGTTTAGTTAGTAAGATTATATGGGTGTTTATTTTTGTTGTATGTTATGAATAGCATAGCAGGTTATAGTATATTCGTAAAGCTTATAAAGGTGAATATTTATTTGTCTAACGTTTGAAATTTTAATATTTAAATATTTTTCTATAAATTAATAAATCTTAGAATGATTATTTTGAAATGGTTTTAAATGATTATTTCATGTCAACAACATCTCACTCCTCTTTAAAAAATTATTTAATTATTGTGCAACGAGAAAAAAATCCTGCGACCTGGCTGGTGTAATACACTTTATAGTTGCGTTGAGTACATGGTAATATATTTGTATAATTGTTGTAAAGTTGCAATATATATATATATATATATATATATTCATATTTCCCACAATTATTATTGTTTTTTGATTTTTAATAATAAATAATATTTTTTGTTTTCTAGAAGATTATATTTTTTATATAGGCTACAATTTGTTTTACACTGTTTCAACAGTACTTTTGCTGTTGTCTTCAGAAATATAAAAAGAAATAATTCATGCAATTTGAAATCAATTAAAGAAAAATTCGATTTCAATTTTCATTAGTTATTTATTTGTATGTTTCTGAAGAAGATGACAGTGAAAATTAGTGTCAAAACAATGTAAGACAAATTGTACGAAAAAGTATATTCTTGTGGAAAGAAAAATAGTTATATAGATCTCTCTCTCTCTCTCTCTCTCTCTCTCTCTCTCTCTCTCTCTCTCTCTCTCTCTCTCTCTCTCTCTCTCTCTCTCTCTCTCTCTCTCTCTCTCTCACACACAGACACACACGCGCGCGCGCACACGCACGCACAGTATAATAAAATGTGTCTTTTTTTGAGTTCCCTGTTGGGTTTTGCTGTTTACTTTTGCCCAAGGATTCCTGCAGCATTACAAAAGACTCATCTCTGTCATCTTCAGACTGATTCCTCCTTGAAATATTTGCCTTAATACTTCCAATCTGAAAGTGACAAAAACGAATCTGCTGAACTGTTGCAAAAAAACTCTTTGGGGGGAAAACAGTAAACTCATGTCATTCGAAAACATGAATGAATATAATTAACTCCTGTGAATGAATACAATAATTTTAAATTATATGATATTTTATATTGGCTATATTCACACAAAAAAATATTCAAATGCAGTTAAAAATCATTTAAAAAATAATCGTACCTGAGAACTGTAATCTGGTCTTGAACTTCTACACCCCCTAGTCTTCTGTACAAAGGCCGACTACCTTGGCCTCTAGAACCTCGTACATCTAATTTTATGTATACTATGTCATTTTTACTGGACATATATGTACCCCAGTCAACTGAAAACTTCTCTGAAACTGATTGACTTCCTGGTCTGCCATTACTGCACAAAAAGTTTACAGACGACCATTATATTGGTGAGGATTCTCTAAGAAATCATAAAATAAAACTTTTGTATTTGCCTTACCATGACTAATTTATTTTGATTTGTTATCTTGCCACAATTTATCTATTGTCTATTCAGAAACACTTAAATATAAACCAGCTTTTTCTTAAAGTTGTTAGGTAAAAAACAACTTCATGGTGTAGAAAGATAATGTAATATGGGGAAATTGGGGAAAGTTAGTCAATGCCAGTTTCAGCTGTCAAATTGAATACTGTACTTCCTTTCAATAATTCAAATTAGTGCCTACTGATATGTCCCAGTCTTAATAGAAAAAACGGATCTGTTCAGTTAAACAGAGAAAATTGAACTCACTTAAACAAAGAAAGACTGTATATATCAATTAGTATACTGTATCGGAATAAGATGCACACATTCAACTTAGTTTATAGTATATTGTAGAGTTTATGAACAGTAATAAGTTAAGTTTATTATAATAGTTAAGTTTATATGTTAAGTTTAGTATACTATATCAGAATAAGATTCACACATTCAACTTAGTTTATAGTATATTGTAGAGTTTATGAACAAAAATAATAAGTCAAGTTTATTTTTACTTAGACTTTCTGTCTAAAAAATTGTGTTTCTTTTATACTTACACTTCAACAAGAACAGGGAAGGCAGCATCTCTGAGTTCTTCCCTCCAACTTGGAGGCAACAGAAGTTGTACTTGTGCACGATAGCCCTGCGGTAAACGCACATCAAAACACTGCTTTGACGGCAGCGCTAGTTCATTTAGGCGCACTGTACAACGTATTCTGCTGTTATATAGTGTTCTTAAGTACCTGTTTTTGCGTGTCGAGTGTACACCTGCTAGTGGTGGATCAGGGCCCTCACACACTAGTATGTAGTGTAAGATCCCATCTTTGTCTAAACATAAGAAACACAGAATATTTTATTATATATATATATATATATATATATTAAACTTCCACTATGAACACTTACTTTTTGGTTTTGTTACCCAGACGTTTCGACGTGGTATTTGTCTTCTTCAATGGGATTTAAATACTGAATGTCTGTACAGTAACGGTTATGGGATGTAGGTGTGTGTGGTGGGGGTTGCTGGTGGGAGGGAATTAGCGCTGGGATTCGAATTTTGTGTTGGAATCTGTGTATCGAAAAGTATGTGTGATCTATAATGTAATTGTTCGTTTAATATGTTGTTTGGTTGTAGTGTGTGATATCTGTATATTTAAATTGTTCTGCTGTGTTTAGTTTTCTACTTTTAGGTAAGTAGTGTAGTATTTCCATGTTGTGCTCTATGTTTGTGTAACTGTGGTTTTCGTTTTGTAAATGTGTGGCAAATGTGGAATGTATGTAGTTTGTGGTGAGGGCTTTTAAATGTTCAGAATATCTAGAGGAAAAAGATTTTTCTGTCTGGCTGATGTAGAACTGGTGACAGTCATTGCAGTTTAATTTATAAACCCCTGTTTTGCTGTATGTGTCTGTGTCTTTGTTAGTAGGCCTATTATTTATGTGTTTCATGATGGTGTTGTTGGTTCTGTAGGCTACTTTATAATTGTGTTTCCTAAATGTGTTAGCAATTTTGTGTGTGTTGGAATTGTAGTATGTGAGTGTGATGTATTTACTGGGTTGTGTGCTGTTGGTTTTATGTGTTTTACTTTTTGTGTTTAGGATGCGTTTGTGTAGTTTGTTTATTAAATCGGGATTGTATCCATTTTTGACTGCTATATATTTAATTGTGTTGAGTTCTTCTTGGTAGTCATGTGTATTTAGGGGTATTGATGTCAGCCTATGGAGTATATAGTTGAAAGCTGCATGTTTGTGTTGAGTTGGGTGGTTGGAAGAGTTATGTATGACCATGTCTGTTGTGGTGGGTTTTCTGTATATTTTGTATGTGTGTGTGTTGTTTGTTTTGGTAATTGTAATGTCCAGAAAGTTTATGCTATTGTTTTATTCTAATTCAAGTGTGAATTTTAATTTTTGATATATAGTGTTAATGTATTTGTGGAAATTTTCAATTTGTCTTTTGTTGCCATTGTATAGGAGTAAAATGTCATTAACGTATCTGTGCCAATATATTATTTTGTTGGTATATTTGTTATTGTTTAATATGTGTTCTTGTTCTATGGTATGTAAGAATATTTCGGCTAGTATACCTGATATAGTCCCATGGGTAGTCCATCTGTTTGTGTGTAAACCATGTTATTGTGCGAGAAATAATTTTGTTCAGTGATAATTTTAGTGAGATGGATGATCTCTTTAATGTGTGTTTCAGGTGTGTTATTAAGTTTTAGTAACTGTTCTAATGTAGTTATAGTTTCTTTTATGGGTACATTAGTGTATAGGTTTGTTATGTCGAATGAAGCTGTTGAATTGTGGACATGTTGAGTTTTATTCACCAGATCTAAATTATTTTTGACGGAGGTGTTGTTTGTTAAATTTATGTTATTTCTGATTAATTTATCTAAGTGTCTAGCTATTTTGTGTGCAGGTGCTTGTGTGTTGTTTATAAGTGGTCTGATGGGGACATTAGGTTTGTGTCATTTTGGTAATGCATTCAGTACAATAATAAAATGCAATTTTATTATTTATTTAAAATTTTGAAGACTCATCTCCCCTTCTCCCTCTTAAAAACACACAGTTATAAGTTTTTGAGGTGAGAAGTTTATAATAGTTGTCTGACTCTGTTCACAAAGTTTGTTACTTTTATCTAATCTTCACTTAAGCTACATTGTCTACTCTTAAGCTGTAAACTTTATACGTAAATGTACACAAGGTGCTGAAAGTTTTATATTATACAAACATTTCTAGGGAACAATAGGAATAGTCAACCCATCAAAAAAATTTGAAACAACATGAACATAATATATTATATTATAATTTATATTGATTTATTTAAAAATTGATTATAGAGAGTGAGACATAGCTGTCTCAGCAAAAATGCATGTTTTTTTGTAATTTCTGGTGGTGAAAGGTTTTATGAAGTTTGTTCATTAACTCCAAACAATTTTGAGACATTTGTGTTGATATTTCGAGAGAACTTATTAATAACACTTATTAATAATATTAATAACAATCTGTTTTATGGTTATTAATATTCTTCATATAAAATATATAAGCACGTTCACACAAAAAACTCATTATTTTCCCTTATTATTAGACCTATTATTATGTTTATATTGCCTGTATACATGTAGGTCCTGATGATAAACAATTAATTTTGTTAAGAAGTCAACACAAAGGTTTTAAAATTGTATCTGGTTAATGAGCAAACCTCATAAAGTCTTTTGCCGTGAGATGACTACTAAATTAAAGCTAGCTTCTAGTGTCAAGTGACTTATGACACACTGGGTAATAGGAATAATAATACCAATTATTAGAAGACAAAGGAAAAAATGAACAAAAACAAAATTATAAAATATAATATAATTATATTGTACACCATCTACCAAATGGTATATAAATCTGTTTATAACATTGATCCAAACACAAAATTTGAACCTCAGCGCCAATTCCCTCCCACCATCAATTCCCACCACACACACCTATAGTCCATAATCGTTATTCTGCAGCAATGACATTCAGTATTTACTCACACTGAGGAAGAGGCACAACACCTTGAAACGTTTGTGAAAGTGAGAACAAAAGTTAGTTCATTTGTGAAAGTTTTTTATATATAATAATATAAATCTGTTATACAACTATTTATAAAAGACTGGGAATAATGTATATAGTTGTTAACTATTTTAATTTGATATTTACTTTCCTTCTGTGGATTAGACACAATGCGTTTACTTACCACCAGGTGGAAGAGGGCTGAAGTGAGCAGAAAAGTGACTACAGTTGCTATAAATGCTACGATTAGCTTCTAAAAATCGAAGATCACATGTGAGGCACTGGGGTTCGAGGCGAAAGGAATCGTCAGTGGCAGGATCATGTACGACATACAGATGCCTCTGACCAGCTTTTGATTCATGGGTACCCAGGTAATATCTGTAAACAGATGTGAATAATATATTGATTTGCAGTTTATAAACTTTGTAGGTGCATTGCTTTTAATAATTGTACAAGATTGCACCAACAATGTTAACAGGCTACATAGCCCTATTTGGTAGTAAAATACTAAACTCACTTTCGTTAAGAAGAAATGAAAATTTTGTATTTAATGAACATTATTAAGAGCATATGAGTTATACTAACAGCAAATATAAAAGAAATAATGTTATATGAAATCCAACATAGTATTATACATTTATGAAATTATAGCTATTCCCTCAAACTTATACCACAGTGTAAACAAAATATGTACATAAAAGAAATAAGTAAGTAGTTTACTTAGGCGAAAATGACTGTTTACAAAAACAGTTTTTAAGTTTTTTGTATATAAGTTTAAGATTTGGGTGGCACTGAACACAATGAAAATTACATTGCAAACATTGGAGATAAAGAATCTAAGAGAGTAAAAGCTGTAACTAGTAGAGACAAAATGACATAACAGAAATAGATTAGGTGTCAGGTCAACAGAAGAACAGAACATTAGCAACTACAGTGCCTTTCTGAAGTGCCAAGCTGGTGAAGTGCATTTGGGAAACATAAGCAAAGTGAGGTAAAACACAAAGAAGATCAAGGGAAATGTGGAATAATGAAATATTATCTATTCTACAGAGAAGAGACATAATGTAGAACGAAGTTGGAGATTTTGGAGAAACCGGAAAGTATAGAGTAAATTATACCAGAACTTTAATTATAATGGATTACACCTTGCAAAAATATTAAGTAATAGTCATTATAAAATTATGAAAATAATATTGCTACATTTGTTGAGATGAAAGACATTTACATAGTGGTTTAGATAATTCCAGACAGTCTTCTTTTCACATGTTTTTCAACTAGCCTACTGCTAGCAGTTGACACTTGCATTCAAGGTCAGACTTGACCTAGTTTCCAGATTGTTCTAGCGCCTGTAACTATGCAAATTAGTCTTGGCATGCTGCCTGGAAAATTGAAGATAATTCTGGAATCTCAGTGGGGTATAAATATGCATCAAGCATCCAGTGGCCAGCTCAGTTCAGTTACACCAGGCGATTTTACAGTGTGGTTCACAGTGATTTTTGTAGTTTATTGAATAGTTATTATTGTGTGAATTAGTGCAAAACTGTAGTAAGGTGACATTTATTGTAGTTTGTTGGACAAATTTAACTTGAATTATTGTGTACGAGTGCTTTTGTTGCTTTCTAACTGTTGTTTGTGTCTAATTAAAGTTCGTAATTAGTGACTTCATTGGTGTCAGTTATTCTGTTTCCACTGAACAACACGACGATCTGCATAACCATCATCACAATATTATGTCTCATGATGACACCCAGGAGTTATTATTTAACACAATTTTATATTAATATTCATATTCATATGTAAGATAGAATGCATGCATGTTAACTTTCTGTATATGATACACCGGAAACCAAATTAACAGGAGTGATGTAATTTACCCTGGTGACCTTGAGAACAAAAAAGAAGAAAAATGGAGGGAACATATAATTGGAGAAATTCCACAATGCAACTCTATGGTCATATGATTTTATCATTTTGTGATTATCTGTTTACCTTGTACAAGAAGACAAATTTACAATGAACCTAAGAAGCACGCTCCTTAGATATTGTCAACAGTAACTCAGGAGTGCTTTCATTTACAAATTTAATATTGGCTTATGATCTGTTTAATAATTAGGAGAAGTTGTCTAAGAGGGTTAATAGCTTTTAACCTTAAAGGCACATTGTGGGAGTAGCTTCAGATATGAGATTAAAAATTTTGATAAAATGATAATGCACGATTTTATATACTGTAGCACACATTGATTTTATTTATAACAGCGAGTAGTAAATGATTTACATTAATATAATTATTTCCTTGTTTTCCATTTTAGACATAAAAAACAGCTTTATTCATTAAATTAATGAACTTGTGAAAAGAAAGAAATGTATTGATTCTATATTGGAGGAACAATTGTCTAATAGTGAAAGTGGACAGAATAGACTTACACAAGATGATTGACTGAGTCCCATGCTAATATTTTAGTAACTTCATATCTACCATGGCTTATGACAGCAATTCGTTGCTGTAAAAGAGTGATGTGTTTTATGTGAGTGAAAAGATCCATCGCGCCTTCTTGTACTGGTGCCAGAAACAAAAAACTGTTTCCATCACTGGAGAATACAGGATGCGGCTGTACATCTAACCAGGACTCTTCAGCAGCACGCTCAGCATGAGTCTGTGACAAAAGAGCTCAGAATTTGTATGGTACTTGTAAGAGTATTTTTTTTTTCTGGAAATAAATGTAATATTAAAATTTACTTTAATAATGTCTGTAATTTTTTACCACAAAATTGTAGTTTTCATGCATTGAATAAATTATATATAAAAAATAAAAGCGTAAGAAATATAAACATTTTAAAAATTTGTGTTTCTTTAAATGTATATAAATTACACCATGCATAGCTAAGTTGTTCAGTTTGTTTCCATAGCTAGCAAAATTTACCTATACTGTAGCCTTCTTACAATCAATATTTAAAGCTGGAAGCTAAAACAATGAATCATATTTTTTAAGGCTACTGATTCACTTTGATGGCATAATTTCCAATTCATTAATTTTACTTTCTCAATATATTTAATGTTCACTCTTCTCTTAAGTGATTACTATCATAATATACATGGGTCGTACAGTAGTTTAAGAGATCCAAGGCTTGGAGGCAATCAGGCTCCCCAGTCTTGCTTGTAAACTTTTGTGGATTTTGTTAATAACAACACTGCTGTTTAGTTCAACGCATGTTATTTTATGTCTCTTAAATCAAATGTTTCATCCATACTCAGTCGAGCCATTGAGGCATACCAGGTTCCTCAATGCTTCATTGCAGTATAGGTGAGACATTTGGTTTTAAGAGAAATAAAACAGTGTGCTGAACCTAAAAACAGGGTACATATACTAGATTTCCAGCTGACAAACTCATCAGCAAACTTGATAACCTACACAGGTTGGGTAAAAAATCAAAAATCAAGTCAAAAATTGTTGGTCTCATGTGTTTCGTTGAATATGTTTTTTCTTAGCATCAGAAACCATATTTCCTTAGTTCTACTGTTTTCAGAGGCTCAATAATGTCTTTGAGATTTATTGCTTTCACAGAAAATAATATCCTAAGTAAGACTCATTTAACAGTTGGATCATTGGTATAAGTAAGAATGAGCGAATAGTGACAACTTCCAATTTCTGTGAAATGTGTGATAATGATTTCCTTGCTTCCTGACTACGTTTAGCTACAGGTCATATAAGACTTTAATCTCTCATATAATTACACCCCACTCTTCTCTATTTTCTGTCTTAAATTTTTTGGTTTCACATTTTTGCATGATCTTACTCAATATTATCCAGCCATCTCTTTATCAGTATTCTTCTACATCACTGTCTTTTATAAACTTCATTGCTATTCTGTCATCACGAAATGAATTGTGAGAAAGGATGACTTTCTTCTAAGGAAGGAAGATAAGCCTTTCTGATAAGGACCATATTTATTTCCTTGCTTAGTAAATTGAATCTTCCTTGCAAGGTATCATTGTAAGGTACAATTCATCTAAAAAGAATACTGTGAAATGCCTATATATAGCGCTATTCCACAGTTAGCCCTCATTTTGTGGATTTCTGTCAAAATCCCTATAAGATTGGTGCTATAAAGACTTCGATAAAATTGTTTAATAACCCACATTTAACATGATTTTTGAGACCATGTGTTTTATATTCTATATTTAACAAATACAGATGAAATTTGTCAGTATACAAGTAGCTCTATTCATTCTTTATCTTTCTACTACTTTGTGTAAACAATACTCTGCTTGGGTACTGTTACTTAGGTAGAGAAAGCTCATCTTAGCTAAAAATAAACCCTGAACTCATTCTTATTGAATATACAGTAAAATTCTTGGTAGTGCTATTAGTTTATCACTTTCCATACCCCACCTTTAAACAATAATTGGTTTTGTTTCAAAGAGTGGTTATGATAAGCGTGATCTAATATTTAACGTACCAGAAACATTCTTAGGTTGAACTTCATTGGTTTTCATATACCCTATTATATTTACACCATTATGTAGCAATTTCCGAGTGGTAATTAACTGCTGGCTGTTAACATTTTTAAGTGGATGCTGAAACTGGAACTGTTATATTATGTAGCTGACAGTGAATAAATATTCAATCGTGTAATTAAGTCCATAAAGCACTTATTTAAGGATGTTTTAATTTTATAGGTTTCTATACCAGGTAGTTGTCAAAAATAATTTATGTCATAATATTCTTTCCTCTGTGAGCCAGTGCCACTGTGACCTTCAGCAATAGAAGGCAGTGGCGGCTGGTGGTTGAAAAATGTAGGGGTTCCATTTGGGTTGGATAGTATTAAATTGTTTTATTATCTGAACAGAAAATGTCCAAGTCTCCTCCCCTCCAAACAAAATACGTAAGGAAAACAAAATAATTCAATTTTAGTGTCACCCACATAACCATGAAAATGTATTGTATAAATCTTTTTTAAATTTACGATTAAATATTCTGTTACCTGATTTTACATTTTGATTAAATTTGAAAGATCTGGTGTAGCCTACCTACTCTTGTAATTTAATTTTTTTTTCTCAATATGACGTAAACTGAACAGCGTTTTCGTTAAGTTTATGACAGAATTCATTGCATCCTACCCGTTGAATATAATAAATATCTTACACTATGACACCTTAATCCTTTATATGTACTACTATTTACATTTAACGATGAATTGGACTGACACTTAACTGACACTAACAACGAAATTCACAAAAAATTTGACCGTCACTAACTCAAGTAGCATAACAATATAAACTTACTAATTCCTACCTGGCGCACCACGTGTTATTTACCAACAGACTGGTAGCGCCGTAACATACAAGTGGGGTTTGCAGTCCCTAATCACACCAAGCGAGCCTATATCATTGCAATAGGAGCGCCCAAGTCTAGCCAGCCACAGCACTAATCCAGTGTATTTTCCCATATAGAAAGCATCACAGTTGGTGCACTCTTGACATGTACACTGCGGCAAGAGCGTGTACGGTTTTTAGTATTGCTCTGCGCTTTTCAATCGCCAAATGATAAATTATGATTATTTAGCATGAAAACGCTATTATTAGTTTTGTTTTATTAATAATTTTATAATTTAAAATACAGTTGAGGATTTACTCGGGGGGTTGTGCAACCATGCAACTAAGCATGGGTCACCACTGATAGAAGGGCAATCTAGGCTTATTGGTTGCCACATTCTTAAATGTGCTGATAGTTACTGTCAAACCTAGCACAAGGTTTCTCCTTTTCACTACTGATTTTTATGTTGTGAAGGAAGATGCTTGGTGTACAAACCCTTGAGAATAATGTCTCTCTTTCACCCTCTCTCCCACTCTTTCTCTCTCCCTTCCCCCAACAAATATGATGACCACTATATAATGCTAACCCCCATATAAAGCTCTTATAAGATGATCCCTTTAGGAGCACTATATAGGGGGTTTTACTGTATTTGTGTTGTTATTCCACAACTAAATGAAAGTCCTTTCTTGAAGGACTACAGTTCCTTCCTTTGGGTACTAATGGATGTAGGACAAATTCACCTTTATTTAATGTTCAAATATAAAAATTGTAACTGTTACTGTCTGTCAATTATCTTTATGATTGTTTATATATGCTTACATATACATGAATTTAATATACAGGTCATACAGATTTCATCATATTTGACTTTCAGCGAAAATGCCAAAGACTTAGAAATGGTCTAGGAAAGATGCACAAGCACAAGTAGACATCACAGTAGGTTTAAGGCTAAAGCACAAAGAGGGAAGAAGAAACAGTGAAGAAGAAGAAGAAGAAGAAGAAGAAGAAGAAGAAGAAGAAGAAGAAGAAGAAGAAGAAGAAGAAGAAGAAGAAGAAGAAGAAAAGTTAATTAATAATTTATTTTTTGTGTGAAACTCAGTGTGAATGCCATGACAATATATGAGAAGCATCAGGTTTAAGGAAATAAGTTGCGTTGTCAAGACAAGCTTTCAGTTGGCATAAAATGATTTTTGAAGGCAGAACCAGTGTTGAAGGTGAACAGTATTTTTGGGGTGACCACCAACATGGACAATTGTAGTTTTAGAGTATCTGCTCAAGATTAACAGGAAAATGAATGCAGCAGAACTGAACATGAATCTTAAAACTGTTAGCCCAATGCTAACTGAAGATATGAGAAGGAGAAAAATTTGTCACAAAATGGTTTCTAAAGAGTGATAAAAAGTGCTATGGTAAAATTTAGTTGCTGATCTGTTGTAACACGTGGAATTTAACCCAGAATTAATGAACTGCATTATTAATAGTGATGAAGATTCAAAGACAAAATGTCAAAGTTTGCAATGATCGTCAAGACCAAAGAAAGATTGCATACCAAAGTCAAAAGTAAAATACAGGCTTGTGTTCTCCTTTGCTTCTAAGGGGGTTGTTCACAAAGAATGTGTATCTCCGATTTGGTATTAAATCAATACTTTTACAAAGAAATTCTCAAAAGACTTTGTAAAGTGCCATTCACAATGACAATGAAAGACTGTGAAAGGTCCATAATACAGCCTTTAAATGACATCTCATATGATGAGTTCCAGATTTTACCAGGAATAGCATTATTGGTCCAGTGAGTGAGTGCAAAAGGGAACTTACTTTGAAGGTACTATAGTTGGTTAAAAATATAAATAATTTGTTTTATCAAAACAGAGTCATTACTTTATTGTCTAACATTGTGTGTGTGTGTGTGCGCACGCGCACACACGCATGTGTTCACATAAACAGTTGTCAGAAAGAATTTACCTCAATACATAACCAGTTGGGTGCTCGACAATTGCTGATAACAGTAAGATTCTGCGGCCTGTTCATCCAAACTGCAGATACTTGCTGATTATCATGGTTAACCCACCCTGCTGAAGTCAGATAGTATTCTCTGGAACACAGAATACAGTTTATGTACATATATAAAAAATGAAATGTTTTCAAAGTTATATATACTGGTAGTAATTTGTGATGTCCTTTATATAGGCTACAATTCCTTCCTTAGCTAATACCTCTTAATTGGCCCAAAGGATTGATTATACACATTTGGATATCAACAACATGTAATAAATTCAATTAAGGTCCTTTACAAAAGTACATCTGTAGTCCTGGATTTGAATGGTAAGCTCTCAGGTGACTTTCGAAGTACTTTAAATTATACATTGCAAGACAGAATAAGGTGTGACAACAGCGAGGCATTACGTCTGCTCTCTGGTACCAGCGGCACGGCGCGTGACACCTGAGGTATACGATGCGAGGCCAATCAAGGGATCAGCAGCCGAGACGTGCTCGGAGCGAGTCAATCAGCAATCCCGGTCAGTGCATAAAAACAGGACCAGTAGACATTTTCAACAATGTGCCGAGCCTCATCGTGGGTGTGATAAGCCCACGACAGGGTTCACAGCCATTTGCTGCAACTGCGGCGGGGACCATCCGGCCAGTTATAGAGGATGTAAGGACTTTATATCGGCCATGAAACTGCAGCGGACTCCTGCTTGCCCTGGCGCGCGGCAGGCCGTGTTGCAGATCCCCCCCTAACCGCAGAGAGGCCTTCCCCCCTCTCTCCGGAGCATCATCTCAGGTCCCGGCAGCAGCTCCGGCTGCTCCCAGGGCCCCAGTTCCGCCTGCAGTCGTCGTTTCGCTCCGCCTGCAGCACCCTCTGTCCCGGCGCCTGCCGGAGCGCCCGGTCCTTACACGGCTGTTGCCGCTACATCTGTACAGCCTTCCGCTTCCGCTTCCGGAGCTCGAAAAATAAGCGCACTCGTCGCCGTCAGCGACAAGTTCCACAGGCTTTGCCTGTAAAGCCTCAGCGGGCGCCGTCCGCCCTCAGACATCATTCTACGCTCAAACCTGAGCAGACCTCACGTCCGTCCCCGAGCCCTGCGCCATCTACGACATCGGCCGAGGCCAGTCAGGCCCGTCTTTCGGAATCTAGGAAATCTTCCCAGGCCTCGGACGACCCCCTGACTGCCTGGGCTGAAACTTTGGTAGCCAACATTAGGTCTGCTCCAGATACAAGCACGGTTCTCGTCCTGGTGTTTCAATCATTGTCTACCCTCTTTCCTCTTCTTCCTTTGAATGGCTAGGAGTCTTAGGATCGTTGCGTGGAATGCCCGTGGGGTAGTCCCACGACGATCTGAACTGATGACTTTCGTAACGGAGTATGACGCTGATGTCGTCCTCCTTTGGACTCATCTGGCTCGTTACCATACCTTCAACCTGCCATCTTACATCTGTTTTCGTCAGGATCGTCCCAGCGGCCTGGTTGTCGCCTCTCGTAAGGGGGGGGGGACAGCCGTCTTATTCCACAGGCGGATATCCCACAGGACACTACCCCTTTAGATACATTTCTTGTTGAAGGTTGTGCGGTGGCGATAGACGCAGGCGGATCGGAATTGCGCGTTGTTGGGGCGCATCTCCGGCCCGGCCTGCGGATACCTCCACCGCCCGAGGAGTGGGACGCTCTCCTCGATCACCCCTTACCAACCATTATAGCAGGCGACTTAAATACCAAGCACCCCTCTTGAAACAGCAGAGTAGCCACGCCTACGGAAAATCTCTGTACCGGTTCGTCCCCAACGACCCGATACTTCAAGTCATCGGCCCAGAAGACCCTACCCACTTCCCCTTTTCCGGTCATCGACCGGACGTCCTTGACATTGTCATTGCCAAGGACGTAACCCATCACATCCAGGTCTCGTCAGTCTTGGACCTCTCGTCCTATCCCCTTTTTATAACTGCCCGTGAGATGTCGGCTTCACCCCGACCTCCCGCTCAGATTGTTAGGAGAGTCAACTGGCGCTCCTACCATGACGAGCTCTCACGGCGGTTTCCATCGCTCCCCGCGACCCGATCGTCACTCGTGACGATTTGGATCTCCGAGCCACTCATCTTCAGGAGTTGGTCCAAGGTGTCATGGATCGACACACCTATGCTCTCGAGGTGAAGCATCCACGCTCGGCCCTTCCTCCGGAAGCTCTCCATGTCATCTGGCTACGGCGCAAGCTCCGCCGCAGATAGCAGAGGTCCCGTGACCCCGGCGTCAAAAGGCGCCTTCAGGCCCAGTCTCTTTACGTCCAGCAGCTACTGCGGGACGTAAACTCTGATCGATGGGACTCATATCTTGAGTCTCTTGAAGTCGACCACGCCTCCGTCTGGAGAGCGGCGAGTAGACTGACCCGCGAGAAGAGAACTCGCAACCCGCTTGAAACTCCGAACGGGGTTGTCTTCGGCAGAAGGCAAGGCCGAGATCTTCGCCGACTGCATGGAGGCGCAATTGACTGTTCACCAAGGCGTCTAGGACCCTGCCCACTCGGCAGAAGTTCGAGACTTCCTATCTGGACATTTTTCTCGCCCTCGCGATGTTCCAGCCCTCCCGTTCGACAGGGATGAACTAGTTTCATCTATCTGCCGACTGAATCGCTGACGCGCCCCTGGTCCTGACCGGATCGGGGCCGCTGCTCTACAAAATCCACCGGCCTCAGGCGTTGACCTTCTTCTTGAGCTGTTTAACTCCTGTCTCCGGCTACAGTAGTTACCCGCCTGTGGAAAACAGCCAACATCGTTGTGATTCCGAAGCCTCGCAAGCCGCGAATGCTTCCCACAACCTATCGCCCAATCTCTCATTTGCCAGTCAACTCGAAAGTGTTCGAGCGTCTCCTGCTGGCGCGCATCTCGCTGCTGCTAGATGTTTTCATCCGCAGCGAACAGTTCGGGTTTCGCAGAGAGCACTCGACCACACTTCAATTGGTCCGCGTTATTACGCACTTATCAGACGCCACAAACAGGCGAGCGGCTGCGGCCGCCGTACTGTTGGACGTGAGCAAGGCCTTCGATAAAGTCTGGCACGAAGGTCTTCTCTTCAAACTTGCCAATTCCCCTCTACCATCGTCCATAGTGTTTTTCGTCCGGTCGTATCTCAAAGACCGAACCTTCAGCGTGAGCGTCGACGGGTCCGGTTCTACAGTTCGACCCGTCGCCGCCGGCGTACCTCAGGGATCTGTCCTCGGCCCCGTTCTGTACCTTGTGTACACGAACGACCTTCCTGTATTGCCCGGAGTCACGTTGTCTTTGTTCGCTGACGACGCTATGTATCACCGCAGTTCCCTGTCCTCGCGCTTTGCGAGTACAAAGCTGCAGCGTCAGTAGAACCAGCTTCCGGACTGGCTACGGAAATGACGGGTGACGATCAATACGGAGAAATCCGAGGCGATCTGTTCACTCGTAAGCCCCTCTCCCTGGAAGGAAGGCCCATCGCCTACAAAGAGTCGGTGAAGTATGTAGGCGTTCGGCTAGATCGTCGCCTTTGCTTCAACGCCCACGTGACGGAAACCCTTGCCAAGGCTCGCGGCGTCCGAGCCAAATTATCTCCGTTCCTCTCGTGTCGCAAAATTATCTCCGTTCCTCTCGTGTCGCAGCCGCCTGGCAATGCGCACGAAATTGACCATTTATCTGCTTTTTCTCAGGGTCCGTACTGACCTATGCCGCTCCCGCTTGGTGGTCTCTTTTGTCCACCACCAACAGGTGTAGGATGGAAGCTTTCCAGTCCCGAACGCTCCGATCCTTGACGGGGTCCCCTTGGTTTGTAAGGAACGACGTGATTCGAAGGGGTCTCCGTGTTCGTACCCAACTGCCTTTGTCCGGTCGCTAGCTCTAACTCTCTTTGCTAGAGCCTCGACCTCCTCCACCTTTCCATACCTACGAACCATCAGTTCAGCAGAACCACCACCGCCCATTCGGGTCAAGCGCCCTCGGGCCCTTTTTGATGACCCGCCATAAAGACATCCTCTTTATAATTAAAATAAAAACATCAGTCCTCAGCCTATAGTTTATCACTGAAACTGTCCTTCTCTCCTTCCTGACCACCTCCTAGCACGCTGAGTTGGCGGCTGCTTGTCGCTGTCATCGATCATCGGCACACTTCGCCACAGCACTTTGCCACCAGCACTTCGCCACAGCCATCGGACGCACTTCATTTCTTCTCCTCTCTCGGACGACATCGACGCGGAGTCAACCGGAAGGAACCGCCGTTCTTGCGTCTTCGCACTCCAGTTCCGCGCCAGCGATGGATTTCGCTGGGGCGGCAGCCGACTCGACGCAACCGATGCCGAAAGAAGAGGAGGACTGCAGTACGCCACGAACATCTCAGCGCGGCTTGGGCGGAACAACCAACATCAGCGTTCTCGCCACACGGTCTTTTTTAGGGCCACCAAAATAACACTAGAGTTGTACGATTGGCGCCATTTGTTATGCGACAAGCCTTTTGTCCGGTGACAAGGGCATGAGGTTATCAGAGCAGAACTCAATGAAAAGGACTTATAATGAAATTATTTCAACTTACAGAAGACAATGGTGTGGTCACCTGCAAAGGATGACGGAGGATCGATTGCCATTGCATTGAATTATGTAGTGGGGGGGTCTTTGCACCCATGGCTGAATTACAGCTTCCGGGACGTGCCCGATGGGTGTCAGATGAAAACAATGCTGGACTTTCAACAAGACAGGTAGCCTAAAAATCAGGAAGGACACGCCAACCAGTTAACTGTGAAGGCGGCGTAAATTTTTAAACATCTTTATTTTATATAGGTTCCGGGTCATGGTAACACTGCCACTGGTGACGGGGTGAACGGCAGATGCCACACGCGCCCGGCCCAGTAGGCAGGCGCCTTGTGGCGCCGGTCGTTCCCCGCGAGGCAGGGAACCTCCGTGTCGGTGGCAAACGGTAACAGTTCCAAGCAGTGTGCCAACATATTTGGGGAGGGAGAAGACTTAGAAGGAAGGTAACAAGGAAGTCGAGTTACTGGGGAACCTAAATAGCAGCAAACAGAAAATCACCCGAGAGCGTTTGACTCTTAAAGGGGGGGGGTTCTGACGTGCTAATGGTACGTAAGTACGGAAAGGACGAGGTCGCTGCAGAAGCAAAGAGAGTTTCGGTAAGCGACCGGACAAAATCGGCGATGGTAGGAACTCGAAGGTCTCCACGAATAACATTATTCCTCACAAACCATGGAAACCCCAACAAGGATCGGAGGGTACGGGACTGGAAAGCTTGCAGACTACACTTGTTAGTGGTTGACAAAAGCGACCACTATGCGGGAGCAGCATAGGTCAACACTGACCGGAGAAACAAGAGATAGATGGTTAATTAGTGCGCAAAGCCAGGCGGTTGCGGCACGAGAGCATGGGAAATATTTTGGCTCGGACGCCTCGAGCTTTATTGAGGGTGTCAGTCACGTGGGCGTTGAAGCTAAGGCGCCGGTCAAGCCGAACGCCGAAATACTTCACCGACTCCTTCCAGGCGATAGGCCTCCCTTCTAGGGAGAGGGACAGGCACCGGAAAGTGGTCTTACGGGTGAAGCAGACCGCCTCGGATTTCTCCGTGTTGATAATTACCCGCCACTTCCGTAACCAGTCCGGAAGCTGAGTCAACTGACGCTGCAGCTTTGTACTCGCAAAACGCGGGGACAGGGAGCTGCAGTGATACATTGCATCGACAGCGAATAAAGATAACTTGACTCCAGGAATAACAGGCAGGTCGTTCATGTTCACTAGGTACAGAACGGGGCCGAGGACAGATCCCTGCGGAACGCCAGCGGCGACGGGTCGAACTGATGAACAGGACCCTTCGACGCTAACCCTGAAGGTGTGATCGCTGAGGTAGGGCCGCAAAAAATGCACAATGGTCGGTGGTACGGGGCAGTGAGCGAGTTTATAGAGAAGGCCTTCGTGCCAGACTCTGTCGAAGGCCTTGCTCACATTCAACATGACAGCGCCCGTAGACTCTTTCTTTTTGGCGGCGTCGGAGAATGCTGTGACAACTCGGACGAGTTGCAAAGTTGTTGAGGCTCTCTACGGAACCCGAACTGTTCGCTCCGAATAAAATTATCCCAAAGCGGCCAGATGCGGGCTAGTAGGAGACGCTCAAACACCTTTGAGATGACTGGCAACAACTATATGGGACGATAGCTGTGTGCAAGCATTCGTGGCTTGTCGGGCTTGGGAATCATGCAGATGTTGGCATTTTTCCACAGGCGGGGGAAGTAGTGCAACCGGAGACAAAAGTTGAACAGATCCGGGACCAGTTCAACGCCCGAGGCCGGGAGATACTGCAAAGCTGCGGCCCCGATCCGATCAGGACCAGGGGCGCGACGGCGGTTCAGACGACAGATAGACGAAACTAGTTCGTCCCTGTCGAAGAGAGCGGGAGGGTCAAGTGGAGGGCAGGAGAAATAACCAGACAGGAAGTCCCGAACCACTACCGAGTGGGCAGGGTCCGAGACACCTCGATGAACGTTGAATTGAGTCTCCATGCAGTCGGTGAAGACCTCAGCCTTGCCTTCCGATGAAGAAACAATGCCGTTCGAGGTATCCAACGGGTTGCGAGTACGTTTCTCGCGGGTAAGGCGACTCGTTGCTCTCCAGACGGAGGCGTGGTCGACATCAAGGGACTCAAGATATGTGTCCTACTGATCAGAGTTTACGTCGCGCAGAAGCTGCTGGACGTAAAGAGACTGGGCCTGAAAACCCCATTTGACGGCGGGATCTCAGGTGCGTTGTCATCTGCGGCTGAGCTTGCGACGAAGCCAGATGGCGTGGAGAGCGTCCGGAGGAAGGGTCGATTTGCGATTGTTCACCTCAACGTTGTATATGTGTCGATCCATGATACCTTGGACTAACTCCTAAAGATGAGTGGCACGGAGATCCAGATCGTCACGACTGGCGATCGGGTCCGCTGGGACAGATGGTATTCTTCGAGAGAGCTCGTCATTATAGGAGCGCCAGTTGACCCCGACCAGCGGGAGGTCGGGGTGAAGCCGACACATCTTGAACAGTTATTAGCAGGGGATTGTGATCAGACGAGAGGTCTAACACAGACGAGACCTGGATGTTGTGGGCCACGTTCCTGACCACAACTACATCAAGAACGTCCGGTCGATGACCGGCATAGGGGTAGTGGGTAGGATCATCAGGGCAGATGACATGCGTTTCCGGGTCGTCGAAGACGAACCGGTGGAGCGAATTGCCGTAGGCGTTGGTAGCCCTACTATTCAATGAAGGATGTTTAGCGTTGAAGTCGCCGGCTGCAATCGTCGAGATTGGATGGTCGAGGAGGGCGTTCCACTCCTCAGGCGGAGGCGGCGGGCGCAGGCGAGGCTGGAGATACGCGGAAACAATGCGCAACTCCGAGTCACCGGTGTCCACCGCCATCGCACAACCTTCGATGAGTCGAGTAGTGAGGGGGGTAGTGGCCTATGGGATATCCGCCTGTGGACCAGACGGGGGATGGCGCGACTGTAGGGAACGATCCTGACGATAACAAGTGTAGGCAGGTAGCGAGAATCGATGGTAGGGGGCTAGATGGGTTTCGGAGAGAAGCACGACATCAGTGTCGTACTCCACGATGAAAGCCGCCAGCTCAGATCGACGAGAGGAAACGCCATCGGCGTTCCAAGCGACGATCCGCAGGGATCTAGCCATTAAGGGGGAGGAGAGGGAAGAGAGCAGAGAGGGATTGGAAAACTAACATTAGCACAGTCGGGGTAGGGATCCGCAGGAGCCCGAGAAAGTTCCCGGGACTCGCACGGACGTTCTTGAGGAACTTCAGCCAGCACTACAGATGGCGTAAGGCTAGCGGACTGGACTGTGGTCTACTCACGTGGAGGTTGGGCGATGACGGGGGCGGGAGACCCGCTGAGGTTGGGTAGGTCGAGCCTGCTGATGACGTCGGCCGGGCTTCCGGCGACGAGTGCGCGTTGTGGTACCCTTGCGGGCGGAAGTAGTTGACGATGATGGCTTGGCAGCTACAGCTGCATAGGAAGGGAAGGGCCGGGCGCTCCGGCAGGCGCCGGTAGTGGAGCCGTCACAGACGCCGCCGGAGCGACGCCTGCAGGCGGGACTGAGACCGCGGGAGCGACAGGAGTACCGGCGAGAGGGGGGAAGGCCTCTCGCCGATTAGGGGTAGGACCAGCTACACGACGCTGCACGCCAGGGCGCGCAGATTGCTGCTGTCTTTCAGCCTCAATGTATTTGTGGCAACCCCGGTAACTAGCCGGATGGGCGCCCTTGCAGTTGCAACAGTATGGAGTAAAAACCGGCACACGAGGCTTATCACAGCCACGGTGAGGGCCTCCACACCGCACGCAACGTGGGGGTGCGTGGCAGAAAAGGGAATAGTGCCCGAAGCCCTGACAGTTGAAACACTGAGCAGGGCCTGGGCGCGGGTGAAATGATCGAACAGTCACCCGGAGGTGAAGGAGTGTTTGGAGGCCATAGACCTCAAAATTTCCGGTCTTCAACAACTTTACGAGGAATGAATTAACTGGGTGTTTGTTGTCCCCCTTGCCAGCGTGCAAAACCGACACAGCTGTTGGCGAATAGCCAAGAGTAGTCAGCTCCTGCACAATAGTGTCGGAGGAGGTATGGTAGGGTATCCCCTGAATGACAATTTTCACCTCACGCTCCTCAGGGAGAGCGAAGGTGTGGAAAGAGATGGAAAGAGAATGAGAAGAAAATGACGACGAGCTTGAGCCGAACATTGATGACTTTCAGGACATGCAGGATGAAGACAAAAGGGAAAATTAATTAATAATATTAATTACTTAATTATATTATTAATCCAATAAAATTTGTTTTTAATTATTAATGTCATAACCCTGCATAACATGGATTAGGCCTACTGGGGAAACCATGTAAAAAAACGAACCTTGCATTCTACGTCGAAGGTGGTGCGGAAATGAATGCATTGAGAGGCATTGGTATTTTCCCTGCGTCGTTTCGCAGAAACGGCTAGGTTTACATGACAATTGCATAGGAGCTTTTTTATAGAAAATATTATGATCTACAATTTTGATATTCACCTCTATTGTCGTTCGACCAATAGGAAGGGAGATATTTGCAAAAAACTATTTTTTGTGACCTTCGACCTTTAATAATTCAAGACGCGTACACGATTGGCATTATGACTTTTCACACGTTATATTCAGGACGTCGAAATAAAGCTGTATACAAAAATCGAGATCAGTAGGATTTTTTGGGCAGTTTTTTCCTTAAATCACTGGGCTATCTGTGTAAATATAACCTGACCACATAATATGCAAACACATTCGGTGGTTTCCAAAAATTTGTGCCCTAGTTTTTGAGGTTTTCTTGTTGTATCCAGCTTGGTTGTCAACATGTATAGTGCAGTCATTTATTTCACACAATTTTAAAACTTTGTATGTTATAGTTTCTTGCTTGTTATTCGAATTTTATACTGATGTAACTTACCTATTGCTGTTCCAGATTTTTCAGTCCAGATTTTTCAGTTACAGTATATATTTCAGTAATATATTTTTTAATTTTACGCTTCATTACTATTTTGAAAACAAATAAACAATTAAGATCTTAAAATGTGTCTGTTGTCCAGATCATACATAAATCTAAGACTTAATGTGGTGTTTGGGACACCATTTACAAATGCTCTACCTCTGGCAGTTTGTCAGCTACAACTAAATGTGCAGCCATCTTTAAATTTTTGTGCACACCCTAATGAGATTTTCAAATATTTGTTGTAGAGGGCCTGTAATGCCAATTTTATGAAAATCTTTTATTAATTTCTGTGACAAAACTTTTAAACTGACTTAATTCCATTTTCTGAAAATTTTATGGACATGCATTCACTAGGGCAAAGTTTTAAAAAATTGTACAAACATTTAACACTATTTGCATCTGTCCACAGAAAACTGTACAAAGTTTGTGCCACTTTCCTCGTATCACTTATTTTATTTATATTCTAATGGGAGATGTTATCTCTCTTGTTTCAAATTCTATTAAATTTTAGATCTGTATTAATGTAACCCATATGTTTCAACACTTACCTCCTTGATTACAACAAAATAAACAGCAAATAATGAGTTCTCATCATTTTAATTTTTGTAGTTTCATTCAAAAATATTTTAAACTCTCCCAGAATCACCCCCTCAGAATGAAATCCTGGGTGCACCCCGATTATACAAATTGTTAAATCCACGTTGCTAAATTTGTAAATATAAATCAAAGTTTTCGCAGTTATGTTATATATATATATATATATATATATATATATATATATTGCAATTGAACACAGGATGATAAGCTATGTTATTGGTATCAGAGCACATGGATGATGAGCATTTTCATGTTTAAATTGGTTTTATGTAATACTTTGTCTTTTAGCCGTAAGTTTTGTATTTAGAAATGGATAAGCATGTAGGGTATACCAAATTCTTCATAAAAAGGTGTTCTTTATTGTCATGTATTTTTTGAGTGAATTTATGTGTGTGTGCGGGTGTGATAACTTGTGATCGTTATATCTTCCGCCGTAACTAACCGATCGAAGTGAAACTTTGGTAATGAATTATTTATGTAAATAGCTTCAATTTGTGTATACTCTATGGTTCATAACTATTTTAGAAATATGGTTTCTTTAAGTAGGAAAAACTCAATTTGAAACACTTATCATTAATAGGGTCATAAAAATGTGTAGATAATTCAATGCAAGTTAGTGCATATTTATACAAACTCTTTCTGGAAAACTGTACATCTGTTGAAAGCATCAATCATGTGACTTGGGTTTAGCCAATTGGAAAACACTAAATTCAGTAACATTCATTCTTTGTAGAGTAAAGATTGGGACAGTTCGTCTGTACCATCTGCAAGGTGAAGTTGTGCTCAGCGTTAGAGAGTTTTTCTCGTACGACCATAGCAAAATCTAACTTGAAATAAACCTTGGTATTCTTTACGAAGTTCAGTGTATAGAACCGACTGGGTTAAGTATTTAAATAAAATTATAGTATATTATAGTGCTTTTTCATGTTAGTTTAAGATGTCCGCATAGGGAATTAAAGACACTTCAAGATTTCTTGGAAGGTGTAAGACTAATACACTGCATTCAAATAATACTCGTATTTACCCTGAGATTGATAAAATCTAACATATTAATTAATAATAAACGGTTCGAGTAAAAACATTGTGAGTTTAACATAACAATTTGTGAAGAGTCTAATTGATGTCAGCAGTTAGACCTAAACACCAACGAAACTGTTCGAGATATCGCCGCTGGATCAACCTGCTGTAGAAGAGGACGACAAGACAAAGAGGACGCCAGGACGAAAAGGACGCCAGGAAGGAGTGACGCTGAAGAAGAGGACACCAGGACGGGAGCGTCGATAGCAAGAGGAGGACGTAGCATCAACCAAGTAAAATCGATATATTATCGAACAATATAAACTATTATTTCAAATTTAAATGCATGACAATTTGTAATACAATATACATCTTAAAACACTGTACGTATTCTTGTGTATAATAAATAATTTTTCATCTCCTCCATAATAGACGTGTTTGTAATTTTTACACACTCTCGATATCCTTATTAGTTTAATTAAATTTGAACCGTTGGAATATATAATAAAATAATTATAATAAATAAAAACTACAACAATAAACAATATCTTCAATACTGGTAAAAAAAACTGTCTAAATAAGCTAGCATTATAACAATCAAAATAATCTTTTTGTATTGGACTCCTTTATACACACAATGTGTATTTATTGATGTAACAAGCATATTATTACACACTTAATTACAATAGACATGTAGAAAGAGATTCAAGATAAGCATTACATGTCTCAGTATTGTCTAATAATACTATATATAAAAAGCTTCATCACAAAAACACTGAACACATAAGAATCTATTTGGAAGGTCAGAAGGCTTAAAGCATTTGAGTCTCCAAGATTAATCTGAAGTCTCCAGTAAACAGGCACAAGTCTGTCTGGATAGGCATTTGAATATGTTTTGATACATATCATAAAACCTATGTATAGTTATCTCTTCTGTCTGTCATCTGCAGTCTCTCTGCTTTGTGGCACACGTAATTCACTATGCAGAAGTGTATTTAGAATATCCCAGGAATGATAACTAAGATTTGGAGCACTTTATTTTAGAAATGTTGTAGAATTTCCAAGTTTGAGAGACTAGCACACTAGTAATTATCAGCTGAAAACAAAACACTACTATACAATGCCATCTTGAAACCCACATGGTCTTATGACATACAACTGTGGGATTCAAAATAATTTAAATCAAAATGCGTATACAATATTATTACTCATTGTTTTACTGATAAATTAGATACAGGTATGAAATCTGTGTTAGGCGAAATAATTCTTACTTGCAGAAGGAATTAATTTTTAAACAGTCTTATCATGTTCAAATGTTAGCAGAAATAATAAAAGGACTTAAATAAAAAAGTATATCGTATACCTGGTTGAATCCTTTACACACTTGCGCATTATGCAGTAATATCATTGATTTCAATGAAAAAATTAGTCACTGGAAGCTTTAAACAACTGCTCTACAAATAACTATGTTGTACAACTTACTGATCATTAAACACTTCAGGAGGCAGAACTTCTTTATGAGGTTGAGATGTATTCTTGATGTTGGCAATCCATAGTCTAACTGTAGGATTAGGAGTGCCAGGCTGTAAAACAGAGGAAAGAAAATTATAGACTCATCAAACAATTTTAAACTGTAATACTAAGGATATAATTATAAAATGGTTCTCTGTATGTAGAGGACGCATGTATCGTAGAACAAATTTATTTTTGTGGCTAAGAGTTGTTTAATCTTCTAATTTATAACCTGTTGTAATTATCATGCCAAAACTTTTTTTTTTTTACTTTAGAACATTTATTTATTATTTTACCTACATATTATTCAAAGCTTGGTTGAATTAAAATACGTATTCTTAATAAAATAATATTAGAAAACTTCACATTTTAAGCAAAAGTTATGTACGCATATTGTTTTTTTTTATTGTTTAAGCCACTTTTGACACAAGTTTGATATTCTACTCTTGTTTCAAGGTCTTTATTTATCTTCTTATTTGTGAATCAAAAGGGGATTGCATAATTACAAAATAGCTATATGCTATTAAGATGAAGGTAGACAATTTTTTCCAGTACTTTTAAATGACGAAAAACAATATATATTTAGAAGAACACAATATAGTAAATTATTAAGTAAAATATTTACTATATTATGTCAGAAATATCATATCATATTTACTTTGATATATTCTCTATGCAACTTCATCATCTGCTTAAAAACAGTTAACAGTGGGAGAGAAAGCAAGGTAAAAATACAAACTCTTAAAAATTTTAATCTTAACTTCAATTTTGTATACACTTTTTTATACTTATAAAGGTTCCTCTCTCTTTACTTATGTTACTTATGTTCCACAATTATGTCAACTGTAAGAATAAAATTTCTTGTATAAGATAAAATACAAAGATAATTTCTTAAAGCTCAATAAAAGTAGGGATATAATATTATCAAATACAAGAACATATTATTATATATTATTGAAAAACATTATTATGTTAGGAAGATATAAATATGCATTACTTAATACCATTGTGCTCTGAAGCAAGGGCAATGGAGATTTTTTACAAACAAATTATGAAAAGAAACATTACAGAGTTATACAGCAGTAATGGCTATCTTTTATTATATGTGGCCCTTGTTAAACACGTGGCACCTTGATGTGGGTGTGTGTGTGTGTGTGTCTTATGTGGTGACTGGGAAACTACAAATTTATGATGTATTTAATGATTCTAATGACAAGCATACACGGCAACTAGAAGTCAGAAATGAAAATAAAATTGCAAGCAGTGTTCTCTGTTGGTAAAGTAATATGCATGAATTTCTTCTGTATAATATTGTTGACTTAATAGAAGTAAACTATGGAATGGTTGTTGTTATTATTATTATTAGTAGTAGTGGTAGTAGTAGTAGTAGTAGCGGCAGCGGCAGCAGCAGCAGCAGCAGAAGTTGCAGTACATAAACAGCTGGATGGTGGGTGGAGCACAGACTGTCATTATTTTGTCATTGGCACTGAGCAAGACAGCGATTATGGTCCTGACAAAGAGAAGGATTTCTCCCTATCCAAGTAGGTGAGGTAGTGGTGTAGTCCAAGCAGGCAGCAAGATACCTTGGTATACTGTCTGACAGTAGGCTGAACTTTTGGGAGCAAATTAAACACACATCAGGCAAGACTGTGAAGTTGATGACAGCCCTGAACAGGCTCATGGCTAATGCTAGTGGACCCAGATCTAGTATCTGGCCCAGTTGGTTCTGCTCTATGGGGCAGAAGTGTGGCAGATAGCTTGAGAAAGGAGAAATACTGGAAGAAGTTTGTTGCAGAGGTAAGCTGCATTCTGTGTCACCTCTGCATATTGTACTGCTTCTGAGCCAGTTATCCTGGTAATTACTGGGATGATTCCCATCTTTTTCTTGCTGGGTAGTACTAGGCAATCTATTGGAAGCATGCTGAGGTTGGGAAGGAAACAGCCAGTAAAGAGGAGAGGATTTGCGCACTTGCTGACTGGCAAACTTCTTGGGAGCATGAGCCAAGAGGATGGTGAACAATGAGGTTGATCACAATGTTTGCTCATAGACCAAGATGTGGTATGGTGAGGTTGACTAGTACATGACCAAATTTTTATGTGGTTATGGGCATTTTTCATCCTACCTGTATAGATACAAAAGGAAGTATCATCTGACTACCTGTAGTGCCCAGGAGTTTGGGAAAAATGTAAAGTACTCTTTCTTTGAATATGGTGGCACAACATAGAATGGGGGGAGGCACAACCTAGTAGAATGGGAGGGTTGTTTTAGTCGAAAGTGTGGTAATGGGGGTCTGGCACTACGTGGGTTTCACCATGTGGCGTAAGTTACATTTCACCTTCCTACTCCCACCAAAAAATAGTGTGGTAGAAGTAGTAGTAGTAGCAGTAACAGTAGCAACAGGGGTGAATCCAGCAAACAATATGGGGGGGGGGGGCGAAGAGTTGAATTGGGGGAGATATGAAAACTTGGGACCATTCTTTAATGGTCTAAAGTATAAATGGTAGAAATGAGTGAAGGTAACAATACAGTTGTTATTATCAACACAATGTGTTTATTAGTCTACAAACATAAAATCGTATGTTTGGCATTGATCTTTTAATAATATTTGATTACAGTTTAAAATACACACTACTGATTCAAGTTATGAATAAAAAGAAAATTAACATAATGGTAAGGTACAGTTACAATTTAAAGTAGGCCTAATTTTAGAGTAAAATCATGAACCTATATAACATGATATGGGTTTTGTATCACATTCACAATCACAAAAAAATTCTTCAGTCATAAAACTATGAAAAAAATGTTGTCTTAAGTGACCATTTGGAGGGGAGATTTTCTCCATACACCCTCCCCTGTTGATCCGCAGCTGAGTAGTAGTAGTAGTAGTAGCAGTAGTAGTGTTACTACATTAGTAATGAAGAGTATACAATTGATGCTTAAATTTAATATATAATATGAATAAAACCGATATACAATTATAATTATGTTCATTTGTTTTTGCTTTGCAAGTGTTTAAGTTACACATTAAGTTAGTTGCTTTTTCCAATTTAAAACAATGTAAAATTTATATGAAGGAAATTAATATATCTACTTTGACATTGTCAGTTAACAAAACATTAGCTAATGATGGGAAAATCGTTATAGACATTACTAAGTATAAATCATAAAGTTTGTGGAAAATTGTGGATAAGCTATATGGAACTGGAGAAACAAAAAACATTTCTATAAAAGGAGGGTTGGGGTATATTCCACGGTTCTCACTGTTGGGTACCGGACGGTTCTGGATGCAGGAAATGGCCCGCCCACGGTGTCTGCAAATTCAAACCAAGGATATGTGAAAGTTCGCACTTCAGAGTCATTGAAAGACGCATACATCAGATGTGTTCCATCTGGAGAACACCATAACACTTCATGTGGTGGAGTTAACACAGCCTCTGAAACCAGAACAAAACATTTACTTATTCTGAAGTAATAAGAATACTCACCATTTACCATTTAACACATTCTAAATGTTAACAATTGTAGAGAGGCAAACTTAGGCTGTCAAGTAATCATTGATTTATACAGTTACTTGGTTTTTCTGTAAGATAAAAACGTACTAATATTATAATTATAGACTAAACTATAATTGCAGACCTGTGGGAGTTGGGAAATCATTGAAGGATTTAACGAAAAGATGAGGCTGTTTTGGAACAATGATTTTATTCTATCAATAGTATGAGGATGAATATTATGTAGAAGACACACACACACACACACACACACACACACACACACACACACACACACACACACACACACACACACACACACACACACACACACACACACACACACACACACACACACACACACACACACACACACACACACACACACACACACACACACACACACACACACACACACACACACACACACACACACACACACACACACACACACACACACACACACACACACACACACACACACACACACACACACACACACACCTAATTTCAGGTTAAAAACACATACAGTTGAATTATAACAAAAATCTTATTTTGTTGAATAATTAAGATTATTACAAGTTTCATCACTTTTGTGAACTTTTTGACATTGTCCTGATGACTTAAACATACATCTATTTTGACATTGGCCGGATGACTTAGACACACACACAGATATATATAATATATTTAAAATTTATAATTACCATACCTCAAGATGTTTTTTCCCCTTATTTGGGACATGCTTCAGCCCAAAAATTAAGAAGGCTGAGGATGGGAACTATACGCTTCCCGAAACATGTCCCAAATAAATGGAAAAACATCTTGAGGTAAAGTAATTATAAATTTTAAATATATTATATATGCATCAAGAAATAGACTGTAGCAAAAAGTGTTTGAATATATATGTATATGTAGAGTAGTTTCTGAAATATCCATAATTTGCTTTTGGAATGATTTTACAAAAACCAATTTTATTATTTACTAGGCGTGTACATATAGTAGTTATTAGACCTGATCATATGTGCCTCTTGAAAATGTTTGTCATACTTAAACTAACACTCAGATAATATACACATTTGTATAAACATAATGTGAATTATATATGACATTGACGTCATAAGTAGGTCTGAATCTGGCTTAAAGGAAGCCTTTCAGGAACTGGAGTTGTCCGCTAAGGCTATGGGCTTGGTTATAAACCAAAGCAAAACCAAATATATGGTTGTAGGTGCCAACACTCGTACCCTGTCCCTGCGCATTAACGATTATGAATTTGAAAAGGTTCAGGGTTTTCCATATCTCAGGTCATATGTGGACTCTGGAAATGACTCCTCTAGAGATATTGAAAAACGAATATTATCTGCTAATAGGTGTTACTACGGACTGGTGAAACATTTTAAATCAAAATTAATAACTAAAGATACAAAAGCCTCCCTATACAAGACCTTGATTAGACCAGTCCTGATGTATGGCTCGGAATGCTGGGTGTTAAAAAAACTAGATGAGCAGAGACTATCCGTTTTTGAGAGGAGGGTACTGAGGAGAATCTATGGCCCTGTGAGGGAAAACAACATTTGGAGGCGACTGCATAATCGAGAGTTGTACGAAAGGTTTAAAGATCTTCCGATCGTGCAACTCATACAAATTAACAGATTGCGTTGGGCTGGTCATGTGCAGAGAATGGCGGAGGATAGAATCCCAAAAAGAGTGATGAATTATTTGCCGATGGGAAGGAGAAGGAGGGGAAGACCGCGTACAAGATGGCTGGACCAGGTTGGTAAGGAGGCAGTGAGGCTGGGTGTAGCAAACTGGTGGACATTGGCCGGGAGTAGAGACCAGTGGGGAAGATTTCTTTTGGAGGCCAGGGCCCGGACTGGGCTGTAGCGCCGAGGATGTATGTATGTATGTATGTATGTAATGTGAATTATATAAAGAAAAATGTGAATTGTATGTAAAATGTATAAATACTCTAACAATTTATTATCTGTACTCTGTTCATAATTTTACTTAAACTGGAGTATGAATGCTGAAATACATAGTCTATACCATATACTACAATCCTATCATGATATCCACCCAGCAAATGCTGTGTTTGACTTAGTTGTAAGAACTGTTAACTGAGCTATTAGGCTGTGGTCCAATATTCAAATTTCTTGTAACACCAGATGTTTTGCCCGCACCAATGGTGAGCGTCTTCAGAATTCTCAATTTATTCTTTAGCTGGCTCAATTTACTGAAGGGATACATTATAAAGAACTGTGAAGAATATTTAACTGAAAATTTATCTTCAGAATGGAACAACTAAGTAATAATTTCTAAGTGAATCAAATATGAGTGCATTGGTAAAATTTTCATTCATCGTTACAGAAGATTTAATTGGCATTCTTGTAAAATGGTATGGAGGTAATTTGTAGTTGTATTTGCTGGACTTGTCTTTGTGGAAATGTGTGACTTACATGTAACATAGTATAATCTATAATACTTGCTATATGATCCATTCATTTTACAGAAAGCAGTACGATAATTTGTTATAATTTTCAGATATATTTTTATTTCATAAAATTCAAATGCAAAAATTATTTAAATTTTGCAGTAAACTAATATAATAACATGAAGGTGTTTTATTGTTTCAGTGAACTGTGGAAAGATGGGGGAAAAATAAGAGAAATTTCGATGGCACAGAAGATTATTTGAGCGGCACAACAGATATGTGTCGATATGTATCAGGTCTATGTTTTCCAGGGGATAATATTAGTACACTTCCTATAACTGTACATCCAGGAATGAAGCAGCGTTGTCCTTGATCACCACTTTCCTTTGTGACAGTGGGAAGAAGGATGCATAGAAGGATGAAAGGAGACATCGAGGTATACAGTAGGGGACCAACAGTCACCTGGAGAAGCTCGATTTTGCATGTGACCTGTGCCTGTTGGTGAACTGTCAGAGATGTGGAGACTGAGCTCAGCGATTTAAACAGCACACATGGCACAGAAATGGGACTGTGGATTGTCACTACCAAAACAAAATACTGGTATATAGAATCAACTATAACAATGTTAATAACATGTTTACTCTAATGATATAAAAGACTGAACAAGCAACAGAGTCCCTCGTCTCAGCAGTTGGTAAGACAAATAGCATGAATGCAGAATAGAATCAACAAAGGAAAATAGGCCTTTGCCTAACTACACCCTATGGAGATCTTATGTGATTCTAAAGAAAACTAAATTAAAAATCTTTAGTTTCAATGTTAAATCCATAATGTTGTATGGCTTAAGATGTGGAAGTGACCAACACTATCACTTAGAAGTTCTAAATTTTATAAATAAATAGTTGTATGAGATTATGAGAATATGGTGGGCAAAAATTATGACAATGAAGAACTGTAGCAGGTCACCGATCAGTACCCTATGGATGGTAGGTAGAGAGGAGCAAGTAGCATTGGATCAGTCTCATAATAATATAACAAAACAAGCTGTGGGATGGGACTTCGGGGGAGAAGAAGAGAAGAGGAGGACCAAAGATACATGCAAATGGTGGTGTAAAAGGAAATTGGAAGCTGTGGGTAGGATATGGCTGCAAGTAAAGACATAGATGGAGAACAGATGTGGAGAATCTATTGTAGTGTCCAGCCTCACCAAGGTCATACCCAAAATTCTCTAAGTAACGAGTCTTCTGTAATATCATGCATATGTTTGACCATCTGCCTATTTTTCTCTCTTTGTTCCAAGCTAATTTGTTGTTTTTTTATTACAATTTGATAATACCAGATACCCATGCACATCTTGTGGCTAATATGCAGCTATTGTATCTGTTTATTGTCAGTCAAAACCAGATTTTGTCAAACTCCAATGCTTCTTCTGGTCAAATTGCTATTGCTCCTATCTGACCATTAACTACCGATGTCTTTTTTCCTAATTATGTCAATTCTGGAAATCTTACATAAACAACTTCAAGGGTACATGTGGAGCTCCTTAGCCCCAGATTCCGATAAATACTTGAGCTCTGCTGGCCAAAGCATCGTTTGATTATTCAGAATAGTCCCAGCAATTAGAACAGTACATTTGTTGCTAAGTCCGAAGGTTCAGTATTCTGTGTAACTACTTCTGCCATGGGCTACCAACACTTGGTGAGTGACTTTGTGGTTACTGTATTTTCTTTTGCAGATCTAACCTATTATTTCGATTTAAAAAAAGCTCTTAGAATCTTCTTAAATATGAATTCATTATAAAACAGAGTCGTTGCTTGGGTATCCATATGAAATATTGTAAAACACTTAAAGATTGAACACAGAAATCACTTTGTTCAAGTTTGCAGCCAAAAATAAGTCATGAAAAGAAGTTAATAAATCATTACAGAGCAAATTATCTAAGTTTAATTAACACCTCTCACTCACTATCCTGACACCCTGTTCCCCTTAAGATTTAAAGTAATGAAGAGAAAGAAAGTTTATTCTTTCTAAACCTGATGTGTATATATATATATATATATATATATATATATATATATATATGATTTTTTGATGGACGATGTCTTTTTTGTTTCTTATTTTACTTTATATGACTGTTAATTTCTTACCTTGATATAACAAATCTGGTATTCCATTATATATTAATGAATGTTGTCCTGTTTTCGTTAGTCGGAAATCTGAGGTGCTGACTGGAGAATACCTCAGGTAGATGTCATTGTCTGCCACCATTACCAAGGTAGTGGTGTTTCCACACCAATGTGCTTCTTGTAGTCGAGTCTGTTGGACTTTAGGCCAATCACTTAGTCTTACTGGTATGTGGTGACTGAAAAAATTTATTATTTATTAAAATCTGTGTCAATAAATTATGTAATTTTGTTTGTACTTGAAAAGTTTAAATAAAAGTTTCAGTGTTACCATTATGTCAGCTGAATGTAAATTTAGGATAAATTAGATTGAGCATTAATTTCATGGAAAAACTAAATGGAGTCTTAGGTATAACAATATTGAGTTTGTGGAGATTTTTTCACAATTCAACTAAAATTGGTTTAAAATTGCCAAGAGTTATAAAATTTTTAAGTTGCTTTCTATTATCACATACTCCAAAAGTTAAAATCACTCCATTGAGTGGAAAAAGAAATGACTCATATAACTATAAAAGATTACAAAAAATTTGAAAACATTAAAATATTGTACAATCATTTGAAATTATACACAAAATAAATCGTTATGACAATTGATGCATCTCACATTATGGCTTTTGATCCCAGTTTAATGCGACTTTTAGTGATTTTAAAATACTTTTCCAAAAATCCTTGCTTACAGTCTTACTTAGTATTCTGAAATGATGACTAAAGGGAATGTCTTTAGTTTTCTTAAATTACCTGACTGCACATTTGTCAAATAATTGCGATATGCTGGTCCTATCCAATTAACCTTTGTCCCCTGAACAGAGAGGACGATTATCAATTTCCATATTTCATCACATTGTCTTTGCCTGATCCTTTTTCCCACGCGAGGCTGTGGGAGATACATCCACAATTCCCATTCTTATTAAATATACAACAGAGTAAACCAGACCAAAGTGACTGAGGATTAGTATCTCTGACTGACACTTGCATTTTTATATCTAATTCTGCTGATGATGAAAATGCTTTATAATAAAATACAAGTAATTCAACGTGATAGCATCTGCTGAAGTAGTGAGCAGCTGTTACAGCTGTTGCTTGTTCATTGACATGTTATGCAGTGGCGATTGGTGACCTGATGAGTGGGGCAAGCATCATCTCTAAGCACAATATATGTATTGTACATGCACTTATAAGTACATGCTCATAAAATTACAACACTAGAAAAATCATCTAAAAATATTCAGGTGCACATTTGTTTGTGTCGCTGTGAGAAAAATATTTGTTAAGTGTATGTAATCAGTATGAAGATTAAAAAAGTGGCATTTAGCAAGTTGTGTTTCTACTTCCTAGTTTAAAAAAATTATTATTTCAACAGCCAGTACCCAGCATACACCATCCAGAGCAAGCCTCAAACCTCATACAACATAATAATAACTAAGAGAAGAAAACGGCTGCATTTTTACCAAGCCGGGACACTGCTAGCATTCCTAGCGGCTTAAAGCACTACTTAAGAGTGCTTGCTTTTTGCTTCTCTAAGAGCCAGGGGCTGTGAGGTTTAGCATTCTACATTTCAATATTTCTGAACATTGTGGCCTAATGTAAAAAAGAAGGCTAGATAATGACAACATAATTATGAAATCCTAACTAAATGATAAGACTTTGAAATTATGGATAAATAATTTAGAGTGGGAAAGCATTCTTTGAAGTGATTGCCTTGGGGGCGGAGTGGCAGTCAGCTGTTAAAACGGCACAGAGAACTGGAGTCAAAGTGATATTAATGACTTTCATCAAATCAACTCATCATTATCATTCTGACTGGAAGACTCCCAAATTCTGTGCTGGTGATTCCCAAAAGTGTTTATGAAGATATGTGAAACAGTTTTTGGTGATAACAATAATGTTGGTTACCTAATCATTTATTTACTTTTGCCTCATTGTCTCTGGGCAAGACTGCTTGCGTTGCTTGCTCTGACGATTCATCTCTGATGTTATGTCAGTGACTAAATGGCCCACAAAACTTTATGATAGCAGCCAGTGTCAGTATGATATTGAATACTGCTACAAGCACATGATGTATAAATAAAACCATAATTTTTTTACCCCCAGTAAGTAAAAACTTAATATCCTTAGATAATAAATTTTGTTGTAATCAATGTATTAGTTAGTAAAAAAAAGTATAGATGTATTTACTTACTCATTTGTTACGTCATAGATAGTGTAATGTGCAGTAAATGAGTTCCTGAATACCTGGAACAAATCAAAAATGTAATGGAAAGTTTTGTAAGAGAGAAACTATATTACAGTCTTAAAATCTTTCAATTACAAGAATCTATCACTGTTGAAAACATATAGTTACTACATGTAAAGTATTTAATACTGCTATTATACAACCTTGTATTGGTTTATCTATTTTTTCTTAGTAGATTGATTCAGATGGGCTACTACTTGTGAGCAGTGGCAGATTAACCATTTTGGAGGCCCCTCAATGCTTGAACTTGGTAGGTAGAAAACAGAGTTCATAAAAATCAGAATTTGAAATTTTTATTAGGTTAGGTTAGCTTTACAATAATTTAAAGAACACTTAGACAATTTTTTTTCTTGCCTTTTGCAGAGCAAAATCCGCGATTACGTTCTTGGCCAATTTTCGTTCTTTGTGGATTTTTCAATCTTTTAAGCTGCAAAAAGGATCGTTCAGCAGAACAGTTTGTTATCATTAAACTGTGAAATATTCTCAAGGCCACTTCTATATTAGGGAAAACGCACTTGACTTCGTCGTAAATTATTATCTCATGCAGCTTGGAATGGGTGATGTTTTTTCTGAAGATTCGTATTTTATTCGAACATATTTATGAAATTGAATTAATTCGCTAAGGAAATTTCTATTGAAGTCTTCCGGGTAAGTCTTTAAAAGCAATTCAACATCTTTTTCATATTCTGTATATAATTTGTTTAGATTCGTAAGAAATGAAAAAGATTGTGACACTTCGTTGTATACTTCACCTCTTCTTTGCATTTGAGCCTTGAGTATGTCTATTATTACATTGAAAGTCTCTACGCGAATTTGTTTCTTGGACTCAAATTAGCTTCTTCTGCATTTCCGTCATTTACTTGCTTTTTCCTAATTATTTTTCGAGTTTGTCTATATTCTCCATTAGGAGAAGTTTTTCGTGTCTCATTTTCAAATTTTTCAAACTGATTTCTCATATCAACCAAGTGATCTGATAAAGATCGATACAAATTTGCACATGTATTTAGATCTAGTTGTCCTTCTTGGAGTCCTTTACTGGTGAATCGAAAAGCTTGTAGAATGTCATTCCAAAAAGTGAGCATAAATATAAACTCAAATTCTTGCATTTTGTTTGAAATATTTCCTGCTTCTAGCCTTGTCTCCCCTTTTTGGTTCATATCCTCAGCAATTTCGTCTAAAGCGTCTAAAATTTTCAAATAGGATTGTAATATTGCACTCGTAGCTACAGCGTATGCTTCCCAACGAGTTTCTGACAGCGACTTAAGAACGCTGTCATTACCTAAGACCTTCTTCAAAACTGCCCATCGGTGAGTAGAAGCCGAAAAAAAAGTGTTTAACGACTGAACTATTGAAAATAGTTTCCTTTACAACTATACAAAGTTTCCTTTTTGTAACTTTGTAATCGTACTATCACTATCACTTAATAAAACCAATAATGTCTTACACTTACACGGTTCCACGGAAGAAAACTATTCACAAATCAACACATCGATCTGAAACATAACAAAACAAAACCACCACCTGTTAAACATGACGACAACCGGTAAGTATAAACTTCACTCTCAAGCTTCCTAGAGTAAATATCACTATTACTTAAATAACGATTCGGAACACTAGGTTTTTTATAAGTAAAAGCAAAAAGTTTTACCTTCAGATCTGAAGAAGCCTTTTAAAGGAGAAAACTCGTTAAGGCTGTAAGGTAAAACTTTTTGCTTTTGCTTATAAAAAACCTAGTGTTCGGAGTCGTTTAAGTAATAGTGATATTTAGTTAAATAACGGACATGTCATAGACAACGAAATCCAAGAACTTCCTAGAGTCTCCGTGAGAGTGAGGCGCTGCCAGTTAGGCTGACGTCGTGTGATTAAACAGAACTCGTAACTTCGAAACACTCTTTTTTACAGTTCTATTTATTTGGGTAAATACATTTTTTTAATCACCCTCCCTGAGGCCCTAGGCAGCTGCCTAGTCGGAAATCCGCCACTGTGTGGCGGGGAGTCGATCGCGCGTTCATTTCATAAACTAACAAAACTTTGTTTTCTCCTATATAAGTTAGGGGGCAGAGGAGGCCCCTGGAGACAAGAGCCCCAAGCACGTGCTTGTAGTGCTTGTTCAGTAATCCGCTACTGCTTGTGAGCACCTAAGTGCTTACTTCAGGGATAAAATTGATTACTATTGAACAGAAATTGTTTATTAGCAATTCTACTGTAGTGAATTTCTTTGAACTTTGATGTTACGTATTACAAGTAACTTTGTCATCCTCTAGTCAGCAATTAAAATAAAAACACTCATGTCACTGTCAACACCTTGTTTATTTATCGTATCACAAATAATTTTTCAGAAATAAAAACATAACACAGAAAATATAATATATTGATCCACAAATGTGGTATCAAATAGATGCTCTAATTCTGTAACTTAACACACTAACTCGTGCCTGACTCTTGAAAGTGTCCACTACTGTTTAATATTGGCAATGGCATCATTCACCAAGATTTGTCACTTACTAGAATAGTCTAGGCCATTCAAGGCACATAAAATAGAATAAACTACGTTAACTATAAATTAATGTACGTTGATACAAAACATTCTAGTGTATTCTATAAATAGTGTCTCCATAAATAGTGTGCATCAGTATACATAATTTATACATCAATTGTGGATAATATAAATATATGTGAGTAACATAACCTACATACATAATCTACGTATTCTACTTAAAAATAGTTTTAACAGCAGCAGTGCTCCCTGCAAGTAATGGATAGCGCCCTCACATACAATTGTTTTGATAACAATCACGTAAATAAGGGTCTGGGTAATTTTTTCACCAGAAGATTTTTAAATACAGACTTCATTATAAAGTATGTATAAAGTATTATAAAGATTTTTAAACATGTTATACAGTATAAAAAAAGTAAACAAGTTACAATAATTAGATTTATCATTTTTACTGTTATTGGACCAACCATCTGTTCTAATATAATCGGTTAGAATATAGTAAAATAGGAAAATATTTTATTTCAATATATGCTGATACAAAATTCCCTCAAAGAATGCTCTATTCTTAAAAAAGTGCTCGTAGAGGAAACAAGATTTTAAAACATTATAGAATTAAAATAAAGGTTTATATTAATTAAATATAGTTTTCATGATATGTAAATATTACTTATTAAATAACAAGTTTAATTGGTTATAATAGACAAAATATAACACAATCACAATACAATTTATAATGTACAAAATTACAAAGATATACCATACAAAACATGCAGGAAATCTACTGTATTACACTGAAATTTTAATTTCCTTAATTCTACACATAGCCTACTTAATAAAAGGAAATCAGCATGTGGCTTAAATAAAAGAAATATATTATTAAAAAAAATTCATGAAATTGCCATTTCACAACTGCCTTCTTCGTGATTTTGATGCAGCAAATGAATCAATCAGAAAATTGAAGTCTGTATTCAATACCATCTCATTTTTAATGTTTAGAAGTGATTGTCCAGAGAGTCATTCTTGTGACTCTCAAATATGATTTGATGGTTTTTAATTTAGAAAATCATCTTTCGGCTGTTGCTGTTGTCACAGGCAGAGTCATGAAAAGATTGTAGGCAGTACAAACTTCTGGAAAATTGGAGGAAAGAGTTCCGCATTCAGATATAGTGGCCTTAACTAGCTACAAGAAACAATTTTGTTTTTAATTACTTTCTTCATAGTTGATCAGAAACTTATCATCTGCTATGGGAAAGAGTCCAATAAATCCTTCTTGTACTGATCTTTAAGATGCATATATAGGGTGTTCACAAATGGTCATCCAATATTTTGGTAACGTGTTCCTTACATAATTAGAAGAAAAAAGTTCCTATAAACATAGGTCCAAAAACTTATAGTTTTCCATTTGTCCGCCTTTTTGTATTTTTTAAGAAAAATTTTATTTCTCAAGAATGGAGTGAGATATTCTAATGAAATCTGGTACGTGTTACCCCAGTAACAGATCCTACAAAATGAAATTTTTTGAAAATTTTACATTCAGAAATTTCAAAATGGCGGCTGTTTTAATTTTTAAATCATTCATATCTCACAAACTATTGGTTTTATGGAATAATGTTTCACTAGATTAAAATCGTAAGCATTATTCATGAACAAACTGATACCTTATTTGTTGCAATGTAAATCTCAAACAACCGAGTTTGATGGAAAATGCCAGTGTGAGTCACTCAGTGCTCAATACCATGAAATCAGTGATGTTATCTCGTCCAGGTATTATTCAAAAACACTAGGCCAACTGAATACAAGTCAACAGTACTTCAATCAGCTGTTTTATAAATTAATAAGCAAATTTTTAAAATTGAAACTGCAGTTGATCTTAGTGTTTTGAACAGAGTAGTGAATTATGCGTTATTTTGATAATTTTTTCACAATACTGTTGTGTTGTTTTTATTATTTTTGGTTTTATTGTTTATTGTGCGTTATTTTTATAATTGCCATTAGATATGGCAAATTTGTATAGTAATCATAAATTGGCTGACATGCATTTCATCTACGGGAAAGCCAATGGATCTGCTACAAAAGCAGCCCGCCTTTATCGTGAAGCTTTTCCAGATCGTAGGGAGCCTTCCAGTAGAATGTTTGTGAAAATCCATCAGCGATTGTGTGAGATTGGTACATTCCAACCATCGACTCAGGATTATGGTAGACCGAGATCTGTTTCAACTGCTGAATTAGAGGAACGAGTTTTGGTCAGAATTGAAGCGGAACCAGAATTGTCATGCCAAAGAATCGCTCATCAGGAAGGTATTCAAAGCCACACCACCATATGGAAAATTATTCGCAATTAATTGTTGTATCCATATCGCCTTCAGCATGTTTAAGCTCTCGTACCAGCCGATTTCCATAGCAGGACTGGGTTCTGTCAATGGCTAATGAATGAGCGAGTTTGTGACCCTATGTTCGTATCTAAAATTTTATTTATGGATGAGGCATCTTTTAGTCGGGATATAATAAATAATTTCCACAACAACCATATCTGGGCAGAGGAAAATTCACATGCAACCTTAGTGTCAAACCATCAGCATCAGTTTTCGGTTAATGTCTGTGCGGGTATCTTCGGAGATAAGCTGATTTGGTCCTTACTTTTTGCATAACAGATTGAATGGAGAAGCATAGCATGAATTTCTTACTAACACACTTAATGAAATAGTGGATTATATTCCTCTACATCATGTACAACAAATGTGGTTCATTCATGATGATGCACCTGCACATTTCTCAAATAACGTCAAGCAGTTATTGAATAATCACTTTTGTGGCCAGTGCGTTGGGAGTGGTGGTCCATTTGCATGGCCTCCCCACTCACCAGATTTAAATCCATTGGATTTTTACTTGTGGGAGCATCTGAAGAGCTAGGTGTATAGCACTCGAATAAACACAGCAGATGAATTGAGAGACAAAATAATTATTTGGTGTCAACAAACTAAAGTAATACCGGGAATTTTTGAACATATTCAAGCTTCGATGGTCAAATGGGCTGAAAGTGCATTGAAGTAAATGGGGGACACACTGAACACCTACTTATTATTTCGTGCTGTCGTTATGGTAATTTTTCATTTTAGTTAATACTAAAATCTGCAGATAAATAAAATAGTTTGTAGAATATGTTACTGTGGTAACACTTACCAGATTTCATTAGAATATCTCGCTCCATTCTTGAGAAATCAATTTCTCGTTCAAAAATACAAAATGGCAGACAGATGGAAAACTATATGTTTTTGGACCTATGTTTACAGGAACTTTTTTTCTTGTAATTATGTAAGGAACACACTACCGAAATATTGGACGACCATTTGTTGAACACTCTGTATAAGAAATATAGTTCCTTGTCATTTACTTTATCCAGTACTGAGGGACTCAGTACATTAAATATTTCAATGACCACACTGTATGCTTCAAAACTCTCACCTAATTGCATAATTAAAATGTCCAATAACTGGTTTTAAATTTCAACTTAAATCTTTTCATTGTCTTCAATTCTTTCATCTTGGCTCAGTTCATCAAAATATTTCTTTACACGATGAAACCTCTTTGGTTTAAAATTTAACTTTATTAATCTTGTTTGTATCAGTTGAAGAGATTCTCTTTCTAATTCCATAAAACTGTTTCTCATAACTCTGTTATTATCATAAACACTTTATATGAGAGTTTTAGCTTGCTTCATGTCAAATGATTTTACTAAGAGGGGTTACAGAAAATATTTTTGAGAAAGTTATGGTGAGGAAAATGAAAGAAAAATCGTCAAGTTTCATTTTCAATCCTTTTGCTTCAGCCCTTTAATTGAAACTTTTTATCTTAAACTTACTTCTGTAAGTGCTTTAATCATGTCTGTAAACTTGGATCTGAGACCTGTCAGTGCCTCGTCTCTTGAAGTCCACCTGGTTGGATACAACCTTTTAAGATTTTAAGAAGGTATGACATTATCTAGAAGTACTGAACACATCCTCCTATTCTGTGTTAAAAAACTGAAAAATAAAATCCACTACATAAAAAAAAATCAGCCACTTCAGGAACTCCCTTGATTGCATCATTTAACACGAGATTCAGATTGTGTGTAGCACAGTGGACATATTTTGCATTCTTCTCCAGCTCCGGCTTTTGCTTTTAAGCCAGTATATGCACCAGACATAATAGAATAAACCGTGACCTCTACACTTTTTCAAGTCTGTGTTATTCACTTGAAAGTAATTTAAAATAAGATCTTTTAGCACAGAAGCTGTGTGGTTGGGACCAGAAAAAATTTACAAAAGATTCATTCATTTTTGTGTCAGCTAGTGTACCACTTTCATCAACTATAATTACACGTAATGAAAAACGACACTAACTGTTCAACTCCCAAAATACCTGGAGTGTCAAGGATTATGGAGAAAAATTACATGTTCCTCATATTATTCAGAACAGTTCTTTTCAGTTTTCTAGAAATAATTTGAATGAGCTCATTCTGCATGTCATGATTAAGGTATTTTTAAGGTATTTTATTTCTCCCTCTGGTTTTTCAATAAGTTCCTTAAGTACAGTATCATAATTCGCAAGTAGTCCACTTGAAGGTAAAAAATTCTCTCATTTAAGTTCCTGTTGTTCGATGTGTTCTATTGTGACCCTTAAATGCTACAGTTTGCTGAACTAAAAAAAAGAAGACATGTTCTTATTCCCCTGCGTGTCTGACATTAACCCTTTTAAGTTAAGGATATCTGGCAAAGCCGCATTTAAAAATCTCTCAATTATTTATATTTCATGATTAACTTGCTAAAAAGCAATCAAGCATGAAAGCAATGACATAGAAGATAAGAGTGCAGCTGAATACAGCTTCCTTTCCCATCCCTATTCTTTACCTTATCATTAACATTGCACCCCTGAAGACCGTGTGCTCCCCGCAGTTGAGAACCCTCGGGTCCATATCACCACCCCTGGTTTTAATAATACCAATCACAATATTATTCAATATTTATAATATTACTTTGAATGTGGGTTGAGGCTCCTCTAGTATACAACAATTTATATTAATAATTAAGTCTATCCTTGTATTCCCTTAGTGGCATACTTAACATTTCTTTCCATTAGAGGAAATGCAAATTTAATTTAGTATAATTATAAGTAATAATAATTTTGTGTTATACTAATATCATCACTGTACAAATAGTAAAAAATACAGTGAAAAATTTAGTGAAAACATTATTTAAATTAATTTATTATTAATTTGGACACCGTGTTTATTCATAAAAAATTGCAGTATTTATTAATATTGAAAATAGAGTTGTAATGAACTGTGTAAGATTCAGTAGACAACCAGGAATTACAGGAATCAAATAACAGATTTTGAGAAAGTGTGATGATCTTTCATGATTCAAGCAAGTGCTGGTACTGAAAAAAAAACCGCAGTCAAAATAAGAACATTGGTAGCAACACCTGACTTCTGGTGAAGTCTAAAAATTTACTAAATATATTGTGACACACTGATGAAAATATACACAGACTAATATGTACATAGAAAAGTGAAACACTTTCTACACCGTCCTAGGAGGGTCCGCCATGTTATACAAAGAAACATTTGTGGGAAAATTTTTACATTAAGTATATTATCTTCTGTGGTGTAGAGCATTGGCTTAATATATTATCAAACTGTCTAGTAGCAGAAATTTCTGTAACTCCTGTAACAGAATTACTGTCAAACAGTAACTGTAACAGTAACTGTAACAGTAACTGTAACAATAACTGTAACAGTAACTGTAACAGTAACTGTAACAGTAACTGTCAAACTCCTCATAAACTAGGTTATTAAAAGAAATGAGTCAGTAAATAAATTCACTTTCTCAGTAGAAATAATTACAGAACAGAATCAAGTTAAAATGAAAAGAGTAAAAGAACTACAAAAATGCCTTTTTCCCTCAATTATCAAGTACATTATATGTATATTTACACAAAAAAATTTAAAAAGTTTCAAAAATTCTAGATACAATAACTAGTTGCTATTTATTTTTGTTTGTAACCAATCAAGGAAAGAAAAAAAATTATTGGTGAGATTCTAGGGGGGTGAAACAGTGGAAGTTTTAATCCATTAACTAGTCACTAGTGTTTAACTAATGGATGTGCTTCATCACATTTCTGTTTAATTTTATTAATTTAATTAAATGACATGAATAGTATTTTACTGAAAGCAGTATTCAGTTTTAAAATATTTAAAAGAACAGTTTAAATAAGAGTGCACAAACACTGAACAATAAAATATTTAGAAAATTTTTTAACAAATAGAAGTTTAATTATATTCCTAAATTCCTAAAACTTTTAAAACAGTAAAGTAATGAATAATAAAATCAGTGTTCCCACTGGTTTATAGGTTCAGCGTAGTGAGATTACAGTATACGAGAGAAATAAATTTAAAAGTAAAAATTATAGTACAAAGTTAAAAACATTGTCAGTACTTTTCAAAGTATAGTAAACATATATCGAAGAGAGGAATAGTGCTGGGGGGGAATGGGTGTCATAGAGAGAGAGAGTGAGAGAGAGGGGGGAATATAAAGAACAGTAGTAAATGTGACAAACAAAAAGGGATACCATTACATACTCTCTGGTGGTGCAAGAGTAGGCACACAGCCAATGGTGTTTTTTAATGCGGAGACTGCTTTCTTTACTTTGCAAATGTGTGTTTTGCTTTCTCGTTTCCTTTACTCTGACTTATATACCATAAGACAGTATATACACAAACCGCCACTGCCACCTCCCCATATTCATGCTGCTTTCAGTGTTTATATTTTCTGTCTCTCAACTGTCTTTACATTCACAGAAAGTTTCAACGTCTTCCTAACTGTTTTACAGATTTGTTTTTTGTTCATTCATATTACTGAAATATAGTTTTTATTTTATTGTTTATAATTATATTAAAAAACAGTTTTTTATTAAAGTAAATTGAATGACTGTAAATATAAATGATTATTCATTCTAATGGTTGTCAGTAGCACAGTTTTATTTGTCTAAGTGCGATTAGCTTTTTCTGATGAATTTCTTGATATTGTTGCAGAAAACAACAATAAAAACCATGTTTTCTTGATGTTAAGAATTCTAACCTTATAATGATAATCTTAGATTTCGTTGTCCATGATGTGTCCGTTACTTAACTAAATATAATTATTTCACTATGGACTTGGAACAAAAAAGAACAAAGTTCAACATGTGTTCCGAGTAGGTAGTGAAATAATTATATTTAATGATATTCTATTTCACTTTTATATATAGTGAATGTGAAACTTCGAGTTTTGGGTAATGATAACCATTATATTTATGATATGTTCAAAATGTGTGTATGGCTATGCCCATCAAGATATTCTTAATTTAAGGGTCTCTCGTCCATGGTTCTAAAGCTGTAATGGACCATGATTTTTCTTACTTTCTGCTTCTGTCAAACTCTATCCTGTGCTAGTTTGTCACATTAATCAATTCTTTAGCATCCTTTTAAATATGTTATGTCACGTGTTAATTCTAGGATTCTTTCTATTTCTGTTGACTACCATTTATAATTTTCCTATCTCTTTGAACATTTGATGATCATTTATTCCTGCCATGTTTTCTGTCCACTATATTTTATATAGTGTAATAAGTTCTTGTACTTAGGTATGTCTGATGAACAATCCTTTTTTATGAACCTATTTATCTTAGATATCTTCTTTTGCAAGTGGTCAGCATGTGCAGGCTTTGCAACCACAGGTGGTGATTTATTCTATTTATTATTATTCTATTCTGTTTTTATTGTTGTGTATCTATAAACATGAACTTAATTGTTTTATTTAAGGGATATAATACTTATTTCCTTTTGTTATTATGTATTGAATCACTTGTTGTTGATTTTGTTTCTCAAGTTCTTCTCTTTATTTTGATTTTCACTCCTTTGGTTTTAGAAATGTTTATTCTGAATCCAGTGTTAGAAGCAATTTCTTTTAGCATTTGGTAGCTTTTTCTATCGCTGTCACTAATCTTCCTATAATGTTGATGTCATCTGAGTACATAATTATTTGTTTTTGTTATAATTGTTTGTTATAATAACTTGTACAGGGCTCTATTAAAGGAGATGACCAATCTGTATTCTTATCACAGTCTTTGTGTGTTATTGCAAATTCTCAGTTAAATTCTGTGAATTTTCCTCTCGACCAAGTACAAATACAGTACTTTATCGCAGGTGGATTAGAGTAAGTATGGATACTATCTTACTGCAGGAATGGGAACTACCTTAAAGGGGAATAAACTGAAGAACAGCACTGGCTGTTAAAGGGAGCTGGAATTAATTGGTCTCAAGATCTATCAGACATCCTTGGCTACATTAACTAAAATGTGTATACTATGGACAGTTCTGGATAGTCAAAAAAAGAAAAGATAGAAAAGTAGCAATTGCTAACAGATATTTTAGAGATAATGACACAGGAAATTGAAGGAAAACTCAGGTCCTTCAAAAATGGACAATAATATATTTTTACTGTCAGTCATCAAAAGATATCTAACATTAATAATGACAATGATGGTGGTAGTGGTGATGCTAATTATGGTGAAAAGATGATGATAATACGAAATAATTATACAGTTAAAGGGCTTTTGGAGGTTAACCCCTTTCCAAAAGGCTAAAGAAAAAAGTAAACATCTTGTTGACTGAAATAAGTGAAACAGAATCAAATTAAATAATCAGCTTCTATCAGAAGTTGGGATTAAATTTGTGCCAATTTCCTTTTGTCTTTTATTTTATTTGTATTGTAATGTAAGATGTGATATTTATTGTTTCATAACTTTGTTAAATTTTAGATAAATTATCTTATTAATGTGGCCATTGTTTCTTGATTACAATATAGTAAAAAAATTACATACTTGAGTTCTAAATTTTATAGTTTTGTTCACAAAGTTCTAAACCGCCCTCCCTGGAAGGAAATCCTGGTTACACTCTTGGTCAAAAAATTACGATAATATAATTTTATGGAGAGCTCTAGAAAGAAAAGCACATTTGGGAAATGAAGTACACTGTAATTACAGTTTGCTAATTAAATTGCAGAGGAAGCAAATACAAATTAAAACATTGCAGTTGCTTAAAGAGTCAGTTGCTCTCAAATACAGTGTATAGTACTTACATGTTTTACATTGTGTCGTAGAAGAATATACTTGAGGTCCTTAGAGCATTCAAACCACTTAACGTTTAACTGTCTCTAGAACAGAAGACAAATTGCTCTGTTAATCTGGGCATTACTGTTCCTCAGCAAACATCTGTGTTATACAAGCTCCTTGTTTCAGTTACTTAAAGTTAAGTGAAGAAATACAAATGTATGCTTTTTGTATATCATTTATACATACAAATGACAGCGCGCACGCATGCACACACACACACACACACACACACACACACACACACACACACACACACACACACACACACACACACACACACACACACACACACACACACACACACACACACACACACACACACACACACACACACACACACACACACACACACACACACACACACACACACACACACACACACAACTGTCTGTCTTTTTAACACTTACTTTATCCTTTCCTTTTGACAGACCTCATAGTTCATCACTTTACTTAGCTTTAACACACAAACACCAATAGATCAGTTCTAAATTACCATGTAGGCTTACTTTTCACTTCCCTGACAGATTGCTGTTGCCATCCTGGTTAACGAAAACTGACAGGTAAATCCTTTTTCGGACCGATTCCATCTTTATATTTTTCTTGCTTGACCTTTTGATCCCTAGAATCTGGGATCATCTTCAGAAGCTGTGAGTGGTGGTTGAAAGACCTAACAACAACCAGGGTCTTTCAACCGCCACTCACAGCTTCTGAGGACAATCCCAGATTCCAGGGATCGAAAGGTCAAGCAAGAAAAATATGATAATGGAAGCAGTTTGGATAGAGGACAGGGGCGAACCTAGGGAGGATATAGGGGATACACCCCCAAAATCCAAATAAATTTTAAAAACTGGTAATGTTTTTTGTAATGTAATTAATTGACTTCCAAGTTTTGTCAGTTTTAAAATATTACTATTTGGTTCAATGAGAAGTTTAACTAATCTACAATAATAGGCCTTATACTCAGTAATAAATATAACAGATGTTGAAAAATGAAAAGAAGCAGCTTGAAAGAGAGTAGGATACGGTATGTTTTTCTGCTGGTTATGATAAATAGGGACATATATTTTTATATTTTAACGTTACGTGTTAATGCGCATAATGTGAATGAGTTTTAATTTCTTAATATTATTTTGTATAATGGACAAGAGTTGTTGTAACAGACTCTATATAGCTCTAAGAAACAAAATATTGTAAAATTAAACATACACTCATTTAAAATGTTTGAATTACAGCCATTATTTACCCACTAGTTTTAATTTGTTGGTACGATATTTTCATTATAATACAAGAAAAAAAAACTCTAAGAAAATGATATGTGGTTGAAAAAATCCCCCCCTCCCCTGAAATGAAATCCTAGGTTCGCCCCTGATAGAGGATTTACCTGTAAGAAATCATCTATTGCTTAGCAGTTTTAATTACAAAACTTGTTATAATTTTTCACTATTGTTATGGTACATTTTTATGATTGCTGGAACTGCTGGAGAATTTAAATTGTTAAACAGAAATTTTGATTCTCATTTGTCTACTAGTCTTTTCTTCCAATGACAGTGCACTTGAAAATGAATATTCATTTTTATTATAAAAATAACTGTTATTTTGCAGGTATTAAAATTATAATGCCACACACGAGTTTCACAAAGTTTTGGCCTGTGGTTTAGTGGTAGCTCAAACATTTTAACATATAATTAATTTCAATTTCCTTAAAAAAATTTAAAAAGACAAAAAACAGTTTCTTGTGTAATTTTTTCTGTAACGCTAAAAATTGGGAAAACTTTAAGCTTTTGCCAAAACTATAAGCTAGATCCTCTTTTTCTTTGACATTAATACATTATAAACAAAAAATAATTGTTTTCATAATTATTACATTTTAATAATAATTTACTTCAACATATAATAACAACAAAAATTGTAGTAATAACAATAGGTATATTTTTAGGCATGGAATGCAATTCTTAGGTATGCTCAAAGTTTTTGATAAAAAGCTTTTTGGTATTCTTCAAGTATCCACAAAAGTTTTGAAAATACTAGTTTAGTTTCATATAATTAGTCATGATATTAATACTGTCATTAAGAAGCACAAATAAATAAGTTCAACAACAATAAAAAAAAAAATAATAATAATAGGCCTACTGATGACAATAGAAATATGGCTTATTAAATAGTTGACTCATCTCCTTTAGTATGCTTGACAGTTACTTGACATATATTGTAACAGTATGCTTGACAGTTACTTGAGGTCTATTGTACTCAACATACTTCACTTAAGTCACGTGAATTCCAAAATTTTAGTAACATACACTCCCCAAAAGAGCTGCCATTCTCCCAAGTGTGTATGGAGATTCCAGTTTTGTGTAGTTGACTGTGGATAGGGGGCAACAAGGGATCTATGGCAGTGTTTCTTGAAGTGTCTTCTACTGTGTGTTGTGAAAACATTGATAGTTGCTCTATCCTGTTGTTTATACACATCCGGTTGATAATGGCTGAATGCTATTATTTTGGAGAGTAGTTATGATGGGGGTCAAGTTCTCCTTACTGCTACTGAATGAGGACAGGGCTGTACATCATCATCAATCTGCAAGCACCCTGCTATTAACTTTATACAAATAGGAAAATAGGAAAATGTACCTATCACTATGCCTAATCCACGTTGACTTCCCCAACGGGGGTGATGGGAGGGCGTCACTGTATTATTAGATAGCTTATACAATGAGTAACACAGGAATAGGATCGTAGTGGTGGCTTTACAGCGGAACACAGTCTTCACGTGATTGATCGAGTTATGTGTCCTTTGGGACATTTGGCAGCGTTCATTGGTTACTATGACGAGGGGCGTATTTAATGGAGGGGCCGAATGGGACCGGACCCCCCCCAGAGGGTCGAAAAGTTTACGAATTTTGTTAATTTCTTAATTCTTAGGCTCTTTTATTACTTTTTCAGCTGCGTACATTAATATAGTAGTGACTCTTTTTAAACAAACAAACAGGTTTATTACACAGCATTGGTATATTCGTTTGAAATATGAAATACAGGAAAATCTTTTCAGTTAATAAGCATCTTGTAAACAGTGTTTCAATAACGCTTATTTTTATTATGTTTTTACCGTTTATTTAAATGGGACTGATTTCAATCACTTTAAAGATAATAATGTTGGCCAGTCTGAAATTGGTTTTTCTTCTGTGTGAAGCCGACTCAACCCCGGCCCCCAAGGCCAAATTCTAGATACACCATTGACTATGACAACGGCCAATAGACATTGTTTGGGCGAGACATGACAGAGGCGTTATTACGCACCCGTCAACACCAAGCGAAATCCTATTCCTGTTTTATTTGTTGTATAACAGTGGAATTTATTTGTAGTATTAACAGCGTATTGATACGCTTACTAACCATAGTGTGGTTGGTGACCAACTGTGTGACAGTATCGTTGCGGGAATCGTACACGGATAGGCTGCCGTCGTCAGCCTGGAAGACGAAATGTCTGTGCGTGACCCACGTGGGAGGCAGTCGTTCGGGACAGATGTCGCCTTGCAGGTATTCATCTAGGTTCATCCGCCGTCCGCTCCAGTACAGCAGTTCGTCCACGTAGCCCAGCGTGTAGATCGCCGTGACGATTCCGGCGATCACCAGGCCGATGACGAGCAGGGACAATATCACGCTCATCCAGTTGCGACCTTCGCTCGAGCCCGGGTACACTAAGTCCTGAAACAGATACACCAATTTCACAACAAATCACGGCTGTAAAACAAAAGAGTGTAATGTCATGTGAGCGGAATAACACATTCCGCTCATAATTCTGTGCATTTCGTCTCCATTCTCTAACGAATAACCGACTACTCTGTTGAGTGGTGGTTCGAAATACAACCATTCTAAGGTAATATGGATTTATCTTGGTGTGAGCAGAAACTGTATGCTACATTTTCTAGGCAACGTCCTAGAAGATAAGTTTTCAATATAAGACGGATATGGCCACGGCCAAACTTGATAAACAAAGCTGTTGCTCAGGCCCGGCCCAACAATTCAAAAGATAACGGAGATGTTCGAAGCTAGTAGCTTATACCATCACCGGCTCTCCGTCGAGCGGGAGATCGATTGTTCTGAACGCTGACCAGGCGCCTGACGATGTTGTGGTCAGTACCTTTGGGTAAGAGATGTGCATCTTTATCCCTGCGCGGGTTCCATAAGATCTACTATCAAACATTAGAGAGAGGATCCAACTTCTCCACTCAAGGCGGACGGAGTCGACACCCCACTGCCGAAACCACATACCAACCTCGAGTCCAACGCAATACATCAGAGATGAACCCGAGTAACCTCGTGTCCACCGGCAAATGGAGGCCAGGGCGCAAACAGGGCGTACCCTGTTTGCGGGGCTCCCCGGCCCCCGAAGGGTTGATTTAGACGGGCCAGGAGTAAACTCCTGACACGACCCCCCTCAGCCTAGACCCACCGCGAGGCTGTTCAAGTGCCTCCTCGCGGGAGCCATCCACCTTAGGCTAGTAGCACACACATCGATTTCGATCGTACGGAAAAATATCGTACGATCAAATTCTTTTAGTAGAACGAAGAAGAGCATGGGAGCTTGCACACGGCAGTTCGATCTCCACACGGCACGGCACGATCCCGTGTAGCTGCCGTCCTTTGCCACTGCAAAAGACGGTCGCCGTGCCGTTTCCGTGAATTCAGTGGCGTACGTGACCCAATGCACGCTTGCACACTACACGAGTTATATCGTACGAAAAAACCCGTCTTCATTTGACTTGTTGCTTCTGACCAAACTGGGACCTATTTCATAAAAGTAAGTAATATTATTAGCAAATTTTATTAAATAATAATGTTAGTTTTTTTTTGGTTTATAAACATTCTAATCGAACTCTTAAAATCCTTTAGTAATATTATTGGTTTCATAATGAGGAGGTTCATGCAGTTCATCGAATGATGGTATTGACATACGAAAATAGTTGAAGAACTTGTCCTCATCATTTCGAAGTTCTTCTAAAAATGTGTGGAATGTTCCTGCTTGTTCCCTTTTCTCGTTAATTGGATGAACCCAGTATGTTCGTTTAATCCTACGACGCCTGAGACGACGGTGCACCAACCGCATAGCAACAACACGTTTTGGATTCATTTTCCATACAACTGTGAGTGATCTCGAGCTAAAACAACTGCACTTTACACGGAAAAAACCGTGATGTGTGCAAGCAATGCACATGCGATAAAATATCGTAGGAAATTTTTCCGTACGATCGAAATCGATGTGTGCGCAACTAGCCTTACCGTGGCAATACGGTTGTACCTATCGTCCAAGTCAGTGCGGCTGAACCCGTAGGGGAGTCATGCAGGCGTGGGGTCAGGCGGGTGCAACCACATCCTTTTACATTGCACAAGGGTGGACTTCCTACTGCAGACATACGATCGTACGGAAATTGCCGTTCATCGGTCTGTGACCAGGAAAACGCACACACTCAGAATGCTATGACATCTGTTTTTGTGTTTGGCGTCGTGACAACTTAGCAACAATTGTTCTGATGATGACAATAAGTATTGTCGAAACGTCGACACAAATAATTTAAAATTTGTATTAGCCTATACTTCTTTGACCGATCCTCGCAAACCCTTCATCGTTAAAATTCATTGATTGACGGTCACTACGAAATTAAGGATTTATTAAGATCAATAGTCGACCTCACGTGGTTTGTCTCCTACAATTATATACACCGAGACCTAAACGTTCGTACTGTTAAGAGAAGAAATTGTGCGCCTCTGCAGGAAACACATATCTAAATTAGAATACCATCCTAACCCCCTAGCAATTAATTTGTTAGGTAACAGTGAAAACGTTTACAGACTAAAAAGACATAAATTGTTAGACCTACACTTCAGGTTCAACGAAAATCTGTATTATCTGTAGTACTGTAATATCTGTATCATTTGTGTTCACGTCAACATTAAGCGTTAATGTCGACTGGTATTTCTACTCTATAGGCTCAGTGTTTAATATACTGAAGTAATGTACTCAGTTCATGCCAGCAGCCAGTGGTAGTGACTTGTTGTTTAGTTGTTTACGTGTTTGACCAGTTAGTCATTTAATTATAGCGTTTGTGTATGCGTTTAGTCTGTAGACAATAACAAGAAGAGCTGTCAATGGACAATTCTTCAGACCATGTTTGTGTCTGCCATACAATTTGTTTAATGTTCGCGATAAATTAAAAGAAAAAGATTGTTAATTATTTGCAGTGTGTATATTACAAAAATGACATAAATAAATATACTATAATTCAAAGAGAGGTTATTCAATTAGTATGTGTAGTACTACTAAACTGTAATGGAGCATGCTGTAAAATATATATACTACATAAGATATTCTTACCGGTCGACAACGTTTACTTACATGATCTCTGGCAGCGCAGCTAAACAATGAGGACACTGTAATAATACTCGTCAAGTAGAAAGCTGTAAGCAACCTCGACTAGGAGTATATAGTAATGTATACTATTTTCATTATGCCTACTTTTAACGTGAAACAATTGTTGTTGCTTTCAATAAAACCGTTATGTGTTACAATTTTTGTACTATGTGTTAAGTGATATTACTAAGTAAAATAATGTTTTTTTTCTAAATCTATACTACTGTTACAAAGAGGGAAAGTCTGATTGTTTCATTGTCCGGGCTAACCTCAGAAACTGTTGATACGGTTTAAAAAATTCTTTTAGCTCCGTGTTCTTTGAAGTTTTAGATGTAAATTTGAACCGATAACTTAATAATTTTCAGAACAGAGCCTTAAAACGGTCCTGTGTCATGAATTTCTTTCTCAAGTTGCGTGTAGTGAAATTTTTGGCATGCGACAAACTTTCCTTCTGTAACAGGCAGCTATATGGTGTTACAAAGTGAAATTCAGAGAATTTTCCAAATTTTATTTTGGTTTTTGTTTTGATAAGATCCTCCTTTTTGTTTTAGAGATATTGGGGGTTTTGTAAAAAATTGTATACGCCTTTTTCATAAGTTCTGTTCTTCCTTTGTATTATTTACTGCATGCCATTGTGTAGACTCGCCCCCCCCACCACCACTTGCCATCACTTTTTCCCCTTAACACAAACGCACGCTCTTTGTGTGCGTATAACACCTTTCTCCTTCTTTGTCAGATTGAGTAGTAGTAAATTATTTACGAACTTTATTAATTTTACGAGGTGGATAAACGGAGATATGGAAGGTGACGAATAAACGAGTAAAAATAATATCTGGTATTGAGTATTTGTTTTATGCACGACGCGCTAGTAAATTCACGTTTCAACTCGTTTCCGTAAACAACGCACCGAAGTCGAGAGTCGAGAAAAACCGAGTTACGAGTTGAATACCGTGCGTCACCGTCGGCGTCGTGGGATTAGCCGGCTGCACTGCTTGCGGGATACTACCCACTTCCGCAAAGCCAGTTTGTTCCTTATTTACTGCACTACACAGCTTACAATTTTGTCGTGAAAACATACCGACTGGATTAAAAAGCGGATAATTATACGCTCGTTAGATGCGTGCGCGTAGAGTCGAATGCTGCGGTAAAGTCGGCCCCCTGCGGTTGTGCGTTCCTTGACGATTACTGAAATAATCCGTGGAGTCGGTAGACAAAACTGCAGTCATTCTTAATTGTTTCCACAGGACCGTCTTAGCATTCAGTTTACATTTAAAACGAAGCTCGTGTAAACAGGCATAAATATTTCTACTAATTTTTTTTACTTCCATGTTCCATAAGGAAATGAAAGTATGGTGATGGCGGAAAAAAATCATGTTCGAGATAAAGGCTGGTTTCAGATTGTACTACCCTCAGAACATAAAGAAAAGTCATTTCCCGAAAAGCGTCTGTGTGTAGATTTTTTATATGGCGAACGATAACTGCCGCAAATTCAAACAGAATCAAATAATTTTTTCCATATGCGCCTTAGTTGTAGAGGACTCAAGGCCTGTTGATTTTGGTGAAGATCGGTTAAGGGGAAGGGGTAGTTTACTAGCAACGTTTTATGTTTTAACAAGAGTAAAGTACTTAATTTTGATAAATAAAGTATCCTGAAAAGAAGGTCATAATAATCCACTGTAGAATAGATGAAATATTATAAATAAAAAGGGTAGTTTAAGGGGGAGGGGGTAGTTAAAAAAAGTGATAGTTGAAGGGGGGGGATACTTGTTTATATGTGTACTACGTTATCGCCAACAAAGAAGTAGTTTGTTGTTAAAATTCCTTTCCGGGTTGTTTGGTCGTGGTCCAATGTTTTCTGCGAAACCAGACGTTTCGCCAGTACCATCGACTGCTATCATCACTGAAAATCGAAAGCACTAACGTGAGGTGGTATACGGTAGTGACCCCAGTACTGTGGTTAAGGCTGAAGAAAGAAGTAAAAAGAAGTAGTTTCTATGGAAATATTTCATTTCGAAAATGATTTTAAATATAAATAATAGAACATGGAAGTAATGTATGGTTCTCCATACCTATATTTTATTTTTACAATTCACTTTTGTAGATCAAGTTATTGTTTCCGTGATTGTATTTACATTTTTGTGGTCACCGCTGTCATCGTAACTGATAACACGCGTGTCCATTGTACTGGTGGCCTACAAGCCGCCCTAAAGTTAGACTTTAGAAGTTATCCTGAGATTTGTATTTGCCGCGAATTAATAAATATGAAAGGTTTTCTGAGATTCTGTAACGCCCGGTTCTGAAGCATCACACCCGGAGTGAACGCTTCAGGGTGTTCGTTCAAACGGATAGGAGACCCGTGGGCAGTGGCTCGTTGTTGATGAAAACGCCACTTGTTTAACTGGCATCTAAATTTTATTTTATTAAGCAAGTCTATTATCCTTGAAACAGTAAACAAATAAATGTTACTCAGTTCTAAAATATACGTTGTTCATGTGAACCATTAATTAAGCGAACATGCATAAAAAAGTAACACTTAATTATTATAAAATCAAAGTGTAAATTTAAATAACAAAATGAACAGATAAACTTCAAAATTGTTTGAGTACTCTACAAATAAAGTGTAGGCTTCTCCAGTTGAGAACATTACCAAGTAACTTTTACGTGAGGCTTATAATTACGCTTAATCAAATATATTTTATGACAATAATGAATTAAAAAATTGAAAGATGTACAATTACGCTTGTTCACGTCTTTTGATTCGTTCGTTATCAGTTAGACTTTCGTTAGACGTTCGTTAACTGATAAGGCAACAACACGCTCGTATGTCGAGCAATGATACGTATGTGGCCTCTCTAACGACCAGACAAACGTGGCTCCGGGGACAACAGGCAGGTTGGTCGTTGGAATCTACATACAGAAGACGTCTGAGGACGGAAAGATCCTCTTTTAGATCTTTTGATCGGTAGGACTGAAAACACGACTCACTCTGAAGGTTCGGTCGCTGAGATACGTCTGACTGACGAAACTCATTGGACGGAGGAAATGTTGAGACCGTGGAGAAGGCCTTTGTGACAGACTGCATCGAAATGCTTGTTCACGTCAAGAAAATATAAATAGCTTTCTGTTTATGTACTAACTAGACAGGAAGTGAGTTGATAATCAAGATGACGTTCACCGTGTATGACTCAAACAGGATAGAGAATGGTCCGAAATCAGCCAAGAGACAGTGACGACTGAAGACGAAGAGTCTTGGCTGCAACGGCTGATGACGGTACCACGGCTAGGAATTCCTGTTACTCAATTACTCTCATTCCCTTCCCCCCCTCTCTATCTCTCTCTATCTATATATCTATCTCTCGTTCATCCTTCCAATTATTTAACAGATTCGAGTGACTGGTATGAGCAGTCACGTAGGTCCCATAATCGCCCACCGCCCTTCACTAATGCGCATCTGAATCTCTCTCTCGTTTGGCTGAGTTATACTCACATGGCTCACAATAATTATCAGTGACAGATGTGATTACTACGGATTCGTGAGTCATACGCTCACACCACTTCGATTTAGCGCTAAGGATTTTAGTTCGACTCTATATGATGCGGTGCTGTTTTTCACAGCACAAAATGTTCACCACTATATATAAAACTAATCGAATTGTTTTTCTTTCATAATCACAATATTTATAGTGTGGCAAAAGCTTGGGCGCGGCATTGACTATCGGTACGATAATAATAAGTTTAGTTCGGTTCGTGTAAATAGAGTATGAAAACAACAAAATGGACTCATTTAAGCTTGGGCGCGGCATAGTTTATCGGTACGATAATAATAAGTTCAGTTCGGTACGTGTAAATAGAGTATGAAAACAACAAAATGGACTCATTTAAGCTTGGGCGCGGCATAGACTATCGGTACGATAATAATAAGTTTAGTTCGGTACGTGTAAATAGAGTATGAAAACAACAAAATGGACTCATTTAAGTTTGGGCGCGGCATAGACTATCGGTACGATAATAATAAGTTTAGTTCGGTACGTGTAAATAGAGTATGAAAACAACAAAATGGACTCATTTAAGCTTGGGCGTGGCATAGACTATCGGTACGATAATAATAAGTTTAGTTCGGTACGTGTAAATAGAGTATGAAAACAACAAAATGGACTCATTTAAGCTTGGGCGTGGCATAGACTATCGGTACGATAATAATAAGTTTAGTTCGGTACGTGTAAATAGAGTATGAAAACAACAAAATGGACTCATTTAAGATTGGGCGTGGCATAGACTATCGGTACGATAATAATAAGTTTAGTTCGGTACGTGTAAGTAGAGTATGAAAACCACAAAATGGACTCATTTAAGCTTGGGCGTGGGATAGACTATCGGTACGATAATAATAAGTTTAGTTCGGTACGTGTAAATAGAGTATGAAAACAACAAAATGGACTCATTTAAGCTTGGGCGCGCCATAGTTTATCGGTACGATAATAATAAGTTTAGTTCGGTACGTGTAAATAGAGTATGAAAACAACAAAATGGACTCAATTAAGCTTGGGCGCGGCATAGACTATCGGTACGATAATAATAAGTTTAGTTCGGTACGTGTAAATAGAGTATGAAAACAACAAAATGGACTCATTTAAGCTTGGGCGCGGCATAGACTATCGGTACGATAATAATAAGTTTAGTTCGGTACGTGTAAATAGAGTATGAAAACAACAAAATGGACTCATTTAAGCTTGGGCGTGGCATAGACTATCGGTACGATAATAATAAGTTTAGTTCGGTACGTGTAAATAGAGTATGAAAACAACAAAATGACTCATTTAAGCTTGGGCGTGGCATAGACTATCGGTACGATAATAATAAGTTTAGTTCGGTACGTGTAAATAGAGTATGAAAACAACAAAATGGACTCATTTAAGCTTTGGCGTGGCATAGACTATCGGTACGATAATAATAAGTTTAGGTCGGTACGTGTAAATAGAGTATGAAAACAACAAAATGGACTCATTTAAGCTTGGGCGTGGCATAGACTATCGGTGCGATAATAATAAGTTTATTTCGGTACGTGTAAATAGAGTATGAAAACAACAAAATGGACTCATTTAAGCTTGGGCGTGGCATAGACTATCGGTACGATAATAATAAGTTTAGTTCGGTACGTGTAAGTAGAGTATGAAAACAACAAAATGGACTCATTTAAGCTTGGGCGTGGGATAGACTATCGGTACGATAATAATAAGTTTAGTTCGGTACGTGTAAATAGAGTATGAAAACAACAAAATGGACTCATTTAAGCTTGGGCGTGGCATAGACTATCGGTACGATAATAATAAGTTTAGTTCGGTACGTGTAAGTAGAGTATGAAAACAACAAAATGGACTCATTTAAGCTTGGGCGTGGGATAGACTATCGGTACGATAATAATAAGTTTATTTCGGTACGTGTAAGTAGAGTATGAACACAACAAAATGGACTCATTTAAGCTTGGGCGTGGGATAGACTATCGGTACGATAATAATAAGTTTAGTTCGGTACGTGTAAGTAGAGTATGAAAACAACAAAATGGACTCATTTAAGCTTGGGCGTGGGATAGACTATCGGTATGATAATAATAAGTTTAGTTCGGTACGTGTAAATAGAGTATGAAAACAACAAAATGGACTCATTTAAGCTTGGGCGTGGCATAGACTATCGGTGCGATAATAATAAGTTTAGTTCGGTACGTGTAAATAGAGTATGAAAACAACAAAATGGACTCATTTAAGCTTGGGCGTGGCATAGACTATCGGTACGATAATAATAAGTTTAGTTCGGTACGTGTAAATAGAGTATGAAAACAACAAAATGGACTCATTTAAGCTTGGGCGTGGCATAGACTATCGGTGCGATAATAATAAGTTTAGTTCGGTACGTGTAAATAGAGTATGAAAACAACAAAATGGACTAATTTAAGCTTGGGCGTGGCATAGACTATCGGTGCGATAATAATAAGTTTAGTTCGGTACGTGTAAGTAGAGTATGAAAACAACAAAATGGACTCATTTAAGCTTGGGCGTGGGATAGACTATCGGTACGATAATAATAAGTTTAGTTCGGTACGTGTAAGTAGAGTATGAAAACAACAAAATGGACTCATTTAAGCTTGGGCGTGGGATAGACTATCGGTACGATAATAATAAGTTTAGTTCGGTATGTGTAAGTAGAGTATGAAAACAACAAAATGGACTCATTTAAGCTTGGGCGTGGGATAGACTATCGGTACGATAATAATAAGTTTAGTTCGGTACGTGTAAATAGAGTATGAAAACAACAAAATGGACTCATTTAAGCTTGGGCGCGGCATAGTTTATCGGTACGATAATAATAAGTTTAGTTCGGTACGTGTAAATAGAGTATGAAAACAACAAAATGGACTCATTTAAGCTTGGGCGCGGCATAGACTATCGGTACGATAATAATAAGTTTAGTTCGGTACGTGTAAATAGAGTATGAAAACAACAAAATGGACTCATTTAAGCTTGGGCGTGGGATAGACTATCGGTACGATAATAATAAGTTTAGTTCGGTTCGTGTAAATAGAGTATGAAAACAACAAAATGGACTCATTTAAGCTTGGGCGCGGCATAGTTTATCGGTACGATAATAATAAGTTTATTTCGGTACGTGTAAATAGAGTATGAAAACAACAAAATGGACTCATTTAAGCTTGGGCGCGGCATAGACTATCGGTACGATAATAATAAGTTTAGTTCGGTACGTGTAAATAGAGTATGAAAACAACAAAATGGACTCATTTAAGCTTGGGCGTGGCATAGACTATCGGTACGATAATAATAAGTTTAGTTCGGTACGTGTAAATAGAGTATGAAAACAACAAAATGGACTCATTTAAGCTTGGGCGTGGCATAGACTATCGGTACGATAATAATAAGTTTAGTTCGGTACGTGTAAATAGAGTACGAAAACAACAAAATGGACTCATTTAAGCTTGGGCGTGGCATAGACTATCGGTACGATAATAGTAAGTTTAGTTCGGTACGTGTAAATAGAGTATGAAAACAACAAAATGGACTCATTTAAGCTTGGGCGCGGCATAGACTATCGGTGCGATAATAATAAGTTTAGTTCGGTACGTGTAAATAGAGTATGAAAACAACAAAATGGACTCATTTAAGCTTGGGCGTGGGATAGACTATCGGTACGATAATAATAAGTTTAGTTCGGTACGTGTAAGTAGAGTATGAAAACAACAAAATGGACTCTTTTAAGCTTGGGCGTGGCATAGACTATCGGTATGATAATAATAAGTTTAGTTCGGTACGTGTAAGTAGAGTATGAAAACAACAAAATGGACTCATTTAAGCTTGGGCGTGGCATAGACTATCGGTATGATAATAATAAGTTTAGTTCGGTACGTGTAAGTAGAGTATGAAAACAACAAAATGGACTCATTTAAGCTTGGGCGTGGGATAGACTATCGGTACGATAATAATAAGTTTAGTTCGGTACGTGTAAGTAGAGTATGAAAACAACAAAATGGACTCATTTAAGCTTGGGCGTGGGATAGACTATCGGTATGATAATAATAAGTTTAGTTCGGTACGTGTAAGTAGAGTATGAAAACAACAAAATGGACTCATTTAAGCTTGGGCGTGGCATAGACTATCGGTACGATAATAATAAGTTTAGTTCGGTACGTGTAAGTAGAGTATGAAAACAACAAAATGGACTCATTTAAGCTTGGGCGTGGGATAGACTATCGGTAAGATAATAATAAGTTTAGTTCGGTACGTGTAAGTAGAGTATGAAAACAACAAAATGGACTCATTTAAGCTTGGGCGTGGCATAGACTATCGGTACGATAATAATAAGTTTAGTTCGGTACGTGTAAGTAGAGTATGAAAACAACAAAATGGACTCATTTAAGCTTGGGCGTGGGATAGACTATCGGTATGATAATAATAAGTTTAGTTCGGTACGTGTAAATAGAGTGTGAAAACAACAAAATGGACTCATTTAAAATGTTACAAGGGTACGGCAGTCACGTTTCTACCTGAATGTCGTCACGGAAAGATGTAAATCGTATGCAAGTGAAGATCCTGAGAGCTGCACTCGAACTGATATAAAAATGAAGACATTCGTGTGGAGTTTGGGATGTTTTCTGTTTAAGTTAAAATATGTGAATGTAGGTGGGAATAAATTTATCGTCTGAATAGGATGCCATGATCTCCAAAGTAAATGCATAAATATAGGCGGTGACTGTAGAGATTACAAGGAAGCGGTGGGAGAAATTGAAGCCGTTATAGTTCGATTTGCCAATTGTCTCTCTTGGAGAGGAAGGAGAAGAAGAATGAGGAGGAGAAGCAGTAGAAGAAAAAGAAGAAGAAGGAGATGAAGAAGAAGAAGATGAAGGAGAAAAAGAAGAAGAAGAGATTTAATATTTCAAGACGCTTTAATTTTAACTAGCACGTTAGACTGATAGCTGGTAACGACGGCAAATACAGTCATTTATTCGTAGGGCTGTCTAGACAACAGACGATTCTATTATTGTAAGGAACAAGTAATTTAGTATTAAATGCATGGGTCGCGGTCACAGTGAACGCCGTTTAATGCCAGATCTGAAATACGGCAATTGAATGTAACACATAAAAATGCACAAAAGCTTCATTTTACAAGAAATAGTAATGTTTGTATTGTTTATACTATAACGTTTTTGCGAACTCTATTAAATAGGGCTATGGTATTATATATTAGTTATAAGCGTAGGCCTACAGGACCTTAGTAGGACCTTTGGGTATAACACCTGGGTACTAATGTGGTCCCGCGATCGACTTCTGAGCGCATCATAAAATCAAGGTGTTTTTCAGCCCTCAGGTCTATAAATAGTAACGGGTAGTGCAAAGTGCAGCAACTAAATACCGACCAGCTGGACGGAGGGTAAATAAATGGCACTCCGAGTTTCGAGATACTATTGTAACTCCAAAATTTAAGAATTTAAAAAATTCCCTCCTTGTTTGGGCGCGCGCGTGTGCTTATAGTTGTTTGACACTGCTTCAAATAAAACAAAAGCATTAGGAATATCGTTTTTACTTCCATGTTCCATAAGGAAATGGAAGTATGTATGGTGATGGAAAAAAAAATCGTGTTCGAGATTATTGCAGATTCTGATTGTACTACCCTCAAAACATGAAAAGAAGTCATTTTTCGAAAAGTGTCTGTGTGTCTGTCTGTCTTTCTGTGTGTCTGTCTGTCTTAGATTTTTTTTTCTATGGCAAACGATAATAGCCGCAAATTCAAACAGAATCAAATAATTTTTTGCATGCAGCTCTGATTTGTAGAGTACTCAAAACTTATTGTTTTTGATGAAGACCGGTTAAGGGAAAAGGGTAGTTTACCTGGAACGTTTTATGTTTTAACAAGGGTATTTTCTATGGAAAACGATAACAACCGCAAATTCAAACAGAATCAAATTATTTTTTGCATACAGCCCTGAATTGTAGAGTTCTCAAGACCTATTGTTTTTGGTGAAGATCGGTTAAGGGATAGGGGTAGTTTACCTGTAACATTTTATGTTTTAACAAGGGTATTTTCTATGGCAAACGATAACAGCCGCAAATTCAAACATAATCAAATAATTTTTTGCATACAGCCCTGATTTGTAGAGTACTCAACATCTATTGTTTTTGATGAAGATCGGTTAAGGGAAAGGGGTAGTTTACCTGGAACGTTTTATTTTTTAACAAGGGTATTTTCTATGGAAAACGATAACAGCCGCAAATTCAAACAGAATCAAATTATTTTTTGCATACAGCCCTGAATTGTAGAGTTCTCAAGACCTATTGTTTTTGGTGAAGATCGGTTTAGGGAAAGGGGTAATTTACCTGCAACGTTTTATGTGTCAACATGGGAAATTTTTTCTATGACGAATGATAACTGCCGTAAATTAAATCAGAATCAAAAAATGTTTTGCACACCTTCCTAAGCTACAGAAAACTCAATGTCTGTTGATTTTGATGAAGATCGGTTAAGGGAAAGGGGTAGTTTACCAGCAACATTTTATGTTTTAACAACGGTAATTTTTTCTATGATGAACGATAACTGCCGCACATTCAAACAGAATCAAATATTGTTTTGCATACTTTCATCAATTATAAAGCACTAAAGGTCTGTTGATTTTGTTGAAGATCGGTTAAGGGAAAGGGGTAGTTTACCTGCCACATTTTATGTTTTAACAAGAGTAATTGTTTCTATGACGAACGATAACTGCTGCACATTTAAACAGAATCAAATAATTTTGTGCATACCTTCCTCAATTGTAGATAACTCAAGGTCTGTTGATTTTGTTGAAGATCGGTTAAGGGAAACGGGTAGTTTGCCTGCAACATTTTATGTTGTAACAAGAGAACATTTTTCATGAAGAACAATAACTGCCGTAAATTCAAACAGAATCAAATAATTTTTTACATATGTGCCTGAGTTGTAGAGGACTCATGGCCTATTGGTTTTGGTGAAGATCGGTTTAGGGAAAGGGGTAGTTTACCAGCCACTTTTAAAGTTTTAACGAGAGTAATTTTTTCTATGACGAACGATAACTGCCGTAAATTCAAACATAATCAAATACGTTTTTGCATACATCCCTAAATTGTAGAGTACTCAAGGCCTGTCGATTTTGGTGAAGATCAGTTAAGGGAAAGGAGTAGTTTACCGGCAACATTTTATGTTGTAACAAGAGAAATTTTTTCATGACGAACGATAAATGCCGTAAATTCAAACAGAATCAAATAATTTTTTACATATATGCCTGAGTTGTAGAATACTCAAAGCCTATTGATTTTGGTGGAGATCGGTTACTGCGAAAGGGCAGTTTACCTGAAACATTTTTTGTTTTAACAAGAGTAAAGTACTTAATTTTGATAAATAAAGTATCCTGATAAGAAGATCTTAATAATCCACTGTAGAAACGTAGATGAAATATCTATAAATGAAGAGGCTAGTTGAACGGGGTGGGGGTAATTTTCTATAAATGAAAATTATAGTTGAAGGGGGAGGGGATAATTTTTATGTGTACTACGTTATCGGCAACAAAGTAGTAGTTTGTTATTAAAATTCCTACCCGGGCTGTTTGGCCGTAGTCCAATGTTTTCTGGAAAACCAGACGTTTCGGCAGTGCCGTCGACTGCCATCATCAGTGAAAATCGAGTGCGATAACGTGTGGTGGTTAGTGAACACAGTACTGTGGTTAAGGCTGAAGCAATAAGTGAAAAGAAGTAGTTTCTATCGAAACATTTCATTTCGTGAATGATTTTAAATATAAATCTTCGAACATGGAAGTCATTTATGGTTCTCCATACCGATATTTTCATGGGATTACATAGTATTATACGATAACTATTGATTTTTAATAGATCACGTGTGTATATACCTATATGCACACTTTTATGCTGTGTTGCTTTTATGTAACACAGGTTGATTTTCAGTTTTTCAATAATTTTTTAAATGTTACATCACTGTTGCCACTTTACCGAGATGGGTTGAAAATTTATTAGAAGAATACATTAAAACTAATGTTTTAAATACTACATAATTATGATAAGAATTATTATAATTATTACATAATATACATAATTATAGGTTTTTGGGGAAACGAGTTTATTTTTACATAAATGAATTGTATTCTATGTTACACTGGGAATATTCTGTTCTGTGTGTTTTTTTACCGAGTAAATACACTTGATGTGCTATTATCGTAACTGTACAAAGTAAAGTTATACGTATTTGATGAAGTACGAGGGCAGGGCGAAACGTTGTGGGCCTGACACAGGTAAAGATGCCTTTGAGATGTGGATGTGAAGAAGGATATTTCTATCCTTATTTGTAAAGGATATTTCTAAAGGATATCCTGGAAGGGTAGAGTGACGAATGAAGAAGTTGCTTGGAAGAATAAGAGAGAAAAGGGAATGTTGGATATCATCAAGTGCTGGAAGAGAATTGGTTTGGGACACAGTATGCGCGAAACATTGGCAATGTGACAGTGGAACCACTGGGGAGGGGGCTGGTAAGTGGAAAGCGGAATAGAGGATGGAGGAGAGTTCAGATAATAGACGATATACGGACGCAAAATCAGAAAATTAAGAGAATTAAGAGACTAGCCCAGGATAGGAATAAGATAAAGCATGGAGGGAGCATACCTTGGGCAGAAAACACATGGTGATGATGATAAAGTTATAATGTTATTGAGGTTCAGATAATAAGAAGACGATCCAAGATCAAAACATCAGTAATACGGTAAACTCTGTCCGAGGTAGTGTTCAATTAAGTTTACGTGTTTGGTGGTGTCACTTTTATTCATTATCCATATTAGTACGCTCCGCGGTCTTAATTACATGAATCGTCAGGATGAGCAAACAAAGAGAGTAATAATTATGTTAGCACCTTATAATGGCCTTCATGATTATGCAAGCGTAGTTTGTCTTTAAATTTTATTGTTTACGTTGAGTTTACGTATCGTGGGGTTATTGATAAAGTTACGCAAATCTACTTAGCTTAATTTACAGAAAACCGAAGTTAAAGGTTTGCAAGTTTTATGATAAACCACAAAATTATTAAACCGATTTTCAAGGTTAATTTTTATTACTAATAGAGTTGTTTATTGATTACATAGCTTTTAGAAAATCATCATTTTCACAACACGGCATAGCCAAGGTGCTGTCTGTTCCGCATTCAAAAATCCTCCAGCCATCCCTTCCTGAATCTACCCACACACCTGTGTCCTATAGGTTTGTATTTCCAGACTTGTTTGTTCAGGCTGGAATCTGACATTCTTTCTACGTGTTCTTTCCACCGTTGTTTGTAATCTTTTAATTTTTAATTCAAGTTAAATTATAGCCTCATTTCTTATACGGTCAAGTTTAGAAGACCTTTTAACTCATCTTAAGAATGCCATTTCCGAAGTCTGCATTTTACTGTCTTAATTTTGATTGTTGTTCATAATTCACACCCATTATGGACAGTACAGGGATTGCCATAACTTTGTAAAACTTTAATTTTGTATCTCGACGTACCTTGTTTCTAAAAATACGGTTGATTTTTCCACAGATCGCCTGGAACTTACCTAACTTGACATCAATACCACAATTTCTATCATTTCCCATTCCCAAATAATTAAAGTGACTCAAACGTTCCAGAATTCGATCACTGCTTTTTGAAAATGAAAACAAAAATAGAAATTCATAAAAAAAAATAAATACAATTTTTTCTCTGAAACATCATTGGACTTGAGTAATTTTACCACCAACCCTCGATATCAGATTTGTATTCCAGATTGCTGAAAAGCGATCAAGAATCTGCATCTAGAAAATATTCTGTTTGTTTTCTCACGTGTTTAAACAATAGTTAAATGTGTTTTTCTGAAAAGTATGTGTCAACAGAGCGATTAAGAATAGCGTCCCACAATCCAGATATTTGAAATTTAGTAGTTTGTTTTTTATCGTAAAAGCGGCGCGGGAAAGGAGTCGGTGCGGCGTAGGCGTGGTTATTATTTATACGTCGTTCGAAGCTTTTGTTTGTTTCATTGTTTGTCGCCGCGGTCGTGGATTTGTGACGGTATTGTTTCGCTCGTTTGCGCTACTGCTAATGTAATGCAAATTAATTTTCTTGTTTGTGTGTTTTATTCCGGTGCCGGGGGGGGGGGGGTTGTAATAACACTCGGCGCGGCGTTAGACTTTTCGTTCCATTGTCAAATGTACTTCTTCATCCCTCTGTCCAGCTTACAAATTTTATTTTGTTACTATATTTTTGACGGTAAAATGTAGCAGGGGTTTTCTATGTTTTCTAGGGGAGCCCGGCCCTACCCTAATATTCCTAAAGCGTTAAAAGTTTACCGTAAGGCTTTCTTAAAGCAACTGAAGAAGTCTACTTTGAGACTTTCGCTGAAAAATTTCGTGCTGTTGTTTATTCGGGTTTCTTCCGCAAAGTAGTTGTTATAAAAAGTAATGTTTTTCTTGTGTAAAATGTGATAGCGTTATTAAGAATGTTATCATAAGCAGAACGAACTTGCTATGGATTCTGTAAGAAGGGGCCGCATGGTTTATGACGTCACGTTTGCCATAGTTATTTTGCCAGTGAAGACGAATACATCTCACTGGGCGGCGAGATAAATATTGGAGAGGACAGATAAATTTGTGGCTGCAAACGCATTGTCACAGGACAAATGGCGCCAATCGTACCACTCTTCGTTTTTTGGTGACCCTTATAAGGGCCGTGTGGCGAAAACGCTGTGATATTCGGCGGCTGCTCTCGCTGTTCGTGGCGTACGGCACTCCTCCTGTTCTTTCGGCATTGGTCTGCAGCCGTCCAGTCGATGTCCATCGCTGGTTCATCACAGGGCTCGCTGCGACCTCGTCAGGTGTCACGTCTCGGCTGCTGATCCCTGATTGGCTCGCTGCGTATTCGTCAGGTGTCACCCGCCGCCAGGTGTTCGCGGCGACCTCTCGGCAGGTACCGGGGAGGGGGAGAAGAGACAGAACACGTGACACTGGACGCTACTACAGCTTCTGCCGCATTCGACTGCCTCTCCGCTGGGACGAGGAAACCATCTTTTTCCAAGGAAAAAAGAACCAGGAGCCGGTACAAGTGGGAGCTGGCAGAAGACCCTTATTAGGCCCTCCTGACGCTGGGAAACATCTTACCGCACAGGAAAGAAGAGGACTGCTCTGGGCTCTTGGTGAGTGCCGAATATCAGTGCTTTTCCCTAACCTTCTGTTAGGTAGCGCTGCCCCGGACGATCCTTGCGAGCCCCCACCAGTGGTAAGCGAGCTTGGATATCGCCGGGGTAAAGGGACCAGTGGACACCAGTCTTGGTAAGGACTGGTATCTAACGAAGCTGGTCGTTAGCCCAGCTCCTCCTGTATCGCCGTGAGCAGGGAAGTCGCGTGGGTTACCCGGCTTCGGCCGGACCCAAGATCCCTGGCGTCTGGCAGGGACTGCCTTGCAGTCTCCGCCCGGCAGCCACACTCGGCCAGCATGCCCACTACGGGCGACGGCACGTGTGTCGAGTCGCTCGGCTCTGCCTTGCCCCACGCGGGCGACTCGCCTGAATCGCCTCGAGCGATGGAAACAGACGATCGTCTTCCTCATCCGTTACCTCCTCTTCCGGTGGACGAGTCGGACGACTTCGCGACCGTTGGTCGGCGTAGACGCCCGGCTATGAAGCCAAAGAGGAACCATTCCACCGAATCCGCTTCCTCTCGGACCGCGACCATGGACATCGGTCCTTCTCAGGGTCAACAGGCTGCAGTTCCGAGTGCTTCGGGAACAGCTCCGACTGCTTCCGCTGTTGGTCGCGCGCCGCCCCTGTTCGTCCACGGAGTGTCCAATGTCTCCGCCTTATACAGGCGGCTGATAGCGGCCCACGGCCTGTCGGCCAACAAACTTGACCTTAAGCTGCTTGGCGGTGACACGGTCAAAGTTGTCGTCCGTCGGATCGAGGACCACCGTTTGGTCGAGGCCTTCCTGCAGGCTAATAACCTGCAATACCATACCTTTTCCCCCAAACGAGTCAAGCCCTTGTCTGTAATTCTGCGTGGGCTTGACGCGCACACCGATCTCCAGGAGATCCTTTTGGAACTCCGTGAACTTGGTTACCCGGTGCAGGCAATTTTCCGCCTGTTCACCAACTCTGAGAACCGAGTACCTCTCCCACTCGTCTGTCTCCACCTCGAGAAGGGCGAGGCTGCAGACAAGATATTCCACCTGACGCGGCTGTTTGGCTTCCGCGTCAGGGTGGAATCCAGTCGCCCCCCGGGAAAGCTTGCGCAGTGCCACCGGTGCCAGAGGTTCGGCCAACATACCGACGTCTGTCGCAGTGCCCCGGCCAGTTTACGTTGTTCCTTGAGACATTCCACGCAGGCCTGCACTGTAGCAGACAAGTCCTACTATCGCTGCATCAATTGTGGCGAAGGCCATGCAGCCAATTACAGTAACTGCCCGGTATACAGGGCGGAACTCCTGCGGAAGCAAAAGCCACAGAGGCCCCTCCCGAAGCCGAGGCAGCCAGTATTGCAGCCTCAAACACAGAAGCAGCCTAAAGTACAGGCTAAGCCGCAACCAAAGGCACCACCGGCACGGCGCGCGCCCTCTCCGGCTCCACCTCCAGCCCCTACAAAGGCACAAAAACGAACCGCGTCGCCTTCCGCAGCAGAGACATGGCCTGTAGCCAATATCTCGGTATTGGAGCCGGAGAATCAACCCTCCACCTCCGCGGAACCACTAACTCTCGCCTCTGAACCAGAGGTAGCCTCGCCACCCCTACCACCTCCGCGATATCCGCGAGCAGGCAAAACTAAACCTAAAACAATAGGGATAACCACACCGGATGCTCGGCCCCGAGCTCCTGCCTGCCCACAGCCCAAGAAAAGTCCTGCTTCCCGGTATAGGTCCGACGAAGCGCAACAGCGTACTTTTCCTGTCACACATTCAAAAACGACTGCCCCTGGTCCTGTAGCTTCCACCAACACGACCCGATCTGCCATTAAGCCTGGTCGCTCTTAGGCGGCCTCAGTTTCCAGGCAAACCGCCCAGTCTGTCACTACCGATGACGCACAGTTCGTCCGCGACTTTCTGTCCGGCTACGACCTCAAGAAAGTCGCATCCACCTTCAGGTCCATCCGAGACCGCCTGGAAACTGTTGACCCAACTGAGAGGTTTATGCTATTGGTGGAAGCTTGCAATGTCATAGGTCTTCTATGAACCGAGCCCTTAGACGAGATCTCTCGCTCGTAGCCTGGAATGCTAACTCCATCGGTTCCAAGCATTCCGACCTTATGGAATTCCTGGCTCGGTTCAAACCCGACGTACTTCTCCTCACAGAAACCCACCTGACCCCGGCGAACCGGTTTCGATTACCGAATTACGTGGTCTATCGGGATGACCGAGTTGGCCGACAAGGAGGAGACACGGCGATCGCGGTGAGGACGTCTATAGGTTATCATCGTGTCGTTTTGCCGCAGCGCACTAACCTAGAGGCCACCGCCATTGAGGTCCACGGAGCTCTTGGCAGCGTCCTCGTGGTTTCAGCATACAAGCCCCCTCGCGCTGAACTCCTTGTCGGCGACCTGGACGTTATCTTCGATTCCCACCGAAGGGTAATTTTGGCCGGCGATCTGAATTGCAAGCGTCGCGTTTGGAATAGTCGCTTGACTACTCCGAACGGGAGGCGCCTGCTCAGTTATGTCGAATCGCGTCAGGCAATGGTGATTGGGCCAGCGCAACCCACGTTCTTTCCGACGCTACCTAACGCGGCTATCGATGTTCTGGATATTGCGGTGACCTAAGGAATTGTCTGTCCGGTCGAGGTATTCTCGCTTACGGAGCTGACATCCGACCACAACCCCATCTTGGTCCACGTCGCTACCCACCACGCCTATGCACGTTCTGACAAGAAGAAGGTTAAAGATTGGGACCGCTACGGCACGGCTGTGTGCCGTAGATTGCCGCCAGGGGGCCCACTCGATTCCGTTCGCCTCCTAGACGAAGCAGTAGCGGGAATCGAAGAGGCTATCATTTCGGCTATAAGCGTGTCTTCACGTATGCGAGCTGGTTTCACGCCTGACTACCAACGCATCCCTGAGCAAGTCTCCCTTCTCGCTCGCGAGAGGAATTACTTCCGGAAACGTTGGCAGAGGACCCGTGATCCGGCCGATAAGGCAGCATACAATCGGCTCACCGGAAGACTGCGTGGCAGTCTGAAGGCGTTCCGACGTAGCTGTTGGGAACTCGCTGTGGCCCGAACGGGGGATGCAGACCCGCAAAGTAACCCGATTATAGAATACCTTCCGCGATGACGGGAGGAAGGCGACGACCTCCTATCCGCGCCATCGTTGGGCCGTTCGGACGACTCCTGGGTCGGCCGGAGGAGAAGGCCGAGTACTTGGGCTTGTGTTTCGATCGACAGTTCGCTCCCAACCCGCCCATAGACTGGGACTTCGACGAACAAGTCGAGATGGCTGTGGAAGACTTTCTGTCTCTTCCGATCACGGCGGATCCCGAACCCATCTCTTTGGAAGAGGTCTCAGATCGGCTCGCTGAACTTCAGCCAAGAAAAGCTCCAGACCCGGACGGTGTCACGAACACCGCTCTACGACTTCTCCCCGAGCCTGGAGTTCAATTCTTGACTGATTTGTTTAACGCATCTCAGACAGGCCTACTTTCCCAAGAAATGGCGAAAGGCGACGGTCATCGTGATCCCGAAGCAGGGAAAGGATGCTTCGCGCCCCGACAACCTACGGCCTATCAGCCTACTATCCGCTACGTCCAAGGTTTTTGAGCGCCTCGTGCAGCGTCGTGTACGAGAACATCTAACCAACTTTGACGTGCTGGTCCCCGAACAGTTCGGCTTCCGTGTGGGGCATTCGACCACTCATCAACTGATGAGAATGGTGGAATACATCACGGACGCCGGGTGTCGGAGAGAATGGACCGTTGGCTGTTTCTTAGATAAGCCTTCGACAGCGTATGGCATGATAGCCTATTATTCAAGCTTAGGAACGTCCAGCTCCCACACTGCTACCTCCATCTGGTTGCTAGCTTTCTGACGGAGAGGACATTCTGCGTGAGAGTTGGAGATTCAATCTCTTCCGAGAGACGAATCACAGCCGGCGTCCTTCAAGGTAGTGTTCTTGGCCCCCTTCTGTTCTCACTCTACGTCAACGACGTGCCGAAACAGCCTGGAGTACAGGTGGCCCTCTTTGAGGACGACACGGCCGTATTTACGGCCGATCGTCATGTAGACAGAGCCGTCTTACGACTGCAGCGCCAGCTCGACACGCTCGGGGACTGGACTGAAAATTGGAGAGTGCAACTCAACGCTACCAAGAGTGTAGCCGTCGAATTCTCGAAGCGACGGAAGCATCCTGTTAGGCAGTTACGTATCGGCAGAACGTACTTGCGCTGGTCCACCGAGGTTAAGTACCTCGGATTACACCTCGACCGTCGGCTCACCTGGCGTACCCACGCTCAGACAGTTCTTAAGCGAGCATCCGCTCGTCTGAGCTTACTGTTTCCACTCCTGATCAGCTCAGCCATGACCAGGAAACTGGGCAAAATGATCGTCGGCGCGTATTTGCTGCCGGTCATTACCTACGCTTGCCCGGTCTGGGGTTACCTCGCCGCAATGCATAAAAAGAAGTTGCAGAGCGTCCTCGACAAGGGTCTTCGGCTAGCGGCCAAAGTCCCCCGTCGCTTCTCATCACGCCTTCTAAGGAGAGGACTTGGCGTCCGCGCCTTAGACGAAACATTCAGGCGGCTTGCACGCAAATTTTATGCACGTGCGGAGAGGTTCCCAGACAATCCTCTTGTGGCTGGGCTGGGCAGGTACCGTATACGTCCAGGTGATTCGTGGAAACGCCCTCGGTGTAAACTGCGCTAGTTTAGGCTAGCACAACAGCCGAGAATCGGCCTGGTATAGAGCACACGCCCTACTTGGGCAGGGCCACGAGGCAGGAGCTCCAGAAGGTAGCTCGGAACTCAGCTACCGAGCGGTTCGTCTCTGCGACTCACAACCGCACAGCCCAGAGCGTCGTCGAGACAGAACACTCACTTCACAGTTTCTGCATCCAGCGCTCAACCAGGACAGACCTCCTCTACTGGACTGCTCTTCGCTGGAAGAACTGGAAGCTTTTCGCTGTTTTCTCAGCTGCTACCCTGCTGCCTTCCCCGTACAAGGACAATCACCATCTGCTGGCCCGCTTGCTGTCATCAGCAAGAAGAAATAATACCAAGACTCAGCTGGCTGGTGAACTAAGTAGCTGGCTCAAGTACAGCTGAGTCTCGTCGGGCCTCTAGCTTCTAAGGACCTCCAGCTCGAGCGACCCTTCTCAGGATCAGGCAACGAAATATGGGGCAGCTCAGTAGACCAGTGGGTATGGCACCTGGCCACTAACCTGGAGCTCCCGGGTTCGATTCCCGGGCCCGCACCATAAAATCAAGGTGCGCTTTTCAGCCCCCAGGTCGACTCAGCCTGTTGGAAATGAGTACCTGGGATTAAATCCAGGGGATAATAATGGGCGGCTGAAGCGTAGTGCTGGCCATACTGCCTTCCTATGTGAAGCGTACGGCTCACATAAGGCAGCCTACCTTGCCTTCTCCTACACTACTTCAGGTGGTACACATGGGAGCCATTATTATATTATGTAAATATGATGTTTTTATTTGTTAATCTACTTCTTTAATAACATTACCATAACGATTACTATATATATTAATATGTACGTGCACGCTTGTAAAAAGAAGCACATTTGAAAATTTTCGTTTTTCTTCTTCTATGGCGTCACAGTTCGGAGTCGAACCTTAGCCTCCATAATTATCCACCTCCATTTTCCCTGCCCTTGGCGATCGATGTTTATAGTTTTATTTTAAGTAAAGTATCAGCATCCCTCGCCACTGCGTCAATCCAGCGATACTTGGATCTTCCGACAGGCCTTCTACCCTCGATTTGACTAAACAGTACCTCCCATCCTAATGATGTGTCCTGTCCATTGCAATCTATGAAATTGAAATTGCCTATGTGAGACTTAAGACGCGGCGTCGCACGAAACTCTTTGGAGATAATTCTGCGCGGCAGAACTAAGTAACGTTCTAAATAAATCGGACGCCCCTTGCGCACGTCCTCGACTCTTCTACCGTCGTCCAGGCCCGCCTATGGAAAATGAATACATAAATGAGTGCCTGCCAATAAAATAAATTAGATTGAGTTTGCTGTATTTGACCTTTACGTAGTGACATATGATCCATTATCGAATTATAGAACTTGTATAATTTGTTTCCATTCCGTGTTTATTTTCGTTGTTTTGGTTCTTTATTTACTTTAAACAAACGCTGCAACATCTGCTCTATATTTGTTTGCTCAGTAGCAAGCAATATGTAATATGTTTTAACCGCAGTACTAAGTATTGTGGTGCACCAAAACCAGCAATACTAAAATTACGTTAACGTTTTAAAAATAAAATATTATTGATACGCCTCGATACAGTGAGCGATTACAGTAAGATTTGAAAAGGAAAGTTCTTGTCCAACGGTATCCGAATATTTTCAAGAAAATACGAAGAAAGAGTATGTCATCACGGAACCGTTGATGCACCCAGCTGCTGGAAAACGTGGATGTGGTGCAAAGATTCAAAAGAAGAAACATTCAAAATAACTACAAAAGTTTAAGGTTTCAAGTGTCAAGATTACAACAGAAGTAGTGTTTCTTCTTCTTCCATCAGGGAGTAGATGAATCACCTGCTTCGGTCCCAAAGGAAATACACCCACTTCATCAGGGCTTCCTAGGTCTTCCTATACTCCAATGTCCAATAGGCTTGTATTGCCAAACTGCTTAGGCAATCTGCTACTTGGAATCCTACTTCTATTCACATCAGGTGGATACGGATTTAGCACACCCGATGTACCCAGTTAGATTCTTATTTTGCTTCCACTTGTCTTCCGTTGGATCCCTTTCTTTAATCTCTCCTGTCTGGTCTCTCTTGACGAGCTCTTGGCCTTTTCGATTCCGACGCTATTAGGTTTTCGAAGGCTAAGGAGTCTTTCATTTTGATGCTTGACTGTGTAATTATTGTTTTCTTGTTTTTCTACCCAGCGAGGGCCCGGCCATGGTTGAAGGTGGAAATAGCGGTCTTACAGACGGAAAAGGAAGGCTTCCCAGCCGGACTAGGGGCGGAAAAACCGAATGAAACCCAGAGCACGAACAAAGACTCAAAGATGTCACCCCTACTACTGGGTGTTACTCTACAGGATGTTGGTAACGTCCTTATAGGACATTTATCTTACTCAACATTCATAATGAAACAGAATTAATGCACAAGATAAAAAAGCAATTAATAAATATAAACGATGCCTAGGACATAGGATCCTTTAAGATAAGGAAACTTAAATTATCAAAGGCCTTTACACTAACCCGAGAACTGTACAAAAAGGAAAAAGCTTTCCATATGTGCGATAGTCCGCCATTATAACACTGTGATCAGGACGGTGATCATGTATGGAGTGGAAGCAATGTGCTTTCAAAATTTAAAAATTTGGAACGTCTTCTTAAAATTGAACAAAGAATCTTAGGAAAATTTTAGGCCCCAAGAAAATCGAAGATGGGTACAGGCATAGACCCAAGGAAGAGCTGTACAGGGACCTGGAACATCTGGAAACGGCTTTCCGAAGGAAAAGACTGAGATTCCTTGGACATATGGTTCGGATGGATCAGTCCAGAGTAAATAAACAAATTTTTAAATATATCTGGCAACTTTCCAGTATGAACGGATACACCAAACAACTCAAGAAGGAAATCATGAAACTGGGTATCTCTTTGAACGACCGTGTGGATAGAAATACATACAGAAACAAAATTCAAAATCTTTAGATTCTTTGCGGTCAGAAGAAGACGATAAAGGGGTGGTCAGTGGAAAGGAAGGCGGCGCATAGTGTGCAAATGAGGGCCTTCTGGCGGGAGATGAAGAGGAAATGATATTCGGGTGGTCCACGGCTGGCCTGTTCGTGTAAAAAATAATAAAAAAAGATGCTAAGAGACGATAATGAGGAACTTTTACGTGTACGGTGAGTTGTACTTTAAGTTAAACAAACATTTCTGATTAGTTACAGGACGGCACGCATATCATGTCACTTGTATCGTGTATAAAATAAAATAAATCCATATGGAATGGTCTAGGTCATGCCTTTGCATGTAGTTAACGCGCTGGACCTTATCAGGTGTATCTGGTGGCGGTCTTATCTAGTGAACGTTTCAATTGATTCTATGTTGTTCTCTTAACATTATAGGCGTAATGGGAATGTATTTTTACATCGAATAATGAATAAAGCTATGCGGATAACGTGTTACAATTTGCAAAGCGTTTCCCATCCCCAATTCTATTTCCTACATAGCAACGTATTTTTACGTAATTAGGTTGCTTTCTCGCAATTTTTTCTACTTTATCCACGAATGTTTGCGTGTACTTGTGAAATACAATAACGTACAGTACTCGGTCACGGCCTTACTACAAGGTGCTTGCAATACGTTGCTTATAAAAGTAGAATTTTGGTAGAAGCTTACGGCCACAGAACTGTGCAAGCGGGATTCGCAGTTGTACAGCTGATAATGCCATCTGTAACTAATGAGAAAGATAGAGGACAAGGAGAAGAGTGAATATGTTGTCATCAGTTCCCAATTAAGGAGCTATTGAAACCACAGTTTCAAGATATATTGACGAAATTTTGCGAGAATGGATGAACATCTGTCCTGCAGGTATGTGAATCTCAGATAAGGGATGACTTAGCACATTACTATACGCAGGTGACCAAACAATTATAGGGAATAGTAAAAATGAGTTACAAAGGTCTATTTATAACTTGCATACAAGCTGCCAGAAATACAACTTTAAGAGCACAAATACTAAGACAAAAGAAATGGCTTTTCTAGGGAAGAACCCTGTAAGTGCAAAAATTGTAATTGATAATAGTGTTTTGGAGCAGATATCCTATTTTAATAATTTGAGATGTGATATCTCATATAGGAAGGGCAGAGATATAGAGAGAAAGTTAAATAAATTTAGTTATAACTGTGGAAAAATAAGACGACTATTGAAGAATAAAGCGCAGAGGGAGACACTGCTAAAGTTCTATAAGGTCGTGGTTGTGCCGACTTTAATAAATGGATGTGAAACATGGACTCTCTTGCAAAAAGATATTTTAAAAATGCAGGCCTCGGAAATGAAATTTTTAAGAGAAGTTAAGGGATAGAGTTTGAGAGATCATCTACGAAACGACAACATAAGGAAAGACCTGAAGTTACAGTCGGTTCTGGATAGAATAAAGGAATACAGGCAGAATTGAAAGTCCCATGTGGAACTCACGCGTATTCCTCAACAAGCATTTGAATATAGGCCAGTGGGAACGACAGATTGTGGAAGACACTGGAAAAAATGCTCAGAGGCTCTGTGAAGTCGAAACGTTCTATAGCCCAAGCCATGTAGTGAAGAAGAAGAAGAAGAAGAAGAAGAAGAAGAAGAAGAAAAAGAAGAAGAAGAAGGAGGAGGAGGAGGAGGAGGAGGAGGAGGAGAAGAAGAAGAAGAAGAAGAAGAAGAAGAAGAAGAAGAAGAAGAAGAAGAAGAAGAAGAAGAAGAAGAAGAAGAAACGAGTTGACCAGGTCAAAAATAGTTCTAGACACTGAGTTATCAAACGGGTTCAGAGATCCAGTTTTGTAGCTTTGGGTGTACAATTACATACGGTATTTAGGGTTTTTGAAAATAAAATTAATATGAGTCGTCGTATTTACGAAGTAATAAACAGCCACTTAAGCACAACGCGCGGAAAGAAACAATAATTGATGTACAACACTCTGCATCAATCATTGCTTTACGGAACTGTGTCAGCATTGCTTTACGGAAATGAACTGTAGTACACACGGAACGACAGAAAATCCACACGCAGGGAGCAGAAAAGAAATTCAGCTCGGACTGGGCTGAGTTGGCGCTAGACACAACGCAATGCGAATATTTCACGGACTGGTAACGAGAACACGTTGTCGCTTGGCAACCACGTTTTATTGCTATAATTGTTAACACCAAACGTTTCACCCATTCTGTCATGTAACATCCTCAGTGTTAAAGCAACGTTGTATTTCATTATATCAAGAAAATATGGTTCATATCAATCGAAAAAAGTAATGATAAAAGTTCACTCGTACTCGTACTTCCTACACGCAAGTATTCGTAATGATCTCTGTTAACAATAACAACAACAACAACAACAACAACAACGACGACGACGACGACGACGACGACGATAATAATAATAATAATAATAATAATAATAATAATAATAATAATAATAAGAAGAAGAAGAAGAAGAAGAAGAAGAAGAAGAAGAAGAAGCGCTTGGGTGACGCTATCCCCTAGGCGGCGAGTCCCCAGATGGCGGATAGGAGGGAAATTAAATACCTCCCACGGACCGTTTGCCTGTTGACATTGGATTGTTAAAGGCTAAGGAAGAAAACCTGAAAAATTACCTGGTCCTTCAGGTTGGGGGTTGATGGGCCACCTCCTCACTCAATGGAAAAAACATACAATGCTAAAAGACCAAACACTGTGCCTCGGGAAAGGTAGATAAAAGGTAACGCACTGGAGGTGCCAAACGAGCTACAAGATTCGGAAAATTGGCAAAGGATATCCAGGATGGATAGAGTGAGGAAGTGGAAAACATAATAAATAATGGAAGTACACAAATAATGGAAGTGGAAAACGCGGTTTTGGAAGTGGAAAACGCGGTTGTGGAAGTGATAGAACAAACACTATTTATGTGGTACGGACATCTCAGAAAAATGAAAGAAGGTAGAAGCCTCAACGCAGTGGAAGCCAGATGGAAGAATAAGGAGGGGGAAGCCCAGGCAAAAAGGAATTGACTGTGTAGAGAAGGATACAACAAGTATACGCTATTGATTAGAAGATGGTGAACATAGAAATAAGTGGAGAACCGTGATCAAAGGAGAATGACTGGGCGTATTGGGGAATTCATTGTAAATGTTTAATGCTGTGAACATGTAATGTATGTAATTTGTCTTTATAGTGTATTGGTAGGAGAAAGCCTCAGCATTGAGGAAATTCTTTAATAAATAGAAAGAAAATAATAGTAATTATTATAAAGCATATTTTTTAAATATGTAACACCACATAATACACCTTTGACGGCTGGAATTTACCGACAGCGTTAAGTGTAAATACAATTAAAATCCGTAGAAATTTACTTAAACTGTTATGTAATATTACTACACTAGCAAAAAAAAAAAAAATCATTATTTTGTTTCCTGACTGAAAGTAGCTGACTTTGATTGTTTACTGGGTAAGAAAAAAGAATATAACTGACAAAAACATTTTTCAGCTCCTGTTTTATTGATATGCTGTTCTTAATATATACGAAAGTACAATCTCCAGAACAAGAAATAACATTTAAACATTTCAGTTTATACAATATAAAAAAATGAATTTACATAAAAAAATGTTTATAAAATGTGTACATTGTTAAAGGAAAGAAAATTAATTCGTTAAAAGTTAATATGGTTATTAAAATTGTTTATTATTACTGTTTTCTTTTATTGTTTTATTATTGTTTTTACGTTTCCGCTTGTGCTCTTGGTCTGGTACATCCCTTGCTAATGTCCAGCAGTAATCTGCAAGCATGGACACTTCCCATTTGCCGTGATACCTCTTCTCCATGGCGGCGGTCTTTTGGTGAAATCTTTCACCATGTTCGTCACTTACGTCTCCACAATTGTCTGGGAAGAAATCCAAATACGAGTGCAGGAAATGAATTTTTAAAGACATATTGCATCCTAACTTATAGTACTTTTCCAAAACTCATTTATATTTTGAACATAGTTTTCAGCTCTTTTCTTAGCTAAAAACCTCCTTAACTACTTTTTCAAATGCTTCCCAAGCCGCTTTCTCATTGATGTTAAGTACATTTTTAAAGTTTTCATCTTTCATCAGCTTTTTGATTTGAGGGCCAATAAAGATGCCTTCTTTGACTTTGGCATCACTTAGTTGAGGACATTTTCCTCTAAGATATTTAAATCCTCACCATCTTTATCAAACCTAATTTGGTATGTAAAGGAGGCAGTATAATTTTGCTTCTGTTAACGAGAGGATTGTTTTTATAACACTTTTTCTCCAGGGCATAGTCTTCTGCTTGGCCACACTTTTATTTTGTAGTAAAACGTCATAGCATGGCTGTTCCATTCACATAAAAAATGGCAATATTTTGTGTACCCCAACTCCATCTCCAGAAATAAAGCTACAACTTTCAAATCCCCACAGATCTGCCATTTATGTTCATCATACGTGATAGCATCAAAAAGTAATTTCATATTGTCATATGTTTTCTTCATATCCACAGCATGGCCCAAAGGAATAGAGGGTAGAGTGTTGCCATTTTAAAGCAAAACAGCTTCACCACATGTATAGCAAACGTTGTCAGCACTATTAACGCATTTGAGAAGCATTTTCACAATTTCTAGACACAGTATAAGGAAAAAAGAAAATATCACTAACACCCACTAACTTTACAACCCAGTAAGACAAAAACTAACCTCAAATGACAATAACAGTGGTTTCAGACAGATTTGCCTATTCCAAAAAATGAAATTTCCCAATTAAAAAAATTCCCATAACTATACTTAAACTGTTGGATCTTGAAAATAAGAGCCAACTAACTATTTTAAAGGTTAAATTAGTTTTTTGTAACCTAAATGGAATATAAAATTGCTACTTTCAAGCAGGAAACATTTTTGTTGTTGAACAGTGATTACTTTTACCTACAATTATGTTTGTGCGTTATTCCAAACCGTTCCGTATTCTGCAGAACGTTAAGAGGGCGACTGTCACCTATGGCCAGTAGCAGAGGTAAAAAGTCGCTTGTTTAAATGGAGAACAAAATAATACTACCGGTACTGATTTGACGCACTAAGTGAGCTCCGGTATTCGGAATCTCGAAAATAGTCTTGCACGTGTATTCCAATTGCATACGCGTTTGATTTGAAGGCGTAAAAGTCGACAGTTCAAACTATTGCATACGCTAAACTAGTATTTGAAAATAACGAGTACGAACGAATTTCAGACAAATTAATGTTCCCAAAAAATTACACGTACAAACACCTGCTATTATATACATATTATACACATTCTATTGGAGAATGTTATAAGAATTTGTTATTCTACATCTACCTATGAATTTATTATAAGAAATAAATTGAAAATAAAAATATTAACAGTGTTACTTTACACTGTGACTTTATTAAGCTGTTACTGCTTAAAAGAAAATAAGAAACAAGAGAATTTACAGGCCTATCTCCCTTTGGGAGTACTAATTTAAGTTTTCACAAGGAGTAAACAAACTGACATAGATTTAATATTAAATTGTTGTTTCCATTTTGGTTAGACAATTCAGTTACGAAACTCAGGCAATGAAATTTAGAGTGCACGTAATAACACAACAAAGAATGTCAAAAACATTTACGTGAGATGTGCAGTGAAGTTAAAATCACATTAACAAAAAGGTACTGTGGCCTATCAGCCACTCTGTAGGTTATAACACAATACAATTAGCTTTTTCAAAATTTACCAAGTTGGTGACTAGTATAATATATAATTTTTTATTATAATCTGTATTATACATCTGCATAACACACGAAAATAAATGTAACATCAGTATGAATTTGTTTAATTTATTAAAAACAGCTTCGTCTCTTTGGCATAGAGATATTCTGAACCTCGCTGTTTTACTTCGTTTCGTACTTGTATGCCAATCGGCACATGCGCAGAATGAAGTATTGATCACCAGAAAGTGGCTTTGTACTCGTGTACTCGTAATACTCGTAGTACACGTTTATTGTTTATTCGTTGGTTGCGTCTTGCGACTTGGAACCGCGAGGCCGCGAGTAATCGGAACGGGTAATCGACTTTTTAGTTTTCAGTTATCGTTGAATAGGAACAGGTATTTAAACTTATCAGTCACTGTTATATCCGTTCCACAAAAATATCGTTCCCAAATACCTGTTACAGGTATATCGGCCCACCTCTAGTTCAAACGACAAAATTCTTCTCGACGAACGTTACAAGAAATTCTTATATGTATTTTCATTAGGCTTCTTAGATTAATTTCTGAAGACATAACAGAGTTTTGCTTCATTTTGTATTGTTTTTTATTTTATTTGTAAAGGCTAATTGGACTACTGTTCTAATTTTGTGAACATTCATGTTTAAATTTCTTTAAGTTTATTTACATGAAGCCTCCACCGTTTAGTGTTAACGTTCTATTACGGCACTGTATATAAGAAAAATCAGCGTTTATTTCTCTCTCCAAAATTGTCAGTGCATCTCCATAAATCATAACCTTCCTTTCACCTTGGTGAAGGGCAAATGTATAAGAGGGAGACAGAACTGCTATGATTAGACGAGCGACTACATTCTATGAATACACAATAGCTCGTAGAATTCAATTAAGTGATGTGTGTTGTTATTTACGAGCTCACGGCATACAACGCGTTTCTGTTTACGAAACGTGATGAATATTCATTACCGAGGTCTGCCGTTCTTCACACCAGCTGGCTCTGTACGGAAACAGTGCAGATAGTGCAGGTCGTCAGTGATACGTTGCAGTGAAACACGAAATAGTCCGGGTTAAAAATTATATTTAGCCTTACATTGTTTTCTTTTTAAATGTTTGCCGCCCACCGACGAACGCGAGCACTGTCTTCGCTGCACTGACTTTTCTTCTTCGGTTTCATGTGTACAGTCAACCCCTTGAAGTAAGTGTTAAGGTATAGATAACATTGATATTTAAACTTTAAACTTTGTCCACAACGTCGTGTCTTCGTCTTCGTTGCTGAAACACGTACGTACTGTGTTGCTTGTCCCGTCCCACCGCTGTCCATCTGTCTATGTCGGAAGCTGACAGTGCTGAAAATCAGACACTACGCTCTCTCATAACCGACTCTCAACCTCTTACGTCTTGTGTTACGTCTTTAAAGTAAGATACTTTAAAGCTGCCTAGAATTTCCATTTTTTCTGCGTCACTTTTGTGTTTCCATGTTTACCACACTACCCCGAACAATTTTCTATGGAGCCTGTCAACAGTTCCATGAGGATCAAGGAATTCCGTCACAAGTCGTGACTAGTCTTAAAAGATTCTTTTAGATTACAGCTTGGTAAACTAATTTTAAGATTTACCAATTCAAATTTTCTTCTCTATACAATTTTCTCTTATACAATTTTTTCTCGTCTCTTCTTTATTGTCATTAGAGAAATGTACATCATTATGTGTCGTTTGTCCAAGTGCAAGTCTTACAGAGCATGTTCCCTCCATGCTTTCCTATCCTAAGCCAGTCTCTTCATTTCATGATACCGCATCCGTATCATCTTGTCTCTTCTCCGGCCACTATTCTGCTTTCCACATCTCAGCCCCTCCACTGTTTCTACCAACAAGTTACCTTGAGTTTGCTGCGTAAAGTGTCCCAACCAATTTCTCTTCCTGTTCTGGGCGACATCCAATACTCTCCTTTTCTCTCTAACTCTTCCAAACACCTCCTCATTTGTTACACTATCCTTCCAGAAATTCCGTTCCATTCCCCTTCATGTAAACATTTTGGCCTCTTCTTTCCTCAGTGTCCAACTTTCTGCCCATATTGGAGCATGCTCTAAACAAAACTCTTTACCTTCCTCTTTCTTAGGTTTATATATAGTGGACGCACAATAATACTTTCTTTCTATTAAGGGCTTTCTTAGCTAAGGCAATTCTGTAATTTACCTCTTACAGCAGGGGACGAACGCGAAAGCAAGGGGGGAGATTTTACTTGGGAGGGGGGAAGTTGGTCCATTCTTTAAAAGTCTAAAGTATAAATGATAGGATGAGTGACGATAAAAATACAGTGTCAATTATCACCACAATAAGTTTATTACCGTACACGTATAAAATCATATCTGTATTTATCACTTAATTATACCTTTAACAATATAAACTTACAGTTTAAAGTACACACTACTCATCTGTTGTATGTATCAAACAAAAGTTAACATGATGGTAGCGTACAGTTACAATTTAAAGTAATTTTAAATTAAAAGCATGAACCTATGTGATGTAATATGAATTTTGTATCATATTGTCAACCTCAAATCCATTTTACAATTACTAAATGACGAAAAAATTCGTCTAAAGTAACCATTTAAAAAAGGAGGGGAATTTTTCCGACCCCCCACCTTGGATTCGCGCCTGATCTCTTGACTACAACGCATGTCGTCTCTAATTAAACGTCCCAGATATTTAAAAAATGTCGCTTTTTCAATTTCCTCATTCGCTATTTTAATCTGTACAGTCTTGTTAGTTTTACTTATAACCATACTCTTTGACATTTTTTTACATTGAATTTCATTCCAAATTTTTTCACAAGCTCTCTTAAAATCCTTCAGCATCCCTTTCAATGTCCTTTCATCCTCGGCAAGGAACATCATATAGTCTGCAATCTTGATTTTCTCTAGCCTCCCTCATTTTACCGATTCAAACTCCTCTCATGAAGATAGCTATTTATTATTTCTTCGGAGTATATATTAAAGTGCGTAGAAGACATACAACAGACCTGCTCACACGTTTTTCTAAACTTTGATTTCCTTTGTTATTAGGGGTGAAAATTACGGCTAGTAGGAAGCAAGACAAAGAAATATAATCCAGAATTAATTTGGGAAAGATGGCTGTATCTACATTAAATGGGGTCCTGTAAGATAAGCAAATTACAGCAGAAACTAAAACCAAAATATTTAAAACAATTGTTAGAAGTATCATGAGTTACGGCTCAGAAGTTTGGACTACTAATGAACACACAAGAACAAAATGACAGCAGAGACGGACTTTTGGAGGCGTTCGGCAAGAGTATCAAGACGTGAGAAAATTAGAAATGAAGTCATTAAGGACAGAATGAACGAAAAATTCAATTGTTGATTTTATCCAAACAAAAAAAGTACAATGGTATGGGCACACGAAAAAATGGCACAGAAAAGATTGCCAAGGAGAGTTATGGAATGGACCCCCACCAGAAGAAGGAAAAGAGGAAGTCTACCTATCACCTGGATAGAAGAAATTCAGACTGTACTGAGGGAACGAGAAATTGAAGAAGATTTTTGAATGGACAAGCGGTAGTGGAGTCAATCACTTTTGTAAGATTTAGTTCCGGGAAATGTGCAAAAATTGTACAGCCGGATTAATAAAATTTCCTTTGTTATTTTGTTCTCAAACCTCACTACAGTCTTCTGATCTTGATAGAGCCTTTAAATCAATCTTAGTTATGTACATGGGACAGTAAAAATAGTAGGAAGACGAGCGTAGATCATATACGTGCATAGTGTACAAGAGAGGATACAGAGAGATAAAAGAGAGAGAAGAAAAAGATTTAGGGAGGCAGAGAGAGAGAGAGCGAGAGAGAGAGAGAGAGAGAGAGAGAGAGAGTGCGAGGGGGCAGGAAGACAGATATAGATTATTAAATTGGATTATATCATAAGTTGGTTGTTTAATTTGGTTGACATAATCGTGTAAGCAGTAGGATACGGTAGAGCTGTGTTGTTAGCCTGGATTCAACACCCCTTATTAAATAGTTGTACCAGCGTAAGCCGTTAAGCTAACCTAATGCTGTTTATACACGTACCGTTTGCGTTATGTGTTGACTCAGCCTGTGTGTTTATTATATATGTGGCTTTGACGTTAATGCTGTCATCAATAAACATTAGCCGGGCAACGTGAAGCATTGTTATTACAATTGGGATAACACCCGGATAAACCTCGTGGGATTAATGCGTCTCTCCGGTTCTGCGCCACTGGCACGGTTCGATTCTCACCACGGGCCACTACTAGGTCCAAGATGAGACAACGTCTTGAGGAGCATGAGCGTCCGCAGTACGAGTTCATACTAATTTATATCTTTCCCAAGGCAAGTGCTACAATAATTTTCTCGTTTTTAAAAGAAAAGACTACCAGCCTATTGCGAATTCAAGAGGCTAGCGCCGAAATCGGTTTGAAACTCATCATTATCATCTTCACAAGACGGCATAGGCAAGGTGCTGCCCGTTCCGGCTTCAAAAATCCTCCAGCCGTCTCTTCCTGGGTTTACCCACGCATCTGTGTCCTATACGTTTCTACTTCCATGACTTGTTTGGCCAGCCTGAAATCTCCGTCGGGCTGTGGTCTTCGAAAGTCGCGAGTAAATTAAAATTAATTCCCCATTACAGGATAGCAGGTGTCATGTGGAGGGGCTGCCTCGGTAGTCATGACTTCCGGTAATTTTTATTTAGGGTTGTCTTCTTCTAGCCTTCGATGGCAAAATACCCAACTGCAAGGGAGCAGCAAAATATATATATAGATGGGTAAGTCATGTGTAGGGGATGCCTCCTAACGGGTCATGACTCCCGGTAAGTTTTATTCAGGGTTGTCTTCCTCTAGCCTTTGATGCCCCCAATATCCAACTGCAAAACAGCAGCCAAATTTAATCCTATAACAATAGGACGCAGTACTACAGCCAACAAAATCCAATTGGATTCCCGCCTGTAATATCCAAAGATAAGCCGATCCAGGATCATTTCCCCAATGCGCTAACTTGTTACCGGTGGCTACTGCTGCCTTACACCAGGAATATTTACCGACCTTCCGGTCTAGATCCGTACTGTTCTGTATCGACAGGGTCACCTCTTGTTGGATGTGGCACATCACCACGCTGAACAGTCTTGGCTGGAGAGAGGCTAACAGCTCCTTTGGGGAGCTAACATCATTTTGTCCAACCCTGGGAATTTGTGAGGACCAGCGGATTTGAAACTCGACAGCACTAAATCCTACTCTGATTATCGTCAATAAAAATGTATTGTAAAATCACAAGGGGTATCATTCATATCAAAATTACGGCATTTAACTTGGGGCCCAGGTTTAAAACAATGAGACTTGAGAGGGGATGGTAACTAGTAGAGTAGGAATTACAAGAACATCAGTAACCAAAATGACATAACATTTAAAAGATTAATAGACAGTAAAATTAAGATTAATTGAGCTATAAATATCACAAACGGTTTTGAACAACAAGCTTTATATTCTCAGTGTACAAAGACCTTGTCATTAGGGTAACAAAAGTTTTACTCACTTTGCACATATCCAGAAGAGTTTTGCACTGTGTTTAATAGTGTGTGCGTCGTTTGCAGAAAATTTGGAGAATTTGTATTTTCGAAGCGTGTTGTGACGACAAAGTACTTACTGACCTCAGTTATCAATATAAAGTATGTCTAAATCTGAAAATGAGTTTTGTTATGAAACTAGTACTAGCACATGTAGTAGGTATAAGCTATGAAGTTAAACTATAAATTAATTTCCGATGAGAAAATGAGAAGATAACATTATTATTATGAGAAGCAATGTGTGTTAGAGAGAGTTTTGTGTTAGTGAAACAACAAACTATTACCGCTTACTGTTTATCTGGTCATCAAAGGGGGGGGAGAAATTATTAAATTATATCGTTATCTTTACGAATCTCATAATTCAAAAACGATTGTCAAGTGTATACGTCTAGAATACTTCAGATTCTATGCTCTCGAAATAAAAGATTTAAGGCTCTGATTTTGAAAAGGAATTAGGCCCAAAATATGCTAAAACGATATGCAGATATGCAACAAGATGATGAGGTTCACATAGAATTCTTACAAGACAATTGTATCGATATTAAGAGACCTTCACATTTACGATAACCGTCGTCTACTGCCGACTGTTTTTTTTTTTTTTTTGGCACGTCATTACAACTAAATGGTTTTGTAGTGGCAAGTACAAAAATGAGCTGCAACACACTTCAGTTGTAGTAGTTAAACAATACATTTTAGAAATATCTACGGAAAAATGCAATTCATGGAATAGGGATTCCATAAGTTTGAGTAAAAAACAAAGTATTAGATGCAGTTAGCGATTTTAATTATTTGGGCTGTCACTTATCCTTTAATAAATTGGTACACGTAGGAGAAAGCAAAACCTATATGAATTTCAGAGTTTTAAAAAACATTTAAAATAATCTTATAGGGAGAGCACGTAAGGACACCGATATTAAACTTTAACACCTAAGGACGTGGCGATGTTAAGAATTTCGACGAAAACGCGACAGTAAATGGCATGTGTGGTTTCTACATCACTTCTCACACTTGCACAGTTTGCAAAAAGTGGTTGCATTAAATAATCCTGCCCACACAGATCTCTCTCTTTCTTTGTCTGTCTGTCTCTGTCTGCCCGCCCCCCTCACGCTCTCTCTCTCTCTCTCTCTCTCTCTCGCTCTCGCACGCGCGCGCACACACACACACTTGAAGTTAAATGAAAATTGCTCATTAATTGCAATTCACTAATGGCTGACTGCGAGTCTTATAGAAATGATGCCGATGATGATAATGATAGTAGTACAGCATAAGGTTTAATTTCTTACAAATGAACGACGCGGCGGAACGAGTCTCAAAATAATCTGCTACAGTATGCTCGTTTGTTGTGTAATATTTCGAGTTTCGTTTGCAAACAGATTGTATGTTGCAGTCCGGTTTGAATTCTGCGAACAGGATTGTGTTTAAATTCGTACTTGCACGTCTCACAGAGTAGAGTAGAATACGCTGTGACATACTTACATTCGTTCAAACGAGGAAATAATGAACTTCTGACCTGACCTAAATGACCTAGTTCACTCCAACGAGCCACATCCAGTGAATCAATTTATTAAGTAGAACAACAGTCCCGTGGTCCTTATTTGGTAAAAGAAACATACAAACATGTAAATATGTGAATGATACGAGCGAGCGCATACGTACGCAAACAAATATTGTTTCTCTGATACGAGACTAAACCTGCGAGACGTCACTGTGGAAACAGGTTCCGACTTTTCGATATTACGGGAGCTTTAAATAAGATGTCGACGTTAAACTGTTATGAGAAGCCAAAATAAATTCTCAGTCAAGCGTGTTTGATTTTTATTCAGTAACAAAATTGTGTAGATTGTGTAATGTTTTATTCTGTACATTTGGAAATGTGTGGTTACACTAAAACTGAATGTGTAGCTAAGTTAGATTTGTAAATTTGTGGTCTGAGATATGAATTATATGTTACAAAAATCGGTCTCATAATTGTACTTAAACTTTATTACAATCAGGACATTCTATTGTGTATAAGTCACTTGAATTGCGAATTTAAGCAGCTGCTGATTCTATCTGGTTAATGTTAATACCATTACTTTGAAATTTGTAGTTTGTATCATTGTACTATTGTAGACTGTAAAAACCTTCAGGATCCATATTTTAAATTATACATGTATATGTTTATCTAATTCTTGAGGAATAACGGAAGTCTAATACTTTAGAAAGGATAGCGGAAGTCGGGCCTTCATTTTTTTGATAAATATTGTTATTACCTACAAAATAATTTTGATTTAGAATAATATTTAAAATGTTGGTAATTTTTTTAATATTTTGTGTATTGAAATTATTTTATTTAGCTCATTGGTAATAATTTCAACTGCACGATAACATTGTCCCCAATAACAGTCATATCGTCAGGAAATAAATGCCAGTTTTAAATTTTGGTGTCCAATGATTTGAATGCCGACATCTAAATTTTTCCGTCTACGAATGACGTCATCCGTATAGACTCTAAAAGGGTCTACGTCTTAATAGCCTACACTCCCCTAACTTAGGCGTCTGTTTTACTCTGATTCCCTCGTCACGTGATGACCGCGTGTATAATAATATTTTTGTTGCTTGATGTAAACTCTGAATGGCTTTAATCAGGTGACTGGGGTACTGTACTTACATTTTACCACAGAATTGTTCTATCTACGCTGTCAAAGGCTTTACCAAATTTCAAGAACGGTAAACACATTGAAAGACCAATGTAATGACGCTAAGTATATTATTCTTTCTTATTTCTTTAAAAGACGTCAGTGACGTTCAATTCATGTTAGGCCTACTAATAAGACGGATTTGTAACATCACTGCTTTTTTTTTATTAAAGAGCAACGTTTCGGATACACAATAAATCGCTAGCCGTTTTCTGGTAAAAACAAAACTAAAACGTCAAAAATAAGAGAGAACCAATACTTTGTCCCACAACCGCCAGAGAGGCAAAACACACAATAGTATTTAAATAATATATCGGTAACAAATAAAAGTAAATAAATAAATAAACCTTGTCACCACACCACACTGAACACAACACAAGACGCACAAACTCACATGAACATGCACGCCTCAAGGTCACCCGCAAACTGCGACAGGGGTGACTGGGTTCAAGGCCACTACGTGGTAGTAGCGCTCGGAGGACAAGCGGCACTAAGACTCACCCCTTTGGATAGTCAACCGGAAGACCTCTACTCCTTACCGCAAAAACTAGCGCCCAAAAACAGTAACGCACGCTAACCTGCGCGAAGCCTGACATACCCATCGCCTAGACTATTTTTCTGATGGAACGAAGTCTTATTAGGAATTTCACTGCATACCTGACTAATACAGTCGTTATGAAAGCAGCTTGCTTAAATCTACGTTCGGACCATTTTTTTTTTCTTTACAAATAACTCTCATTTCATCCCATAAGACTATGTGCTGCGCCTCCCAGACATATTCAGCCAACCTTGACCGTACTATATTCCATTTTTCACATTCATTCTGTGTTCATTCATGCAGACGTGGAGAGGTCGACGAGTGTCGCTCACATATTCACAACGAAATTCTTACGAGATATTATAAATTTCATTTTTGTATCAAACGCAGGACCGAACAATTTTTGTATTATCTACCTCGAACTTAGCGGCTATCTCTTCTTCAGCACTACAGCCCAACCTGAGGCCTGGTTTCCAACTCCAATCTTCTCCAAAGTCTCCTGTCCATTGCTATCTCATTGTAACCCTTCACATCTATTCTTTTGAAGTCTGCTAGCACATCATCCAACCATCTTATCCTAGGTCGACTCCTCTTTCTGCTTTTATAGACTTGCGCCCTAAAAATTTATTTGCCATACGCTGATTATCCATCCTCTCTAGGTTACCTTGCTATTGTATTCGATGAGCCTTTATGAATCTTACAATATCTTCATGATTCAATAGCTCATCAGTCTCCTGGTTATTTCTTATTCTCTATTCGTCATCTTCTTTTACCGGCCCATGAACACCTTTTACGATCTTTCTTTCAAACCTTCTTAGTGTTACTTGTTTCTTTTTTGTCACTGTCCATGTCTCATCTCCATAAGTAACAGGAGCGACTATCCTCATAATTATTCTATCCTTTATTATTATTATTTCCCGTAATAAAAACGGAATAAATGGTTGACCTTCCCTTAACGCATCAAACGTCAGTAGCGGTCTAAACGGGGTTATGGGGGCGGACCGTCCCGGACCCCACTTAGTAAGGGGCCTCCAGGTTTGAAAAATTAAGATTTTTTTTGTAATTTTGTAAATTTATTTGCAAATATTCTATTGTCACGTTCTGAAACGCAACACTAGGAGAGGTCCAGGATTTAATCGGTCAATTCCAAAGATTTTTTCATATTACTTTGAAATCTACCTTACAACCCTATCTCATAAAGTGTTTACAGATATTAAAAAAAACTTATAAAGGTAAATTTATTATTAGAAGTATATTCATAATAAAAAAGTAGCGTCAGTTGTACCCTGCGGCAATGCCTCATCACGCAGTTGGAAGGCAACTGCCTCATTCTAAACAGCGCGGACGGCAACGGCAGCGGCAGCGATTCAAGAAGGCCGTGCCTCTGTACGAAAATGTAAACGGCGGAGTGAAATACCGGGCGATAACATGTAGGTCTACGCTAAAAGAGATTTCACCAGTCAAAAATATTTAACATTTCAGGACATCAACAATTTATTTAAAATCTCTCATTAGAATTTTTACCGAACAGTGGATAATTCGGAGTGCGGAAATCGGGTTACTTACTCGAACGAACGAATTCACAATAAAGTGCATCACTTATTATGTGAATGAACAAAATCGTGAGTGACATCGAAGACAACAGCACATACACCTGTACAGATATTATAAAGTACTGTAATAAATTTAACGAATTCTATAAATAATACTACTTCTATTATTTTTATAAACTTTGAATTTACAATATGAAAGTGGATTTTTATTTCAAATGTTACTACAGCTTCTTATAAAGTTTCCTGCCTAGATGTATCAATCAATATAGTAATTAGACAATAAATATATAACAGTAAAGAGTTTTTGCTGTGTTCTACTTACAGATAAATTGGATTATAAACACCCGTCCTCGGGAGGAGGGCCTCAGAAAGAAATCCGCCCCGTGCCTTCAGTGGCCTAGGTACGCCACTGTCGGAGGTTTAAACGTTTAGATGAGAAATCAAGTCAGCACTGCAGGGACCGATAAGAAATGTGTAAACGTGAACATCAGACAGGTTTCAGTGCGAGCTAATGCATATGCAAATTGTACGGTATCGGTAATGATCGGTTTGCTGCCGTGCGTGCTTTGTACCGAATAGGAGAACTCGTGAAATTACAAATTAGTACTGTGCAGATAACTTAAGCCGTCCGTGTAATAAAGTATTGCTACGCGTGCACGCTCCGACGTCATTAAGGGAAGTATTATTACAAGTTTCTAATCAAGGCAATTTTATTTGGAAAACGATTACTGGGAAACACTCGAATGAAGATTGTTTTACCCTTATTTGGGATTCTCCCTGCTGGCGGTACTATTTGTTTTTCTTACGTAGGTTTCAACACGGAAATTATACACATTGATATTGTTACGACGGTTTGACGGATCGTCGTGTTGTCCAGTGGAAACAGAATAATATACCAATGAAATCACTAATTACCAGCTTTAATTAGTCACAAATAATAATTTGAAATCAACAAGGTTCAAGGTTTGAAATTATACAATAAGTCAAGTTAACACGCAATAATAATGTCAACTAATAGATGTCGACACTCAATATGATGTCAACTAATAGAGTTCCGCACTAATTTTAACACAATAATCTCTTTCCAAAAATTACTTGATATCCGCACTATACAATTTCGCCAGGCGTAACTAACTTTTAAGCCGGCCGCTGTTGCTTACATATATGCCCCGCAATAATTTTCCATTCTTTTGGCACCTTAATTTTTGTAATTAAGATTACTCGAACAGTCTGGAAGGTACTTTTGTACTTCCTTAACAGAGACACTGCCCCTGTTTGTCGGCCAGCTGAGGAACGTGTAGAACTTTTACTTAACAGCACCTGCCGAGGTTTCGAGAGCGTTACGTTATTTCGTAGCAATACGTTAAACAGATAGTACTGTATGAGGAAGTATGATAAAAGAATGTTTTTTGCATACGACGTGTGCCACAACCAGAACCGAATGTGTAAAATAGACTATAAATAAGATTGTATAGGACCTTCTACTAGTATTACGGCACTGAAAATTCCACTTTCGTCATCGATATTTTTTTACGATAAATCATTATGGAACATTAGACGAAAGAACAACACGCCGTCATGTTGAGAACACGTTACACGTATGGAGAATATTACATGGAAATTGCGTTGAATTTTCGGTCGACAAAATACACCTAATCAGTCTACAGTTCAGAGACAGTCCAATAAATTCGAGGAAACAGATTTAATTGTAGACATTAAATCAACCGGGCGCTTTCGTAACATTCGTTAATTTGTAAACGTCGCCATCTCTAGAGAAATTTTGCGAGACCGTCTCATCTCACGCGCGGCGACCAGAACGGGCCACCGAGGTTTTGTCATTGTAAACGTCGCCATTTCTAGAGGAATTTTGGGAGATCGTCTCATCTCACGCGCGGCGACCAGAACGGGCCACCGAGGTTTTGTCATTTGCCGCTACGCGTCTCATTCCTTTGGTCGGTTTTGAAATCTCGCGTTTCCGTCAACAAACCACAAGTACGGGCAAATCCTCTACTCGAACTGCTCCCATAGTAAGATTTTCCTTGCTTGATGTTTCAATCCCTAGAATCCTGGACCGTCCTCAGAAACTGTGAGTGAAGGTTGAAAGACCCCGTCGAAAGACCGAAACCTAATCTAGGTCTTTCAACTGTAACTCATGTTTTGAAATATTGAAAGTTTTGAAATACGTAATACCTGTAAAAAATATGAAATACCGGTAATATTTTGTACGGAATTAAACATTGATTGGTTTATGTGTTCAAAATTTCATGGGTCCACTTCGGTGGGTGCAGCCGTTCAGGCCCCCTTAAATACGCCCCTGCATCAACGACACTGTGGAGGTTGACCTAATCAGCAAATTCAAATGTCTAAGACTCTTCCGAACCCAAGAGTGTCCAATGATTAGAAAAGTCCGGAAGACAATGAAATACAATGGAGGATTTACCAGAATCGTAAGTAGCGAAGCTTAATTCCTTCTTATGATATCGAAATATATCTAAGGAAACAAACAAAAAAATCGGGCAGTTACTACTAGAATTGGTAGTCACCAATGACTATAAGATAAGATCTTTAAAAAGGTTTTACACTACACTATTAGTTATTTATCCAAATATCATGACTTTGTTACGTACAAAATCGTCGATAACATGCTTACCCATTTTTCATTACTGAACACTGTATTTGAGCTGGTTATATTTATAGAATGTGTCTTTTGTAAGCTTTAATTTCTACTTTAAACATTTCAACTTTTTTTTACGGAAAGTGAGAGAGAAACAACGGAATTCTTTAATGAACAAACAACGAAATTTATGAAAGCAAGAAAAGTATTGCTATGACAATTACGTAACGCTCTCGCGCAGTCGGCAGGTGCAGTTACGTAAACGCTGTACACGTTTCTCGGCTAGCCGAGTGTCTCTGTCCAGGCCCGTGCACTTAGGGGCCTTCCAAACTATTCGAGGACTTTTAGCTAAGGAAATTATTCTGGCACGCCGCCAAAAGAATGGAAAATTATTCTGGAATATCTGCGGGATCTATATAAGCAACAGCGGCCGGCTTAGTCGGCTAGTTACACTTGGCAAGATTGTAGAGTGCGGGTCAAGTGATTATTGCTGAGTAGTGGAAAATGATTATTGTGCTATAATTAGTGCGGAACTGTAACAGTTGATATTGTTATTTCGTGAGGACAAATTTATCTTGAATTATTGTATGTGAGTGCCTTGTTGATTTCAAATTGTTATTTGTGACTAATTGGAGCTGGTAATTAGTGACTTCACTGGTGTCTGTATTTTGTTTCTACTGTACCATACGACGTTTCGCGAGACCGTCGTAACAGTATATGTTTCAAGTAAAATTCAATTTAATTTTTGATCTCAGTGACGTGTCTCCGTCTCTATGCCTTCTTTTGTTCTATGCCTAAGACGTGTCTTGATTATGATGTGCTGTAGGTTTGTGTAAGGTTTTGAAACGCCCCCTTGTACCCAGAATATTTTTCCACCCACCTTTTCTAATCACACAAAAAAAAATATTTTTGTTTTTTCCTGGGGGAGGCGTAACTTAATATTAGGACTAGGCAAGTGGCCTAGATTGGAAATAAAATGTGCTGAGCCATAGTGATAAGGTCTTGCAAGAAAACAGCTGATCAACAGTAACAGTAACAAGATTTATTTAAGTCTTTTTTTTGAACAATAGTTTACAATCTTTCTTTTTTTTTGATAATAGAGTTCCATTCAGCTCTTTCTTTAAATTTCACATAATGGTTTAAGTCACAAAAGGTGTCACAGTATTTGCAGTCACTCGGTGGAGTAACTACATGAAATATTTCAAAGTATTTTCTACCAATATAACAATGGCATGCCAACTTCTCTAAATTATTAGTATTATAATTCTGACTTTAACTTCCTCTATTTTATAACAGCTTGCATTGCATGAATAATACAGAAACTATTTGTAAACACATAACAAGTATAAATGTCTGGAGCAAACAATCCATGATAATTAAATGATACAATAATAATCGATAATTAGAAAAATAATGATTAATAATTAAATTCAAAGAAACATAACTCAAGTGTGTCGCAACCCTGTTCCCCATTACTAGGATTAATCACATCAACGGAAATCCGTCATCACAGTAACCGAGGGTTTAAGTAGTTAAAAAAAAATAATTAGATTTAAACTAATCTGTTAATGAAACCAATTAAAGTAAACTAGTTGTTGAAATAAAATTAAGTATCACATATTAAGTTACGTGTAAGTTAATTAAATTAAAATAAGGTGTAAATTAATCAAGTAGAGGAATTAACAGAATAGAATAAATTTTGAATAAAAACCCAACCAGCAATATGACAAAATAAAGAAAAATTTTAAATTGTGAAAAATCAGATAACAAATAGAAACATGCAGGACCCCCGGCCACAATGCAAGCAGATGCAAGCACTCTGCGAATATTACATTTTCTTAAGCTCAGAATATCGTTTAAAAAAGTTTTAACTGTTTTGTCTTTTTGCAGAACTAGAATGAAATATTTAAATAATTGAAAGGTAACCCATGACTCTATACAAATCAAAGCAGAAATGCTTATAAGTTACTTATAACCCAGTCAGTAATGTCCACACTTCATCATGTTTTCACTAAACATGTTCCGGAATGTTAAACATGAGTTAATATTGAGGTATAGATTTTAGCGTGTGTGTTGCCTGACAATCTGCTGAGCACTTCGAGTGTGATTTCAGTTACATAATGGAATTTTCTCACCTGATCCTTCGGCGGGCACTACAGACGTTCCTGCATGTTCGTGGCGTGTGAAAGACGAAGCCGGATGGCGCTGGGGGTTTTCTTACGCAGGCTCTGCGGATGGGCGTAGATGAAGCCAGGTCCATGACCTGGACCTCTTTCCCCTCGACTAGGCGGAGAAACCTGAAGCTCTTTATGAAGCTTATCTAAGCATAGTCAAGTACAGTCAAGTACGCCATCAGAATCCAGCCGCCCCCCGAGGTTGAACGAGAAAAGAGAGCACGCCGCACGTCGCGACGTTAACTTATACAAACCCCGACGCAGCTGACTAATTTCGTTAATAAGCGAAAACCACCGCCTTCCCAATGACGTCACCACTCACGGTAGCAGTGGACAAACTTGATTTCAGTATCAATGCTGACATCGAACAAACCACGATAGCGCGCCGCACGCACGGAAAATAAATTTAAGTGGCCGTGGTGTTTACTTTCTGATATCACCACGGCACAGTTTTTGTTTGATTTTTATATAGTAATGTATTAAATTTTAATAAAATACGTCTTGACTTGAGCTCATGCTTTTCGTTACGTTTTGTGTTATAATGTCTTATTGCTTATAACTAGAATAACAACTAACTTAAAGGTCATTTAGACTCACAGATCATAAGAAATAATTTAAGATAAAATATGAAAAAAGTGATAGCTGTACTTTATTATGTAGGAAAGGAGTCTTTTCATGTTATGCCGCTGAGTTAAAACCAACGTGTCAATTCACTTACCGTTCAGACCACGGTTCAGACCATATTCGTTCAGTTAAGTTGAAGTTTCACAATTTCGGAATGGCCTCCCCTCCACCACCTACTATTAATACGATTTAATCACACACACACACACACACACACACACACACACACACACACACACACACACACACACACACACACACACACACACACACACACACACACACACACACACACACACACACACACACACACACACACACACACACACACACACACACACACACACACACACACACACACACACACACACACACACACACACACACACACACACACACACACACACACACACACACACACACACACACACACACACACACACACACACACACACACACACACACACACTGTAGATCTCTGTACCGTAGGTTAGTGCGTGAAAACTAATCATTCCGCTGAAAAGTGTATTGATTTTTTCCTTTACACGAGACGGATGTAGGGCCTATTTGCGAATTTCCTTTAGCAGAGGACTTGCCAGGAAATCCCCTCGAGATAAGCACAGTGCGGCAAATCCCCTTCTCCCGCATTCCTCTCTCTTTAGAAAAGAATCCTATCAATGGATCTCTCCCTCTCTGTGTCCTCTCTTTTCCGTACTCCTTCTCTCTCTCTTTCTTCCTGACCAATATCGATCCGCTTTGCGCCAGTTCTAGCGCTGACGGTGTTTATGTTGTAGTAATTTTACTTCAGTAGCCTACTATCGGCAGGTCTTTTTATTACTTTAAAAAATGTGTACAGTAGTTAGAAAATGCTTTGACTAATAAATAAAGTAGGCCTACTTGTTTCCTAAAAGTCCAGTTTTTTTTTGAGTGATGGACTTATTAAAGTGACAATCGTCTAATGCCTTTTTACACGACTGCTAAAAAGGAGTGTTATGTTTTCAGTGGTAGGGTATGTATGTATGTATGTATGTATGTTTGTTCCACTATAACTTTTTAACGGCTTTACCGATTTTGATGTTCGATGGCTCGATGGATTCCTTACTTCACCAGAAGTGTCATAGTCTATATATCACCATGAGTTGACTTCCGGTTTTGACCGGAAGTGAATACAAGTGATAGGTTCTAAGGATTTTTTTTTCGTTTATTGGTCCATCAGGTGGCGCTAGTGGAAGGTATTCTGTAAAGTTCACTCCAGATAGTGCTCGCGATTTAAGACCACGCTCACTAATACTATGTTAGCGCGCTATTGTGTGAAAGTATAGATGTGCAATCCGTGAGAAACAGAGAACAGCTGATCTGAAAGTATATATATATATTGGTTTGCTATATATATTTCTCTCTGCAAAATATGGTGAACCTGAAATACATGAAATGACGGATCAACAATATGCCGCAGCAGTAAACTTAATGATTTTTCAGCAGCGCCAATTGTTCTAAATGATTTCAGACAGATTGCTTCCAAGTGAAAATAATACTGAGCCATTACGTGTGTTCGTTACTGGAGGAGCAGGCACCGGCAAAACCTTTACTCTGAAAATTATTGTAGAACAGATTCGTCGTCTTTCTCATTTACATGCAAGCAGAGCTGTTACGGTAGCAGCACCCACATGTGTCGCTGCAAGATTGATTGGAGGTAGCACTTTGCACTCTACTTTTGCCCTTCCTATCGAAAAAGGCAAGGTGACAGCTCTTCGCCCTCTTACTGATGAGCGTCTTCAAAGGGAACGGCTAAGGTGGAAGCATATTAATTGGCTAATCATTGACGAAATCTCAATGGTACCCTATACTACCATAAGAAATATTCACTTAAGGTTGCAACAGCTTAAAATGAATGATGCTCTCTTCGGGGGTATCAATATTATTTTGTTTGGCGATCTAATGCAGTTGCCACCTGTATCAAAAGCAGTTGGTGGTACCTACTGCTTCAAGCAGCCTCATTACTTATCAGCTGAAATTAATTTGTGGACACTGTTTAGTTTCTGTGAATTACCTCAAAATATGCGGCAAGCTAACGACACTACTTTTATAGACATTCTAAATAATTTACGAGTCGGCCAACTCACCATGCAGCAGCTAGAAATTTTAGATCGTCGAAGAGTTCCTTTGACAGATGAATTTGCTGATGGCGAGTGTCTGCGTATTTTCCCAACCACTAAACAGGTAGAAGAATATAATGCTATGATGACTGAAAAGTTGAAAACATCATCTAAAGTTTACGATATTGCAGCGGTGGATGTGTCTGTCGAAGGTAAGAATTACGGACAAAAGTTAAAGAAAGACTTCATACCAACGGATCCAAACAAAACTGGAGGTATTCCAAACTCTTTAGTAATCGGAGTCGGATCTAGGGTAATGTTACGAAAAAACATTAATGTTAATCATGGTCTGGTCAACGGAGCAATCGGCATCATTAGAAAAATTGAGTGGCCTGCACTACGTCGAGATCAGCTTCAACCTGGTGAGCTTCCACAAGCCGTATTTGTAGAATTTGATGACAGATCAATTAGGGGAAATACTGCTGGCATTGGAGTAAAGATAGAGCCCACCACTGTTGAATATGATGCTTTGTGAGGCCAGGGCAAAGTAGAACGACGTATGCTGCCATTAATATTGTGTTGGGCTGTAACAGTACATAAACTCCAAGGCACTACTTTAGACAAAGCAGTCATTGATTTGAGTAGTAATATTTTTGCCAAGGGTCAGGCCTACGTCGCACTAAGTCGTGTGAAAACAGAGGGATTAGCAATAAGTTGTCTGGATCCACGAAAATTGTTGCATGAACCGCACGATAAAAACTCACTTGAGGAATTAAATCGACTCAGAAATCTGTAGACCAAAGCTTTTTCTTTATCATTTCTAATAAATGAAATTATTTAGTTAATTATATAATTTATAAAACAATTTATCGAAATGTTTGTATTATACTAGTTATATAATAGTATATAAAATAAAGTTATACTATATTTATAAGTTTATAAGTTCATACGCTAATTATACTATGTACATAATAAAGTTTCTAAATAAAACTATGTAAAAATTGAAATTTTTTTTTGCACTTCACACATACGCACGCAGACACTGCACATTCCCATTATACTCTTTTTAAACACAAAAAGGAATAAAATAAAAAAAATAATTTAAAAAATTAAAAAACACGACTGCCAAAAAAATAAATGAATAAATAAAAAATATATTGATAAAAACACTAAATAAAAAAAAAAACTAAATAAAAATAATATTTAGTAAAAATCACAAAATCTAAATAAAGTCGATTTAAAAAGCCAAAAACAAGGTATTGAAATTCAGCTTTGATCAGATTTAACGAAAATGTTATGAATGATTAAACGCATAGTAATTTTATTAGTTTTAAATTATTTTTCGATGCTGAATATATATCAATGCATCGTATGAAGACTACAATTATAAAAAATATTGCTGATAAAATTTTGCTCTTCAATTTTAATTTTCAATGCAGTCGGGTGCTGTTTAATGAAAAGAACAAATCTATTTAGAAACAGCCCCCGACTGCATTGAAAATTAAAATTGAAGAGCAAAATTTTATCAGCAATATTTTTTATAATTGTAGTCTTCATATGATGCATTGATATATATTCAACATCGAAAAGTAATTTAAATCTAATAAAATTACTATGCGTTTAATCGCTCATAACATTTTCGTTAAATCTGATCAAAGCTGAATTTCAATACCTTGTTTTTGGCTTTTTAAATCGACTTTATTTAGATTTTGTGATTTTTACTAAATATTATTTTTGTTTAGTTTTTTTTTATTTAGTGTTTTTATCAATTTATTTTTTATTTATTCATTTATTTTTTTGGCAGTCGTGTTTTTTAATTTTTTAAATTATTTTTTTTATTAAAAGTTGTAAAAATAATAATTGAAATGAAGTTTTCAATCTTAAGGATTGTATTTGTATTTGAATAATAAATATTGTTATTAAGAAAAGAGGTTTTGCGAAAATATTTTTCGGATAGCAAGAGCAAGGACAATCATGTCAGTTGTAAACAAACAACATTAAAAATCGTATAGTGCCTGCAGGAACGTTTTGAAATTTGCTGTAGCTTCCATCTTCGGAGAACACATCATATTTGTCATGGTTCAATTCTCCATATTTTATCGGATGTTCGTTGTATTATTTGTACTTTCTGTAGATAATAATTGTGATTGTTTTACTTCTTTGACCATACTGTGTGGTGCCCTTAAGTCATGTAACCTATACAGCAGCACGACTAGACTCGAGCCGCTGAGGAACCGACTCTGACGTTTGATATATGTGGTGGGAGTAAAAGCATGCGTAAAACCCTCCGCCAACCACTTTACAGGAATTCGTTCACGTCACCATAATAACGGCCTGTGACGGTACTGTGTTGCTGCGTTCTGATAAACACGTGGTCAGTTTTGCACCGTGCAACGTTCGGTCAACGGGTTCTGGTCTACAGCTGGTAATGTCGCAGCGAAATGTCCGGGCAGCGCTCGGTAAACACAGCTGGCAACGTCGCAGCGAAATGGCCGAGTCGCTTACTCAACGACTCGAGTGTATATCGGAAAAGGTAGGTTGATATTCTCTATATGATTAAGTAATATGTGCGCGAGATGAAAAGGACCCATATTATATGGTCAAGAAAATACCTTGGCGAAAATCAGAAATGAGGCCTTCAAACCAATCTTAAACCAAAACTGGTGGTTCCATTGTACTGTGTAACGTGAATCAAATAGCAACTGGAAAATAAATCGACCACGAACTCCAGTACCTATGTGGTGGTTGATGTTAAAAACGTATTTATATTATTATTATATATTCCGTATGCGACTATATTTTACGGGAATTCGAATAATGCGATTGTTCAACGTCATTGTAATTCGGTAGCCAATCAGATGGGACGTTTTGACGCATGCGTGAACTTTCGTTAACGTATTGGGCTATTCAGTTAGCTGTGAGATTATGTTATGTAAACATGTCTTGCCTGTTATTGTCGTATTTATAATTTTTTCTCTACGTCGGAAACATTATGCTTTTGATTCGGGGTAGTAGTCATAAACTCACGACTCGTTTCCAGTTGTGACCTGTTTAGGGTCACTGTTGGCGGTGTCGAGCAAATCTTGTGGAACTTTAGCACGGATTTCTTTTTGCTCATGCAACAGCAGTTGTGGCACAGTGAATTTTGCTGCCGCACGTTTTATTAGAAGATCTTCACCAATACACATGTCCGCGGAATCCACAGATCTTTTTCTAATTCTCGCACAGTCAGCCGTAGATTTTTGTTTATTGTAGTCTGCAAGCGTTCTAGATTTTCGGGTGTTGTGTTTGTTGAAGGCTTTCCAAGACGTCGACCTCTTTGAAAGAGATACCTACTCCTCCATTTTTAAAGCGTTTGTATCATTAATTTATCTGCGTATTTGTGTATTACTCAATGAGTCCCCGCCAAAATCCTTCTTAACCTTACTGATATGTTCTGCTTACGAATGTTCATATTTTATGCAGAATTTAATACAGATTCGCTGATCTAGTCGTTCACAAATTATGAATACGCAGTCACGTACAACACGTGTAAATACAACACCTATCCTAACCTAACCCTAACCTAACCTCACCTAGTCTCACCGCTAACTGAATAGTCCAATACATCAATGAATGTTCACGCATGCGTCAAAATGTCCCGTCTGATTGGGTGTTGAGTTACAATACAGTGCCACAACCGGATCAACCGGATTCCGTAATATTCAGAATAGTTGAATAGTTTTCGGCCAAACCTCGTCTAATCTACCCCGAATAATCGGGAGTTGGTTGTATGGCGGTCGTACATTTTCTGACTGCTTCACAGATAGAGTTTAATGATCGCCTTTTTGTCTGTTCTGAACGTTAAGGCCCATCATTGCAAGTTGTCTTCAGCCAGCAGATATTTTTTCATCTTCTTTAGTAATTGTACTTACATTCTAATGGCAATAGTGGACTCTCTGGCTGTTCACGTTCCTGTAATATCTTGTTAAGTTAGTTGAACAAGTTAGCGGTTCAACATTTTCACTGAAAAATTAAGAAAGTCACTGAAGAACCACCTCAGATTTAATTGAAACATCTGTTCGAAAGAGACACCGAAAAATGGACCACGGCCTCAACATACAAAAATACCAAAATGAAAGCAAAAACTAATTACATTTTTTAACTACGAAAAAGAAATACATTTGAATAACAATAACTATTTACAGGTATTGAAATATTTTAATAAAAAAATGTACACAACTAAATTTGGTAACTATGTGCGGTCACGAAGTGAGATTAGATGTGCTACAACAGTCAACTAAAAGTATCCTAATTTAATGGTACAGACAAATATTTTATTTTTGGAGTTTAGCCTTTTAAAATTCTGTAACTTTTTTTAGCAATTTAGAAATACTGTTAATTGTATCTGCGTCTCTAATTTCCCAATTAAAATGTTTCAACCGTCGTGTGTTTCACTTGTTCACTGCTTTGAATTTTCCATTATTTCAACCGTTTGTGTTCCAACTGACGTAATAGTTCATCAGCGAATATAGTTCATTGGGTAATATTATTCTTATCGTATCAACTAGTTAATCGTAGTGATGATATTTAAAAAGCTCAATTCACTTAAGCTTAGTAATTTAAAAAGCATAGTAAGCTTAGTAATTTTACTAAGCCTTCGGCGATGACTATATATTTGACATTGGTATTTTTTCCTTAAGAATTTTTAGTTTCAAGAAGAGGATTTGCTCGATTTGCATCACAAGGTTGGCTCTCTGCACTAAATATTATTTACGTAGTAGTACGTAAATAAAGAACGACCCATAGGGAAGCTGAAATTGAGATTATGATTACGTAGCGTAAGTGTAACATTGACTTTTTTGTTTGGACGGTACATTTACATGCAGGAAAAGTTCTAATCTATTTTGGTACTCTGCAGGCGAAATTACGAAGTACATGCCAAAGAATACAGCGGAGTCTCGCTTTGTAGTATTAAATAATCAGCTTACGAATCTTTATATTTTATATTTAGGTCCAATGGTGCGCTTTTCTGTAAGGGTACGGTTACACGAGCGTTTTACTCCGGCCGTGCACGCGCGTGGAGTTTAGAAAAAACGCAGAGTGCTCACACGTGCGTTTTATAATCGGACGGCAGCGTTGCATAACCGCCAATATAGAATAACTAAACTGTAAAATAATATAAGAAAACATTAAGCAGTTAAAAGTGTCATCAGTTTCAACGGAAAGCGCAGTAGATTCTACGCGGGAGATTTCAAGTACAATTCAAACGTGGCGTTCAGGCCGGTGACTGTAGGCCGATTGCAACTTCAAGATTAAATGGCGGAATTTTATAGACAAACATGTGGGAGAACGACCGTTATTCTTCATAATTCCCCAGTGGTCTACATGTTAGTTCGGTGGTTGGAAAGCTTTCGCAACGCTCCAGTAGAAGCGTTGTAGCGAATCCACAGTTGTGGCTACAGCCTTCTTGATTTGTAATCTGTGTCCGGTTTAGTGTTAATGCTAGTTGAAAGTAAAAGTTACCCGTTGTTTGACGTTATAAAATAGGAATAATATTGTGTAACTGTCACTGTGATAGTAAAGAGTCAATTAATTCTGTGTTAAGTATTATTTTATTATTATGGTAAAGATTAGACGAATAATTGGCTGTTGGAGAGATATTATTTATAGCAAGAAGTGTCACAAAGTAATGACGTACCGGAGGATTTGTAAACTACGTATTTGGTTGTTAATAATGAGCCGCGCGTTCCAAACACGGATCGTAAAGCTAGACTCCGCTGTATCGATTTCCACATCGTGCTTCTGTCAGGCAGTTTTCTATAAACAGGAAACTAAGTTAATGTACAATGGGGAAGACAGCTACTGACAATAAGATAACATAAGAATTAGTAATATAGCTATTTTAATCTAGAAAGTCGATACGTGCACTGTAAATAGAAAGACACATCTTAAATAGAAAAGAATATTTTGTTAACCCCTGAAGTATAATATTGTATTAAACATATGTTTAAAAGTACAGGTTTGAGTTAGGGTGACCAGATGTTCCGTTTTTAAAGGGATTGTCCCTTTTTTTTTTTGCTTTTCGTTTCGTTGTGCAGAGAAACAAATTAAAGGGACGAAGACGCATTAAACCTCTTCCCAGAGTTTTAAAATCTGCTCAAAACAAGATTTTAAAAACAATTAGAATGTTTTTACATTCATTATATCAACTTACGGTCTGTTCCCCCTGTCGGAAGCATATCGAACCTCGCATGTTCACAGCATCGATCTTAACATTGTTAGTTTCAACAGCCGGTCGATGCAGGATGCTCACGGACAATAACCTCAGTGAATACAGTAAGGTTAAGCGTAAACCTCGTGTTGTTTCACGGGTTGTGTTTTGCGAGTAGTGCGAGAAGTCAGGACTGTGCATGTACTTTTTAACGATAACAGTAACTGAAAAAAGTGTTACTTTAAAGGTGAACTAAAAAAAGTGACTTTCAATTTTTAATAGCACAAAACAATTTCACCTTTTCAAAATCAATTACTTTATTAAACAGTGTAAGTAGGAAACAAGGTGTGCGACAAGGATGCAGTTTACCCCTACCCTTTTTAATCTATGTGTAGACGACTCGGTGAGAAAGTGGAGGACAGAACTTCGTATTGGTATTAAGATAAATATTGAGACTATTTTGAATACATTATTATATGCAGATGACCAGCTCATTGTGCAAGAAGCAGAAGGTAATTTTCAGAAAGCCATTCACAAAATGAACCATCACATTCCTCAGTATTTTTTTTTATAGAGGGGTAAAATGCTTTATGAACCGTCAAAGGAGGCCGTGCTTCCTCTGGCGTGTGGGACTCTCACTCACTGAAAAACCCACCTCTAATTCAAGCATTTATATCTATCCTGGAACCGCTTAGCGTATTACTTCAGGATGGGGCCTATTGCGCCGTTAACGGGCTCCTGCTAGTTGTTCCTCATGTTCTACTGCCCGTTGGTCATCACTTTGCTCAGTATAATTTGAATATGTCTATTAATAAAACAAAAGCAATAGCTTTCAAAGGTGAACATTCCATAAGACCAAAAATTACGGCCAATGACAAAGTGTTGGAGCAAATATCCCACTTTCAATACCTATGATGTGAAGTTACATATAAATTTGACGAGGACATCGAGAGAAAGGTAAGTAGACTTCAGGCGTTTTGTGGCACTATTAAAAGAACTTTAAGGAGAAAAACAAAAAAAGAAACTCAAATGAAGTTCTATAAGGTTATAGTAGTCACCGCTCTTTTATACGGTTCCGAAACATGGTGTTATCTAAAAAAGATACAAGTCATATACAAGCTGCAGAAATGAGGTAGAATTAGAAACGATGTGATAAGACATGGATTGGGTACATTCTCAGTAAATGCAAGAATCGAAGAATGTAAGCTGAGACGGATTGAACATGTAGGTATAATGGAAGTGAACAGGCTATGAAGTGTAAGGCTATGAAAGGGCTCAACAATTTTACAATATGCGCGTAAAGGGAAAAGTGGTGTGGGAAGACCACGCAAAAGATGGCTTGAAAATAGAGACCGTAACAGGTGATGTGGCCTAATCCTGTACAAAGAAGAAGAAGAACGGTTAAATAGTTACTTTCAACCCCAAGTAGAATCTATTTTTTCCACATTTGGTGTTGGAACACTTGAAAAGGGAGAGGACTGGTAAGGGTGGCGAAGACGAAGAAGTGTCCCGTTTTTTCAGCTTTCAAATCTGGTCACCCTAGTTTATATGTTTTCGACACGAATAAAACTAAATAAAAGTTATTTAATAGGCTTTTTGTATTAGTTTCCGTAATCCAAATGTCATAATTTGATAAAACTATGTACACAAATTTGTCTTTTCTCCAGAACGTCTTCTAGATCATAGTCGAAGCGTCCCACCAGTGAAAACACAAAAGTGTACTAGCAACATCTTCACACTACGAACATGTAGATTCTCTTACATTAATTCTTGAAAGTGATTGACCAACAATTTTTGTGTTACCTATACGAGGGTCAGTTGAAAAGTTCGCGGAGCCACATCTGTAGCTTAGCGGTAAAACTAAAATTTTTCGTGTGCTGCAAGATTTGTATTTTATGTGAACTCTTGTTAATTCCCATATCGATCTATCAATTTACTCATTGTTTAGAAGGTGTTTAAACTTGAGCGTGTCATTTGTGTTTTGAAAAACGAACAAAATCAAACATCGTGGTGTGATTCTTTGTTAAAAATTGTTTAGCGCCAACGGAAATTCAGAACGAAATTGTAAATGTGTCAGGAGATGCTGCGACTTCAAAACCAACGGTTTGTAAGTAGGCACTTGAGTTCAAACGTGGTCGTACGAGCATTAAAGGTGCCCCCCGCACTGGACGCCAAAAAATGCAACAACTCCAAATGGGGCAGCCATCTTGCACAATGCTTCTTCACAAAGTTCTTTAGTTAAAGTATGATGCACACGCTCATATGAGATGCCTGTGATTTCAGCAACGTCATCCACTCCACAATCTGCGGTCTTCCAACACCCTACGAAATTTTTTCAATGTCATTTTTTGTTGCACTTTTTGGACGTCCACTACTGGGTCGTCTTCAGTGCTTGTACATTTAAACTCGAATGTGCCCCACTTATCGTTGTTTCTGAAGGCGGAGCATCTCCTAACACATTTAAAAATTTCGTTTTGATTTTCCATTGGAATGAAAACGTCTTTAACAGAGAATTCTTCACAACACGATGTTTGACTTTGTGTATTTTGAAAACAAGCGTGGCAGGAAAATTTCAAACAGCTGGTAAAAAGTGAATAAATTGACAGATATGTCTGGAAATTAACAGGTGTTCACGCTAAATACGTATACGTCTTGCATGACACGAACGATTTTAGTTATGCCACTGAGATATAGATGTCGCTCCGCGAACTTTTCAACTGATCCTCGTACACATAGTTTTATATACATTACATCGTATTTAATTGTACATAAGGAAAAACCATTAACACTAATAAACAATATATTCATATAAAACATATTTACAAAAATTGAGGAGATCGTAATGTGTACCAGTTATTATAGGAGTTACTGTTACAAGACAAAACGTACATACAACAACCACATCTCTTATACTACAGTACATGGGCGAGACAAGGACTTTCCAAACACAGTCTAAACAAAGAAGAGAAGAGAGACAAATAAAGAGGGTTGACACATGCGGGTGAGAGGGTTGTTGTCACATCTCCATGCCTGAGGGTCAGCTGATAAATATTCATAACAACATACCTCCTCAATTTCTGAAGGCTGTGTGGCGGAAAGAACATTAATGTTAATAATAATCAACGCTCTTATCACACTGTTGGCATAGTTTTATTAATGTAATTGCAACACGGTAACGAACAACCTGAGAGCACCATCACACGCCCACTCATCCACACTATACAGCCGTCTTTATAATTTTATAAACTCATTACCTACTTTCAAAATTGATTCTGGTGATTCTGTACAGTGTTTTAATTACGTTATAAAAAATTATTAAAACTTACTTAATTTTGTATAGTATAGTAAATATACGTATATAGTATAGCAAATATAGTATGTATTACTTAATATACGTATAATAAAGAGGTTTTGGGAAAAATGCATCAGTCAAGACGTCTGAAGTACTAAGCTCCTAAATTTTAAATGTGCACAAAGACACATAAACGCACACAATTTTTATAATATTATTTTTCTGTGCAAGTATTTATTTTTGTTTTGCTTACCTACGTACATTAGATTGAACTCTGTTGTTTAACATTCTCAGAGTATTTAAAGGCTTGTTTAAAACATAATAATCTTGTTGTAAATGCATTTTTTGAAAATAAGTAATTACTTTTTATATTGTAAATAATCTTTTTAGTTCACTTGAAGGACGTTAAGAAACAAAGTTCAACGAAATGTTCATAAATAACAAAGACAAAATAAATGCTTTCATATAAAAATAATATCATAAAAAAATTAAATATTTATACAGACGCAAGTCAAAGTTAAATACTAATTTTATATGTATATACATTTGTTTACTTGTAGTATCTAAATACATTTAAATTAATAATATATTTTAAACATAATGTTTTTATCTGTTTGTTAAATGGATAAATCATTATCAGAAATATACTACTAAATTGAAATACATTTGATATTTAAAAATAACATATTCATGAAATATTAAGTTTATAGGTATTTTGTACTTAAAGTTACTACACGTTTCTGCACATACGTGCACGCAGTCACACACTCAAAAAACAGGTATTCAAACGTAATTCTTAAAATTATTCGCATGTCTGTGTCTACTGTGACTTGATTTAGTTTAGAGTACTAACAAAATTTCGACTGAATACCATAAAATTTATGTAAGCACATAAAATACGTGACGGTACCATTATTTACGATGGATAAAGTCACGATCTGGAACATGTTGCAAAACTTCGGAAATGAACGAAAACACTTTCTGACAATTTACAGAACGTACCGGACATTACATATCTACGCCCGTAAGACTGCCTATGTCTACACGTAGAGACGAGGCTTAGCACGACGGGGTAGGTAGTCCTCATTGAAAATTGGGACTCAATGTAAAAATAAACTAAAACAATGTACATTACACGTAACTACTACTTTTTAAGTTAAAGAATGCGATTGACACACATACTCACGCACGCGCGCGCGAACGCACACACGCACGCATGGCCTAGGGATCCACGGCCGGTAGCAAGCCACATCCCAGAGGTTTCGTGGTTCCCGCAGCGGGAGCTCTACAAGAAACTCGGGACGCGACGAAACAGCGGGCGAACGGCTTAACTCTTTGCTCTTCTTAGTTCTTCTTAGAACACAAGAACACATAGTTCTTCATAGAGTGACTCTTCTACTCACGTGGGTAGTCTGTCCTCTCGACCGTCTATTATCCCTTCCTTTATGATTAACTTGATGATTTCTTTCCAATTCCTGATGATATTAACATTGGAGAGCTACGAAAGTTCGGTTTTCATCTGTTTTCTGTTTTTTATTTTCACTTGTAATAGACAATGAGTACTGCAGCTCCTGTAAAGCAAACGTATTTGTACAGAATGCAGTTTGTTCGGATTCCTAGTATTGGTGGCGGCAAGTGAGCGACTTGGCGCGCTTACATCGTCGTGTTATGACTGCAATGCCTCATGGGTTGACCATTTGGCTCCTGGTCACACACACACCTGCGTCAAGCGACAAAGACGTTAAGAGAGTCCTTAAGCTAGAGAAACCACGAGACTGTTATTCGTCTTGGAAGCAAAATAGATGAATCGAATGAATTGTAATGGCTAAAACAACGTCCACAAGACGATGAATGATTTGGTGGCTTCTATACGAAAAGTCTCTGATAGAGTCCAGGCGTGAGGAAAAGGCCAAGAGCATTACCTCTAGCGGGTTGAACAGTGTGGGTACTACACAACTGCAGGTAGCGTCTTCGTTTGCTGAACGTCGCCAGTATTCTCTTGAATCAGTCATACACAGTGACTGATCTTTTCAACACAGCCAGCGTTGGCATATCTCGAGATGAAAAGGCACTTAGCCGTCAAGATATTAACATGGCAGTGTCCAGAAGAAAGAAGAATACACCACCATCCTTGGAGGAATTTGTGTTCTTATGAAGGCAAAGAATGAGCTGAACACAGAGTCGGTTGGTACAGGAAAAGAGAAAAACTATGGTTCGGTACGCTTTTGACTGTTACATCAGGATAGCAGCAGATGCAATATAGCTAACCTGACCTTAATTAATAGAGCGCAAATTATTTAGTCCGACATGTTATCGGTCTTACCCCCAGCCCAAACAATAGTGATTTTGTAAGCTGTACAGTCTTATTCAAAACTATGTCATCATGTACATTGACTACAACAGTGATGGCAACCTGCTGTGGAGCAGTGGCGTAACTAAGGGGGGGTGATCAGGGGGATCAATTCTTTTTCCCATGGCCATTTAAAATTTCAGTGAAATTACATAATCACTTAACGTATGGCTATTTCTAAGCCAGTTGTATGTGTTAAAATAAGGCTTATAAATAACTTTATAAATAATTATATGGGAAATATCGCCTGATGAAATCGGGGAGTCCAATCTTCAAGTCAGCCTCATCCCCACACCCACAGTAGCTGGCGTAACAGACAGCTACTAGTTACGGCACAGCTGTGGGGTATAGTAAGTAGTGCGTGGTAAAAGAAAATACAATTTTGTTTTATTATTTCAATCTTGTTGTTTGCGAGAGGTTTAGTGGCTGTACAATAATTATACCTAATGAATGTTTTCTTCTGAAGAAAGCAGATTGGCTTTGGGACATGTTTACAATTCTCATGATGGGGCATCCGAATAGATTACATTTACATATGTAACAAAAATTTGCTTTTTTCATCACTGTTTTGCTGTATAACGTCTTTTATAAGTAAACTAAGTATTTTTTAAATAATTTTGCTTAGAAGAGATTATGTTAATTCATTCGAATTCAAGAACAAACATCAATGTACAGGAATGAACTCAATTTTAAATACATAAATTTAATATTTGCATTGGATGATTCTCTTCAAACTCGATTTGTTGGTTCCAAGGAAATCTGAAAGACGATAAATTTATATCTGCCTCTTTAACATCGTTATTCATTTCCCTTCCGAAATTCGTGTGGAGGCTTTTAGTCTCATTATGCTTTTCAAAGCAAACATAATGAAATTATTTTAAATCCAACTAGTCAAGCATATACGTTGATTTAGGAAATTCGTTCTTAATTCTAATTTCACGAATCTGTGTATTCTATCATTGAGGTACTCATGTATATTTGGTTTAATATGTGTCTGTGAACAATGCATTTTGAAGAACGCACACCTGGAAAACTTGATCTTGCTCGTCATTTCGTAAATTAATCAAAACAGAAGAAATTCTTAAAAAAAATAAGCAAATTCATAATTCATATTAGATACTTTTCCCCCAAAATTGAATATAATTACTTCGTGTCTAATTAATTTGCGTTTTAATTATGCGTTTGTGAAACCAGATATACTTTTTCTCGTTTTCTTAATTTTAGATTTGTAAAATTTAAATCAAATACTTTGTGCTTGTTGTTATTTATTTTCCACGTGCCTTAATAAATTTATGGTATTAAATTTTTTTGAAATTTTAATACGTTTTTAATACGTCTGAACGTATAAGGATTGTTACGTGGGATTGTCCATGACTCAATTATAATCTCGTTGTGGGGTTTAAAAAACCTCGATACAAATAAACTAGAAGAAAAATAGAAAAATATTAGATGTTGAGGTGTTGCTCAACCCTTCAAAGACAGTACTTTTCGATTAGACTTGGTTTCAGTAGAGTTTTAATAATGAATCCCTAAACATAGTTTAATACTGTATTTCCTACACGCCTAAGTTTTGATCGTGTAGCCTGTCAAAGCTTCACATTCAGAAAAGTGGCTGATAGCACTTGTCTAATACGGGGACGTACGGCTCATAGAGAAACTTACTCTACAATGATACCACTGATAAGCACAATTTTGTATCGTGTGTGAGCTAAACTGACTGAGGACTGGGCAAGTTTGCGCTTACTTGTACCAATACTATCGTTCTTGTATAACGTCGTCGGACTAACATGCGTTGGTCATAAATGCTCTCAAGGCAACAAAACGTTTAATGTATAACATTTTCAGACACTTCCGGAAGTTTTGCAACATGTTATGACCCTCAACCCCACGCCAACGTGTGAATAAATGAATCCTTACATTTTATTGTATATATGTGTCACTGTAAATACGCGTACACGCACTCTCAGACTAACACAACGTTTTTATTTGTATAATTAAATCCTTCAGAAATTTGTAAATACATTCTGTATGTAAGAAATCAGTGTTAAGCATTCTGCTTTGGATAAAGTTCTACAAGTAATTAAAGTTCTCAAGTTAGGTAAAGTAGTTATGCCATCGCTCACCTGTACTTTTTTCGACCTTGGGTCCGCCACCTGCACGATGTCTTCCGGCGGTAACCTCCATGAGTTTCTCTCTATTGCCGCATGCATTGCGGCCCTGCAAACACAAGTAAATTATGCATTACAAAAAATTGAAGCATTTTAGTACGTATTTTTGTATTTATAAATACATACGTATAAATATGTATAAGTTTTTCCGTTAACCACAGTTTTGTGTGTGGTTAGGCCTCTATTACACTACGCAACTGATTGCATGCAACTGATTTCAAGCCTACATGAAACTACCGGTAGTTGTACGGTAGTAAAAACAAGCTGCAACTGCTCCGCAGTTAGTTGCAGAGTGAAATTATAAAGAGGTAAAATTCGTTTGTATTGTTGTCTGGGCTAACCTCAGAAACTACCGATCCGAAAAAAATTTCTTTCACCACCGTTTTCTTTGATGTTTGAGGATAGTTTTAGACATAAATTTGAACCAATAACTTTAATAATTTTCAAGAACAGAGCTTTAAAACGATCCCATGTTATGAAAATTTTGTTAATTTGCATGTAGTGAAATTTTTGGCATGCGATAAACTTTCGTTCTCTAGGAGACAGTTATATGGTGTCAGCAAGTGAAATTTAGAAAAAATTACAAATTTTATTTTGATTTTTGTTTCAATAAAATCCGCCTTTTCGTTTTTGAGATATTGGCGGTTTGTGAAAAACTATATATATGTTGTGTCGGTTCTATGCAACGATCTATACTATAGTAGTATAGATCGTTGGTTCTATGTCATGAAATTTCTTCATTGTCCACAGAATGCGCGCGCAGCAGAGTTGCATGCAATCGGTTGCATAGTGTAATAGGCTTTAATATTTGAATCAATGTCCCACAACGAGTGCGTGAAACTAAAAGTTGCAGTGAGTATAATATGCTACATTTAAACAACTTCTTTTGCAATCAGTTGCGTAGTGTAATAAAGGCCTTACAGGTGAAGACGGGCCAGTCAACAGTATGAACCTTTAAATACAATAATAGAAACACAGAATATTCTAATGTATCGAATAGGTCGCTATTGTTCAAGCTCCGCGATGGAAGCCAATCTTTCATGTAGTCGTGTGTACGGCTACCGTTTTATTCTGTAAAATGTGAATCATGTACAATTTGTGTATAATGGGTGTAACGTGTCTTCTCTATCCGTCGTTCAAATGAATGCAACTTCCGCAGATTTTGTCCGTTGCGAACGTACGAATAACCAGGTCTCGATGTTCTTACCTGTTGTTCACTAGGGGTGTGAAAATCCCGGTGGCGCCAAATTGTTTTTTAAAACAATTAAAAAAAATTTTAAATGTGTATGGCCTGCGCCGCTCAGGCGGTTTGAATAATTCAAATGTTTCCGCCTGTCTCGGCCGTCTGTAGCGGCCAGTAGTTCGTTGCGTTGGCTGTGCGGTCGCTAGTCGTCAACCTACTTGTCTGCTAAAATGTACATAAATTATTATCCACCTCCTAATGAAATTATAACACCGTGGTTACACTCAATACTTATTTATTTTTTATTACTGATTAATTATTCATTTAATACAAATTATATTTCCCTTTGTAATACAATTGCTCCGGTTATATGAGACACCACTACAGGGTTTGACAAATCGATATCTGAACTTAATAACAGACTTTCAGTAATGGCGTCTGTGGAAATTATACACAAAATTATTATTGTTCGTTTGTCACGGGTTCTTGAGATTACGTTAAAAGGATTACTAATGTTGAAAACAATAAAAATACACACCCTTACATCAGTTAAACTTAAATAATATACTGTGTAGGTATAATTTGTTTAGTGTAGTGTAGTAAAAGTGTTTACAAGCTATTGGTAATTAATAACAGGTTATCTTTGCCAGTTTATAAATTTTCAGTGACTTAGTTTTTTAATCTTTGAAAGTAATTATGTTCAGTTTAGTGAGAGTTCGGTCTTTAGTGAGAAATAATTAACGTGAGTTTATTCAGAAATTTGGGTTATTTAATAAATACTTATCACTTCAGTAGACAGGACGAACTCATTTGATCTGGTATTAAGGAGTTAGGCTGCAATCATCTTTAATTTTCTTTGGTTCGGGATTTCGGGCATCTTTTCCAAGTTAATCGGCAGGATTTTATTTTCTTTTTTCTTTAATTCGGCTTCGACATTAGTTATATGGTTTCAGCCATCGTCTTCTTTCTTGGGGTTCACTTGCTAGTAATTTCATTTGATATTTTGACGTTTTAATTAACAATTTTGATCATTCCAAAACTAGCGTCTATTCAACAAAAGCGTCATATAACGAGTAAAGAAATCTAACGGTAATTAGCAACCAAACGACTGTTGTCATAGTAACCAATTAATCCCGATTGGTTAATTCTGAAGTAGTCTATTGTTATCAAATTTTGAATTTTTATTCAAAATAGCTGCATATCTTCTTATTGATTATATTCTTCTATCCTCTTCCCTACATATTAAATATTATCACCACTGTTATTATTTCCCTTCAAAGATTAATTTGGTATCACATAATGTATGGTTTTATGAAATATCAATGTTTGTACAAATCTGTTAATATTTGGTATTTACATTTCTCCTTTAAACTAAGTTCTTATTCTAATATTTTTCCTTTAAACTGATTTACAAATTATTCTCGGCTATTTACTTGCCTTGAATTTCTTAATTTCCTGGTTGTTTTTATACAGTTTGCCATTATTTGTCATTGACAGTTATACATTTCCTAGGCCTTAGTAGCCATTGATTATTTTTATTTAATTTATTCTAATTATATTTCATTTCATTACAAAGTTTTTGTTCTGTTGTTATAATTGATTTGTTTAGTGGTTGTTGTGTCTTGAGTTTGTTTTTGTTCTGATCATATGTCAAGATTATTTTCTATGTCTTAATACTTAAAATATAACAAATAGGCCTATGGACTGTAAGTTCCCTTCAGCCATATCCTCTTCATAACATTGAAATAAACAATTCTTTACAAGTTATTACTTTGAGTGATAATCATCCTTACTTCTTGTAAACTTACTAAAGTTATTTCCCCTTTTAACATGGGGTGTTTTATTCATTGTATATTTGTGACGATTTTAAATGTATTAAAAATCGCACAGATTAAAATTTTTTAATTTTAATAAGTAAGAGTATCATACACCCTTACCTATACCCAGATTCCTGAATCAACTTGAAACCTTCCAGTACCAACACGCCAAGAAAAGTATTAAGTAGTGAATAATAATAATAATTACTTAAATAATTAAAAATGCGACTAGAGAAATAAAGAAATCCCTAAGTCATATTAAAATAAACATATAGTATTTATCTTCTAATTAATGAATAAATAATAATAGGAAAAGTACGAACCATTTTCTTAGCGCGTAAACACGCACTAGCTACTGAGCCTTCTCCCCTAAACCGTACACGCATTCGGCCGTAGAACGTCGCAATGAGTAGACGTGAGTTTTGGTGTTGTACACACATACGTATGTGTATGTTCTCTAGAAGTATATCCAGCGTGAAAGCTTGTTATTGTGAATAATGTAGTGTCTAGAGTTTGTGAGAAAATATATAAATAAAATAGAAAAAGGTAGCCAACACATCTCTTAAAAACAAAATCAAATGTAAGTGTAACATAGTTAACTACTAGACTGTAGTACTGCAAAGTGAGAACTATAACTGTAATTAAAATAAAGAAAATGTGAACTACAAGAATCTGCACTAAGAAAAGTGAAATTACAACATTTGGAACTTCAAGTAAACAACCTATCTTCGAGAGCTTCAAGTAAACTAAAAATCAACCCGATGTAGATACACCAAGAACAACGTACTCAACCCGTAGAAGACGACTGGAGATGTCCCAAGAATACAACAACAACCTCAGGTGATATCAAAACACAACTTTTGTAAATTTCCCTTAATAAGAAGTAACAAAGAACTTTAAAGAACTTGCGCAATGTAATGAACAAATTATCAGATTTGTATATTTTGTAATTTTGTAAGAAGTAATAGTAACCGTAATGTATATATTGATAAATTAATAATTTTGAGAAAATTGAGACCCGGATCCGTGGTATTAAAAGCAACAGTTATATGAATAAATTTTGATATAACAAGAATAATATAATTAAGATCTTTGAAGCAGTAAAAGCGCTATTTACTAAAATAACTTTCTTTAAAATCAGGAATAATGTTTGATTAATATTTCAATAGCAATAAAGAGATGTTTTATCTAATACCTAGCGATTGAATAAGTTTATGCAAACCTTGTCAGTTTCCTATATCATACTTGTTTTGTAATTTGTTAGTAAGAGTTTTACTAACAACGGCAGCTGGTTTAGTTTATTGGTAAATAATTAAACTAGTTCCCGATTTTTGTGTTGTCTTGCCAAGGGGCGGCACATATTTAATTTTAAAACAAAACCTTATTTCACTATTACTATCTCCTCCATTCCACATTAATACAAACTGTTTTTATCTGGGCTTTCTCCCCTGAATAATACTGTATCCTTTATCTATTTCTACTCTAAATACTATTTCTAATTACCCTTAACTATATAATTTTTACAATTCCACTCTTAAATCCTTCATTGGTCCATCATTGATTTATTAAGTGTTTACTTATCCATCACTATCTTTTTAATCATACTATTGTGTACAATATCCATTTTCACACATCACTTTCAATGTTATCACTTTTTATTTTACACGTTTATTGGTGGGTAAACCCTATTATTATTTTTCTTTGTCACTTAGTTATTTTCATTATATTTCTCACTATCTCACTATCTTTACAAATTTTATTTATATCTAATAAGTTCATGTCTTTTTCTAGATTTCTTACTTACATATACTACTAATTCGTGGGTTAGTGTATTTTTATTTAATGGGTTTTTATTAATTATGAGTTACATTTGTCACTTAGACAATACTAATATTTCTTTTTACTTCCATATTCCTTAAGGAATGGAAGTATGGTGATGGCAAAAAAAATCGTGTTCGAGATTATTGCAGATTCTGATTCTACTACACTCAAAACATGAAAAAAAGTCGTTTTCCGAAAAGTGTCTGTGTGTGTGTCTGTGTGTCTGTGTGTAGATTTTTTTTCTATGGCAAACGATAACTGCCGCAAATTCAAACAGAATCAAATAATTTTTTGCATACAGCCCTGATGTGTAGAGTACTCACGACCTATTGTTTTTGGTAAAGATTGGTTGAGGGAAAGGGGTAGTTTACCTGCAACGGTACTTTTTATCAAGGGAATTTTTTTTGTTTGGCAAACGATAACAGCCGCAAATTCAAACAGAATTAAATAATGTTTCGTATACAGCCCTGAATTGTAGAGTTCTCAAGACCTTTGGTTTTTGGTGAAGATCGGTTAAGGGAAAGGGGTAGTTTACCTGCAACGTTTTATGTTTTAAGGGTATTTTCTATGGCAAATGATAACAGTCGCAAACTCAAACAGAATCAAAAGATTATTTGCATACAGCCCTAAATTGCAGAGTGCTCAAGACCTATTGTTTTTGGTGAAGATCGGTTAAGGGAAAGGGGTAGTTTACCGGCATTTTTTATCAAGGGTATTTTCTATGGCAAACGATAACAGCCGCAAATTCAAACAGAATCAAATAATTTTTTGCATACAGCCGTGATTTGTAGAGTACTCAAGACCTTTTGTTTTTGGTGAAGATCGGTTAAGGGGAAGGGGTAGTTTACCTGCAACGTTTTTTTATCAAGCGTATTTTCTATGACTAACGGTAACTGCCGCATATTCAAACAGAATCAAATAATTTTTTGCATACGTCACTGAATTGTAGAGGACTCAAGGCCTTTTGATTTTGGTGAAGATCGGTGAAGGGGAAGGGGTAGTTTACCTGCAACCTTTTACGTTTTAACAAGAGTAAAGTACATGAAAATTCATTTAAACTTTTTCAAACAATGGTAATTGTTGTAATAATAAAATAATTTTGTTGCCAGGCAATAAAATTATAATTTTTTCATTTTAATGTAAATCTGTACATAGTATAAAGTAAAGTCGGTGCGTTTTCTCTCTGTGTTTTAAATCGCTAATCTCAGGAAGTACTGAACGGATTTTATTCAAGTTTTCGCCAATAGATAGAGTGTCTATCGAGGAACATTTATGTGTATAATTAATACATATATGTTGTACATTAGCTTAGCTATCACGGTTTATGTCAAGTAAGTGGTATAGTTTACATCTTATATATAAAAATGAATGTTTCTTTGTTTGTCCCGTATGCGTTCCTATACCATTCATCCGATTGCGATGAAACTTCGGTGAGTTGTTGTGCGCACGTCCGCGAAGGTTTCTTCCACATCTCCTCCTAAACCACTGTACCGATTTCAACCAAACTTGGCACAAATATTTTACGCAACGGGAGAACCAACATAGGATAGGTGTTTTTTCGATGGGGTCCTTTTGGGGGTTCTTTGGGGTCTTCCACATCGCCTCCTAAACCACTGGACCGATTTCAACCAAACTTGGCACAAATATTTTACGCAAAGGGAGAACCAACATAGGACAAGTGTTTTTTTCGATACGATCCTTTGGGGGGTCCTTTGGGGTCTTCCACGTCTCCACCTAAACCATTGGACCGATTTCAACCAAACTTGGCACAAATATTTTACGCAACGGGAGAACCAACATAGGACAGGTGTTTTTTTCGATACGATCCTCTGGGGGGTCCTTTGCGGTCTTAAAAAACTATTAGATCTGGTTACTATGGCAACCCAATAGAATAGATTCTGTTCTAAATATATTATCGCATTAAATTGAAGACCACGCGAACGAAGTTGTGGGCAACAGCTATTTATTTTTAAGAAGCCTACTTTAATTAAACATTATTAATTAAACTAACATTTTCATTACGTACAACGTGAAACTCCGTAGCGAAGCACGGGTATTCTGCTAGTCATGTATAGGAGAAAATATATTCTTGGATTTCGTTGTCCATGACGTGTCCGTTACTTAACTAAATATCACTATAATATTGACGACTCGGAACACTAAGTTTTTTATAAGTAAAAACGTAAAGTTTTACCTTACAGCCTAAACCGGCTTTCACCTATAGAAGGCTTCATCAGAGCCTCTGATGAAGCCTTCTATAGGTGAAAGCCGGTTTAGGCTGTAAGGTAAAACTTTACGTTTTTACTTATAAAAAACTTAGTGTTCCGAGTCGTCAATATTATAGTGATATTTAGAAAATATATCGTGCGTGGCAGGCAAGCATATCTCAGTTGTGTACGGTTTACGTTTCCATTTTATTATTATCACTACCGCAATAAAAAGGCAGGGAAGACACACACACACACACACACACACACACACACACACACACACACACACACACACACACACACACACACACACACACACACACACACACACACACACACACACACACACACACACACACACACACACAATTCGCGTTATTTCTGGCCTCATTCATGTTTATTTTCTTACATTTGCACGCTTTTTAAATGGAAACTGCCGAAACCCACACCAACATAACGCGTGCAAGCCGAAAAAATGGACATCAATTTGCTTCCTGTGGATCGCTGGGCAATGTAACTGCACGTGTTTACAGAGGAACGATTCATAGACAGACTTTTCGTCTTTAGGGAATGAACCCTCTGCAAGATGCTGAGGGTCCATGAGTGACTTCGGAGCGCTCCTTCTTTTTCGCGTGTTTGTTCTGTGAAACATACATTCGCAGCTTTACTCTAAGCAACGCTCAATAGGAAATGTTGAAAATTTTTGTCCACGGTGAACCCTCATACACACTACACCTGCTCTGATGTTTTAATTACGGACATCATAATATTAAAACTTTGGAAACTTGAGCACAACTTAATGGAGATCAATCATTAACTTATACAAGCCATTAATTTTATGCATATATTTTATATATATGTGTACAACGTTATCGGCAACAAAGAAGTAGTTTTTGTTAAAATTACTTCCCGGGATATTTGGCCGTAGTCCAATGTTTTCTACAAAACCAGATGTTTCGGCAATGCCGTCGACTTCCATCATCAGTGAAAATCGAGTGCGATAACGTGAGGTGGTATACGTTAGTGACCACAGTACTGTGGTTAAGGCTGAAGCAGTAAGTAGAAAGAAGTAGTTTCTATTGGTAATATTTCATTTCGAAAATGATTTTAAATATAAATCTTAGAATATGGAAGTCATGTATGGTTCTCCATACCGATATTTTATATTGGTTATTCACCGGTTTCGTTTCCTCTATGATATTTGATGGTATCATCTCCCCCTTCCCTATTCTACACTATTTGTCTGTGTTTTATCAGCTTGGTTCATTTTATTTTCTTTGTAGTTGGTTTGTTCCATTTTTAAATTCATTTTTCTTCTCCTTCCCTTCCATCTTGTTTCGCTTTATTTTGGTTATTATCTGGCCAATCTCTGGGGTTGGGTCAATGTCATTTGTCTGTCAGTCTAGTTTGTATTTCTTATTTAATAATCACCTTTGGTTTACTATTTTTCCTCCTTCATTCTTAATTATATTTACTATTTTCGTTCTCGTTATTATTTATTTATTAAAATATATTATTTCTTAGCATTTTTTACATACTTATTGATATCAAATATGATCTGGGTTTGGCAATGTTATATAATGCCCTTCCACCAAAATTGATCATTTTATAAAACGTGATTCTAAGTATGATGAAATTATCAATTGTATTGTATCATTTTTTTTTTCTTCAAATTCTCCCACTTCTCATTCATTTTTTATGATTAATTCTGTATCTTTTATTTCCATTCTTCTTAGTCTTTTCATCATTATTTTCTCATATTGCGAACTGGCTTATTGATTTTTTATTATAAATTATTCCCTATAAATCTTATTTTCCATAACTATCTCTACCTTGTAGTTGCAATCGATTCTGATGGGCTCTATTGGCTTACCTAACTCCGTCGTTCAAAACTACTCTTATCCTGAGATCAGGGGAACATCATCCCTGCTCAGTTAAATGATTGCTGGACTCATTCAACAGACAATCTCAATTAATGATTCTTAAATACAGTCATCTCGTGACTCAAAATAATAATAATAATCATAATATTTGTTGGGAATCTTTCACTTTTATATTTCATTATTGCTCAGTTCGAGTCATATATTTTTTCATCTTTCTTTATAGATACTACTTGATAATACTTGAAGCATTGTTTTTCATGGATACAATTCATATTTTTATTCATTTTTAAGTACTCTTTGTTTCATCTCATTTCACATTATAACTCTTAGAATGTTTATTTTATTTATTTCGTTTTTTGATCATTGGTTTGGGTAATTTTACTTCCCATCTTTTTCTAAATAGTGGTGGAAGTTGATAATTTTGATTGATACTTTTTTTCATAATTTTTTAAATATCATAGTAAGTTAGTGCTTCTTACTAGTTAGGAATTTTTGTAGCTTATTCCTTTATAGTATGTTTTGCCTTTTATGCCTCATTTTTTTGCTAAAGATTATGGTAACTTAATCTTATTTTGTAGGAATGTTTTGTAACTTCACTCCTCTATTATTATTTTTTATTTAAATATTGTAGTAAGTTGGTTGCTCTTACTTTATATGGATTCCTTGTAACTTTTATCTCTCCATTTTTAATTGTTCTAAAATATTCTCGAAATATTTGTGTAAGCTGTTCTTACATATCTTTTTTGAGTTTTGAAATTTCTTATTCATCATAATGGTTTTTCTAATGATTAGTGTAAGCTGTCCTTACAAATTTTTTGGAATTTTGAAATTCTTTTGAGATCTTTTTCTTTATGATATTGGCAAACTTGTTCGTTTGTCACGTTATTTTTCTTTATCTAAAGTATTTCTGTTGGTTTTTTACTTTAAGTTTTTTCAGTCATTGTTGATCGTCATAATATTTGTCTATGTTTTCCCCTTCAATGATTATCTATTATTTTAGTTACCTTAATGTTATTTCTTTTCCGTTGGTTAGCTTGGTTGGTAATCAGTAGTTCAGTCCCATATTCCAGTGTTTTTCTATGCATTCCATCTGTCTGGGTAGGGTATTTCATCCTGGTCCTCTGCTATAATATGGTTTATCCGATATACTCGAGGTTCTCCATCGCTACTTGCTTGATTATGTGGTAATGCACCACCAGAATTCTCATTGTTATTACCGTTTTGGTTAGCGTTCGGCTCATGTCGATTGTTCCGGTCATCCACACTGTTCTGGTGATCTTCTTCGAATGGGTGACTTCTTGTATCAGGTACCTGGTCAGAGTGCGTTCGCCGATAGTTAGGTGAGTGATGGTTTCTTCTTGGACTCCTTTGTCTTCGTCCCCTTATGTAATTTACCTGTGGCCGGTATCCTGGATTGTTGTAGTTGTTGTTACCGTTTCCTGGACGGTAATAATTGTTGGGACCGTTCCGTTGTTGATTCCCTCTGTAATCGTTTCTGAAATTACCATTATTGTTATTGTTTGGGTGATAGTTCCTGGGCGCATTATTCCCACGTTGATTTCCTTGATAGTTATTGGTGTTGTTCGGTGGTGGCTTATTGTCACCCTGTTGATTTGGTGGGGATGGCCCTTCATTTGGTCTACTATTTCGGAAACTCGTGAATCTGTTCTTACGGTACTGCCATTCGTGTTCATGGCTCTCTAATAAACTAGCCATGTCCTGAATTGTCTTGACTTGACTATACATACGGGCTTTCTGGATCGCATCATCATAGTGATACGATAATTGTATGACTAAACACTCTTCCGGAATGCGTGGTTCTAAATTCCTGGCCATGCAGATTTTTCCTAGAAAGTATGAGGTTAGGATTTGTCCGTTTTGGTTTTCATACCTTCCGTTACTTAAATTGTTACGGACCATGTTCTGGGTTGACTCTGACCAGTATTTTGCTTTGAATTGGGTTTTAAATTCTTGGATGCTCTGGATGTCTGGTCGTGTGGCGGTCCACCAGTTGTCATATGTTTCCTTAAACATGTCATCTAACATTCCCCTCACAGCTGTCCATCGTGTTTCGCGGTTCTTTATTATCAATTCTTCCACCCTTTTCAAAAACTCCATCGGATTGCGCTTATAGTTGCGGACATTTATTGCATCTCGATTGTCATTGTTAAATATTTGGTTTTGGTTACATGACCGGTCACGCCAGGCGTCCACTTCTTCCTGTAATAATTCTTCTCGTCTATGTATCTCTTCAATTCTTTGTTTATTTTTGTCCACTTTACTGTCGATTTTATTTAAATTGCTGTACACTCCTTCCATTCTTTCTCCCTGGTCTGTTCGTACAACCGCTGTCTCCTTCTGATTCTCTTCCCGGACTTGATGCATGTCCTGGTTCACTTGTTCCCACCTTTTGGTTGTTTCTTCGTGACATTCCTCAATTCTGCTTTTGGTTTCTCCTTCGAGGTTGTTTATTTTATTGATTACCTCCTCACGGACTTCTGAAACAGTTTCGTTGGTTTTCTCCAGTTTCTCCAACGTCTCCTCTAATTTGTCATTGATTTCCGTAATCTGCTGCTTTGCTTCTTCTCGGTACTCCATTAATTGGTGTGCCATCTGCAGCTTCATTTCTTCTTTATTTTTCTCGTGGTCCTCCTTCAGCCGTTCCCTCAATTCTTCCTTCAATTCTTCGTTTCTTTGCTGAATTTCCTCCATCAATCGTTGTTGTAATGTTTCATTATTTTGGTTAACTGTTTTCCTCAATTCTTCCTTAGTACTTTCATTTGTACTCACTATTTTCTCATTGATCTGTTTCAAATTGTCATTGGTTTCTTACTTCATCTCCTTCAAACTCTCTTCATTCTTGTTGAATTTATTGTTCATCTCCTTCAAACTTTCTTCATTCTTGTCGAATTTATTGTTCATATTATTCATCATTTCCATTAATTTTAGTATATTCGGGTCTCCTCTATTTTCTCCCTTGTCACCCGCCTGTAGTTCCATTTCTTCGTCTTGGGTTGGTTCCGTTGTGGTTATTGCTGTCTCCACTTCTTCAATTGATGTTCCTTCCTCTTCTTCCCCTCTATTTTCTTCCATTTCCTTTTCCTCTGCCAATTTTTTCGACAATCCTCTGGTGTGCATTTTGTAACCTTTCGCAATCGCCGCTAAAATTTCGTATTTCCCTCTCTTCTAGTCCCACCGGTTGGTCGCCAATCTATAATGTATCGAATAGGTCGCTATTGTTCAAGCTCCGCGATGGAAGCCAATCTTTCATGTAGTCGTGTGTACGGCTACCGTTTTATTCTGTAAAATGTGAATCATGTACAATTTGTGTATAATGGGTGTAACGTGTCTTCTCTATCCGTCGTTCAAATGAATGCAACTTCCGCAGATTTTGTCCGTTGCGAACGTACGAATAACCAGGTCTCGATGTTCTTACCTGTTGTTCACTAGGGGTGTGAAAATCCCGGTGGCGCCAAATTGTTTTTTAAAACAATTAAAAAAAATTTTAAATGTGTATGGCCTGCGCCGCTCAGGCGGTTTGAATAATTCAAATGTTTCCGCCTGTCTCGGCCGTCTGTAGCGGCCAGTAGTTCGTTGCGTTGGCTGTGCGGTCGCTAGTCGTCAACCTACTTGTCTGCTAAAATGTACATAAATTATTATCCACCTCCTAATGAAATTATAACACCGTGGTTACACTCAATACTTATTTATTTTTTATTACTGATTAATTATTCATTTAATACAAATTATATTTCCCTTTGTAATACAATTGCTCCGGTTATATGAGACACCACTACAGGGTTTGACAAATCGATATCTGAACTTAATAACAGACTTTCAGTAATGGCGTCTGTGGAAATTATACACAAAATTATTATTGTTCGTTTGTCACGGGTTCTTGAGATTACGTTAAAAGGATTACTAATGTTGAAAACAATAAAAATACACACCCTTACATCAGTTAAACTTAAATAATATACTGTGTAGGTATAATTTGTTTAGTGTAGTGTAGTAAAAGTGTTTACAAGCTATTGGTAATTAATAACAGGTTATCTTTGCCAGTTTATAAATTTTCAGTGACTTAGTTTTTTAATCTTTGAAAGTAATTATGTTCAGTTTAGTGAGAGTTCGGTCTTTAGTGAGAAATAATTAACGTGAGTTTGTTCAGAAATTTGGGTTATTTAATAAATACTTATCACTTCAATAGACAGGACGAACTCATTTGATCTGGTATTAAGGAGTTAGGCTGCAATCATCTTTAATTTTCTTTGGTTCGGGATTTCGGGCATCTTTTCCAAGTTAATCGGCAGGATTTTATTTTCTTTTTTCTTTAATTCGGCTTCGACATTAGTTATATGGTTTCAGCCATCGTCTTCTTTCATGGGGTTCACTTGTTAGTAATTTCATTTGATATTTTGACATTTTAATTAACAATTTTGATCATTCCAAAACTAGCGTCTATTCAACAAAAGCGTCATATAACGAGTAAAGAAATCTAACGGTAATTAGCAACCAAACGACTGTTGTCATAGTAACCAATTAATCCCGATTGGTTAATTCTGAAGTAGTCTATTGTCATCAAATTTTGAATTTTTATTCAAAATAGCTGCATATCTTCTTATTGATTATATTCTTCTGTCCTCTTCCCTACATATTAAATATTATCACCACTGTTATTATTTCCCTTCAAAGATTAATTTGGTATCACATAATGTATGGTTTTATGAAATATCAATGTTTGTACAAATCTGTTAATATTTGGTATTTACATTTCTCCTTTAAACTAAGTTCTTATTCTAATATTTTTCCTTTAAACTGATTTACAAATTATTCTCGGCTATTTACTTGCCTTGAATTTCTTAATTTCCTGGTTGTTTTTATACAGTTTGCCATTATTTGTCATTGACAGTTATACATTTCCTAGGACTTAGTAGCCATTGATTATTTTTATTTAATTTATTCTAATTATATTTCATTTCATTACAAAGTTTTTGTTCTGTTGTTATAATTGATTTGTTTAGTGGTTGTTGTGTCTTGAGTTTGTTTTTGTTCTGATCATATGTCAAGATTATTTTCTATGTCTTAATACTTAAAATATAACAATTAGGCCTATGGACTGTAAGTTCCCTTCAGCCATATCCTCTTCATAACATTGAAATAAACAATTCTTTACAAGTTATTACTTTGAGTGATAATCATCCTTACTTCTTGTAAACTTACTAAAGTTATTTCCTCTTTTAACATAGGGTGTTTTATTCATTGTATATTTAATTTTAAAACAAAACCTTATTTCACTATTACTATCTCCTCCATTCCACATTAATACAAACTGTTTTTATCTGGGCTTTCTCCCCTGAATAATACTGTATCCTTTATCTATTTCTACTCTAAATACTATTTCTAATTACCCTTAACTATATAATTTTTACATCCCACTCTTAAATCCTTCATTGGTCCATCATTGATTTATTAAGTGTTTACTTATCTATCACTATCTTTTTAATCATACTATTGTGTACAATATCCATTTTCACACATCACTTTCACTGTTATCACTTTTTATTTTACACGTTTATTGGTGGGTAAACCCTATTATTTTTTTTCTTTGTCACTTAGTTATTTTCATTATATTTCTCACTATCTCACTATCTTTATAAATTTTATTTATATCTAATAAGTTCATGTCTTTTTCTAGATTTCTTACTTACATATACTACTAATTCGTGGGTTAGTGTATTTTTATTTAATGGGTTTTTATTAATTATGAGTTACATTTGTCACTTAGACAATACTAATATTTCTTTTTTATATTGGTTATTCACCGGTTTCGTTTCCTTTATGATATTTGATGGTATCATCTCCCCCTTCCCTATTCTACACTATTTGTCTGTGTTTTATCAGCTTGGTTCATTTTATTTTCTTTGTAGTTGGTTTGTTCCATTTTTAAATTCATTTTTCTTCTCCTTCCCTTCCATCTTGTTTCGCTTTATTTTGGTTATTATCTGGCCAATCTCTGGGGTTGGGTCAATGTCATTTGTCTGTCAGTCTAGTTTGTATTTCTTATTTAATAATCACCTTTGGTTTACTATTTTTCCTCCTTCATTCTTAATTATATTTACTATTTTCGTTCTCGTTATTATTTATTTATTAAAATATATTATTTCTTAGCATTTTTTACATACTTATTGATATCAAATATGATCTGGGTTTGGCAATGTTATAATATTAAAGAGACCACTAACTCCTGTAAAGTGCTTTCTGATTTTTAATTTTAACCTTTTGCACACTGACGCAACACCTTCAAGAAGTGTTCACTGTGCAAGTGGAAAACCTATCGCACTATGATATAGTTTGAAAAAGATCTCTATCAATAGCTGAAGATGTTTCTCAGAACTGTACCAAAAGACTAGAAATTGGTGACAGACTGGTAATTTAGAACAAAGAACGAATGTTCCGATATCGATTGAAGACTCGTTGGCCATTTGGTGAAACATATTACTAGTAAGGTTTTAAAAAACACAAACACTTGGTAGTTTCACAATTTATTCTTAACCTCTGACAATTGTTTTAGCCTATTAGGCTATTTTCAAATAGCTGCTAAGAACAACTAAATACAACGAATGTGTAGGGGATGGGTGTGGGGTATGTATGATGCTAGTATAGGTAAGGTCAAGTGACTGTAAAAACTAAGTATAATAGAATTGCAAATTCTAAAGTTAACTAAACTAAATAACTGCTTTTAACAAAGGAGATACAAGACTTCTGTGTGTTCCATTGTTACATTTTTGTTACTTTTAAGTGCTTTCCTTATTTCTAAAATTTCCAGTGAATCAGTGTTACGCAGTACTATGTTATGCAGTAATGTTTTTTGTATCTAAAAAGTGGTTGTGTTTTAAGGAATGATCTATGTAACCTGTATTCGCTGTATTATTTAAAATCGCTTCCTTACGTTCAGAAATGCGATGTTTCAGAGCAGGGCCACATTGTCCAATATAAATAACACCACATTCTGCACAGTGTATCTGATAAATTTCATTTTTTCTAGTATGTTTAATATTTCTTTATTGTTTACCAGTAATGAGAAAAGATTACGTTTCTTGAATAATAACACGTTAAGACCACACTTTTTTAATCCTATCTTATCATTCATTTAATTTTAGTTAATAAGTTTTAGTTAGTTAATTTTGTTAATTTTAGAATTTGCATTCCTATTATACTTAGTTTTTACAGTCACTTGATCTTCCCTGGTTCCTTCATTCAATCTGTCCCTTACTGAATTCTTATTATAATTAGTGCGTATGATAAGGCAGATAACGTATTGCGTTGTGTAAAGCATTAACATCACGTTGGAAATTCCTTAATATAGTTCGGTTACTCTCCAAAAAACGGAATGCGAGCAGAAAAATGATTAGGTGGCATTATTTGTCGACTAGATTGTCGACTAGATTTCCAAAAATTAGTAGTTACGAATAATCAGACTGGGAAAAATTAGTTTGTTTGGGTAAGGTTGGTACCGTACGTTCAGATTTTGGGCTGATAAAAAAATGCAGTGTAAAGCAAACCTAACCAAGTTACGTAATAGACCTACTCTAAATATGACGTATGACGTATGATATATTATATATGACGTACAATAAATATAGAATACAATTAGTTATGAAATACAGGATATATACTTTGTAAACGATATAATATAAAAGTACTGTGCTTTTTATATTATGCAAATAACAGTATAAAATAAATGATAAATGAATAGAATATATTTATCTGCCTATGATGGTCTATATGTGATACGTGTTATTGTTTAGACCAGAAAAAATTTCATCTATTTTTTGTCTGGTCTTTACTTTATTATTTTTATTATAATTGATAAAATAGTAAACACAGGTTCGATCACATGCGCGTTATAAAACATTTCTTCTTATTAAAGACGTTAATATTGTGTTGTAGGGTTCAGGATAATCCGTCAGTCTTGTCGAATGCGGTGAGACTTTATTTAAAATTACATTAATTCCGGTTAAAATAGTTTTGCTGAATTGAAAGATATTGTATGTTAAAATGCACAGGAATTCCATTGTGTTTGGTTGCCACAACTACTTCGATTTCATTACTTCTGTAATATAAAACATGAACAGTGATTTCCGAATTGCATATTATATGAAACATCCGCATAAAAATTACAATTTTGTAACTGTCAAGGCATTAAAGTGCAGCTAGTTTTGGATAAACTGATTCAGCGAGGAAGAAGAAGAAGAAGTCATGGTTCTATATCTAGATTTACGTGTCAAGAGTGTCAAGTCTTGTTAACTGTGACTCCATTCATTTCATATTGTTGAAAGTGGTTGCTCAGTTTTCCTCAATTTCGGTTTACATAGTTTTGTTCTCTTTCAGTGTGGATTGTGCAGTGTAAGTGATGAGATTATGAAACGTACTTTTACATTGTGGGTGTGGAATATTGTTTTAGAAAAGAATATTCTATATAATGTTTTGGTTTGTTTGGTTTAGTGATTTTATAAATAATCTCAATTGAAACAGTGTTTTGAGAGTGTTTTCTATGCTCTGTTCCCATTTTACAGTATATCGTAAACTATTTTACGTAATGGGGAAAAAAATACAATACTGGGTGACAAAGAAGAAGTGAAGAAAAACAAACCGTAGGCTTATATACCATGTGATGTTCACATAATAATACACGTATATTATACATGTCGTATTAATAAGTTTTACACGTATTCAAGTTTATGTATATAATATCTGTAAATATTTATTTATTTATTTACATTAACCTATATGCCACGTTCATTTATATTGACACGATAATATCATATTTTGTATTTATGATGTAGGCCCTACTTATACTATGTAGGTATTTTTTAGAACTTTGTAGAACTTTAATTTTGTAGCCCGACGTACCTTGTTTTTCCAGATTTACTTTGCAGAGAATTGGTGACATGAAGACTGTTTTTTTTTCATATTTGCGTTCACAATTTGATCTTCATTACAAAAGTTTCTTACAGATTCTATCAATTTAATACTAATATTGGCCTTTTAGCGAGTTTACCAGAGTTACACTAGACGACCGCTGTGGTAAGCTCTATTCAAATCAGTAATAAAAGTCAATTTCTTGATTCCCTGTTTACTCTACTAATAGAATAATGAAAAATTAAGACCTTTTACGAATAAAGTAATGACCAACAAACTACATTGTCTATTTCATTACAGGCACTAATTATATAGCCTAAGGGTTAAATAAGAAAGTGTTTAAAAATACCTTTAGATAACAAGGACAGCAAGACAAACCTGCAGATGTTTATGTAATAAAATGTGGTAGTAAAAAGATACTTTTTGGGGTTGTAACCACTTTTTATTGTTATATCATAGGCCTACGTAATTTTCATTCTATCTTGTTTTTCAATTCATTTAAAGGAGCATTATTCATTCTACACAGGGTGTCCCATGAGGAAAGGGACATACTTTATGAATGCTTTCTACAGTCTGAAATAAAGAAGAAATTTCATATAAACATAGGTCCGAAAATACTTCGTTTCTGATTTATGGCTTGTGAAAAATTTCACCTTTATTTCTGCTCCAAGCCTACACTTAAGCCCAGCTGAAATCGCTAAAACTTAAATGAAAGGGTAAATCTAATTGTTTCATATGAATTTTGATCTGAAAACCGTTGAAAAAGAGCTTCTCAGAACTGTACCTTTAGTAGTTTTATATTAGTATCGTAAAGCTGAAAAAAAATGGTGTCGAAAAATACAATTTTTTTAGGTTCGATGTGAATTTACTTGTTTAAATTGCCAATAAGTAAATGCAAATTCGTAATAAATTTTATAAAGAATTTAATTCTGAAAAATTTGATATATGTAAAGTCAATAAAAAAACAAATGAGCGTTCACAATTATATTCTTTATAAAATGTATTACAAATTTGCATTTACTTATTGGCAATTTAAACAAGTAAATTCACCTCAAACCTAAAAAAGTGTAGTTTTCGACACCATTTTTTTCAGCTTTACGATACTAATATAAAACTACCAAAGGTACAGTTCTGGGAAGCTCTTTTTTTACGGTTTTCAGATCAAAATCCATATGGAACCATTAAATTTACCCTTTCATTTTAAGTTCCAACGATTTCAGACTTTAATTCCTTTAATTTTAGCTTTGGATCAGAAATCAAGTTTTTCGCAGGCCGTAAATCGAAAACGAAACATTTTTGGGCCTATGTTTATATGAAGTCTGTTCTTTATTTCAGCCTGTAGAATTTATTCCTGAAGTATGTTCCATTCCTCATGGGACACTCTGCGTAGAATTAAATGCAGCATATTTATATTCAGGAGTATGAACTGAATTTTTAGCAATAATTTAAGAATTGTTATAAATTAAACATGTAATACCGATACTTTATATGTTTCGCATGTATACACGTCACATTTATGTTAGGCAATGAAGTATCCAACATGTAGTGTTATTTGTATGTTTAATGTAGCTGCATTCCTTCCGTAATTTGGTAATGAGTGACTATCCGAATGAAGACGAGAGCTCCAGTCGTAACTGGATCAAACTGTTGGTGCAAACGGTTGCTACCGCTAATGCGGTAAGTACCACATGTATATTAAACACATCCAAAGCCATGAATAAAACAGCACACAGCACAAGTCCACAGTAAACTAAATTATGGTATGACTAGTTATTATTATTTATCTTCTTTAAAGCAGTGTACAAACTTTTGAATCTTTCTCTTCATAATGCTTATAATTACAGTTTTGTGTAATCGCCCTAAAACTATATTTTTTGTTAAAAAATTTAAAATATATGGACTTTTACGTATTTGGAAGTCTTTAGGTGTTATATCGTGACACTTTATTAAATTTATTTCTATGACTGTATTTAACAACAAACAATGCTCATTAAATTTATTCGCCACTATTTCATACACAGAACACTTGGAAATAAGACAAGGAAACACACTAAGATAAAATTCTATAAAGTAATGGCATAATGGCAACACTTTTTTGCTTTCATATAAAGTAACTCATGGAAGTGAAACTTGGACAATGACGAGAAATGATGCACGATGAATACAAACAAGTGAAATGAAGTTGAGAAAAACCAAAGGTTGCACCCTTAGAAACCAAATACGAAATGAAGATATAAGAAACGAATTAAATGTATATTCTATGGGCAACAGAATAAGGGAAGGACAAGTAAAATGGAGGCAGCATATTGAGAGAATGGAAGATATGAGACTACCTAAACAAGTAATAAGATAGAGACCTCAAGGAATACGAGTGAGGTATAGGTAGGCCAATGAAGAGATGGCTTCAGTGAAGGCTGTAAGCCTATACCTTGACGTAAATAAGAAGAAAACTATTTCATACATCACTTACAGAATCATAATTTGTAGATTTCTTAACATGTCCAAATTTTTATATAAAGTTTTGAAAGTAAGGGCGATGATTTGGATCGACCTATGATGAACACTTTGTCCTATTGTGACACTTTTCAGGTTTTAATGGTATTTCTTTATTATAAAAATGTGTTTTAGACTGTACATTAGGATTGACCAAGTCAACAATTTATAAACTACAATTTGTGCTGATTTAGAAATTCCAAATACTACACACAGCACTGTGTTCGTGAGTGGCCAGAACACCGCCTTTCATGGACTAGTGATGTCTTTTAGACTTATATCGCTACCATGGGAAAACACTTTAGGAATGGGGTTTTTAACTGTTGTTTTGAATGTTACCGAGTAGACCTGAATGTGTTAGAAACAGTCGTATCAGTAACGTAGGCCTACAGAGCTTACAGAAATTGACTTTTTGTGTTTCGGAATTCATGGCTTCAATTGCTATTATGTTATTAAGAGGGATGCAAATTTTACTATACTTTTGGCATGTGGAGTGCGTGGTGTGTATGTGTGTGTGGGGGGGAGGTATGGAACAAAGTATTTTTGGTTTAATGCTAGCTGAAGATGATGATTATTGTTATTATTGTTATTGTTACGTCCCCCTGTGAGTAAAAATTTGCTTTCCATCTTAGAGTCTAGGGCCTATAACGCGCACGAATGAATCCTAGGATTCTCAGCGCGCAGCCCTAACCGTTATGTTACTGAAGTTCGCAGTTGCCAGCCAAGCTACAACGCATTGTTACACTGAAGAGCTAGATAACATATTGTTAGCGTGACGTTTTGCACACGCTGTGTGAGCGCCGTGGTTACGCAATGCCGTCTCTCTGTCTTTCGAGACGCGCCTTCCAGATTTTAGTCGATTATTGTTCTGTCATTTTTGTCACATACTGCCGTACACAGCCTGACTATGAAAGCCCTCTTTCCCCGAGCTAGCCAGTTCCCAGCCACGAAAGTGAAACTCCCTCTCAACCTCTACTAAACAAGAACTAAAACAGATTTCACGCTCCGTTTCCTTTCATGTAAAAAAACCTGAGCCGTTGCGAATCTCTCCGCGGTTCAGCATCATATTAACAGCCTCCATCCTTAAGTCATGCACACGGCTACTCATGAGTCTTAGACGCATCATGCAGTCATCGGGTTTACCCGGATACTGCAACCACTGAGACACGACCAGCTTAGCTGCCCCACAATTGGCTGGAAGTTGGAAGCTAGCCAGTCAGTTCTGGATCGGCGATTCATTGTGGGTTATAGGAGTTGTTGTGCATAAAGTGATGATCGTGCATTATTGAGTGCAGGCATATGTGACCACTTTTAATTATGTGTTATTAATTGTGTGGAGGACAATCGTAAGCTTCAATAATTGTTCGCATACGAGTGTTTATATTGTTGTTTTAATTATTTCCATTAAAGTTTTAAATGGCGATGTTTTGTACTTATTGGCATTATCAAACAACTGTGCAGTCATAAACACAATGACATTAAACATTACAAGTGGCATTTCATATTACAGATAGAATTGAGGTACGTGCACATAATATAAATGTCATATACAACACATATTAAAGAATACAGACAGCATTCTATTGTATAAATAGAACTTATTAGGTATTTAAATATATACAAATAAAAGTGAAGTTAACAAAATAGCAATTTCTCTGGTGTAAATTATTCTGTTTTAATTGTTAAAAGCCAACGATCCATGGATCGTCGTAACAGTATACAGAATGTCCGTAAAAAGTTATGGGAAACAAAAAAAAGTTTACTTAAAATTGTTAAAAAAAAATCAGTACGTGCAAAGCGTAATACGAATTTCATATAGAATACACAGACCTGTTAAAGAATAAAGAAAATAAAACACATGCAATAGAACTTATGTATCTAAATCGTCGCCGTCGTCACTTCACGGTGCAGGCTTACAGCCTGTTCCGTCTTCACTGAACCTACCCACAGCTCTTCTGCTAACTGGTTTATAGTTTACAGTGCGCTTTACTAGCCTCTGGTGGTCCATTCTGTAGACATGCTCCATCCACTGCTGGTTTCGCACTTCTATCTTATCACTGATGGAAAACATACCCAGTTCGACCCTTATGTGTTCATTACGCATTCGATCCCTTAGACGATAACCACTCACATTCCTTAAAAAATTCATTTCAGCGGTTCATATATGCTGCTTTTCTTTCCCAGTTGTCGTCCATGTTTCACTAGCATGTGTAAGAACAGGTATCACCATTACTTTACAGAACTTCATTGTAATATTAGTTCTTGTTTTGATTCTTAGGGTTCGTTGTATTGTACCACACATCATCTGATACTTATTTACTTTTTTATTCTTATCAACATCGTGTTCATAACTTATGTCAGAACCAATAAAAGCAAAGTACGATACCTGCTCTAAAATCGTATCCCCAACAACTATTTTGGAACGGATTGGGAATTTCGCCTTAAAGGCCAAAACCTCCGTCTTTCTTTGAGATATTTAAAACTTGTATGTCCCACATACACGGTTCAAGTGGTATATCGACTGCTGCAGAGCATCTTCGCTCTTCTGGAGTCATCAGCGAATAAGAGTATTTATGCATGTGGTGGCAGCAGGATGTAAGTTTATCCCTGCATTGACTTCAGCTTTCGACTGTCTGATCATATCATCCAAGTACGTACTAAATAATGTAGGTGAAAGACTGCATCGTTGCCATGTGTCTAATAACCAAGTATCTAAATATGCATAAATAAAATTCTAATTAATAAAAAAGCAAAAAAAAATTGCTTACCGAATATGTACAAAATATTTATCACTCTGTTCAAGACATACTCACAATGGTCGGTCTGACTTTTAACAAAATAGTAGGACGCAAGTCGTTAGCATTAGACCTTCCACATGTACTGAACAGAGTGGTGAACATTTGAAACATTCTTGTAATTTTATATTTTTAGGGAAATAATCTTATTATCTTGTTAAACATCTTTAATATTTACATTTAACAGTTTACATTTATGTTTTGGTAAACTGATTCACTTATAGAACACTGTACGTAGGCCTATACACATTTGATGTGCAGTCAGCCTGTCGTCGGAATAGCAGCACCGCAAGCGTGTAGGGTAACGGTTAGTTGTAGCTGATAGTTTGGAAACCACACATAAAATAATAAGATTGTTTTATGTGTTTGTTTTAGGCTATAGCTGCTTTTATACTGATTAAGGATTTAATTATCCTCATTTTCCCCAAGCGCGGAAAGCACTCTTGTAAGTAATATTTTCTCAGTTGTAACTAGAGTAAAGTAAGAGTTTAAACATACGTTAATCTATATAAATGAACATATTGATACTTTAGTACAACTAAGGGGAGGAGAGAGAGAGAGAGAGGGAGAGAGATAGAAAGAGAGAGAGATAGTGATTGGTGGAAGAGAGGGTGATAGGGGGAGAGGGAGGAGGGAGAGAGAGAGTAGGCCTATATGTTAATAAAAATCTATAAGTCCTATGTGATTCCGATTTTAGGCAACTGTGGCTACTATTATTTCATTAAAATTCTTTAACCAAAAATACCGACTTACTTTAGTAATTTTTCGGTTTCGTTTGTAGCATTCAGCAAAACAGTTTCCTTTTAACGGTTTTACAATTACTCAACTCTTCTTCTCCTTGTGTCTTCAGTCCTAAGATTGGTTTGCAGCAGTGATCGATCTTGTGCTTTCCTCTTCATGTCCTCATAAGTCTCACAATTTACATCATCCATAATTTGCTTCATATACTGCAGCCTTGGTCTTCCCTTGTTCCTTCCATCACCAATTTTAGTAGTCCTTCATGACGCGGCGTACGGGCAATAAGTTCTACCCTCCTTCTAATTATGCTTTTCAACAAACATCTCTCCAGCAGGCAGAGACACACCCTGCAGGCAAGGTTACTACCCTGCCTGTTCTGTTCAGCACCTCTTAGTTTGCAATTTTGTCAGACCATTTTATTTTTAGCATCTTGCATTAACACCATATCTCAAAGCTGCCAAGTTTTCTTTTTCTTTCATACCTGTTGTCCACGACTCGCAAACCATACATGACAATGCTAAATAAATATACGAGGGGGTACCCAAAAATAACCGGAATAGCGCTGCAATAGGCAAAGCTTACGTACTACGCATTTCTCCCGCTAGGCGAGCGTAGCGCGACTCGTTCCGAGTTCAGTGCCGTCATTGTTGTCGCCTGGGAAGGTTGTGTCCGGTCACATTAATTCGTTTTGTAAAAGCAGTTTCGCTTGCTCCTCGTTTTTTGTCATGGCGGATTTAAGTGAACATCGCGCTGCTGTGAAATTTTGCTTCCTGCTTGGGTAAAACGCCGCAGAAACTGTTGTGATGTTGAAAACAGCTTACAAGGATAGTGCTATAGGAAAAACTCAAGTGTACCAATGGTTTTCTCGTTTCAAAGAAGGTGAAATGTCAATTGATGACAAACCTCGTTCTGGACGTCCGTCAACTTCCAGAATTGACGAAAATGTTGAAAAAGTTCATGCAATTGTGCTTGAAGACCGACGACAAACCATTGAAGAGATTAGTAGGCCTAAGTTATCTGGAATAATTTGGAGCTCGGTTCAGCGCTTTGTAACAGACGAGGGACTGGTTTTTCCACCATGACAATGCACCTGCTCACGCAGCCATTTCAGTGCGCCAGTTTTTAGCAAAAAACAACATGACTTCCTTGCCCCACGCCCCTTACTCACCTGACCTCGCTCCGTGCGATTTCTTCTTGTTTCCGCGAATGAAGAGGGACATGAAAGGATGTTTTGTCAAAAATGTTTTGACGACGTGGAAGCGGTAAAGAAAAAAAACAAGGCTGGAGCTGTCGGCCATCACAACAGATGAGTTTGAAAAATGTTTCCAGAATGGAATCGCAGATTGTACAAATATATTAAATGTAATGGAGAGTACTTTGAAGGAAATGTGGAAAAAGTGCGACAGAAACGTTTTCGATGATGCAACTTGCATATGGAAAAGATTGTTTAAGTCGTAGCAAAGTGTTCGAGTGGTATGCACGTTTTAAAAATGGTCGTGAGTCTCTAGAAGATGATCCAAGAGATGGGCGCCCCTCCACAAGCGTGACTGACAAGAATGTCAAGCGTGTCTGTGCTGCACTGTCCGTCAACCGTCCCCGTCGGGTGAGCGACCAGATTTTATCAGAAGAGATCGGCATCAGTGTGGGTAGTATTTACACTATCGTGCATGATGTACTCGGCAAACGGAAACTGTGTGCCAGGTTCGTTCCACACTCGTTAACAGCAGAGCAAAAAGAACAACGTGTGGAAGCGTCGCGAAGTCTCATTGACAACCCGAATTTCTTACAGAACATTGTCACAGGCGACGAATCGTGGTGTTGACCCATCTACCAAACGTCAAACAGCTGAATGGCGCGACCCAGGAGATAGCAGACCCATGAAAGTGAGGGCTACAAAATCAAAAGTGAAAACAATGCTGATCACATTTTTTGATCCACAAAGAATTCTTGCCACCCGGCCAGACTGTAACTGGACCATTTTACAAAGAGGTACTTGATCGCCTTTTGAAAAGAATTCGCAGGGTTAGGCCAGAAATGTACCGATCAGGGGAGTGGTTTCTTCTGCATGACAATGCTCCAGTCCACTCATCATTGATTGTCTCACAATTTCTCGCTGGAAAATCAGTCACAGTGATTAACCACCCACCCTACTCACCAGATTTGGCTCCGGCTGACTTCTTTCTGTTCCCTAAGCTGAATGTGGCACTGAAGGGCCAGCGTTTTGATAATGTAGAGACAATTCAGAAAAATGTGACAGATGTTTTAAACACGTTTTCGAAGGAATACTATGCGCATGCCTTTCAACTATTGCATGAGCGATCTAAAATCTGTATAGAGAGGGAAGGGATGTATGTTGAATAATAAATAATAAAATTTCATTTATCTGAAAAGTTGTGACCTCAATAGCGTTAGTCCCGGAACTTTTTGAATGCAGTATGTATATTTGATATGTATAATTTAAAGTATTTCAAAGAAACTGCATTTCAGCACTGTGAAGCTTGCCGCATTCCATTTTTGTCATGACCCCACGCCTCACTTGCATAAATCAAGTATTGCAATTGTCTAATAAAATTTAATCCTTGTGCTGTGTCTTGTTTTATTTCTAAGATTTCTATGAATCGTACCACAAATATTCGTAAATTTATTTATCTTCTCTCTTATATCATATTCACATTTGTAGCTTACTGCACATCCGAGATATCTGAAACGGCGTACTAGTTCTAAAGTGCTGTTGTTTATAACTATCTTAGCCCTCACTGGGTATATTTACCTTTAAAGGCCATGGTTTTGGTTTTTCTTACTGAAATTGTCAGTGAGTACTCTCTTGCCACTTCTTCTAATTGAAACATAGCTCTTTGCAAATCATCCCCAGTTTCTTAAATAAGAACTATGTCATCCGCATATAGCAAGGAACCCATACAAATTGATTTGTTAAGCTGTATTCCTGACGTCACTCTGGATTTCCATGCTCTCAACATGTCGTCAATGTATATATTAAACAAGGTTAGGGAAACACAGCATCCCTGTCTAACTCTCTTATTTATTGGAGTGTTACCTCAGACCCTACCATTCAGATCCAGGACTACAGATGTACTTTTATACTTTTAACTGACTTTATTAAGTGCTGTGGATATCCTCTTCTATCCATAATATTCCATTACTTTTGACGATCTACATTGTCAAATGTTTTTTCCAGAACAATAAAAGCGATATGCGTTTCCTGGTTATACTCCCGCTTTTACTCTATTATCTGTCGTAATACAAACAATGCATCCACACTCGACCTACCCTTTCTAAAACCCATTTACTCTTCAAGAAGTAATGCAAAAAATAAAACACTGTAAGAATATAGAAAACACGAAAAAACTTCTGATAACTGCCATGAAATGAAACCACATTAAGTTAAAAATGTTTATACAGTAATTTACTTTGTTCCAAACAGTTCTGGCTAACAGTTCATTGTATGAGCTATCTATAGTAATGATTTGGAACATTATACTGAGTTTCTCGATTATTCTAGTGCAATAGGAAGTGAGTCGTGGGGATGACCAATTACATAAGGCATTTTGGTCGTTGTTGAGTGATTACTTGATAATGTTGTATCAATCGAAATGCGTCATCAGTTTACTGCTCTATAGCAAACCACACTTTTTTAAGTATTATAAGTAGACCTATTCAGTAGCTACGCTATTATAAACTGATCAGCCATAAGTCTTTATTGAAATCAAAAGAGCTGACTTTTAATTAAATAAAAGAGCAAAATGTAATATTAAACTATATTCCACCAAAAGAATCTTCTGTTTATTTTTGTTACAGCTAATGACGAAAAAGCACGTTGACGCATATAATTATTTACAATTGTCATAAAATATCTGAAGGCTGTTTGTGATAGCTGAGAACAGACGCTCTTCGTGCGTTCTAATTCAAAAGTGGAACGTACTAGTCTCATTCACAAATGATTTGAGCAAGACATAACAGCGTAGTTTCCTCAGCTAATCCTCTGTCTGGAGTTTGTTAAATTGTGCTTGCCAGATCGTACACACAAGGGAATTTGATCAAATCCGTGTGTGACATTATTAACATTTTCGCGCCATTTGGTAGGGAATACTCAATGGCCGTGGTTCGCAAAATACTCTTCAATAATTTCTGAAATTCCCGTATCCATTATTCTCACTTTATGTGGAGAACTGATACAGGTTAATATTACTTATTTTAATTAGTGGCGATGTTATGTGGAAACCTTCTCGTGCTTTGCAATCACGTTTCGCTAACGCTGCCTACTTTATTTGGTGACTTTTGTTCCGACACTTTTGAAATAGTACAAAATCAAATTATGAATTTGTGTGCGTGTGTTTGTTATGTTTTGAATACCATATACCATGAAAATACCGTGCACCATGAATAATTAAACAAATGTTATTATTTATATTATTGTTAATGTTTGTATTTTTAGTTGCTTAGTATAGTAAAATTTTTATTATTTTCAGTCGTTCCACAATACCTCAAAGCTCTTTCAGTAATATGGCAAGTTTCTTTATGTGTGATAGTGTTGGAGGGTCTCTGTATTGTCTTCGCGGTCAGTAGGGTAAGAACCACGAGAAGAAGAATTTTATGTGTACTTGTGACTGAGTAAGTGTGTGTGCGTGCGTGCGTGCGTGTGTGTGTGTGTGTGTGTGTGTGTATGTGTGAAATGTAATCTGAGTATAAGTTTGTATGCTGTGGATTACGACCGATCTGAGTATTATGAGTATACTTGATAGTATACTGGCGTGAACCTGGTGGGATTTAATCTGCTGTAATATTACGTTCAGGAAAAACTGGTGCCTTTAGTCCGGAAAGCAGCCAGCCAGCCAACCACCCGGGCAGAAAGTCGGGCCGGACGTTAACTCCAATGGTGGAAGCCTCACCATCGTCTTACCTTGGGATGTGCTGGTTACATATTGAGGCGACATTGTAATTACTAAACTGTCACAAGAAAGACAGGATTGTCCATTATCGCGTAAATGGTTGGAACATCTTAACCTAATGGAGGACTAACCTAATGCATCCCCAAATAACAAAACCGAAAGGACCGAGATGTGTGGGGGGGGGGGGGGGTCCGAAGAAGTGTTGAAGTGACCGTCTCTAGTCTATCTGCTTGGGACCTGAACAAACAATTTTTTTTGTATAATCCTTGCTTAAGATGATGATGACGATCAAGCTTTCTGTCTTGCGCCTTTCTGACTGTCCACGTGACTGCACCTTAATCACTACTTGCCTTTTTACAGTTTTATGTAGTTTTATCTTTAGCCTTGATCGTGCGGTTACATAGCAACCCTGACATATCCTGCTTGAATTCTGCGTGCTGTCTTCAATCTGATTTTCGTCTTCAGTCTCAACTGAGTCTAGGTATTTTAACTTATCCATACCCTTCAGCTTTGCCTGAACTCACAGCCTCGATCCTCGCAAAAACTCCAATATTCTGTCTTCTTTCTTTTAATCTTAAGTCCTCTGCTATCCAAGTTCGTCCTCCACTGTTCCAGTTTTTCGTCTACAACGTCCCTACTGGTACTGCACAGGACGATGCCACCTGCAAACTTCGCGCAACATGGAGATTGACTTCCCTTCTCTCTTACGACGTATTACATCGACAGTTAGACTAAACAAATACGGACTCAAAACAAAATATTCTTTTATTATAAACCTTTTAATTTTGTATTTATTTATTGTTTTGATATTATTAATATGTAATATATTAGTCTTTCTAATTAGTCTGTTGATGTTGACCAGTTGTCAACGAAATGTGCATAAATAAAGGGAAGAAATGAATACTGGCATAAGAAGTTTTATAATAAAATAAAGAACCCTCACGCACGCGCGCGCGCGCGCACACACACACACACACACACACACAAAACACAAAAACTACATACTTAATACACGAGAGCGTTTGTATGTCGTCATCATCATCAAGGAGTAAACCAAGGATGGTTTCTTCCGGTCTCAAACAATCAAAGAGTCTAGAGCTAGTCACTCGAGCGCTTCCTTGGACGTCCCACACCTCTCCGTCCCTTGGGCTCAAAGTTCTATAGTTGTTTGCGGATGCGGCAGTCACCATTCGGCAAAGATGTTCTCACCAATTCAGCCGATACTGGGCATCCTGTCGAGTATACTCATAATATTCATTCCTGCCGTATATCTGTGTTTCTTCAATGATCGTGGAGAGTATACCCTGCCACGTGCCTGAGAAATGTCATTTCAGCCGCTTGGATACGACTGGCTTGGCCTTTAGTTAAAGTCCATTCACCTTGTCGAATTTTAGGCGTGTTTCTCTTCTTGCTGACTTAAGAGTTCGCCTAATGGTCCCACTCATAAGGATGAACTTATTTACAACGTCATTGCTTGTATTATCAGACTCACTGTAGCCCAAGTATTCAAAATTGCTGACTCGTTCCAGGACAATACCATCTATAACAATTTTTGCCCGTACGGGATGAGTTCCACGAAAAGCCATTACTTTGGTCTTAACTGTAGGTGTTTGTAATCCAAAGTCTTTACAGAGTTTGTGTGTTGTCAAGCAGAGAAATCATTGAAGAACGTAGAAAAATTAATTGTCCCTAGAGTCGTTCTTCAGTGACTGGTCTACTCATCCTTCAGCTCTCTTGAGAAATTCTTATGCCTAGCAAATAATGTTATAAGTTTTCCCGTCTAAATTTATTCGAAATCTGAATTTTGTATCCTCCTGTATTTTTCCATGTGCTATTCACTCTTGCTCTATAACGAGAATCAGTTATCTTAGATTATATTGTGTCATCTATGTGTCCGAAGTTTTTTTTCCCAGGACTTTGTCTGCTGCGTCTCTTATTCATTGTTTGAGAACTTCCCTGCCTACTCATGCAAACATATTGTTGCTACTTCGTTCGATTCTCTCATCAATCTTCCGAAATTCCGCTTTTCCAGCACGTCTTAACCTTTTCTTAAACCGCGAATTGCAGCTCGCTAAGTCTAGTGTGAGCTCACTACCCCGACATCAGCGCCTGGACGGGTGTGACTAGATGTCACTTGGTTTCTAAACTCTTCTTAACAATGATGTAAACAATCTGAAACCATTCTTTCTTTCTCACGATCTTTTCAAATATATCGCCTTCTACAAGTTTCCGCAAACAGAGTATTTCGATATCCACCATTATTATGTTGCTCGCAGAATTCCGTCCTCGTCTTCCTCTGTCATTCACTTCTCCCAACCCAAAAAATTCCAACCAGGGAACTGACAACTATACTGTAATTGGATGATGATAGGTTTTCTTACTCAACAGTAGTAAGTTTACAGTCTCATCGTATAATTTTTCTGTCCGCTTCTTGTCCGCTTGTGTGTTAGATGATGGAAAACATGGTTGAATGCCCACTGTATACGTAGGTACACTACTGTTCATCTGAGCTTCTTCTAAGTTAGATGTTGGAAACACGATCGAATGCCCACAGCATACGTTGGTACACTACTGTTCATCTGAGCTTCTTCTAAGTTAGATGTTGGAAACACGGTCGAATGCCCACTGCATACGTGGGTACATTACTGTTCATCTGAGCTTCTTCTAAGTTAGATGATGGAAACACGGTCGAATGCCCACAGCATACACGTTCATCCCTGAGATCAACCAATTAATCTCGTTCCGTAAGTTTCTTGAAAGAAATCCGATTGAAGGAACTTCATTTTCTATCAGAAAATTCATTATCTGTTTCTGTTACGATTGATATTTTTAAGCTATTTGCACATTAGCCTTAAAGTTATTTAACCGGAGTTTTAAATCAAGTTTTCGATGAGGGGTGAAACTTCAAAAAACTCTACACCGGTAACTTGTTAATTTTTGTCATGTCATAGAGAGGTGTAAGAATTAGCAAGAGTATTGTGTGCTTGTTTTAAGTACAGATTTGATGTATCGTCAAAGATTTTGCTGTACAACTTTAAAAATCTTGGAAGTGCCTGAACTAAATTAAGTCAAATGTGCAAATAGATTGTGAATTTAAGGTTTCGTGTTCTTTATAAGAAAGTTTATTCATGAAAGTTAGCAGATTATTGTAAAATAATTGAGGGCATGCTCATTTTGCAAAGATGCAACTAGAATATTATGCAACTTGCTTAAGGCTCTTTTGAAAATGGAATACAGTGCTTGAATTAGAACTGTAGATACATAAGTATGTTAGGACAAGATACTAGCTTTGATCTTTACACTTGATTTTAAAGTTATCTTGTTTGTTTTTTTCTAGAATTATAGAACTGCTGCACGTCCTTGTCTAATACTCTGCCCTCTTACCATTGTAATAAATATCGCGTATTTAGTTACGATTAAAAACGAGGGATACAAGTTGGAGGTATACGTTGTTATAATGACAAGTAAGTTTCTTTTTAAGTTTATCGCATTACACCGTGGCAACTCGTAGAAAGTTGCTCAAATTACATTCATAATATATATTACAAGTAGTATACGTATATATAATAATATTATATAATAATTATTATATAATAATAGTAGTATACGTATATGTTGGAAATAGTGAATTTGAAATAAATTCTCTCCCTTACACAATATCACAGAAAATTTAGTGACTGTAGCAGTATGTAAATTGTAATGTGTTAAAGTTCACTGTAAAGTTGGCAAAATTTGTTTTGTGAAAACTTGTTTCTTAAAATATTACAGTCTATTTGCTAAAACCTTAAGTTTTTCAGAGCGTAGACAATGGAGTTTGGCTTCACTATTAAAAGATTATATAACTTGAGCTAGCGTAAGATGACACATGTTAGTGACTAATGATGATTGTCGTGATTGCACTGACGATGGTCGACGATGGCATGGCCGAAAGGTTTGCTAGAGATTTTAGCACTGGACCACAGTCAAACAGCCCGGGATCACAATTTAACAACATTCACTCGGCCCGTAAAAGCCTACAAACTAATTTAGAAATCCAAGATGGCGAATTCTAAGAGAAGGACATAGTTCTTCCCCCAGATCCTGAAAATTTACAGAAAGCAACTTTTTATACGCGTATAACAGCACGTGGAACTGAATGTGGACACAAGAAAAGTGAAATACACGTGCATCGATGCTTGTTTAGTGTGTAGCGGTAATATCTGTCTAAAACACTCAAGTTTCTGTATACGTGAATAAAGTTGAAGATGAAAATACTAATGTAGACGCTAATTATACTTGTTAGCTCTCTGAGCTGCAGAGGTTGCTCACTATTTTAAACCTGTTACATGAGTATTCAAATTAAGATCCGGGCTATAAGGCTGTGGTCTACTGTAATTACCCTGCTGGCGAATGTTATCATCAGACTTTCGTCCTCACCTCTCGAGGCCATCTTCAGTGAAATAGTTTTAAAACGACTGACAAGGTGTTCACCAGTTAAAACCACAGTACTGTGGCAAAGCATTTGATGAACACTTTGACAATCGTTTTAAAACCATTTCACTGAAGATGCCTCCAGAGGTGAGGCCGAAACGTCTGATGATAACATCCGTCAGCAGGGTAATTGTAGTAGACCACGGCCTTACAGCCTAGATCTTAATTTGAATAATTATGACGCCGGCCGAGAAAGTCTAAGAAATAGGCTAATCAATTAAGCGAATGTCAATATTAGATAATTTTTCAGTTGTTAGAAAAATTGCTAAATTTACTCTACATATTTATGACAATTGTGAAACGCACGATACTGCCATACGATAAATACTAAACTTTCCGAACTATTGGATTGTCTTTTTTTTAAACCATAAAGCTTAAATGACAAATAATTTAGTTCTACATTTTACATTTATGTATTTTCCATAGATGCCTTTACACCTATACCTAACATTTATCACAAATGTGCAAAACTCATAAAAAAAAATATATATATATATATATTTTTTTTTTGCGAACGTAGCTTGCGAATATTATGAAAATTAAAACAAAGCTTGATATGAACCAAGCTTTAAGCAACTGACTATGGGCCAACAGCCCGGTAGTTTTTAATTTTCGTGATGTGGCCTCCCGCCGTGATAGTCTTTGTTTGTGAAAAACACAGCTTACAAACTTTTTGAAAGTGATCCAAAATTTTGAAGAAGTGTCGAGAGATAGTCTTCTTCTTCTTCTACACTTCAGGGATTAGGCAATGTGCCTGTTCCGACTTTACATTATCTGATCCAGTTCTTTCCTGGCCTTCCTACATCCCTTCTTTCAGAAGGCTTGTACTTGTTTACAATTACTGGTATTCTATCTTCATCCGTGCAACGTAAATGGTGTCTCCATTTCCCCTGTATTCTTCAATTGTCTCATTTACTATATATATAAAATTCTTCCTGTATATCTTTATTTCTTATATGATCCCGTCTTCTGCATCCTTTTACCCTTCTTAAAAATCTCAACTCTGCTGATTGTATGTTGCTTTTATTTCTTTGTTCTGTAATCCAGGTTTCACTACCGTATAATAACACTGGAACAGCCATTGCTTTATAGAATTTTAATCTCGTCTCACGTCTCGGTTTATTTTTCAGTGTCCTGTTTGTAGTTCCACATATGTGTTGAAGTCTATTGACTTTATTTTGTACATCTTTGTCGACGTCAGAAGTTATATCACAACCTACATATTTAAAATTTGACGTCTGTTCCACTTTGTCCTCAATAATAATCTTTGACGGAACTGCAATTTTCCGTAGTGAGCCATAACTTATGTTTTGTTGGTAGACATCTTTAGGTTGTAGTATTGTCGTTACAGTTTATGTAGTCTGTACACAGACCGTTGTAAGTCTGCTTCATTAATTTTTAGTATAACCACATCATCTGCAAATAGAAAAACATTTAAGACAGTAATTCTGTAATATTAAAGGCACCTAATATTGTATTTCGAATACAATTTCTCACAACTTAGTCCCACACATTTTTCTAAAATGTGAGTCCATTTTTGGTCCGTCGTATTCAAAAGCTTCACAATCTTCAAATGTTTTAACCTTTTTTTGGATCCCACTGTCCTTAAAGTTTTAAATTTCCCGAAATGTAGTACACTATTTTCAGATTTCGGTTAGTTAAAATTCTCTTTAATTTGATACCCAGCATGGAGTTTTGCGATTTTAGCAAACTTTTAATACATTTTTGAGCCCTGTAGTTTTAATTTTTGAATTTTCAGAACTTAACACTAAATTTACATTTTTCGTTGTAACTCCCTTCAATTTGACCCTACATAGAGTTTTGCGATTTTTTCATAAATTTGACCTCCACAGAGTTTTGCATTTTTTATGGGTGGGGTTAATCTTAAAATTACTTAAAATATAATCTGTAGGATAAAAGTGTGGACAAGCGCGCCACGTTTTACGAAAACCGATTGATGCATTTAAAAGTAATGGTGAGACATACGTCAAACAGACTGACAGACAGATAGACCTTGAATGGTCAAGTTAAAAGTGAGAACTTGCTTCCCTCGCTCAATGATGAAGAAGGGTCTTGTTTTGTAATAATTTGTCATAAAAATATTTTTAAAAACGTGATTACATATGTTATGTAAAAAACTGTGTTCTTAGTCGGAATTACGAGATATATAAATTGCTTACAAAAACAGTTTAAACAGGTTTTAGAAATTACGTTTTTTATAATCTATAACAGCTATGCTGACTCATATTTTGTGATCGCAATTTTAAACTTTTACTTCATTGTTAATTTGATTCAAATTATGAAATTCAAACGTTTCTGTGTACTTCAAACGTTTATACAATAAACATACGTTTTTGAGGACTTTAGTCCATCATTTTGAATCGGCTGTAATAATTAATCATTTTTTAAGAATATTCGTAATCAGCGATTCCAAGAACTTTATAGATAAAATTTTCATGGCAATGAAAATAATATTTTCAGAGTTACTGACGATGTTTAGTTTATTGTTTGCTATTTAGTTGTTATTATTTACAGGTACACGAGCACAACATTTCAAGGGGCACATTATTTTGTAAAGAGGATGAAAACGTTTTTCTGTGGATTCACTAAGAATGGATGGGTTGCGAGGTGAAATGCTAAGGCATCTACTACACTACGTAACTGATTGCATACAGCTGATTTCAAGGCTACGTGAAACTTGTTGCAGGGTAGCAAAAAACAGGCTGCAACTGTTTTGCAATCAGTTGCAGAGTAAGCCTGTTGTCTGTACTACTGTTACAAAGACGTAAAGTTTCTTTGTTTCGTTGTTCGGGCTAATCTCAGAAACTACTGACCCGATAAAAAAATTCTTTCATCATCATATTCCTTGAAGTTTGAGGTTAGTTTCAGGCATAAATTTCGTACATTAACTTTAACAATTTTCAAGAACACAACCTTAAAACGTTTCCATGTCATGAAATTTGTTTGTTAATTTGCGTGTAATGAAATTTTTGGGATGCGACAAACTTTCATTCTATAAGAGACGTCTATATAGTGTGAGAAGTTTATAGAAAATTGCAAATTTTATTTTGATTTTGTTCCAATAAAATTTCTTTATCGTTTTCGATTAGTTGGCGATTTTGTAATCAATATTGTATACGTTGTTTCAGTTCCATGTCATGAAATTTCTTCGTTGTTAGCAGAATGCCAGTTGCATGCAATCGGTTGCACAGTGTAATGGGCTACATTTGAACCAATGCCCCACATCGAGCGCGTGAAACTAATAGTTGCACGAGCAGTTGCTGGAATCTATTGCAGTAGGCCTACTTGTAATAGACCTCACTTAAACCAATTCACTACAGCTTTGTCTGCAATCAGTTGCCTAGTGTGATAGACGCCTAGCGGCACTCCGCTTATCGTTAAGTTAACACACGGACATAAGCATACGTTTCGAGTTCAAGTTTTCATTCGGCTTGAGTACAATCAGTTTTTGAAACACCCTGAATAGAAATTGAACCTCGCATCTCAGCTAAAATCTTTATTTGTTTTCGAAGTCAAATAATTCTCCATTCTTTATTGAGAGTCAAAATTAAATCGTGCTGACCTGTTAGGACATGTCGTCTAGCCAAATTTAACACAAACACTTCGGAATCGTAATCATATTACGAACGAACGAATAGTGCTGTAATAATTTTAATGAGTAAGCCCAACGGTTCATTCGGTACCTCAGACAGGTAGTCAAATAGCGTATATATATAATATAAATAAAATCAATTTACAATTTTCCGTTGGCTGTTCTACTAGCCCTATTTTACTACAATTTATTTCTAAGGCTTATACGACTGGAGTCAGAATTGTTGGAAACAAAATCCGGGCTAATAGTGGCCCCGCTAAAGTTATTATTGTCAGACGTTTCGGCCTCACCGCTGGAGGGCATTTTCAGTGTATAAAACGATTCAACACAACTGACACGATGTTCTTCAGTAAGGCCGAAACGTCTGAAAATAATAATTTTAATGGCTTAGAGCCCGGATTTTATTTCCAACAATGTTTTGATTAAGTTAGAGAACTCATCTAATCCCTCATATACATTTTTGTTTTAATTTTCAATACTATATCTCTCCAATTTCAATGAAATCGATTTAAGCCCATGCTTCAAACAGTTTCACTTCTTTGTTTCATACGTCTATATTGTTCCTATCTGCAGTGTAAGTCTTCAACTCAGGAACTGTTACAAGGGGAATGAGTTCACGCGTATGACAATACAGAACAGAAGAGACGTGTGGATTTGCAGTAGAATTCAGCACGGGCATGATAGTTTGACTTTTTTTTACTACGTCAGTACTAACTATACCACAACTTTAAAGAACTCACTGCAGTTACGTAGTATATAATTTAAAAGACTCGAATACGTCACAATTCTAAATTCATTTCATTCGACATTATAATCGTTTTTCTTCTTATACTCCAATAAAATTCTTAAAACCTGTTCTAAACATTTATTTAATAGTTTTAATATTAAAATTCGCAGTAAAAGCATGAACTAAAATCTACTACTGTGGAAGTATGTATTTAACAGATTTATTTGTAATTTATTAGTAAAATTAGATACAAGTATTCTCCCATATTTCACGAATGAAATATATATATAACCTGTTTGGATAAATTGATTTTAAATTAATTTGAGTTTTTGTAGTAAAATGGAACTAAGTTACAAAGTCACAGCAATGGTTAGTTCAGTTTTTTTTAAATTCTTGCTAAGATTGTCACCAAGAGTCTGTCTGTTACAGTCATTATATTTACTTATCAAAATTATATTTTGTCAACCGTGAATTTTGTTTACTTTATACAATAAACTAAAAAAAAAAAAACGAAACACTTACCTAACTTCACGCATTACCACGTACAATTTGAACATTTCTTCTTCTTCATATCGTGGTATATCGATACTATCGCATACTCAGAACATCGAAAATGTAGTGTGGGTATACGGTTATTGGTAAAATGCAATTTTTCGTTAGTGTACTAACAAACAAAACTTGTCGTTACTCTTATCATCCATACTAATACTAAAAATTGAATTGAAACAAAAGACTAACACAAGTGCGCGCCTTACCGTTGCGTCGTTTCTGTATTTTAATTTGTGTGTTTTATTGTGTGCAGTTGCCCAGATAGCGTTATTGATAGTCATTGTCGTGTGGTGCTTCTTTCCTCATCCGCAAGAAAACGAAGAGGCGACTGAAGAGCACCAGGAAAACGCCGACGAACGCAAGAGTGAATCGTGAAAAGCGAGACTGTAGGAAAGCACACACTGAAAGTGGTCCTGTGAATTATTGTTATAAAAATTTTTAATTTTTAATAAAACTATTTTGATTTGTCTTTTTATTTTGGCAGTAAATTGTAACATAAGTGTCGTAATTTTTATATATGTTAAAAACCGTTATGACTTTGTTTTACTTCAGTTAGAACGTTTCGTGGTCCGCGCATTGCAAAGGTTTAGATAATCGAGTTCCACAAGAGCTTTTAATTTTGGATTTTGTCGAGGTCCTTAATGTCCTTGTTCTAACATCCATAAAATTATGAACCAATTTTATCAATGGCGGTCTAAAATCCTAGAGATTTGTTCTTGCGATAGACTTATGAATTTTTGTAGGCGGGAGGAAATGCGTCGTAAAGTCAACCCACATACGATCACATACATGAATATAAAACCTCTAAGGATGATTACAGGGTAGGTTGGTGGCACTCATAGAGGCAGAGGTTCGATTGGCGTTCTGTAAATGCTATGTTTCATTGCGCTATTTTGTTTCTTCCGTTTTCTACTCTAATCACCAGTAATCACCCTGAACCGACCCAAGACCAGTTGGGATTGGATGGACCGTACTCTCATGTACTCTCTTTCTGTTGGTATTTTGCTTGCTAACGCAAACAGTTTGATTTGAGATGATACGTTTTTATCGTTTGTACACAGTGTACACACATAGACCTATATTAATTATATTTTTATAGTAAACCCATTTGTATTTGTATTTTTACTTCTACTTTTATTTTCATCATCATCATCACCACCATCATTTTTAAGGATTAAACCAAAGATACGGTTTGTTCCGGTTTCAAACAGGCAAAGTCTAGAGCTGGTCACTCCAGCGCTTCCTAGGACGTCCCACACCTCTCCGTCCCTTCCGCTTATAGTTCCATAGTTCCATTCGGCAAATGTATTCCCACCAATTCAACCGATACTGGATACCTGATAATATTTTACATCTTATAACTCATAATAGTCAGTTCCTGCCGTATATCTCTCTTCTATGATCATGGAGAGTATACTCTACCACGTGCCTGGGAAATCTCATTTCAGCCGCTTGGATACGACTGGCCTAGTCTTTTATTAAAGTCCAATTCTCAGACCCATAAAGCAGTGTGGGAAGGACCGTCACTTTGTAGAATTTTAGACGTGTTTCTTTACTCGATGACTTGAGAGTTCGCCTGATGTAACTTAAGGTGAAACTTATGCAAGTTATTCACAACGTCGTTGCTTGAATTATAAACACACATGTATTCAAAATTGCTGACTTGTTCCAGGACATTACATCTATAACTTTTATTTTCGTGTTTATTTATATTGTATCTTTTATGTAGGCTGATATGCATATGCGTTTGTACGTGCGTAGAGTTTACCTCATGCTTTCTCCATTACAACTGATAACCCAACACATAAATTATATTATGTCAAACACTAATGCTGCCGACAGTGGCTTATACAGCGGAGACCAGGAGTTTCCTTAAGAACGTTACCGATTCACTTATTCTACCCTTGTAGAGAACACATGTTCTGCACGTGGCAGCATATATTCTTCAACATCGCAAAAAATCTCGACGTACGGCAGGAACTGAAAATTATGAGTATACTTGATAGTATATTGGCGTAAATCAGGTTGGATTTAGTCTACTGTAATACTACGTTCAGGAAAAACTGGTCCCTTTAGTCCGGGAACCAGCCAGCCAGCCAACCACCCAGACAGAAAGTCGGGCCGGACGTTAACTCCAATGGTGGCAGCCTCACCATCGCCTTATATTGCGATGTGCTAGTAACATATTCAGGGGACATATTAGCTACTAAACTGTCACAAGAAAGACAGGATTGTCCATTATCGCGTAAATTGTCGAAACATCTTAACCGAATATATGATTGCCGCATCCCTAAACAACTATTTAATTATAAGTCGAACAGACGGAGAGGTGTGGGGCGTCCGAAGAAGCGTTGGAGTGACCAGCTCTAGTCTATCTGTTTAGGACCGGAACAAACCATTTTTAGTTTAATGGTTGCTGATGATGATGGTAATGATGAATCTATGGAGCTGTAAAAGGGAGAACACATGGAGGATAAACAGAATAGAGAGATTAGAGAATTAATTAAAAATAAAAATATAGTAATACACGTTAAATCAAATGTCTCATAAAAATCTGGTGAAAACTTGTAAGCGTCATGAAACCTGCTTTATAATTAATGTAGGCCTATACTCGAACAGGACGACTTGGTGAATACGGGGATCAGGACGTGGAGAGATGTTCACTTGACAACCACAAGGGAGCGAATGGTAGTGGAAGTCAAGGCTTCAGCAGAGAGAGTAAGGTAAAGTAAGCTTTATGCAAATTTAGATTAATAGAATTAAGTTAATGTGCACATTTTTGTGTGTGAGTGTTGTATACTTTTAAGACGTGTTGTACAAGTCAAAAACATAACGGCAAGCAAGATAAAACTATTTACATTTACGATAAATATCACAAAACTTACTACACACAAAATAGTTTAGAGATTTTCTGTTAGTAATACTTTGCACTTAGTCCTATCAGCATTCCAGAATCCAAGTTCCAGTGGTAATGACAACTTACAATAGTTATGAACTTACCTGAAACAAAAAGTAAAAAAACAGTTAGTTGTTGCTGCCACTCCTAAGGAAAGTGTACACTTTATAAAACTAAGGCAATAAGGGAACATGAATGCATGGGTCAATGTTTTAAAATCCTTCCGACACTTATTGACAGATAAATAATAAATAAATAAAAAATTTTTGAAAAAATTTAGACCAACTTCAAAAATGAAAAACATTTTAAAACACCTGAAATAACTTTATAAAAATCTAAAAAATTGAAAAATAATTTTTACATTTAATACTATGAAATATAAAAATTATAAAATTTATTAAAAAGAACTCTTATCGCAACATTTATTATGTGTTTACGTACTAGTTAGTATCTTATCCTACGTGGGTGAAAAACAAGCTTTGAATACAGTTTTTGAAATCAATTCAATATCCCCACTAGTCAAAGTTGTCAAAGCACAAGTGTAATTATAATATACAGTATTCTGCTTGTACTGGGGCAGTACTAGTCCAATATCAATTTTATCGCCGTATATATATATATATATATATATATATTTTTTATCACCGTAGGAACATGCCCTTTCAAATAAAAAAAAATTATTAAAATTGGCCAAGCCGTTCTCAAACAATCGGCAAACATACAAAAAAAAAAGAGAACGAATTTAGTACCTCCTTCTTTTTGAGGCCGCTTAATAATAACTGATAAATAATTATTATTCATAGTCTACAATTCTATCTAAATTTGAAGGCTATTATTACTTTATATAAATATGGAATCTCATTTTTGGTAATAACTACTGTACGAGCGATTATTTATCCGACTACACATAATCTGTCCTTATAGGCAGTAAGCATGTTATAACACCATGTAACACGCTAAGTTACAACTGACATGCAGAAAGAAATTCCACTGAACCAGTGGCGCAGCGAGGGAGGTTTCTGGGGGCCCCAGGAGGATAAGGAAAAAAGGAAAAAGGTTTTTGCTTGTTATTGCAATCTTATACAGATGTGACTACTGTTGCAGCCTGCACTGTGTCTCTATCCATACTTATAGTTGTTTTGTGTGTTTTTATTTGTTTACCGCTGTATTACCATTTCGAAAACAAATCAACAATTCAAATTTTATAACGTGTCCGTTATTTCGAACACACGTAAACGTGAACGTACCATTCGGAATTTCGTTTACAAGCGCTCTTCTACTGATGAACCGATTTGTACGCTTGTATGAACAAGATATGAGGCCAACCGTGTGTTTTCCCACTCCGTAGCCTGATTCTGAAGTATTTGTCTTTGAATTCCTGTAATACTCGTTTCGTGAAAAGCTTCGATGCGAAACGAGTAGACCGATGTAATAAAATTTGCTGCAAATATTAACAGACACGTGTTCCCACTAAGACGAAGTTTCAAAAAAGTCGTGCAAAACATTTAACACTACCAGCGTCTGCAGAAACACAGGAGAAAATTTTGCCGGTTTTCTGGTATCATTTATTTTGTTTATACTGTAATGGAACATGTCATATTTATCGCTTAATGATTTCTTTAGATCTGTAGATCTTTAGTAAAGTAACTCTTATGTTTTCGTACTCACCTTCTTAATTACAATAAAACAAATAACGAGTTATTTTTTCCATTTTTGTAGTTCTCTCATAAAAAAATTAAAACCATCCCCGGAATCTTCCAAGAGCTCTCCCTCCCAGAGAAGAGAGACTCCTGGTTGCGTCCCTGCAGTGGACTAATTTCTATCTTAAGTTTCCAAAACAACACACGCAAACACACACATACACACTCACCCCCCAACACACAAGCAATCACACCAACACCGAACACCAATTGGGGTCTGTTCTGATGGCAAGACGTATTGAAGCGTTTGGGTCCCCGAGGTTCATCCGAACCTCCAATTGAATCCGTGATTTGCTAGAGACAAGAAAAAATAGATGCTGTTGGCAACACTTGTGCGTTTGAGATATGGCATCAGAGCAAAAAAAAAACCTAGATGAAAGATGAACTGCTGAATGAGCGAATTTTCTACATAGATTACTTCGTTGAAAAATAATCATGATAACGAAGTAGTGAAATAGTTCTTCTCTACAGCTACCTAAAAATATGATTCAACTCCCACCGCCGGACTGTTCCGGGACGTTTGCGCAACCGGTAACTTTTGGTACTACAGTAAAGCTTCTTATTATACGTAGCCTATATAGTAAAATATGTTAATATAAGTATTTAGCCGTCACACAAACAACAGATGGAGAGGTTGAACGGGACTACACTGTAAAATAAGGAAACATAATTAGACAATTACACCTACTTGTATAAACCGATGCAAAAACTGAAAAGTAACGCAGGTTTAGCTCGTTTATTGAAAATAATTAAACTGTGACGTGGGGATATGGACATTGAACATCGAATGGAAGATCGTATCACAGGCACTGAGTTGGCAAAGATTTTGAAAAACTAAAATAATATGTACAAAAAGCAATGGTACAATTAACGAGAATGTCGACACCAGCTGAATTCGGGAAAGAAAAGGCACATGCGACTGACCAGAACTCGCCAGGGCAACTGAAATTCAGGAATAGGAAGATTTTAGCAGAAACTAAATTTTCTTTAAGAAACACAAGGAACATTATTTGGATCACCAAGAATTATGTTTGCAATTTCCTTCTTCCTTTGTAAAAACGTTAAATTCGAATGATCAAAGCGTCTAAGTAGTCTACCAGGTTAGGCGTCTATACTTTCGGAGCCATATTTTAAATTTCTTAATAGTGTTAATTGAATTTTACCTTAAAATGCTAAAATCAATGCCAAAATTAAATTTTCAGTTTCAATTTAAATATAAAAAAGGTTACTTTAATAATTGCAACGTTACAAAGGCGTGTACCACATGGCATGACTACAAACGCGGTAACTGATACAATTCGAGCAACTGAACTGTTCCTCGGTGCAGTTGGCTTATACCTCAGCCTTGCATTCTTCGGAGCAAACAGGGGGTGCCTTCCTTCGTTCCAGGTAGTCCAGGGGATGGCGAGTCCTCTTCTTTTTGGCAGTAAGTCCACCTACCGCTCTCCAGACAGAGGCGTGGCCTAATTGCAGAGATTCATCCAAGTAGCAGTCCCAGCGATCTGCGTTTACGTCGAGCAGAATCTGCGTGACGTGTTCTGACTTGCTTAAAAACGCTGACGAGTGGCAAGGTCGTGGATATGCTAACATATGTAACGCAGCTGCCGCCGTAGTCGGATGGCTTGGAAACTTCAGGTGGAATGGTTGGTCGTTTGTTGCTCTCTGGGGCTGTGTAGGTGTGTCTGTCTACCACAAGTGGAAAAGTTCTTGCAACTCGACCAACGGCGGGGTCGACAGGAGTGAGGGTCACTGCTTTGCCAGATTGTCGTGGTAGAAGCACCAAATTGATCCTCGTAACAGAGCGATCTAGAAGGGAGGGGCGTGCCTTTGAATCCGACAGAAAAGTCACAATGATAAAACTTCAGAAACATAAACAGTACATAAGGGAGATGACATACTTGGTGACTATGAACGTTACATTTTGACGTGCCTACGATTTAGGCCTAAATTAAAACGAAAAAATAATAACGTTATTGCCTGGTACAAGAATTTATTCATTTTCAACAGTTACCGTTGTTTGATAAAATTCAAATAAATTTGTATTATTAGATTTCATCAAGTTTTTAATTCCGATATGGCCCAAAGTTTTCTTACTCATTATGAGAGACAGAATTTAATATTGTACGATCGAGTTCTATGTTTTGTGTAGTCTTTAGTTAAGAGGCAGACGTTCTGTCATATGTATCGTAGGAGTTTCCTTTAACTGCTTTCAAATCGACTACACCAAACAAAGACATGTGTTGCCATGGCAACTGTACGTCTAGTCTGTTACGTATGTCTCTGTATACAGAATGTTTCGTCTCGTTTCGTTTAGGCAGTAACAGGTTTCGTGTATATTATCAATTGAAATGGAGAATTTTATTCTAATATCTACGGTATACTTACTATTTCATGTTAGAATTACTTTTAGTATAATATAATGTTAACCGCATTAGAGAATTTCAAAAGGACATGTTTTAACCGAAGTGGCAAGAAAAAACATATCAATTACTAAATTAACTTTGTATAAAAATATTGTATCAACTTAAATGAAACGAAAAAAATTTAATTAGTGTTTCCTTTGAAGTTAAAATTTCCAAGTACAGTAATAATTAGTTGTTGATAACTATCTCCAGTGAATCTCAGTAGATCGGATTCTTTAGACAGCGGTCGCTAAAAGCGGAAAACCTTCGCATTATGCTGTTGCACTGCAGCGCTTGTTGAAATTGAAATTATTACATAAATACTTAATTACTCCTGCAAACTTATTTTATTTTGCCTTACGCACGTTTCAGATTGTGAAAGTTTTGTGACTTATGATGATGTAAATTCACTGTTTGAAACGTCCTGAAAAAAAAGCCTAAATACACTAGAAGACTACATTGAGGAGCTTAACACTATAAAGTACATCGCGATGACCAACGGTTTCAGTAGCACGATTAGAGATAGATTGGTAACGAAACAAAGAAAGAACTTACATAGAAATAAGAATGAAACACGCAATGGGGATCAGAAATACATATCAACAGAATGTACTAATCTTTTACTCAGTGCTATAAATAACGTTTTCAAAAAGTATGACTATACAGTTTAAGAGAATAGCTGCTTTTTAAAAGCTTTGAGACCGAGGTCTAGTAGACCGGTAGAAAGACGTTCGGGGGTGTATAAAATAAGAGTACGACGACTGTAATTATATCTGTTCTTATATTGGACAGATAGACAGAAAATCTTGGATAGGTACAAGGAACAGCTGCCTAAGGGTGACATTAGGAACATTAAATCGAACTTTGCCTTACATGTCATCAATCATAACCATAATTATTCCAGTTTTCAAAACAGTTTCAAACCACAGCGTTTCTGCAAAAAGAGCTATCTCATGGACGCACTCGAAGAGTTTGAAATTCTGAAATTCTGAAAAAGGATGATCAGCTTCTGAATGAAAAACTTTCTTTCAAATCCAACGCGCTATCAAGCTATATGATACAGCTACACGCGTGCTAGAATAATATGATAGATAAGTGCGGGCACAGTATGACGTGGAATCGTTAGTCACTCGCGAAATCCGCAGCGATGCGCATTGTGAGATAACGCGGGTTGGGAGTCGCTTAAATAACGGGATGTGTGTGACTTTTATTACTTGTACTTCATGTGAGTGAACATATTTTATCACCTGATGATGGGACTATAAGTCTCGAAACGCCTTGTATATAAAATATAAAAAAATAAGTTACAAGAAAGGGAATGGATACACAAGGTAATTTTAACAATTTAAGTGTACATGCAACTTGGAGACCACACCAACTATGTAAAATACACTAGTATACAAAATTATCAATTTGATAATTTTCTATTATATTTCTGACTTCTTTTACTATATTTTTTTAGTTTTCGTTATTTATTAGACAGTCACAGACACACACGGGCGCCTGCAAACACGTAATTATATATATAATATATATATATATATATATAACTATATAGAGCACACCAAATAACAGCATATAACCTGTTACTATATAGACTATAAATACGACCTCTTTAAAATCTGGGTATAAGTTGTATAACGGGAATATGTATTAACAGACATGATTGTTTATTTTTAGTTTAAAGTATTGTTGAATGACAATATACACGCAATTCACAAGTAAAACAATCAAATGATAACAAAATAATTCTAAATATGTAAATTATTTTTTGCGTTCAACATTTGTGACAGTAACCGATGAAATGTGTGACATGGACTCGATCTGGTAGTGAACCTCAAATTCTGCCAGAGCTGTTTAGTATCACCGTACTCCACAGATCAAACGCATTGTCAAATGGTAACCAAAATGACTGTAGAAAGAGATATAGACTCCTTATTGCCACTTGGATCTGTTTTTAAGAACGGTTCAACGAGAGTCGATCCAATCGTAACGTCTTGAGTGACAAATGTTATTTTAAAATGTTACCAGTATTAATAAGCTAAATATCTGCTGATAGAATATAAAATTTTGTAATTGTTACGAATCGTTTTTACTATGACAATTTTCGAAACGATTCTTCGTTTTTTTCTTTTTAAAACAATTTTAAATCGTCTCAATGAAATATGACATGTTTGCTGGTAGATGTCAATCAAAACTGCTATAGTGAACTTTAAAAAAAAGAACTAATTTAGCAAAACGTTCGTTCACGGTGTTCCGTGGTGACTGAGCTCATCACGATGAGCCTTTACCACGTGTTTATGCCCAGTAATCCTTCGCTGGAGCCAGAGAAATGTTGCTGGTGTTTATCCGTGGAGAGGGCGGTGAAAATTATTGCTGCCCTCGGAATTGTGAGTATTCGACTTATTGCACTTTTTTTGCTTTCTCTTTTCTCATAAAACCTTACGGTGTTGGAGATCCTCTACTGTTTTACCAAAGATCTTTAAGATCTTATGTTCTCATAATTTCTTTGCTTTCATCGCTTTGCGTCATGTCAGAAGCTTTCTTGCGATAACCTATTTAACTCATACGTATCACACTTTCGTATCATTTATATTATTCTTACGCGTTTCATATCTGCGTTTTAGTTTTTCACTTTTGATTTTACACAGACATAGATTTCATATGCTTTCTCAGCCAGTTATGTATGGAAAGTTTGGCTGTCATCCGTTTGTATTAGAGAGGAAAAATGCCTGCTAGAACAGCAGCATACAATGAGATTGATGTACATTATCATCCGTTTCTGAAAAAGTAAATAAATATTTTGTTGTAATTTTTGAAAAGTTTTCAAAGTACTCACATGCACTGCGTAACGTACATGACCCGAAATCGACTAGGAATACTTCTTCTCCAGTAAGCTTGCTCGCACGCACACACATTCACACATACATGTAAAAAGTCATAAAGAGTATACTAAGTAACAATAGATTATTTTATTTTTCCAGGTATTCTTCACTACGATAATGTTCTACAGAGTTTTCTTCATAGCAGTGTATTATTACGTCAGTGAAAGTGAGTACCTTTGTTTATATAACGCAGTGTGGACTGATGTTAAAATAAGGTTCTGTCAAGAGGAGTTACGTTACTTAAATTATTATATAGGACAGTTAGAAGTTTCCAGCTGATCAGGAAATCCGAGTCTCTTCGAACGTACGAGGGTCACCCGATATGTAAAAGTTAAGTAGCCTACTGTGTTGATCAAAAATGTAACAAGCCATTTATATTTCAACGTAACTTCCACCCAAAATTAGTTTATACATTTCTCCTGTATATATAGACTAGCTTCTTTGTTCTAGTAGCAAAGTATAATTAGCTTTAATTTCATTTCCCAAGTGCATGGCGTCCAAGTACGACTTAAGTTTCTAAACTAACTAAAATTTTTGTTTTTCTCTGTAATTGTATATTTTTAAAGTAATTCAAAAGACGTAAAGTAACATTATTTATAACGCATGACAGTATTTTATGATTATTTTGAAGTTAATTTCTCGATTACAAAATTTTCAAGTTATCTAGTATAGACGAGCGGTTACTCAATAAGAACAATGTGTTTCCCTATCTTGCATGTGACTGTTGGACAAGGTATAGCATACTTGATCTGCTAAACGCCAGAAATGTAATTTTATTAGTGAACAAACAGGAATCTTTCATCAGGTAGAACAGTCGGAGTGTTTCTTATGGGAAAGCCTAGCGTGCTTGTCAGCAACTTAATTTTACACGTGTGAAAATCTTGGACACAAAACATGTATCCCCTCTTACCTTCCTAAAAACAAATAAACAAATGATAGACAAATTGAGGAAAAAGCAGGAAGGCGATGGAAAAGAATGAATAGAAAGGGAAAATGAGTTGGAGAAGAATGAAGAAAAGTGTTCTTGAGAAGAGCTCCAAGACATAAAACGGGCAAGGATACTTGGAGCGTGTGTACAATAGAATTTATACAAATTGTAGATTTTTAGACTGACTAAAAATTTTCAGTCCACCTTTACCAATGGCGTATTTAGAACTAGGGCTTAGGCAGGGGTCCGGTCGTGTCGGCTTCATATAAAAGAAAAAATATGTTAAGAATAATCAATCTTACAACCTTCAAGGTGGCTGAGAAATATGTGATAACGTCCCGAAATCAACCCCATTAAAGCAAACAATAATAATAAAATAAAAATACGTGCTATTGAAACATTGCTTAGAAGATACTTATCAATATTTTACATTCAAAAATCGGTATGGAGAACCATACATGACTTCCATGTCCTAAAATATATATTTAAAATCATTTAAATATTAATTAAATAAGTGGATGCTTGAATTATGAAGAACTGACGTATCAGCTAAAATGGTACCCTAATGTCAGGTGGGTGAAGACTATCCTCAACCTTCGTGAAAAAGGACTGTACTTTTGGATAAAATGTTTGTAGGTCGAACGAAGAGCTGGCCAAAGGGAGTTGCGATCTGATTCCTGTGATTCCTGTAATGGAAATTGGACTCTCGCTGCGGCCGAGTTATCGGCCGAGGGTGAATGATGTCTGTAGTGTTATCAAAGTCTTTTATGTCAATACTATACTGGCCATTTTTCTTTTTTAAAATCGAGTCTTTGTTTCTTTCTTTCCATTCGTCTTCTGATTTCCTGAACGACGATCCTGTTCACCCGTATAATTATAAATTTCTTAGCAAAACATTTCTTCCTTAATACGTTTGCGTCTTCTGTTTAACACCCACCATTCTGATCCATGTCATAACGCTATATTCCACACAGGCTAGTAAATAACTAGCCATAAGAGAGGTCAAAATATTTTCCAGATGATACAAAGATTGTAGTAATTTATTAAAACATTTATTGCTTCAAAACATGCAAAAAATTAATGGCTTGTAAAAGTTAATGTTTGATCTCCATTAAGTATTGCTCATTTTCAAAGTTTTAAAATTATGATGTCCGTAATCAAAACATCAGAGCAGGTTTTAGTCTGTATGGGGGTACACGGTGGACAAAAATTTTCAACATTCCCTATGGAGCGTTGCTCAGAGTAAAGCTGCGAATCTACAGTGTACGTTTCACAGAACAAACACGCGGAAAGAAGGAGCGCTCCCAAGTATCTCATGGACCCTGAGCATCTTGCAAAGGGTTCATTCCCTAAAGACGAAAAGTCTGTTTATGGACCGTTCCTCTGTAAACATGTGCAGTTATACTGGCGAGCGATCCACAGGAAGCAAATCACTGTCCACGCTGGACACCTTTTCGGCATGCACGCGTTGTGTTGGTGTGGGTTTTGGTACTTTCCATTTAAAAAGAGTGCAAACGTAAGAAAATAAAATGGAAACGTAAACATTACATAATTGAGATATGCTTGCCTGCCACGAACGATATATTTCCTTTCGTACATGATTTAAATTAAAATGAAAAATATAGAATTTTGTTAAAGTGAAACTTTCCATAGAAACTACTTCTTTGTTGTCAATAACGTAGTATATACATATAAAACTTATAAAAATTTACTTCCTCCATCATCAACTACCATTTTAATTTATAAAAAAAATTTACTCCCCCCATTCAACTACCATTTTCATTTATAGATATTTCATCTACCTTTCTACATTTGATTATTATGACCTTATTTTTATGATAGGCTACTTTATTTATCAAAATTAAGCACTTTACTCTTGTTAAAACATAAAACGTTGCAAATAAACTACCCCTTTCCCTTAACCGATCTTCACCAAAAACAATAGGCCTCTACAATTCAGGACTGTATGCAAAAAATTATTTGGTTCTGTTTGAATTTACGGCTGTTATCGTTTGCCATAGACAACATTCTACACACAGACACACACACACTTTTCGAAAAATGACTTTTACTTCCATGTTCCTTAAGGAAATGGTAGTATGGTTTTGCATGCTTTCCTGAATTGTAGAGGATTGAAGGCCTGTTGATTTTAGTGCAGACCGGTTAAGGGAAAGGGGTAGTTTACTAGCAACGTTTTATGTTTTAACAAGGGTAATTTTGTTTATGACGAACGATAACTGCCGTAAATTCAAACAGAATCAAATAATATTTTACATATGTGCCTGAGTTGTAGAGGACTCAAGGCTTATTTATTTTTGTGAAGATCGGTTAAGGAAAAGGGGTAGTTTACCGGCCACTGTTAATGTTTTAACAAGAGTAATTGTTTCTATGACGAACCATAACTGCCGCACATTCAAACAGAATCAAATAATGCTTTGCATGCATCCCTGAATTGTAGAGTACTCAAGACCTGTTGTTTTTGGTGAAGTTCGGTTAAGGGAAAGGGGTAGTTTACCTGCAACGTTTTATGTTTTAGCAAGGGTAATTTTTTCTATGACAAACGATAACTGCCGTAAATTCAAACAGAATCAAATAATTTTTTACATATGTGCCTGAGTTGTAGAAGACTCAAGGCCTATTGATTTTGGCGAAGATCGGTTGCGGGGAAAGGGTAGTTTACATGAAACAGTTTTTGTTGTAACAAGAGTAAAGTACTTAATGTTGATAAATAAAGTATCCTGATAAGATCTTAATAATCCACTGTAGAAACGTAGATGAAATATCTATAAATGAAGAGGCTAGTTGAACGGGGTGGGGGTAATTTTCTATAAATGAAAATTATAATTGAAGGGGGAGGGGATAATTTTTATATGTGTACTACGTTATCGGCAACAAATTAGTAGTTTGTTGTTAAAATTCCTTCCCGGGCTGTTTGGCCGTAGTCCAATGTTTTATGCAAAACCAGACATTTCGGCAGTGCCGTCGACTGCCATCATCAGTGAAAATCGAGTGCGATAACGTGTGGTGGTATACGTTAGTGACCACAGTACTGTGGTTAAGGCTGAAGCAATAATTGGAAAGAAGTAGTTTCTATGTAAACATTTCATTTCGTAAATGATTTTAAATATAAATCTTAGAACATAGAAGTCATGTATGGTTCTCCATACCGATATTTTTCATGTTTTGATGGTAGTACAATCAGAATCTGCCATTATCTCGAACACGATTTTTTTCGCCATGACCATACTTCCATTTCCTTATGGAACATGGAAGTAAAAATGATAATTTCAGTTTTAATAAAAAGAAAGGTGCTGCAAGAAAGTTTTATACACAGAAGAATACACTGACAATGTTTTAGAGTGTCAATCCCCCCCCCCTAATACATCACTGACCTTTACCAGGATATCAACTTGTAAGTTTTATGTACGTACTCACATTTCCCATTGTTTTGAAAACATTTGTAGTGTGTGTGTGTTTTGCTCTTATAGATGAGTATGTATACGAAGAAATTAAAGCCTTTTTAAACCTATGATCCTCTAATATGGGGAGTATTGACCTGGTAATTCTCATGCGTTAAGTTTCAAGGCGTTAGCAGCATGGACCGCTACAAGAACAAAGATCTAAGTGTTTAAAAGGTGTTACTTTTTGTCGAATAGTATGTATGTAATGAATGTAATTGTATATAACAAGTTTTAGAATAAACATACTTGTTTAAAGATAAGTTAAATATTAGCATAACTGTTTTCATAATTCTGCTTAAGTTTAAATTACATTGTACTATTTTAATTATTTTCTTGTTTAAAAGGAATAAGTGTATTAACATTAATAAGAAAATTTATGCTAATTTAATAGGATTACAGACTAATAATAAGATTACAGATTGTATAAAGCCTCGAGTACGAAGTGTGTTCAAAAAAAGATCGAACTTTTTGAATACCATATCAACCCGCAGAAACAACGCACTCCGACTTTAAGCGCGCCTAGCGATATTTGTTGGCAATAAACTCACATTTATTCTGTTCCGCTATCAGCACTAGTCTTTGAGGTATATCAGATTGAGTGGGGACGTGCACACGCTGGCCGGCGGATTAGTGACAAAGTGATTAAGAAATACATTGAAGAACAACGTTTGCGTATGAAATTTTGCGGCAGACCACGTTAAAAGTTTACAGAGACATTGTGGTTGTTGAATTAAGCATACGCGGAGGCCTGCATGAGCCGAACGATTATTTTAAGAAATTTTAAAGAGGGTAAAACAATCGTCGATGCAGATCAAAGCGATGTCGAAAATCTCATGATGTGGTAATTGTAAATTTGTAAATCATCGTTAAACTGCCGAGACTTTCTAAGAGAATGCGCACCCATATGAGATCGTAAAATTAAATTTTGATAGAAAATATATCGTATCACTGAAAAATTCTTACTGCGATTTTGACGACGATCAGAAAGAGACCCGTTTTGAAATCGGCCAACAACGGAGTCCCAATGCCAATGGTAACGACAACTTTGGAATGCAGTGGAAATTGCTCTGTAAAGATTTTAGGAAGTTAGCAGTAAAATTTTGTACACGCACGTTGTGTTTAGCTCTTCATTCTCATTTCGTTATAAATCCGCCGGACGGTGTGTGCCCGTGCCCACTACAGCGGGTGTAGGTCGAAGACCGTTGATCATGGCGGGACAAAGAAAACGGCATTCCGGCGTCAAAACCTGTCGCTAGCAACACTTAATTGTGCAGCTCGCTCTATGTGCAGGTGGACGTGCTACACAATAGTTCGGTCTTGAACACACCTCGTATATAAAGCGAAATGGTTTTGATCTCTCTCACAGGTCACAGATCGGCTCGTTGAACTCGTACCGAGAAAAGCTCCTGGCCCGGACGGCGTCTCGAACGCCGCTCTTACTCGACTCCCGGAGCAAGGAGTACTTTTCTTGGTCGCGCTGTTCAACGCGTGTCTAAGACTGGCCTATTTTCCCAAGAAATGGCGTAAGGCGACGGTCATAGTGATCCCGAAGCAGGGAAAGGATGCTTCCCGTCCCGGCAACCTCCGGCACATTAGTCTACTGTCAGCCACGTCAAAGGTTCTCGAACGTCTCGTACAACGGAGAGTACTAGACCATCTACGAAATTTCGATGTACTGGTCCCCGAACAGTTCGGCTTCCGTGTCCCCGAACAATTCGACCACTCATCAGCTGATGAGACTGGTGGAATACATCACGGGCGCCGGCTGTCGGAAAGAGCAGACTGTCGCCTGTTTCCTAGATGTGGAAAAGACCTTTGATAGTGTCTGGCATGACGGGCTCTTGTTCAAGCTCCGGGAAATCCAGCTCCCAGATTGCTACCTTCGCTTGATTGCTAGCTTTCTGACGGAGAGGACTTTCTGCGTGCGAATAGACGACCATGTCTCTTCCGAGAGACGCATTACAGCCGGGGTACCTCAAGGTAGCGTGCTAGGGCCTCTTCTGTTCTCCGTGTATGTCAACGACGCACCCAGAGAGCCTGGAGTCCAGATGGCTCTGTTTGCCGACGACACGGCGGTCTGTACCGCCGATCGGAACGCTGACAGAGCTATCCCACGACTTCAGCGCGCACTCGATGCGTATTCGACGTGGACGGAAAGCTGGAAAGTTGCCGTCAACGAAACCAAGAGCTCCGCGGTGCTATTCACAAAGCGCCGGAAAGAACCACGAGGCCGAGTGAGACTCGGTAGAACGTACTTGCCCTGGTCGAGAGAAGTTAAGTACCTCGGTGTCCACCTAGATCGTCGGCTCACCTGGCGTGCCCACGCTGAGACGATGCGAAGGAAAGCGTCCGCTCGTCTCGCGCAACTGTTTCCGATACTTGTCAACAAGGCTATGACCCGCAAGCTGGGTAAGTTGATCGTCAACGCGTATCTGTTGCCGATCATTACCTACGCTCTTCCCGTCTGGGGTTACCTCGCAACCGTTCATAAAAGAAGTTGCAAAGCGTTCTCGATAGGGGTCTTCGGCTAGCGGCCAAAGTCCCCTATTGGTTTTCTTCTCGTCTCTTGAGAAGAGGACTCGGTGCCCGCTGCTTGGATGACACCGCAAGGCGACTTGCACGTAAATTTTACGTCCGAGCTGCGAGGACCCAGACAAACCCGCTCATAGCTGGCCTTGGCAAGTACCGAACACGTCCAGGTGAATCTTGGAAACGGCCTCGACAAATACTGTACTAGTCGACCTAGTACGAGCATGTCGTTGTAGCGACCATTAAAAATTAAACAAATAAATTCCGTCTGGACAGGATCACTAGGCAGGAGCCCGTACCGGAGGCTCGGTACTAGGAAACCATTGGGTCGTCTCACGACGCACAACCCAACAGCTCTGGCAGCAATCTCTCTCACAGCCACCATCGTATATGGTGACAAACTGGAAATACTGTAGTTGTAGGCTGTTACAAATTGATGTTTAGATAAATATGTAATTAGTTTATTAATAATGTAAACTACATAAAATTAATAATAATGTATAATTAGTAACTATGTTTCTGGGTAATTAGTTGTTTATAAAATTTATTTAGCGTTTAAAAGTGTCTGGTTTGATAACGCATTAATTGGTCAGTCTGTGCGTGTTTCAGTTTTATTCTTTCTGAACTCGGCACTTCTGGCCGTGAACATAACGCTCCTCATCGTGCTCTTCGCCAGCGTGTTCAAGGTACAACTTGGTGTAAACTTAAGTTTACGAAACTTTTGTTACGTAGTGTTATTATAGACAACAATCTTAATTCACGTTGTTCTGGCCAATTTAGTGAATTAAGCGATTCAAGAAGTGAAGGTTTTTTTACTTCAACTTTGGTTTGTTTGGGTTGCATTGTATACATCTCAGGAGGGTCGAAACTGCTTGGATCGTGTGTAAAGTAGACGTTGTAAAGAGCGTTTGATTGAATAAAAATTATCTGTCCATCTATTTCAGGAAATCAACGTGTAAGGCCTGCTGTATGTAGTGCAATTGTTTGGACGTATACTTTGTGTGTGTGCGTTTTGCTGATATACATGGGTAGGTACACGAAGAAATCATTCTTTATTTAAAAAAAAATTGTATAACTACGATCCTCTAATCTGCGGATTATTGACATGTCATTTCATTTCCGTTCTTTGCATCGTCCTTAGTAGTCGTTAATCAGTCAATATAAATTTACAAAAATTTACTGTAGTCAGTTAGTATTTCTTGTCCTTTTCTTTTGAGGGCCACTTTTGTGAACAATATATATTAATACTTTTTTAATTATATCGCGAAATAATCTTTTAATTTCTTTTTGACTAATGGTTTTATTCCTCAGAAGGTAGATGTGCTATTGAAGCATGAGGGCATGGAAAGATTCGTAAAGGCTCAACAGATACAATGGCTGGGTTACATAGAACGGACTGATAATCGGCAAAGAAAATCCTGACGGTACAGGTGTATAAAAGCAGAAAGAGGGGTCGACCTAGGATAAGATGGTTGGATGATGTGCTGGAAGATCTCAGAAGAATGCATGTGGGGGTTACGCTGAGATGGTAACGGGTAACGGATAGCAGACATAGAGAAGATTGGTGTTGGAAGCCAGGGCTCACGTTGAGCTGTAGTGCTAAATAATAAGAAGAAGACGACCAAGAAGAAGACGACCAAGAAGAAGAAGGTGAAGATAACGATAACGATAAGAGGAACGGTTTTATTCCAGATTAATCCACGTATACTGTTTCCGTTCTTAGCTTAATCCTGATGAAAACAAACAGGCGTGGCACATCTGAAACGCCATTTGCTACTTGAATTAGAGGCGTGTCACTCTGACAGAAGCAGTACAGACAGTGTACATACAATATTGATATTGTACAAACACTTGTAAATTATAATAATTTGTCCTGACCAAAGTAAAATTTGTGCGACAGTGTCAGACCGACAGTGAAATATTTTATAACACCAGTCAATGGTTTTTTTATTAACCGTTTAAATATTGCAACAAACGAAAAAGTAAAGTTTATTTAAAACGAAAATACAAGCTGTGATAATTACCGGTGTACTGAATACTATCAGTTGCTGTAAGAGAGTAATTCAATGCCTTCCACATCTGTGTCTGAACTTGTATCATCACTTGAGTCAGCGTTATTATTGATAAGATTGTCTATTGTCTACAACGACGTCGGTAATGTGGGCCAGTTGCCATAGCTTGTCATCTTCCTTGATCATATGCTGCATACGATGACTCCACTTGTCCTCTGTTGTTTCATTTACCGCCTTCTCAATAAATTGTTTTATCTCAAGCAGCGAATGTTGTGTTGTGACGGGCAACATACGCTTTCAGCTGGCTCCGTATTAATTCAATACTATTCAGAATACAGTGATAAGGAGGAAGTCTTAAAACGACGCTCCCCGATTTAAGTGCCAAGTTACCTCTCACATGACTATACAGAAATTCTGCACATGCGCATATATATTAGTGTGTGAAAAGTGTCAACGCCCCTGAACAATAGCGTTTCAGATTTGCCACGCGGGTTTGTGTACATCAGGATTGAACTAAGAACGGAAAGATTATAGAATCTTAGTGGCGTATTTCCGTGTTGTTTCACTGTCATCGATACTGTTACGGCTACGCGCTATATATAACATACGTAGGTGCAGCATGCTTCGTAGCAATCTGATTCATGACACAACGGTGAGTTAACAACCGCTGTATGTGGTAACGTACAAGTGTATCACGGCTCAACACGTTACTCCCACAACACGCTTTTTGGGGGTTTTGAAAGCATTCCTTCCGTCGTTTATAAACCTCTACAAGGCGACTGCAATTTAGTAAGTCAGTTCTTCAAATTGTTTTAAAGCGATTAGCTGCCGTGCTAGTGGAAGTATTTAATTATTATAATTGTTTAATGATGTTACAATATTGTGATATACCAATTAAGTTACCTACACTTAACTTTCGACATGTATAGATAAGTTTTGACAAAGAAGAATTATTGTCGAGGAAACAATTTCTACGGCAACTGATAATTTATTTAACTTTTCTAAAGGGTTCATTATCAGTTTGAACACTTTGCCAGTATTCTCGTCACATTTACTTATTTACTTTTTTATCTTCCTAAAACACATTTGTTTCTTCAATCATATTTTTTAAGATTAATTTTTAAATTCCACTTCATACGTATTGTACTTCGTGTAATTTATATGAATGCTTCCTTTTTTTAAAAAAATTGCCTGGTTCTAAGTCAAAAGAAAAAATTTAACTCTTTTTACCAGTGGTATTTTCTTCACCAATATTTACTGTGTCAAGTGTCAAGTGTTGTTTTTTTACTATATCTATACTATATCTGTATCTATACTATTTACTACAGGAATTAAAGGAAAGTTAAAGAGAGAGATTGAAAGCTTAGCTCAAGCCTTGTGGTGGTTTCAAAGATTTTATTAACTCGTTAACTACTTTTATCATTTCCTTCATATATTCCTAGATTCTAGCCACCAATTTAATCCATTTTCATGTACATTTAATATTTCAGCATCTGTATTAACTCTGAACTAGGAATATTGTCGTAAATGTCTCTGAGTCGACCAGTGTCGTTAATGGTTTCCTGTTACTAACTATTCTAATCCACTAATCTTTAAACCAAAATTTTTTTTAAGCATAATTTGCTTTTCGTAACTTTGCATTGCTCTTTGCTAACCCTGTTACATCTTGGGATGTACATTTAAAAATGAGTGAATCACGACAATAATGGTCATATACAAAACTGCTTTGGGAGACCATATTTGCACTGAGATTTGACATGCCTCATCAAACGTGGTGTTAAGTACTTTATAAGTATAAAATACGTGTTCCTTCTGGAAATGACTTCTCTAGCTATCTGAGACACTAGTTAGACTGATCGTGTGACAGAGGTCGCTCAAAACTGTCACTGTAATCAAAGGATCAGAATAGTTAAGGACAGGTATTATCACGTATTCTGTAATCAATTTACTTTTGTTTGCAGGACAAAGCGGCGCTCCTCGTCCTCTGGCTCTTGTTGAACTTCGCGTTCTTTGTTTTTGTTGTCCTTGAGCTGGTGTTGACTTCGGTGTTCAGACTGATCTGGCTGGGAGGTTTCTGGCATCCAAAGACATTCGAAGACAATCTGCTGACGGTCGTACTGCTCGGTAAGTGGGTCTACTCGTGCGCACTGTACACGACGTAATTCGTGTAGTACTTTACTTATTAAGCGGAGAATAAGTCTACACGGGAAATATTTTTTCCAAATCGATTTCTTCATAGAGGTGTGGACCGGATGTTGTCAACATTTAGACAGGATTCAGTCTTTGCTCTAAGGCTCTCACGGCCGGCGTCAATGTTATTAGAACGAGCGTTAGCCGGGTTGTTAGGCGGTAAAACCAGACGTTTCGCCCTCACCATTGGATGCCATCTTCAGTGGAAAACGTTTCGGGAGTTGTTCGCCAAATAACCCCAATACTGAGACACAAACTATGTTTTGGCCCTAAAAAGGCCCACTTAAACAAATTACCACTAAACTTTTTTCCCACTGTAGATGGCCTGCGACGGTGAGGTCTAAACGTCTGGTTTTACCGCAACGAACCACGGCCTAACAGCTCGCCTAATGCTCGTTCAAATAAAAGGATTGATTCTGTCTGTTAATGACTTTTTTTACGTATACCGTTTTTGTTACGTCTTTTATTAAGTTTTGTTTTGAGTTTAAGGGATTCGCAAAAATAAGTGCCCGCTGGAGACTATTTTGATTAAACTTTTCTTCTTAGTTAGTACAATTGTTTGAACCACACATTCAAAGGACGTAATTTTTGCGCGCTGAAATAAACAGTCAATAATTGAAAACGGAAGCGCATCCGCAATGATAGCAAAGTGACAATCTCACGTAAGGCATCAATAGATCTCAATTTATTCTTTGTGACTATAACGAAAATACCTTTAGCTTTTGCAGTAATTCTGAGACAAATTTCTGGGTAGATCAATTCTTCACTCGTCGAAGTTTGAATCTAACATATAACTTTGCTTCTATCTTGTATTGCATTCTCCTTACCGTGGTTGGTTCTTCAATAGATTGTAACTTGGTAGTCCCTGGTCCTTGCGTTGTAGGGCTAAAAGGAACAGGACTACGATTTCCTCAATTTCCTTAAGAAAACTTATTAATCTTCTCTAGATACTCTACGGACTAATAGGGACTATTAGTTCTAGTCGTCCCTAATGTTCTAAACAGAGTATCGTCACATCGTGTTATGATAGCGCTGACTGAGTTTCTCCAGACCTCACGATCTCATGCTATCTGGATGACTTCATCCAAACGATGCCCAATCAGCGGTGTGACCTGATCTAACTAGTAAATCAGACATATACCTCGTGGACGTTTGTTGTCGGTCTGTATGAATGTGTAGAAAGGTTGCCCTGCCACCGTAATGGAGTAGACCGTACTGCCAGCATGTCTATAGCCTAGTGTTAGACAGCGGTAAATAGCCTGCCTTCCTAAAGGAGATAACGGCTTTGGACGGATGAGCTCTGTTAGGAGGTGACGGGACCTCAGAGGAGAAAATATCTCTGAAATCCGTCAGGTAGCGTCTGTACTCCAGCTTTGGGGCGGCTGTAAACAGCGTCTGTTCGTTAGGTTAGGAGCGGCTGAAGAAAGACACACTTTTGTCTCTGAGGCGGTAGGACCACTAACCGATGGTCAATGGTATAGGATCAGGCAGGCAACGGGAAACCACCCGTTGACTATCTCCCCATGAGACCATTATGACAATGAACCGCTGCGGATCAATTCTGGTAGTAATCGTGTTTTCCTAACAAATTATTGCTATATTTTGGCAAAATAAGGATCTTTGTTTTGTTTATAAAAAAAAAAACACTTCGTCAGTGTAGCAAGTTCTGAGGCTTTCGCACTGCTACGAAATTACGTAACGCTATAGGAAAGTCGGCAGGTGCAGTTACGTGAAAGTTCTACACGTTTCTCGGCTAGACAACAGGTGCAGTGTCTGTGTCAAGGCCGCGCAGTAAAGTACCCTCTAGACTTTTCGAGTACTTATAACTACGTAGATTATGCTGGCACGCCGCCAAAAGAATGGAAAATTATTCTGGAACGTCTACGAGGTCTATATAAGCAACAGCTTAGTAGTTGGTTACACCTGGCGTTATTGTAGAGTGTTGATCAAGTGGTGGTTAGTGCGGATTAGTGGAAAGTGATTATTGTGTTAAGGTAGTGGGGAAATCTAGTAGGTGATAATTATTATTGCGTGTGGAAAAATTTAACTTTAATTATTGTATGAGAGTACCTTGTGGATTTAAATTATTATATGTGACTAATTAAAGTAGGTAATTAATGACTTCCTTGGTGTGTGTATTTCGTTTCCACTGAACAACACGACGATCTGTGATACCGTTATTTTATGTATGTTAAGGGTACGAATGTTTCGGACAGTAATTGTGTACAATAAGACAGACAAACGAAACTCATGAAAGGTAAACAAATTTTAATATGCCACATAAAGACGCTAATACAGTGAAATTTCAGTGAAGTCAGATCTCAAATATTAAATTATTCAAAACATGGTTAAACAAGTATTGCTTACTTTAACAATGTTTTCGGTGTTTTTACAGTGTTTTACATGCACGCCATACTGGTAGTGTTGAATTATTACAAGAGCATAACGAGAAACGCGAGGAGGACGACGGAAAGCAACGCTGTACGTCCAACGACGAGCGGAACGACCACAGTTAACGAAGTCGACGAGACTCTTACTTCGGTCGTGGTAGAAGAATCTACTCCTGAGCAGACGGAGCAGGTTTCGCCGCAGAGGCACTGGTTATTCGGATGGCTGTCAAAATAACGTAAAAAACAAGAAAAAAAGCGTAAAAATGTGGAAAGATAGAGAATAAGTATACAGTACAATATACACGATAACGTTTATTCTTAACGTTGTTTTCATATGACCGTCTTCGCGACGCGCCTTGGTTCATTCAAATTAACCAAAAACGTAGTATGCAAACAAAAAACATGTATTCGTTTATTCTCATTTTTAATTCTTAGTACATAATATCAAACAAATCAACAAATATATACAAATTTAATAATCAACTATGTTAAACAGATATAATATGTTTAATGTAATATTAAAGAAAACGATTTAGTCGCTAATTAAGGGCTTAATTAGGGTTAAAAATTAAAAACTGCCAAATACTTATAAGTAACAATTTTATCAAAAGATTTATTAACGTATGTACGATTTTGCTTGTTTAAAATCCATATAACACGAATGCATTAAACACTTAGAAAACATAAACTTAATAATTTGGTTACAATTTTAACATTCTATTTATCTAAACAAAATACAAGTATAAGTTAAAATAAGAATAAGTAATACAAGTATAAGAATGGTTGTAAGTAAGAATTTATAAAAACACCAGGAGGCAAAATCCTTTTAGGAGATAAAAAATATTTGTTGAAAAAAATTAATTGGCAAATTCTTTACTGAAAGAACTATTAAATAGTTTTTAATTTTTGTGATTAACTAACGTAAACAAATGTTGTTTATTTGTTAACAATATTGATTTTTCACGGTAATGCACATTCAGGATTTTCTGGCCACTAATTTCTAAGGTAAAGCAATTTGATAGATTTTAAGCGACAGAAGCAAATAATGTCTCGACTTTATATAACTTATTTTTTACCTGCGCCCCTTCATGTTTGAGTAAACCAAAAAAAGAGCCCTATTTCTTTTGAAGGATGAAAAACTATAAATTCATAAAATTGTGTCTGAATTAATTTATACCAAAAGAAGCAAGTAAGTCCCTAAAACAAAAGTAATTTTATACCTGCAAACGTATAATGCGATTAGCTGCGTAGGTAAACTTAGTTTATAACGCAATTTTGACTTTATAAAATTATTATTTTAAAAAATACAGGAAATATTAATTTTTCATAAATGTTTTACTCTATTCTAATTCTAACCCTTAACTGTTGAATGGACTTAGGTGTAAACAGCACTTATAAAGAATGAACGACGAAAGCCGATTTAATTGTAAGCCCTTGTCCAGGAATAGAAAATTAAGAACGAAAGATTTCCGAAATTGCCATTCAATTTTGTGGACTAGCGAAACTGTGGAGGGCTTAAGAAAAGACGAACTTAAAACAGTTGAAGGGCTAATTAAAATTGACTGTGATCAACTACGATGGTTACTTCACGTAAACGATTTACGTTAAAGACAGCTGTGAATCGTTCCTGTCAATTATTATTCCCTTTTAAAAGTGCAACTTGAATGTACGTCGTTTAGCATATAAACGTGTCATATTATACGCTTACACGTGACAGATAATTAAGGAATATAATTTGTAAATAATTAACCTGAACTATTTATAAATAAAAATATAAGTAATTTATTGACCATCACGTGGTATGAGTTCATGCCTGTTCGTGTTATCGGAAGATATTAATACAATACATTACAATATTAAACTTATTATAATGTTATTATTACAGTAAATGAAATTTTGTATAAATGGCAAGCATATACTGTCGGAATTATTTGACGATGTGTATGACAATGTGAGACATTGTTATACACGTCATTCCAAGTAACGTTTTGGTGAGAGACCACGTCTTTTGACTCATAGTTGTGTAATTAGAGTTACGTGCATTTTTAGTGTAGACGGTTACCATTTTTTCTTTCATAAAGTCTGGAATTCGTGTCATACTCAATTGAAGTGGAGGCAAGGAACCAATAAGAACAAAAATAATAATTAATGATCAAAATATAGAACAGGTGAGCCATTATAATTATTTGGGAAATGATATTGGCTATGATAGGACTTATGATGTTGATGTTAAGTAAGTTCGAGACGATCTGTGGGACAATCAACCGTATTTTTATAAACAAGGTACGTCGATATAAAAAATAAATTAAGATGGCGGCCCCTGTACTGTCCTGTGGGGGTGAATTATGGACGACAACCAAGAAACAAGACGGTAAAATGCAGGCCTCGGAAATGGTGTTCTTAAGACTAGTTAAAAGGTGTTCTGAACTTGTCCCATATAAAGAATGAGGCCATAAGAAAAGAATCAAAAGTTTTTAACTTGGATGAAAGACTAAAAGATTATAAAAAATGGTAGAAAGAACCCACAACCCTTATCTTTTCAAAAATGTTACTTAAGAATTGCTTCGAAAAGGCTATTGGGTCTTGGTAAGGGGAGACTCCTTTTACCGGGAGTCACTTGTTCGTCATAGGTTCGTTAGTGAAAACAGACTCGTGAAGGTGAGGTTGACTGTTGGGTGGGAGAGGCTTTAAGTGACGCTTCACCACCCCTTACACCCTAATGCTCGTTTCTTCTTCTTCTGATAGTTCCTATCCATTTCGAATGTTGGACATCATACTTTTTTAACTTTCTATACTGCTGCACGGAATAAGTCAGTTGCATTCATGCCAAACCAGGTCCTTAAATTTCTCAGCCATGATATTCTCGGTCGCCCAAGTCCTCTCTTTCCACGTACTCTTCCCTTTAGTATAGACTCCAATAAGTAGTTGACCGTAATTCAGTAACCTATACAGAATACAATGCACATCCAAAGAGTAGAGATATTACTGAGTTAATGTCTGGATAAAAGGTTACAAAATAAATGTGTATATTGGACATGGAATTTTTGTGTTATACATTCACACAATTTTCTAGAGTTCAATACGTGTAATGGTTCTGTATCTAACGCTTACTGATTTGCAGCTGGTCATAAATGTAATTGTAGCTTGCCCCCCCTCACCATACACCAATAACTACTGCTACAAATGGAAGTGAAACGCTTGGGTTAAACTTATTTAATTTTCGTAACCTGGACTGGTACAATTCACATCCAGTTAATGAGGTAAGAGTCAATTTAGATCGCTACATGTAGTAATTGCAACAGATAGAATTTTAAGATTTTACAGTACACTATTATGTATGTTGTTTGAGTAATTCCCATCAAGTCCATCGCACTATTTCGTATATGCTCTTATTACCTGTTATGCTTCGATGTTACGTAAAATATACTAAATGATTTCCTTATTTAATTTCTTATTGAATTCGATGTTTACGATAAGACAACCTATTAAACTGACCAGGCCTGGCACTAAATTACTCAAGGTTATGTTACTGGCTCTATTAAATTGTCCAAATTCAAAGTAAAGTGAAATTTACTAATGCTTTTCAGTGGTACTATTGTGATCGGTTATTAGTGTTTTAAAAGTAAAATAAGTTACACTGATCGATTGGTCGCTCTGCACTTGGCAGGACATTTTATTACTGTTTGAATGAACACTTGGTATAGTTCTACAGATACTTGTATTTTCTTGACAATTATTTCACCAGTTACGGCAGCTTCAGAGGCTGTATTTGAAGTGTATGATATGCGGGGGAGGGGTGGAGATAGTGTACGAGAATTCCTATGTTGAACCGTTTAACTGAGTTTTCCAACTGTACCTCTTTTTTAACATTTCTAGAGGCTGAGTCCATCTAAGGGGATGGACTGATAAACGTACCTTGATTTTATGATGCGGCCGGGAATCGAATTCAGAACCTCTAGATTAGAAGCCGAATGCATATGTGGTTCTGTAGTCTAAGATAAAATACATTCTAAGACCAAGTATGTGATTAGAAAAGCACAGACAATACCCGTTGATATTCTAATCCCGTGATAAAATATAATATAACATAAATATGCAAATATACGAGACCGATTTTGTATGGTGAAATTGTTCCAGGTTTTCGTGCTTGTATGTTGTATATTTATTCATGCATGCAGGCCAGGCTCTAGGCAGGGGCGAACCGTGCCACCACCCAGGGCGGCAAATTTTAAAGGGCGGCAGATTCCGGGATGTTAAGTTTCAAAATTGAGAGGAAAAATAAAATTATCCACTTAATTTCATCACAGTACGTAAGATCAGTAAGAATTACTTTATGTATAATAAAGTCAACGGAGTTTAACGAAGAGTCGAAAACTCGTGAACGAGAGAACGTAACCTGACTTTTTCGAAGCTCAAACTTATTAAAACTTATCTCAGATCGAGTGTGTCCGAGACTCGCCTTAGTGGTTTGGCGACTATATCTATAGAGCATCAGTTAGCTGAATCACTTGATTACAACGAACTCATAAAGGAGTTTGCCGGTGCAAAAGATAGACGAGTATTTTTTAACTAAGGTATATGATACATTACTTTTGTTATATTTCAATCATAATCAATTTTAGTCAGTATTTTAATTTTAAGTCATCACGTAGGCATACATTTTTATTGTCTCACGATTCCTTGTATTGTCTCTACAATATTTATTGTAACCGTTCACCGCATCGTAAACGCGAAAAAGTTCTAGTTATTTGATAAACACAACAATCGAAACATTCCTAGTAGTCATTAAAGGCAATCGCCGTATCTTTAGAGTAGGTCTAGTGTGCGTGAATGTGTTCAGAGTTAAAATAGGGAGGGGGCGGCACTCATATATACTGCACAGGGCGGCAGAAGCGCTGGGGCCGGCCCTGCATGCATGTAGACCTATTATATAATATAAATAGTTATTAGTGATTAATACATAACAACGAAACGTAAACGTATTTTTTAGCATAAATAAAAAGCTCACAATACCTAACTTATATTGTTTTCATTCACAGTAACAGCTAATATATTTCCAACGTTTCCTTAACTTTATAAATCTACCAACATTAAGAAAGTTTATTAGATTAAATTAGAAAGTTTATTAGTTTCCATTATATGAGAGCTGTGCTTTTGTTTCATTTGGACCGAATTTTCAAGTTTGACATGTGCATATATATTTTATCTCTTAATAAAATGTTTGCCGTCAGTTTCGGATATACTTTAGGCAGTAATTAATGATCACGTTACCAATACTGGCGCGATGTTTTGATATCGTGTATGTCAGCTTGAGTAAAAAGATTTTACTCTATTTGGAATCAGAGAGAGTGTCAAATCCACGGCGTCTTTTCCCTTTGACCTAGACGGTTTGTGTTTAAAACGAACATTTTATTTCAAGAATACTTTTTAAAGAAGTTTTAGTTAAGTTATGTGTTCACAATAAACAAACATATTATAATTTTAATTTTCTACTAGATTATTGCAGGTAACACACTATTTTATGAATTATGTTAGTATTTTTATATTATACTCTTATTTGGGCAAGTTATTTATTAATGTATGCCTATTTCTTGTGTATATTAATTTTGGAAAATCGTAGCATCTTGAAGCTAACTACTTTTCTAACAGTTTCTAATTAAATGTTCTCTGTGTTCACTCGCAGTTTTAATATTTATGTTTACAAACATAGTGAAAACGATTCTACAGTAAATAACAAATCTCCATAAACTAAACATACTCGCAAGAGGTTATTTTGTTTACTTATACTCGTTAATAATTACGGTATACTAAAAACGTAACACGATTTGGATTAATGTATCAATTTTTAATAATATGTAAATCGTTAATAAACAAAACAAACAAAATAAATAATAACTAAACACGGAAAGTAAAGTAAACGATTGTTTACTTAGCAAAGTCAATGTTTGTTTACGATTCAATCGTTAGGCCTAATCGTCATTGTAGACGGATTTCCACAGATTATATCTGAATTGTTAATTAAATTCTTGTGTATTATTTAAATTAATTTTTCCTTATGACATATTTTATTTTCTCTAGCTTACCCAACTTTGTACCTGACTTAATCATACCGTAATCATTAGCTCAAAACTAAAATTACGGTTTTTTAAATTTAGTGGCTTTTTTAGGTAACAGTTTGTTGTCACTATCTAGTACTACGAAATTAAAAAAAATTGCTAAGTTGCGTGGCTGTATTTTTTTATATTTATAAGTGTATTACAAGCCTAAACAAGGAGCGTCCTTGGAAAATTATCCGTTTTATTTCCAAGTTGCCAACAAAAATATGAATAAGAATTTTTACAAAGTTTTCTAAACTAGTATTTTTATACAGTCAAAGAGAAAAGAAAATAATTTTTGTTAACAGTTAATACACTTTTTGCCAGATTGCTTTTTATCGTGCTACAGTTTTTTTTTTCTCAAATACGACTCGAAATGTACATAGCTAAACAAGATTGGGTGTGGTTAACGCTATCAGCTGTTCAGAATTGTGGGCCAATTTGAAAGAAAAGTTGTGTATTGGCCGGCAAAGAGATATTGCAACTTGCTTTGTGTTATTTATGTTTTAGGTCGAATGTATTTCTTAAACACTTTCAAAGCGTCAAAAAGTAGTAAATCAATATTTACTTTATAAATTGTCATCTTATGTTATAATATGAATCCAGATAACAGGAACAATCCAATTCCTATCATCTGCAAGGACACATTAAGAAACTAATAAAAACGTTGAACTTTTATTGAACACATCTTTACTAATTGTGTTAGGCGTTTAGTAGGCCTATAAGTGGGAAAACCGTGGCGGTTGCAAATTTCACGGCTGCCATGGATCAGTGATGAAATACACTAAAAACTCGTTTATCTGAATCGTGTTTATCCGAAAATCTGGTTTATCCGAAACAATTTTTAGTAAATTTTAAAAACACACAAAACCATTTTCTTGTCGCTATAATATTTAATAGCGTTAGGTTAGGTTAGGTGGGTTAAGAAAGATGGGTTACCTCAAAAAGCCGTGTTGTTGTTAGACAATGCCCCCACCTATCCAGGAGAGAAAGAGTTAAGAAATGGAGATATTTTTGTAAAGTTTTTTCCTCCAAATGTCACGTCTCATATACAGCCAATAGACCCGGACTCAATTGAGGCTTTGAAACGCAGGTATCGAAGGGCACTGTTAAGCAAAATTGTGGAGGAAAATGAAAAATGTGACAAAAAAGACATCAAAACAATTTTAAAGGAAATTAACATCAAGAATGTGATTTACAATGTCTGTAGCTGCTTGGGAACTTGGAAGGAGGTCACACCGAAAACTTTAAGGAAGTCCTGGAAAACCTATGGCCAGATATGGCAGTGGAAAATCAAGACAATGCAAACGAGAATGAAGAAGACATTGAAAACTCAAAATTTGTACAAATATTAAAAGACAGATATTGAAGAATGGGCACAGTTACAAGAAGAATACGCATCCGAGTGGATGAATTCGGAAAAAGACGATCCTGGATATCAAGTGTTATCCGATGACGAAATTTTTGCACAACGTTCACAACACAACGTTGAGGACAAAGGCTCTGACGATGATGTGTAAGAGAAAACGGAGTGGGAGTGGGAATCAGCCATACAGAGGCAACATCAATGTTTGAAGAGCTACTGTCGTATTTGGAGCGACAAGACGAAACTTCCCCTGCAGAACTTCTAACAATGAAACGACTTCGAGATCGGGCAGCCAGCAAACGAGCTTCAAAGCTTAGGCAAAAAACTATGATTGATTACTGTACGAACAAGCAATAGGACTGTTCCAGTACTGTAGAAACTATAATTTACAGTTCGGTGCTGTTTTATAATTTATTGTGTCATATTCACTGTAACTTTTAAATTATTATTATTAACTAAAGTTACTGTAATTACATATGTGTTATTATTTAAATAGAAGTTTCGGTTTATCCGAAATTTCGTTTATCCGAAACGGGAGCGGTCCCATCAAATTCGGATAAACGAGTTTTTAGTGTAATGACAGTGATATGTTGAATCCATACAATCGCATATTCAAAATATCGAAAATGTAGTGTGGGCACGGATATTGGGAAAGCGGCGAATTTTCGTTTACTGTAGGAGTAAGCAACAGGGGAGGGGCATGGTATTTAGCAGGTAGGCGGTGGTGTAAATACGGGTAGGATCAACTGACCAACCGTTGTTACGTCTTACAGCCGCCACTCACAGGTAAGGAAGTTTTATTCTTTTATTATTTTGTGATTTATTCTTACGTATCATTTCTAATTTATATAAGATTTACTTCTTTATGATCGGGAGTTGAATCGTAATTATTGCTATTTCGCTAGTATTTTCTGTTATAACTTTTTGTAAGTTCATTTTTGTAAGTTTATTATTTTTATTTTAACTTCTGAAGACGACCCAAGATTCTAGGGTCAAAACGTCACGTGTTATGGAAGCAGTCCGAGTAGAGGATTCTGTCTGCTAGTTTGACAAGTGGAAACATTTTAGCTACTTCAGAATTTTATGGATTGGCAATCAGAAGGAATCTAGTGAATCTTACAGGGGTGAAAAAGACTGTGTGGGCTGAATTTTTGTGTTAGGGTTTCACTAATCGAGATTTAACAGTTTGTGCAAATACCAAAGACACGTTCGCCAACAATTAATTTTATGAACATAGTAAATATATGAACACATCTTTCACCAGCGTTAATAACGGAATACAGCCCATTTTTAATAAAGATAATTAAGGCATAACTAAAAAATATTCTGCACCGTCTTCATCTTCTTTGTCACTACATGGCTTGGGCTATACCCCGTTCCGACTTCACAGAGTCTCCTCCACGATCTCTTATCCGGACTGGCCTATATTCAAACGCTTGTTTAGGAATACGCGTGTCTCCACATGGGACTTCCAAGCATGCCTGTATTTCTTTACTCTCTCCAGAACCGACTTTAACTTCAGGTCTTTCCTTATGTCGTCGTTTCGTAGATGATCTCTCAAACTACATCTCTCAAATTTAGTAAACTAAATTACCAACTTAGTAAACTAAATTACTAATTTAGTAAACTAAAGTACCAATTTAGTAAACTAAACCACTAATTTAGTAAACTATATTACTTAATTTACTAAAACTAATTTAGTTTATCTTTACTAAAGGTAAACTAAGTTTATTTATCTTTCTCTCGATATCGTTGCCCTTCTTATACGAGATATCACATCCCAAATAGGAAGGCCATTGCTTTTAATTTAGTATTTGAAATCTTAAAGTTGTATTTCTGGCAGATTGTATACAAGGTATATTCTGCACTGTAAAAGTAAAATTTTAAATGAATCACTGGATAATTTAATGCCTCATCCCTAAAACCACTTTTGTTTTCTTAAAATCATTATATCTGGGGGGGGGTCTCCTACGTCAACAGAAATTTTGTAACCATAATTGTTTGGCATTTAAAGAACTAGACTTATCATTGGAGAACAGCTGTACTAAAATAATGATGGGTGAGGGTGAAAATGTGACAAAGCTACAACGGAATTGCAGAAAGTGGCCTGGCACAATTGAGCGAAATGAAGCCAAAAGGAGATTTTGAAGTTGCAGATGACATGATTGATATGCACCTGGGTCGTGTTAGGGTTGTTTAAAAATACACATTTTTTTAATAGTTTTATTGTATTTTCTGAACATTTTATGAACTTCATTTGTTTTTTTTTAGTATAAACGACCCGTCATCTCACGATCTTTTTTTTAGGTGTATGTGTATATCACAAAAGTAAATTTCATACACCGATTTTTTTTTTATATGTTGTGTTATAATTTACAAAATGTTGATACAATTTTTTGAAGTGTTAACATGTTTTGAAAAAATTCTAAAAAGAATATGAGTAATCATATTTTTAAAACCCTATGTTAAATGTTTTTGTAAAGTAATATAAAGGTATTAATAAGGTTTCAATAAATCCGTTAAATGAGAAAAAGAATATATTTAGGGCCATAACCAATTACCGATTCCATTTAAATAAAGAATTATAAAAGTACGTTGTTAATAATTGATTTTATATTGCAGTTCACATGAGTCGTTTGGTTTTTACTGGCGTAGAAAAGGATGGCCGACCATAATTGGTTAGAAAAAACATGCCAAATAACCGAACGGAGACACTCAGTCGATGCCAGCGATAATCACCTGAAGGCGCGCTACACTCGTATGTAAAATTGCTTCGATTTTGTAAAGTTTTTTTGATAATAAATTTTTAAGCGCCAATTGATATTTATTTGACAAGGTATTGATTTTTTCCACAGGTAAAGATGGACTGCGAGTGTTGTAATAACATATCGAATCTCCTGCCCACTGATTCAGGCCGAGAATTAATCACAGGCGTTACAATTGTAATTTTATTTAACATGCTACTGCTATTACTAATAAGCTCCATGAGCTGCAGAACTCACTCACCATTTTAAATGAAGTAGATTAAATTAAATTATTAGACTATTTATATTATTACGTAAACTTCGATATTAGAAATTTTTCGATTATAAGAAAACTACGAATCTTTGTTTAAGTAAAATAACAGTTGTAGAGCAGACAATCACACAATAGCATTAAACTATTCTAAACCTTCGAAACACATGTAACAATATGTGTTAAAATTCCACTAAGTCTGATTGATACCTGGATGGTTTTTCACAATTTTTTCAAATTTTTGATGCCATTTTGTGAGCTTTGGAGTCCAAAAATTTTGAAATTTATAACACTATATTCAGGTTTTTGGTAAAAATCCTCTTTTGTTTGATATCCCACATGGAATTTGCAATTTCATTATAATATTAACCAACTTTTTGGGCCCTGGCTTCCAAAAATGTTGAAATTTCTAAACCTTGACTCTACATTTAGATTTTAATTAAAATTCCCTTTAATTTTATATTTAAAAATTTTTTACTATTTTGCCCCCACAGTTTTGCCTTTTTTCCCTCCTATTTTTGGAGGAGTTAATCTCATAAACAACAGGATAAAAGTATGGACACGTGTCCTAGTTTTATGAAAATCGATTGATGCGTTATTGTGAGGGTAATTTATTTTTCTCTTGCAACCACATGGCTAGTAGCGCTGTCTGTTTTGGCAGAAATCATAACCTCATATATCGTCTAGTGAAGAGGTATTGTTTCATCGTTAGCAGTTTGTTATTGTGTTTAAAATGAGTACTCCCTTGTACGATTGCACAAAGAAAGAAATGCAAGTAATGATACATTTTTTTAATTCAGAAGGAGGTGAAACCAGCAGAGATCATTATTGGTATAATGCAGCAGCAAAATAGAGAGATTTGTTCGAGTGGAAGCAAAATCTACGAATGGATTAATCGCTGTAAAATATGGGCGGATTTCTCTTTGAGATGGACAGCGAAAAGGTAGGCCTTCCACGTCGAAGAACAATAGTGACAATATTGAAGAGTGATGAAGTTGCAAGTGAAATGAGTATAAACCGCGTTTTCAATCATTCACGAATCTTTAAACTTTTGAAAAGTCTGTGCTCGCTGTGTTTCACGTCAACTGGCAGACATCCACAAAGAGAATCGTTTGAAAATTTCTCAGAAGCTTTTGAAGATGTAGAAGATTCATTTCTAACCGTTGATGAGACATGGGCCCACCAATTTGAACCTGACAGTCAGCCACAAAGTTTATCTAGAAACATCCTTCATTTCCTGTAACAAAAAATTCAAAAAATTTCCTCTATCACTAGAATACAAAGACAGGATTGGGTGTCACAGAACAGCAGAACTATAAAGAAGTGTGCGGCGTATAAACGGTAAGCTAGCTGGAGTGCATCTAAGGCCCAATGTAGATTTAACGTTCTGTGTGTCGTCAAGCGGCTAAGATTGAGTATTGTTCGCGAATAGCACCACAAGAAATTCCTAGCAGTAGTGGAACCGGCCAGGAGTAGGTACATACATCTGTTGCGCCAGTGAAGACGAAAAAAGATGAAGAAGAAGAGAAATATTAATAATTTTAGTAACAAAGCCTTATGCATCTTGTTTACAGATTGTATGAGTTTACGGGTGAAACATCAGGATACTGACAAGAAGAAATTTTGTATCCTCTCCAAGCGAGAAAGAAAATTTTCACAGTTCTGGCTTGCGACAGTTCATTTTTGCTGACAAACGGGATTTAAAAATTAAAAGAAGCAACAAACTGGCCTAGTTAATTTTACTGGACACGAACCTGCCCTAAATTCCTCTAGCGAATCTGACCACTAAGAGAGAGGGCCTCAAAAAACGGACCGCTTTTGCAATCCATTACACACTGTAAAACGTCTTCAATTGTTTAAAAATGTTTAATTTACATTATTTTGTTTATTATTCAAATATTAAGCTCTAAAATATTATCATACCCCCAAAAATAAATAAAACTTCCTCAGTTCATATAATTTTAGTTTCGTATGCTTCAAGAACGTACATTGTGGGTTTATTGATTTATAGGCCTACCGTTACATGCAACTATTGACATTACACGGAATTTAGCAAGCCGTCACGAAACACGTTTGTCTTAAAAGCTGACATAAATTTTCCAAAATATTACGTTAACCTATATTAGGCGTTTTGCCAGATTACAAAGCTTTCATGTCGAGAGACATGACGAAACTTCATGAAACTGTAAATAAATGACACGCGCTCGCTCGCACATTGAGTTACTGATCAAACTTTTATCATTGTATATGTTTAATGAAGTAACCTTTTTACGACATAATGAATTTTTACAATGTTATTAATAGTTAAAAATAATCGTTGTAAATTTATATTAAATAACAACTATTGTTAGAAAACCCCAACTGAAGTAACGGAAAATATGATTGCAAATCTTAAAATATTAATATTTAAATCAATGTTTTTAAGTGTACAAATTTTTATTATGAATTAAAAATTATAGTCACATTCAGTAATGATGTATAGAACGGTAGTGTATATAATGATATAATGTAGTGTAGTGGTAGTGTATTATATAATGTACATAATACATTTTATAAGTAACTGATAGTCGCAAAATTACATAAACACTATGCTTTATGTTAAAAAGTATTTGCTAAAAAGTTTATTCTTACACGCCCTGTTTATTACAGTACTTATGTAATATATTAATGCGAACGTCTTAGCTAACACGTCAATATGATAAGCTGTCTGTTACTCTGCTGAAAACGTTTAATACTTATATTGTGTTTGTTAGGCAGTTATTCAGTTATGTTTAATGAAGAAATTTGTGTTAGTGGTTGAAATCACAATCAGAATGATCACAGTTGCACACCACTATATAATCGGGATAATTTTTATATAGTGGTGTGCAACTGTGATCATTCTGATTATTCAGTTATGGTGATACGCTTTTGAGATTTAAGTGTATCAAAATTTTATTTCTTTAGGGTGTTACTCGTACCACTCAAAATCCATATATATTGTCTCATATCTCAAAGGTATGCGTGTTGAGCAATACGTCCCTACGGCACCAAATATCAACAAAACTACTTTCACTTTTCCACAAAATCCTCGCACTTTGATATACAGTTTTCAGTGATTGGCTGAAAATCTTCCTCTACTCTAATTAAATGAAACTTCTGTCAGGGAAACGGGTACACTTGCTTTGAATGTTGTCGAACGTGACTCCTAACTGTCCGAGAATGTCTTGAACACGTCGAGAAAATTATGAAATTTTAATAGCTTTTCACCAATTACTCGTACACAAAAGTTAAAAACGTACTCGTTAAAAACAGTATTCACATATAATGAATTTAACACGTAATTACGTTAGACTATTTATAATAAGGTGTGCTACATTCTACTCCAAACCTTCATTAATAAGGGCGCTGTCACAGTTTCCCAATTACCGTGGCACACCCACAAGCGCGCACTTTACTATCGTAAACGTACAATCACTCACATTTTGGTGTACTGCACTACTTTTTAGCATCCATAAAGACAGATATATTATTTTAAAAAAATCTTGTTTATATAAAGTTCTCATTTCTGTTCAGTAATGAAAATAATTAGAGGAATAAAAAGTGAAACTATGGACAAAAACCATCTGTCTACCTGTTTATCTATCTCTCCGGCTGCCTGTATGTCTGCTGTCTACTTATCTATCTGTCTCTCAGCCATCCTCTCACTCACCCCCTCTCTGTTTTTCTGTCTGTCAGTCTCACGCTCTGTGTGTGTGTGTGTGTGTGTGTGTGTGTGTGTGTGTGTGTGTGTGTGTGTGTGTGTGTGTGTGTGTCGAGAGGGAGAAAGAGAGCGCTATCCATATACTTCTCTCTCTCTCTCTCTCTCTCTCTCTCTACACACACACGCGCGCGCGCGCATTCATATATACTCACATTAATCTTCTTCTTGTATTGTTCTATAATCTTGTAGAATGTATTTTTTATTGTTTTCTTTGTATTGTATTGTACTTGTATTTGTATTGATTTTTATTGTTTTATTAATTTTTATACAAAGTTTCAACAGTTATTTAGTATACTGTCATAATCATGTACTTCTCTTTTATATTTACGTAACTGATAAATACAAATTTATATCTGTCTAGTACATTTTCATGTATGCATTTAAATTAAAATTATATACTGTTGTATAATACACTGTTCTGTATAATGGCTTTAAGAAAATGTAATGTGTTCATTGTACGTTTATAGTTTATATAATTTTAACTTTTATACGTCAAGAGAAGATACATGTACCAAGTTAAATGGTTGTATCTTTACACTGTACAGTAGCCTATGTGTGTTTTGTTGGAAACGTACGAACATAATCCAATTAATGTATAGATAAGACGATATATAGTTACATATAGACGTATAGTAATGTATAGATGATTGTTTTGTTACGTTTCAGGCCTATTACTCGTTTATGCTGATCGTATTTACCCTGTTGGTGCATACCTTCTACGGCGACTCCGATATACGTAAGTAGTCCGGTCTAGCTGTGCAAACCGAGTGCTGAATAGAAAATGTACACAATATAATCTTTTTCCGATAGATTAGAATCCACAGTGTGCTGATTACTACGCTGTGCTGGATTCCTGCAATCCAACGCCGTTTTTACTTCCACGTTCCATAAGGAAATGGAAGTATGGTGATGGCGAAAAAAATCGTGTTCGAGATAAGGGCTGATTCTGATTGTACTACCTTCAAAACATGAAGGAAAGTCATTTTTCGAAAAGTGTCTGTGTGTAGAATTTTTTCCATGACGAACGATAACTGCCTTACAGAATCAGAATCAAATATTTTTTTGCATACTTTCCTAAATTGTAGAGGACTCAAGGCATAGTGATTTTGGTGAAGATCGGTTAAGAGACAGGGGTAGTTTACATGCAACGTTTTTACGAAAACAAGCGTAATTTTTTTATGACGAACGATAACTGCCGCACATTCAAACAGAATCAAATAATTTTTTTGCATACGCCCCTAAATTGTAGAGTACTCAAGGTCTATTGATTTTGGTGATGATCGGTTAAGGGGAAAGGGTAGTTTACCTGCAACATTTTATGTTTTAACAAGAGTAATTTTTTTATGACGAACGATAACTGCCATAAATTCAAACAGAATAAAATAGTTTTTGGCATATGTGCCTGAGTTGTAGAGGACTCAAGGCTTATTCGTTTTAATGAAGATCGGTTAAGGGGAAAGGGTAGTTTACCTGCAACGTTTTATGTTTTAACAAGAGTAAAGTACTTAATTATCCTGAAAAGAAGATCATAATAATCTACTGTTAAAACGTAGATGAAATATCTATAAATATAGAGGCTAGTTGAAGGAGGTGGTGGTAATTTTCTACAAATGAAAATGATACTTGAAGGGGAGGGGATAATTTTTATTTATATGTAATGTGCGCTACGTTATCGGCAACAAAGAAGTAGTTTCTTGTTAAAATTCCTTCCCGGGCTGTTCGGCGTGGTCCAATGTTTTCTACAAAACCGGACGTTTCGACGGTGCTATCGACTGCCATCATCAGTGAAAATCGAGTGCGCTAACGTGAGGTGGTATACGTTAGTGACCACAGTACTGGTGTGGTTAAGGCTGAAGAAAGAAGTAGTCTGTATGGAAATATTTCATTTCGAAAATGATTTTAAATATAAATAAATCTTAGAACATGGTAGTCATGTATGGGTCTCCATACCGATATTTAAGATTATTCTGTCTGATTGTTGTAATAGATCGTTAATGTTAAGTTAGAAATTAAGATCTTAAACGGGGAATTTTTTTGGAACAGACTGTTTAAAGTTAACGGTACAACCACAACTGCAATACAAAATTCAATCATCAACGCAGCACTCGTTAAAACTACGAATGAGGCAAAGAAGAGAGGGTTAGGAATTAATGAAGAAAGATTCAGGTAACGGGGAATAAAAGAGAGAAAATCATAAAGTCAGACAAAATAAACAGTGTATATTTTAGTTTGAAGAGCCAGATAGCTTCTGATGTTTGGGAACTGCAGTGGTCAGGGACAGTTAGTTTTGCGGAAGATATTGTTTCGACGGAAGATACTGCAGAAGACCTGGATGCTTCACTGTAGCACATGAGTAAATTACTTCAAGATAATAAGTCGCATGAGAATATGTAAATTCAACTGATGAGTGGAAAAAATGAATAACTACAATTTTTGTTAAATTAAACTGACGTACAAATCGAGTAGCAGATGAATATGGCTTTCAAATATCAGCGGACAAGACTAAAACAAAGGCACTCGGAGGGAAGCAACCGGTAAGAACTAAGATAGTACATGGAAAGATTATGGAACAAGTCCAGCATTTCCGTTACTTGCGATGTTACCTTACATGTGGGACAGAAATTTATCTAGTTGAGAAATTAAACAAATTTAGGAATACCTGTGGAACAATTCACGTATAAGTTACCTTAAAAATAAGACAAAGAAGGAAACAAGAATAAGGTTTTTTAACACTGTAGCAGTACCAGTTTTGATGTATGGAGATGAAGCCACAGTTATGACAGAAAGACACAAAGCAAAGATGCAGACAGTGGAGATGAAATTTATGAGGAGTACACTGGGCTGTACCGTTTTTGATAGAAAGAAGAATGTGGATATAAGGACAAAACTGTGAGTCAACCCACCGCTGGAACAGCCAAGGAGCAACAAACGAAGGTGGTGTGAACATTCGGGAAGAATGGCGGGTGACAGGATTCTAGTGCTAGCAATGGAATATAGACCGGTGGGGAAGAGGACGGCCGGGAGCGAAGTGGGTCCCGGAATAGGTTCAGATTGAGCCTAATCCTTGAGGTTGATGATGGTGATTAACATACGTACATTTGATATGCGTTTTGAGCGACACAGCAATACGTATTTTAATATTTCTGCACGCCTGCTTACTGAACTGATGTCTGTTGTTTTATTGTGCACGATTGTCAAACGGATTGTTCGTTTGTTCGTTGCTTCTTTGTTTAGTTTTCATTTTTTTTAAGTTGCCGTATATGTTACAAAGTTCTTAATCAAACTAGTAAATAATAACCGCGATTATGAAATTAAAAAAAAACAGCTTATTATGGAAATCAAACTAAGAACGTCAACGCTTGTGAGGAAAGTAAGCAGACCAGAATCATCATTGGATTCAGAAGGCATAATAGAACCAAAGTTTAACTTACCTTATAAGTGAGTACAAAAACCTAACTGACAAAATCTAGCGCAGAGGAGCAAACGTGCGTTTAGTTTAGCTTCCAGCGTGAATCGGCCTTAACAGTCACCTGAACGGGACTCGTATTTACATTCCCCCCTACGAGTTCAGTCGGCGTCTGAAACCAGTCAGAGTATGTAATGCTTGTGGCGCAAATCCTCCACCCGTTTCTACATTCCCCTAACGGTTTCAGCCAGCTTCTAGTAGTGCTGTATTCTGCCTAACACTTATACACGAGGCGGCATAACCGGTGTCAACTTGAATCAATGCCAGTTTGCTCATAGTATATAAACTTGAACGTTCACCAATTTCAACCATTAGTCGTTGCTTTTCGATGAATCTTTCTATTGAATCTCTTAAGCCCCTGTTAATATTTAATAACCATATTAATAATATTGTAACAACTACCATAGACAATTTTTATAAGAATACTTTTTTGACAAGCAATTTTTGTCCATTTTGAACCAAATGTCCGTTAAATGGCCATTGAACTTTGAAAACCTAAGCGATTCCCCTCAAGAGCGGAAACTCTTCCCCCTACGGGCTACTGGTGTGAGGAGAGGTTGATATTCTCTTCCTTTCCTAAGAGGGTTCTTCAATTCTGTAAATATTCATCTTTAAGCCCCTTATCTTATTATTTTCCATTAAAAACTGGCACAAAACACGTTTCGCCATTTTTTATTTTTAGACGTCATTTGCGCAAGAAACAGAAGTGGTCGCATACACTCATTGCAAGCATATGGTAGCCCGATTTAAAAAAAAAACTACAAAAATAAACTAAACAAAAAAATGCGTGGTGGGGAGATGAGTCAATGGCTGAGATCGTAAGGGGTATGTTAAGGCAGTGGTTCCTAACCGGGAGTACGCGTACCACTAGTACGCGGAGGGATCAAAGGTGGTAGGCAAGAAGACCTAACTAGGAAAAAGTATTTACTTAAAAAAAATTAATATATAAAAATTTACGTTCAAAACAACAATAAATTTTCATGGGACATGATCTAACACTAACAACCACAACCTAAACACTTTGCGGTAATACTTCATTGGGTGTCTGCTCTGATGTATCTGATATACTCTACTATTCGTGTTGTATCAAGTTTCTCATTACGAAAACCCCAATAACCTTTCTTTAAGCTCCGGTGGTACTCGAAATGAACGCGGAAGACCAAAGTGGTACGCGGGTCCGGAAAGGTTGGGAACCACTGTGTTAAGGAATGCAGCCAAGGCTACAACACTACAACACAGCCCCACCGCGTTCTGTGCGCTGAAATCGCAGGGGGAATGTAAATACGCGAATGGGACTTCGTTTTTATATTTCACTGTCCCATCCGGATAAATAAACTTTCAGAACAAAACAATATAATTGGCCGGAATTATAAAGCGATTAGTTTTATATATGTTTGTAACTGCATTATGTGTGTAAACATTAACGAGAATATGTCGTTATAAATAGTTGAAGGTGTTACAGTAATGGAAACGTAATAATAATAAATTTAGATTCTGTACTTATTCTGTTTATTACTTTTTCAGATGTATGGATGATGAGTGCGTTGTTCATTGCGTCCGGTATGCTGATGTTTTTGATGCTCCTGTATGGTATTATGAAGGTAACATCAAACGCTTAGTAGTTCAACACTTAGTTAGTCTTCCCGTTCGGTGATTCTTAAATAAATTTTATTTGACTATATAAATATTTCAAATAACTACTTAAATAAAGTTTTCCGCTTTCTCTTCGCTGTACTATTCTCCATTATCCTACTCTTCTATCAGTAAACGAAATCGTACAAATTAGCCGGTTAACATTCATTACTAGTAGGCTATGCTCTCTGAGCTACAAAACTCGCTCACTATTTTGAATGAAGTGCATTTATTATTACATAAATTCCGATATTAGGTAGTTCTTCAATTAAGGAAAAAATTACAAAAATCCCGATTTTTCTACTACTTCTTTAGTAATATATACTTAGTACTTTACTTATATACTTAGTTCTTTAGTATTATTGTAGAACACACAATCATACAGTAAACACTAAAAATTCGAACCATTCCGATTTGGGTTACAGTTCCTATCAGCCTGACACTCTACTAGATTTTCACTGTTTTTCAATTTGTTTAATCCCTTTTACGGTCTTTGGAGTAAAAAAATTTGGTATGTTTAAACGTTAAGACTACATTTAGATGTTAGTTAAAATCCTTTTTAATTTTATACCCCGCATGAATTTTATGCGATTTTATCGAAATTTTCACCCAATATTTTGGCCCAATAATCTTATGCAAAAGTTGTAAGATTAAAAAAATTAAAACCTATATTCTGACTGCGGTTTAATATCCCTTTAATTTGATACCTGACATGGGGTTTTGCACGTTTTTTACAATTTTATGCCAGACATTTTTGCCTCGCATCTTCATATTTTTAAAGGGACCAATCTCCAAAACAACACTGGTTTGTAGGGCAAACGTATGGATACGCATACCAAGTTTTACGAAATTCCGCTGATGTGTTCAAAAATTATTGTGAGACATACCACAAATAGACACATAGGCAGACAGACAAATGTCAAATGGTAGAATCAAAACTTAGAACTCGTTTTGCTCGTTCAACGAAATTAATTAAAAAGACTATTCTTACAGCTAAGCGATTTTGGCTTTGTTTATGCCAATTACATACAATTGACGCGATTCCAACAATAGGCTGAAAAGAAATAACAACTTCTTGGTGTTCAGTAAAGTTTCCTGTTCCCACATACGAATATGTGTCCTTCCACACAGAGATGCCTTCGTGAGCCATGTGCTCGTTACGCAATTCTTCTATGCCGTTCGCTGATCGATGTTACAAAAACTAAAAAGTGCATTAAAACGTTACAAGAATTATTGACATATGGTACCACTGAAACTGGGAAAATCATTTAAGAGTTTAATGAACATACAAAGTCGTTTTTAATTAACGTTTTTACCTTTTAGTTACTTAGAAAGACTTTATACGGATTTTAGAGACAAGAAATTAAAACTCTATTCTATTTATGCTTAAAATATGATAAACATATAAAAAAGTTTCATTCTCATATTTTGATAATTTTTTGAGATTTTACGTGTTTTGAAGTTGTACAAATAAAGAGCGATTTTTGCTTTTTCAACCATTTTTTTCTCTTGTTTTGAATAAGAACTTTATGTAGGAGTAGACTAATATTTTTTCTCTTTGTAATTTTATTTAAAAACGTAGTTTTATAGTGACCATGAATCAATGTATTGAAGATTGTGTCTGGGGTCTCTCCGTTATTCTATCTGAGGCTTTCACGGACGGCTTCAATGTTATGAGAACTTCGGTTGTTCGGTGTAAACGTTTCAGCCAGCATGCTTTCGACACGCCATCTTCAAACCTGGGTCAGTGTGTTGTGCAGTCTTCTGTACTGAAGATGGCCGTCGAAGGCATGCTGGCCGAAACGTTTACACTTACAGCCCGGCAAGCCGAAGATCTCATAACTATCGTCATTCTGTTTGAAGTACACAAAGATCAAGCGACAAAGAACAATATGGACACCGAACAGAATTTAAGGTTAGCTATCATTGTTATTATAAAACAAACATTAATTATATCGAGGTAAATATAAAAATTCTGTGCGTTATTAATTGGATGTTTATTATTTCCATAAAATAAGTGACAAAATTGATTTCCATGAGTTAAGGAGGCATGAGGGCCGCGTGGAGTCCGTGACCGCGAGTTTGATTCAAAGTATTCGTTAGTGTTTCATGACAAAATGCCTGTTATAACAGTATTGTACGAGTTGAATACATGAGAATGAGGACGTTTTTATTTAGTTTATGGTACAAACGTATATATGTATCATTCAGCCGTCTGATACAGTGGCAATGAGCATTCCAAGGGCAGTCTGCGCTCTGCACTGTCATTCTAATACGTTTACTCCGTCTGGATAACATATGTTTCGGTGTTGCACAGGGAGAGGCGACCTATGTGTGCTTATGGCTATGCTGCAACTGCGTCCTGGTCGTTACCATGACAACGGGCGGAGTAGTTACCTACGCCGTGCTGCATTCGTACAACAAACCCGGCACCACGACTGCTGTCGTCCTCTGTACTGGTAAGTAGGCCTATACACTGACAGTCTAACACCTACAAAATAATGTAACTTAGTGCATACACAGTGCAAACGTTCAACTAGATGAGTAATAAAGAGTAAACTAGTTACTATGGGTCAAAATTGAGCGAAGAGAGTTCAGAGTTTTAACTCGACCGTTTGGCATTTGTCCGTCAGTGTCTTTTTTTTTTAATGTATTGTCTGACGATAACGTTTGAACGGATCTAACCGATTTCTGTAAACTTGTCATGGGTGTTCACACCCTACAGAACCCTATTGTTTTGTTTTTTTAGCTTGATCCCTCCAAAAATATGGGGGGGATGCAAAAATGTGAAGAGGTCAAAATTGCGAAACAATTGCAAAAGCCCATTGTGGGGTATCAAATTAAAGAGAATTTTAATTACGATTTGCATATAGCGTTAATTTTTGAAAATTCAGAATTTTATACGTCAGAGCCTAAAAAGTGGACGAAAATTTTGATTAAATCGCAAAAATTCAAGTGGAGCGTCAAAATAAAGAGAATTTTAACTCACATCTAAATGACGTGTTCAGTTTTGGAAATTTCAAAATTTTGGGATAAAAAATTTCGGAAAAAATGATAAGTTCCAACCGAGTGTCAGATTAAAGGATATTTTAACACAGATCCGATTGTTTAGAATTTTTAGCGTTTACTGTGTGATTGCTCTTCTTCTTCTTCTTCTTCTTCTTCTTCTTCTTCTTCTTCTTCTTCTTCTTCTTCTTCTTCTTCTTCACTACAGACAGCCGAATGTGAGTCCTGGCTTCCAACACCAATGGTCTACAGTGAGCACTGGCTATGATTGCTATACAGTTGTTGCTATACAGTGTTACTTTATACTATACAAAAAGATAAGTGAATCGGGAAATTCTTAATTTTTCTGATAATACTGAAAAATGATCTAATATCAAAAGTTATGTGAAAATAAATGTACTTCGTCCAGAAAACTGAGCGAGTTGCAGTTCACGGAGCATAGTAGAATTTGTACTAACACATTTATAAAATGAACTAAAGGATTATATTTGTAATAAGCTGAACAAGTAAAGTGAACGTGAGTATCGTTGGAAAGACCTGTTCTGACAATGGCATTACATCCGTTCATGAACACGCTGTTGAGTTACATTAGAGTGCAGAATGGTAAAAACCATTATGGATGAGTAACTTAAACTTTCTTCTTCTTCTTCTTCTCCACGGCAAGGTTTAGGCTTACAGCCTCTTCCTTGGTCTACATATATATCACGTCTTCTCTGTATCGTATTATTTGTTTAGGTAGCCTCATATCTTCCATTCTCTAGATATGCTGCCTCCATTTTATTTGTCTTTCCCTTATTCTGCTGGCCACAGAATATACATTTAGCTCAGTTCTTATATCTTCATTTCGTATTTGACCTCTAAGGGTGCAACCTTTGGTTTTCCTCAAGAACTGCATTTCACTTGTTTGTATTCATCGTTCATCATTTTCACTTCCACAAGTTCTTAAACTTTAACTTAAACTTTAATTAGATAAAATATTGTTAAACGTAACCATAGATTAAAATGGATAAAATTTATTGAATAACACGTTACGGTGTTGAACAAAAGTTCAACAAAATGTACATATAAATTAAAACGAAATAAAAAACTTTATTAAAACTACTATATACCGGTCTGTTGGGACGAGGTTCGATTGCTTAAATTTTCATCTCTAAACGTTTCGACCACATATCCGGATGTCATCTTCAGCAATAAAAAAGAAAGAAAAGTAAACGTTCGCAGGGATGACAGGGCGAACGCAGCTCACAGTTGAGAAGTGAGCAATAACCAAAGTCGGAAAAACGAGGTTCCCCTATATAACCTCAGCTGTATCCCAGCCAATCCCTAATCCCTAATGGTGCCTAATCCCTATCATTGCAGAAAAAGAAAAAAAGGAAAAGAAGAGATGGGTGGAAAAGGTGGACAGATGCACCATGCAGACTCCACTATATATATTATATAAATGAATCCATTACGTCCAACAAATATAACATTCATTAAGTCAATGAATTTAATATTGTGTAATTACAAGAATCGTAAAATAATTAAAGAGACAGATAGTAGTAGAGAAAAAAAAACGGTTGGTAGGCAGAGTACGATAGTTTCAGAACTGTACGTTGGCATCCTTGTATGAGCTCTGATCAACTGTTTGATTAGAATTGTTTTGTTTATAACCTGAAATTCCCATATTAATAAAATAAAATTTACCTCTTTTATCCGTCTAGTGGTTTTTCCTTTTAATATTTCACTATGCGTTTTTGGACATATGTCCCATCTTCAGGTGTAATCCGTCAGTAAAGTTCGTCAGATAATTAAAACAAATTACGTATAATTTACACACAAATCGTAAATAATTTTAAAATATATGAACACGGAACACACACGGTGTTGTTGGTGCGCACCACGGTAACACTATAATTGACTGTTATGCTTACGTTGTTATTGACCGTACACTATGGATCTCGTATTGTAATCTTATCGATGTGTAGTATATAGAATTGGACTGAAAGTTCAGCTACAAGACGAGGTTCGTAGTGCACGGTCAATAACAACGTAAGGATAAGAGTCGATTACAGTCTTACCATGGTGCGCACTAACAAAAAAGCCACTAGACGGATAAAAGAGGTAAATTTTATTCTATTCATATGCGTATAAGTGGCTTGGATACTGAAAGCGTGAATCTCAAATTCGCATTTAACGATGGCGCGTCCTCTTGAAGTTTCGGAATCAGTTAAACAACGTGCAGTGATCCGTTTTTTGCTTTATAAAATTAAAAAAGCGGCTAAAATTCACTCTACGACGAAACAAAACATTTGGAGGTTGAATCCGGAAGACAGCATGGAGTGGAAGCATACGACGTCACCCATCGGAAAAAGGTTCAGAACCCAACCATCAGCGGGAAAAATCGTGTTGACGATCTTTTGGGATGCTGAAGACCCGGTGTTTGGTGAATTTTTAAAAGATCAGCGGACAATAAACAGGACATACTACTATGAAATACTTATCAGTGAAGTAAAGCCGACAGTGTTGCAGAAACATCCTGGATTTCTGCGCAATGGCGTCATTCTCCTTCATGGTAACGCCCGTCCACACACATCTCAGTTGACACCTGAAACCATCAATAAATTGGCTTGGGAGATTCTACCTCTCACTCCCTACAGTGCAGACTTGGCTTCATCTGATTTCCGTTTGTTTGGAGCCGCTGCGTGGTATGAAGTTTTATGACAACGACGAGGTCACAGAAAATGTCCTAAAATGGCTCCGACATCAACATAAAGATTTCCGTGCATTAAGCATAAAAAAATCTTATTCAGAGATAGAACAAGTGTGTTAGTGTTGCTGGAGATTATATTGAAAAGTAAAAAAAAAAATTGGCATACTGATTAAATAAACCGTTTTTCCTCTACAGCTATTTGTCTCTTTCATTACTGAACGACCCTTGTATAACACTCGCTAGTACGGCTAGAAAAATTGCTCTAAAATCACTGTCTTGAACAGTTATTATGGTTCTTCAGCTTCAGATTTATGCCGCGTCTGGAAATGAAGGTACGTGTGGTGTTACTTGTAATAATGACAATGAAATGTGTTTGTCACCTATGCTGCATTCAAGAACTTTTACGCATCCGGTAGTTTTTTAAAGTGAGGCAGAAGTTTCAGCGTTGAAATCTTAATAATACTTCCTCTTTTCCTCATAGGACGGTAGTTGAAAATACATTTAAACACCAACTTCCTCCTACCTTTTTTATACGAAAAATAATTAATTATAATATCACTGAAGTCTCTATTCTCTTAATAAATCGTTGCCTATAATTAAAGAGCTTAAAATTCTCAAACAATCTCGTTCCATACGATTTCTCTATGTAATTTTTATAATTTCTAGTTTTGGGAAAGACGTTTCGGTAGATCTTTTTTACACCACTATTGATAAGATATTAATTGATGAGTCGTTGGGCACTTGGTGAAACATATTAATACAAAGGTTTAAACAAAAAATATATATATATATTTCATCACTTTCTGCTACAGTCCGTTTCTTGATGTATATAATACATTTAATATTTATACTAAATTTACCTCAAGATGTTTTTTTCTATTTGGAACATGTTTCGAGAGTTCCTGTTCTCTCATCTTCAGCCTTCGCCATCTTGTTTCTGGTGAAGTATTTGTGTGTTGGCTGCTGGATGTTATTAAGATTGTTTGTTGGTCTTTGGTCTTTTAAAGTTGTATTATTGTGTGTGGTTGTGGTATATGTTTTTGTATTTTGTGTATTTTCGATGTTGAGTGCTTTGAATATTGTGTCATGTTTTGTATTGATTTGTATTTGTTCTGGTATTAGTTTGTTTTGTGTTTTATATATATATAAACACTTGGTACGTTTCACAGTTTTTATTAAACTTTGACAGCTGTTTCGACTTCTTAAGCCATTGTCAAAGAGATGAATGAACACTAAACAGAGGATGTAAGGGCGGTCGACATCTGTTAAGGGCGTGTATCGGAACATATGTGAGGTGTGAAGATGGCGAGGGGGTTGTTGGAGCTAAGGGAAGATCAAGTGTCTATAAAAACTACATATAATCTGAATTCATTGTAAGCACATTTTAATTTTTACAATATGTTTCACTTGGTTTTCTACTGGGCTTAAAATATCATTGTGGACAGCTAATGTGTAAACTAATGTGTTGTATACGTAAGTTTTAGCTTGTATAGGCTAAAACGTGACTACTTTATTTAATTTCTAACATGTTTAGCGTATTCGATGTGACACAACATTTTGTTTTTTCCTGTTTCAGTATTGTCTATATTCTGCCTGGTAGTCATCTGCAAATACTACAAGACGATGTTGAGAGCAGTCTAGTGGTAAACTGCCTTACCTCGATCCCGGCAATATTATAATAAATAAAGTATTAATTTTCTATTTACCTGAGAATCTTATTTTACATTAGATTCGTAAAGCTTTTTAGATATTTAGCGTTCTGATATCGTCTCGAGTCCTGTGATGCGACATCTCTCATAGGAGTGTGGGGGACCATGGTACAAGTTACGGAATCTGAATTTTGGGGAAGGGGAATCTTGTGAGTATTACGAAGTTACTTCCGCAGACCATACAGACGTATACTTAACGCGTCAGTATTCCCTCATTTCGCAATAATGATGTAGCGTATGTTGTATGTTGTACGATGATAAATCATACAACACGGTTAAAATAATGAGCATATTATATCTGTCTATGTCAGGCCTGGAACTTTTCACTCTACCCTCGTATGAATAATATACATTATAGAGTATATAACGAAAAAAAAGGAAACTATCTGTCCGCGCTTGAAATTACACCTGGACGCTTGGAGAAACTAAGGGTTTATTCTGGCTAAAAGGCATAGAAAGACGCCAGAGGGAGAGTTACGATTATGATATACCGGGAAGGCCACAACAGAGGTGATTGAACTAATCAACAGGGCAGCTGGACGCTTGAAGAAACTAAGGGTTTGTTCTGGCTAAAAGGAATAGAAAAACGCCAGAGAGAGTTACTATTATGATATACCGGGAAGGCCACAGCAGAGATGATTGAACTAATTAACAGGGCAGCTGGACGCTAGGAGAAACTAAGGGGTTGTTCTGTCTAAATGGCATATAAAAACGCCAGGAAGATTTACGATTCTGAGATCGGACATACCGCGGCAGAGGAGGTTGAACCAAGAGTAAGAAATAAAGAGGGGACGGACTTGACCTATCAGAAAACAGCTTTGGAGGTAGGAGGGTTTCCAGGAGTGAAATCCCTAGAATAAGAGAGAAGGGCCAATTAAAACTGAGCAAAGTGAAAATTAGGAAACTAGTGGGGAATTATGTGTATTGAATATATACAATTAACTGTGGCGCGATCAAGGAGTCTGTGGTAAATTTTCGGAGAGTCTACGTTAAAAGTTCGAAGAGTTTTACTTAAAATTTCCGTAGAGTCAACATGAGTAAATAGTGTGTGTAACGTAGCTAAACATCGAAAGAGTGAGAAGTAGAGTTTTATTAGTTTGTAACTCGTAAAAACAAAAATCGGATCGTATCATGTGTTACTAACGATATAAACTATTGAAACGGAACAAGTCGTTTGCAAAATGTAAATTAACGTAACGAGAGTAACCGTTGTAAACCAGTGACAGTATTTACACTAAAGTAAATATCGGAAGAAGCCGGATATACTTAGCTAGAGTGAAGTGATTAAAGTGTTAACGAATCAATCACTACGAGAGCGAACCACACTATGATTCATCCAAATAATTCTGTATTCAAAGAAGCCGGGAGAGAATCTACATCTACTAAGCGGACCTAAGGAGCCGGAGATGAGATCACAGTACATCAGCCCACCGTAGACAGGAATATACATACCAACAGTAAAATTTTTATGTACTAATACTATTTTACAATACACCTGTCTGTCCTTCTAAAAGAACTTACGTATGAATTACACATTAAAACTTAGAGAGTCATATGATTAGATTATAAAAGCGAACTACTTATATAAAAAAAATAAATATATCAATTCAATTAAGTATATTTATTCATATTGTGCTGTAATTATTTAACTGATATACTATAATATTTGCACTACGTTGGATGCGTCATTTATGTACTGTAAATTAATTACAGGTATTGTAATTAAGATCTGCTCCACGTTGGATCAGCCATTTATTGTACTGTTATTTTCTTATGAGTCTTGTAATTATTTAATAGTATAATACAATTAATAAATGTACCTACTGTTATTATGTTTTTTTATTTACCAGTACATGTAAAGAAACTCTTTCTCTCAGGGTTAATGATTATTAAGTTATTTGATCGTATTTACGATTGTATCTATTATTTTCTTTTCTTTTAACCAAAGTCAGTTAATATGTAGTATTTTGATAATTAACCATGTAAAAAATAAATACCAGACTAATGTAACTTAACCGACTCTGAATTCTTCCAGCTGCCACGGGTTCACTTCTGGTTGTTGTTTACCTTTTTTCAAAAGCAATATTAGGCTTGGCAATATGTTCCTTCACACAAATTTCTTATTGATCTCACCGCTGAATGCCGCTCTCCAGGACTACTGCAACACAGATGTCTCCTCGGAACACTTAATTATCCTTTATGGCCACTTAAACTCTTCTTCAGTCCAGGATTTTCCTCTTCTGTCGTCGTTCTATCAAGGATATTGTTATATTTCTCGTATTATTATTTATTTATTAAATATTATAATCAAAACTCTGGTATCACAATTTAAATTCATTTACTGTGTTTTCTTTTCCTTGTTACATTAACTTGATGATGTACAAGTGTTATTTTATGAATTTAGACTCTTCAAGCTACTCTTATAGATATAATTTTAGACTCTTCACGTTACTCTTATAAAATTAGACTCATAACGTTATTCTTATTAAATAAAAATGAAGACTAATAAACATTTCCTTCATCACTATACAATACAATACAATTTTGTAAACAATTTACAAAATTGCCACTTTGATAAATCCCTAATTTCTTTACACCTGTTTACCATACAACTATTAAAACATATATCATTTTTCTGTTTCTTATTAAACATCTTTATTTTACCTGTAATATTCGTAATTCTATTGGTTATTTATTAAATTATAATTTTATTACTATTTACTCTTCTTATAACATTCATTCCAATTTCATATATTATTTTCTGAACATATAACTGAATATGGTTTTATGTCATATAGGAATCGACCTCTGTGTTGACTGGGTAAGTCGATATTCCCAATGTTTTTTGTTTACATTTTAAAACATATGTTACATTCAATACAAAATCTGCGTCCTTTCTCTTTTAAAATTTATTATCTCCCTTTTATGTACTGTGTGCATTTTAACAGCAGTACAATATCTTAAAATGAATCTATTTGGAATATATATTTTGTAATATCATAAGTAACTAGATGTAAGTGTTATTCATTCTTATATACAAAATCGAAGGAACACTGAGATATAGAGATATTAGCATATAAATTGTCTATTGGTAGAAATCATATTTTAAAATAATTAATGATAATAGTATGTTAAAAGGCATAGAAAGCTGGTATTAATGACAGTTAATATAAATATAATAAATTTGTTGGTTAAACTGATAAATGTGTCTTGTTTTCATTTATTAAAGATCAACCTTATGGATATTATATAACATTATTACTTGAAATAATTTTCCTTAACACCAACAATAAATTAAAAATTAGTATTAATCACTTCTGATTAAACAGTTAATACTTGAGTTTCATACTATTAAGTTTCACAATTACCAATAAGAGTTTAAAGTGTTAAACTGGCACCCACAACTCGGGCGTATTTATTTTTATCGTTAAACTGGCGCACAAATGTGAGCCCTTAAAAGAAATCTAAATTTTGCTCATAGTAAAAGATCAAAAAGAACATAGCAAAAATTTGTAACGTTAAACTGGCACCCACAACTTGGGTCGTATTATTTAAAGTTAAAAGTATACTAACAAAAACCATTTAAAATTTCATTACTTTTTAAATTTCAAACATTTCTGTAATGTCAAAACAAGTAAGGCTTGCTTTTCTATAGTAAAGTATACATTCGTTAAAAAAATAACATTTTGTAACAATGGTTGCAGAATTCTTTACAGATATTCTATTCGTATGTTTAACGGATTACATATGATCATTACATATTATATTACATTATATTATATGCTATTATATTATATAGAATAATTTATTTTATGTTATTTTATTATATATATATATATATATATATATATTGTTACAACACAATTAAACCACGCCAATACCAGGGATAAAAAAGAGGAATCAACAATATAAAAAGTAATTCGTATACTAAATTTGGAAAATAATGAAAATAAAATGACAATGACACGACAAACGACGACATGACCTAACCCAAGTGATTGACCAAATAAAAAGAAACAAAAGGAGAAGGGGAAAAACGAAACCAAATAAGAATGAAACCAATTGAAGGAAGTGAATGACTCCATACAACCAAATGAAATAAAACCAAATGAGAAGGGGAAAACCAAAATAAAATGAAACAAAATAAGATGAGAGTGAAGAAGAAGGAAAATGAAAATGAAACAAACCAAGTATGAAGGAAATAAAGTGAAACCGAATGAGAAAACACAGACAAATAATATAGAATATGAAAAGGAGAAATGGTACACTCAAATATAATATTGGAAACGAAACCAATAACTAACCAAGGTAAAAAATAAGTATTATTATCGACTAAATGATAAATGTAACTGATATTTGATAAAACCCAATAAAGTAATGTGAAAAATAAAAGTACACTAACTCAAGAATTAGAGTTAGATGTAATAAAGAACTCTATAAAGACATGAACTTATTAATAGTACAAATGATATTTGTAAAGAGAGATATAGTGAGATGGTGAGAAAATAAAATTAACTAAGTTACAAAGAGAAAGTAATTATAGGGATTACCCACTAATAAACACTTAAAATAAACATTTAAGGAGTGCAAAAGTGAAAGTGTAAAAACCCCAAAATAATGAGAAAATCTAATGATAGATAAAAAACGCTTAATAAATCAGTGATAAACACTAAACGATTTAATGGTGAACAAGTGAGAATTTGGTTAATAATAGTATTAGATATAAACACTTAATAATCTGTAATGAACACTGAAGATTGATGGTGACATTATTATTTAAAAAAGAATCTTATTATTATTAAAATTAAGTTTAATTGTAAGAGAGGGATACAATAGTAATTAAAAGGGAGAATCCCATGGAAGGTAAACAGTTAGTGTTACCATGGATAGAAGGTAGAGATTATTTAAGAAATCAGAAATTAAAAATGAAATCAATAAACACTCCAGGTTATAAGGGATAATCAATTAAGTAAGTTTAAATGTGTGATGATGTTTATCACCCAAAAAATAAAAAAGAATGAAATAAATTGTAAACAAACATTACCTAATAATTGTTAAAAAATTGTTTAATTAAATTTATGAATAGGATATGGCTGAAGGAATTGTACAGGCCATAGGCCTAGATGTTATGTTTTATGTGATAAAGAGTAGTAAGTAATAGCCATATTGTTAACAAGGGCAAAATAGGTAAATACGAAGGTAAATCAATACAGATCTAATTACATTGGAAAATCAGTTAGGAAGTAATTAACAAGCCATGATGTAGAAAATAATAGTAACATACAAATAGTATAAAAACAGATCCAAAACACATCAACAAATAAATCAACCAATTATAATAACAAAACAAAACACATCAGAGTAAAATGAGATATAATTTGTTTAAAATAAGTAAATATAATCAATATAATCAACTTTGGCCTATGAAATGCCTAACTGTCAAAAACAAATAACTACAAATTGTAAAAAATTAACAAAGAAAGTAGCAAATCCAAGGCGAGTAATTAGCCAAGGATAATTTGTGAATCATATTAAAAGAAAAATGTTAGAATAAGGACTTAAATTGAAAGAGAAATGCAATTAACAAATATTAACATAATTGTACAAACATTAATACTTTAGAGAACCCAACCTTATGGGGTATCAAAATAATCTTTGAAAGGGAAGTCAAACAGTAGTGATAATATTTAATACATAGGAAGGAAGACAGAAGAATAAAAGCAATCAGAAGATATACAGTAATTTTGAATAAAAATTCAAAATTGATAACAATGGTTATAAAGTCGTGATCAACCAATCAGAATTTATTCGTAACCATGACAACAGACCGTTGGTTACGATTTTTCCGTTAAATAATAGTACTCAATAAGTGACGCCCATCCAGATTAGACGCCAGGTCGTGAATGACCTAAATTTTAATTTAAAATGTATAAAAAGTAACCAAAATTCAAAAAGATGAACAAGTGAGAAGCAGACGAGGAACGAGAACATTTAACTGATGCCAAGGACCAATTTAAATAAAATTTAAATGAAGAAATTGCTACAACTAAGATGAAAAAGATGCCAGAAGCCCCAGATCATTGAAAATTGATGACTATTCCATTTCACCTGAACAACGGTTTATCTCAAGTCTACTGATTTGATAAGTATCATTAAATTACCCAAATTCCAGAAATAAACTCACTTTAAATATTTCTCACAGTCATCTGAACTCTCACTATATACTGAATATAATTTCTTTCAAAGATTAAGTAAAACCATAAAACACTGAAAATTTATTAACTAAGAAAATAACCTGTTGTTAAATTGCGAACTTTTGAAACACACTTTACTACACTGCAGGAACAAATTGTAGCTACACATTATTTATTTAAGTACAAATAATGTAAGGTAGTGTACTTTTTATTGTAATCATTGTTAATATTTTTCTTGTAATCACAAGAACACAGACTTTGAACGAAAATAACTGTAAACAAACAATACAGTCGCCATACTTGACTAAATAGTTCGTTCAAAATCGATCTTCGCCGAACCCTAGAGATATTAGACTCATATTAATTGTCGGTGCAAATTTGTTGAATAACCAAGTATAATTTTAATATCAAACTGAGTAATTACCAATCACGAATTAAAGAAACTAGTACAGAGTGTAACCATTGTTTTATTTCATAGGGAAGTGTATTGTATAAATTGTGTATTGTATAGCAGAGAGAGCGGGAATGACGGCCAGCGCTCACGTCGCTAATCCGACGAACTAACTTCTCGATTAAGAAGGTCGAACGAAAGCGGGAGTATAATTTGAATGCTCCAGGCCGTCATAGCTAAGAACACCGTTTACCACACTATCTATTAATTTAATTGTTTTAAATAAACAATTTGGCGCCACCCGGGATTTATAAACCCCTATTGAATAGCAGGTAAGGTTTCCACTCGCGTTGTACTGGTAATTGAACGATCGCTACGGAAATCGTTAGCGCAAAACATTGAAGTAACGACACCAGTGTGAGGCGAACACACACAACATATACACTTTTACAGAGACGACTACATCTCTTCGTTATAATATATATATATATTGCGAGAATACAAGCATAGGCTGTAATAGGCTGTATTTATATATGAAAGAAAATAAATTTTTAAATTATTTTAGTAATATATAATAGACGAGCAGGTGTGAAATTGGAAGCTGGCTTATAAACAGGAATCAACAAGAAACATCACGAGATTACCGCTGTATGCGTGTACACAAGTAAATAGAGTGTGTGCGTGAAACCTGTTCGAGCCTGAAAGTTTGCAACCTCACCCCAAATAAATGCTAAATTAAGATTGTATTTAATTTTAAGCAAACCATAAATATTAGAAAGAGTGTAAAAACTTCTAAAAATGCGTAAAAATCAGACACATGTGCAGTGCGATTTCTACGTAATTCCGATAATCAGTGCGAATTCTGTGCGATTTTTAAAGCATAATAATTACATTAATGATGCGATCATTATGATAATTAATGTCATGTGTGTAATTAAATTAGACAATATTAGATCACCTTGAAATCCGCATTAAACAGTGCGATTGGCGAAAAAGTGCGAATACGTGAAATGAGACGAGAGTGGGGGCACTGACGCCGTGGACAGTTTTTGACATGCATATTCCTGAGCCAACAGGTGTTGTTTTCTTGGTGAATATAAATACGAGCCCAGGAGAGCCAAACTCTCTCCTCAATCAGTCTTCAGTCGTGGCGGTACGCTGTCCGTCAACGACGAGAATTTTTAAACTCTTCAAATAGTCTTCAGTCGTGGCGGTACGCTATGTCCGTCTGAGACGCGAATTTTTAATTACTTCGGACAGAGTTAGACGCTATGTCTAACAGCAACAAGATTTTTATATCATAAACTGTAAAGTATTACGGAAAATGTTTTATTTCAAGTAGTAATAAAAAAAAAATAAAAAGTACCGTAACTAAAATCGTCGGACGTCTACGAACAGTCTACAACTACGAACATCAACTCTAGACAGATGGCGAGAGAACATCTAGCAGAGGAACGATCGCAGAGCAATAGAGACTGTTTCTATCACAACAGCAGCCGATACAGAGCAACACGTCATTACAATCTACAGCAGCCTATGGACCATGAAGGACGAGAGACGGGAGGACGACCAGTGAAACCAGAAAAGGCAAGAGGACATCCAGTAGGAGAGGACCGACAGATCACGGGAGGACATGGGACAATCTGCAGAATTTGAGGTGACGATAAACCAATTTATAATTATCACATAAAGACATTGAAAGACATTAATAAAAACATTTTAAAATTAAAGAATAACTATGTAGATATAGATAAGAGAATGTAATTCAATTGTAATCAGAATTTTTTTAATGATTTTTTCTTTAATGAATGAGCAGTTAATGTAAAGATAATTTAAATCCTTGTGTTGCATGCTCAACGCTCTCGAATATTTCTAGAGTTAGTATTACAATGCGAAGTGCTGCTGGTATAGGAATCGGAAATGTGTTTTTTTAAATGAAGAAGTGGACTGTATGAAATCTGAGTTAAATAGCCATTTATTGAAAAATTATATAATGAAGCGCAGGCCCATGCAATTACGTGTGGCGTACATTGCCAAGATACATAACGATAGAAGAACGAAAAATTGTATAAAGAAGTTACATTATTAAAATTCACCATTGCCGCGGCTAGCAAATGGAAGAGAGTAGTGATCAGATGAAAGGCTGAGTTTTAACTAACTAATTGTTGCAGCTCGCCGTAGCGACCTGTACTTTAAGCGAATGACGTAAGTGCGTGGGCTGATTGGGTGCGAGTATGTAAACAGATACAAAGGTTTAACATACTGCCCGCCAAAAATCGGGCGATTTTGACATAGGTTACAGTATAAAAAGTTGCTTGAAAACATGCAAGTGTACATTAACAAGTTACAAACCTGAAATGTGTGATAATACATAACATAATGGATATTGGCGCATCGATAGATGGCCCATTAGAAGCATAAATACAAATACAATATTAAATACAATATAAATAAATATAAATACAATATTGATTAATACTCTTGGAATAATATAATAATAACAAAATACAAAGCTAGAATGTCTGATGACACATAATAATAATAATAATGACAATATACCCAAATTCAATAAAAATGATACATGGCAATGAAGAATACATAGTAAGTAGCATTACACAATAATTAATAAAAATCCAAAGAATTCAGTAATAATAGCATGACAATACGTGCATAATAAGCAATATTACATGTTAATACAATGGCAATATATACAAACAAATTCATGATAATAATCGCCCAATAGAAATATACCCAAAAAATTCATTATAATAATAGCACAATAGAAATATACCCAAAAAATTCATTATAATTAGCACAATAGAAATATACCCAAAAAATTCATTATAATTAGCACAATAGAAATATACCCAAAAAATTTATTATAATTATAAACACTGCACCAAACAGTACACAATAACTGACATCACACTGACGAAAAAACACTTATAATGTTTACTAATGTACATATATATAGCGTACATTAATTTGGTATAAATATAAATGTATAAATAAGTACATTTAACATTGTACTTAGTAGTACGTAGAGCATGTGCTCATCCGGAACTGTCCCGGGCATGAAGCACTGAAAAATCAATTAGTCTGATGCCACGGGAAGTGGACACAGTTTGTGGATAGGCCTACACAGGATGCCGTTTGTGGTTCGGACATCCGCTACGCGTACTAACGAATCCTGACCTACATGGATTTGGGTGACAATAACACGTTTTCACTGCAGAGGTGGGGTATTGTCTTCTAAAATGAGGACGAGTTGTCCTGGAGACAAATTTTTTGAATGTTTTCTCCATTTATTTCGTTGTTGCAGCTGATGCAGATAATCTCTTGACCATTTCTTCCATATAGAGTGGGTGAATCTCTGCAAAAGTTGCCATCTCCCCAAGCGACCCATTTTTACATCCGAATAGTCGGGTTCCGGGAGCGCAGTAAGTGGGGAACCAACTAAGAAATGTGCTGGAGTCAAGGGCTCGGGATCCCCGGAATCATTTGAAATGGCGAACAAGGGACGTGAATTCAGACACGACTCTATTTGAGTCAAAACAGTGTAATGCTCTTCAAAGTTGAGAAGCGTACTGCCGATAACGCGCCGTAAATGAAATTTAACGCTTTTGACTCCGCTGTCCCATAGACCACCGAAATGAGGTGCTGACGGAGGTATGAAAGACCACTTGACCACCTGTGAAGTGGCAAAGTCCTGAGTGGATTGTTGAAATTCGTCTTGCTGAAAAAGTTTGTACAAATCGTGTAGTATGGTGCCAGCACGACGGAAATTTGTACCGTTATCAGAGAATATTTGTGCAGGGATGCCCCTGCGAGCACTGAAGCGTTTTAAAGCAGCTATAAAGGCGTCTGCAGTCAAATCTGATACCAATTCAAGGTGAATTGCCTTAGTGGCCATGCAAATGAAGAGTGAAATGTAAGCCTTTGTGAATGATTTGTACCGCTGCCCGCCCTGACGCAGAAATATGGGACCGGCATAGTCGACGGCACATTGCGAAAATGGTTTAGAAGGAGTGACTCTGGAAGAGGGTAATCGTCCTAAAAGCTGGCTTGAGCCAGTTGCGCGAAATCGAAAACAAGTGATGCATTTATGTATCACGGAGCGTATGTAAGATGTATCATTGATGATCCAATATCTTTGACGTAGAGAGCACTGCGTTAATTGTACTCCGGCATGGAGTAGTCGAATATGCTCGTTTTCTATGATTAGTCTAGTGAGATGAGACTGCGGGTGAAGTATGATCTGGTGCTTACTATTATAGTTGAGCTGAGACTGTTGAAGGCGTCCGCCCACGCGTAATATCCCCGGTTGTCTATAAAGGGATTAAGCGAAAAAGTTTTACTAGCATTAGGTACAGGGCGTTGTGCCTGAAGATCTTTAATTTCGATGTTGAAATGCGATAGCTGGGGTTGACGTATAAAAATCAAAAGTGTGCTGTGTAGTTCTTGTGAAGTTAAAAATGAAGTGTTTCTGGTAGCGACGGGAGACTTAGCGTTCCGAATGAATCACAGGCAGTAAGCAAACACACGAATAAGTCTTGAAAGCGAGGAGTAATTTTCAATGTAATTAGGAGTGGGCGTAGTAGTAACCAGAGCGAGTTGAACTTGTTTACGTTTTTCCTTGTCCATATCTGGATGAGTGCAGGAAGAGTTGGATTCAAAAGGACGGGTGGGCCATGATGGCTCCTTAGACAACCAGTATGGGCCATGCCACCATTGCGGGTGGCGGTGCAAAGAACGGGGTAAACAACCGCGGGATAGAATGTCCGCGGGATTGTCATGCGAAGCGACATGATACCGAAATTTGCGAACTGCTCCGGGGAATGAATCGCCGAGATGCTCTGTCCTACGGGGTAGTGACACAACAAACCTACCACTAGTGTTTCGATAGGTGTTTGTGAGGAAATGATTTTCACACTCCGAGTCCTCAGCTGAGGGAGTACGGAAAGAAACATCCTCCAACTGCCAGAAGTTCCTCAACTGAGACGAGATGGCATTATTGTCGTCACGAGCCATAAACGAAGAAACCGGTTTTGTAATGTCTACGCTAAAGGGTAAATTTCCGGCGAGGATAAAACCTAGTTTTGTTTCCTGTATTATCGGAAAGTGCGGACTGCGAATAAAGTTAGTCGGCTCAATCAACTGCAAAAAATACTGTGCCCCGAGTAATATGTCAATTTGTGACGAAAAATTAAGTTGCGGGTCAGCTAAAAATATGTTTTTTGGAATGTTCAACGATGTCATATTAAAGGATTCTGTAGGGAGGTTATTTGTAATTCTGGGCAGAACAGCGCAGTGTACATTCAAACTAAAATCCCTGTAGGGTGAGTTTAGGCGCACCCTTGTGCTGAAATTGGCTTGGCATAGGGAATCATTTATGCCCGTGATAGGCAGTCCGGATTTGTTTAATTTTAAGCCCATGCAGCGAGCGAAGCCCATCGTACAAAAGTTCGCTTGCGACCCTGAATCCAACAGGATTCTTACCGGGTGTTTGTTACCGGCACGATCGGTTGTGGTACATACGGCGGTAGACAATAAAATTGATTTATTGGTTTGCAGCTTTAGGGAACATTGATTATTGTACCTGTTCGAAGAATTGTTTGTTGAAGCGTGGATCATGGTGTGGTGCCTTTTCGAACATGCTCTGCACGAAAATTTGGAAGGGCAACGCGAGGTTTCATGGCCCGAGCGTGTGCAATTTAGGCAGAGTTTGTGTTTTATTAACACGTCTTTGCGTTGACCCGGATGTAAAGCCACGAATTGTGTGCATTCGGACAATTTGTGATTGCCGCGACACAGCTGACAAAGTCTATTGCTTGTTTGAGTATGTATCAGTGACCCAGTGAACTCAGCGCGTTTAGCCGGTTTGCGATAAGAAGTTTTATCGCTAACTTGCCTACCGCAAGACGAACCTAACGCAACAACGCAACCTAACAAGCCTAACGCAAGTCGGTGCATTAACATTTTGCAACAGCTGTCGCCTAGTATTCAGGAATTTAATAAAGTTTTTATAATTTGGAAGCTGTTCGTCAGTTAAACCTTCCTTCCATAATCTACATGTTCGATCGTCAAGTTTTTGGGCGAGAAAATGCACAAAAATAATTTCAAATGTGTTCACTGGTAAATTTAATGAGTTAAGAGCATTTATGTTAGCGGTGAGATCATCTATAAATTTGGGAATGCTAACCATAGAGTCCTGCTGCATGTGCTTCATGCCCAAGACATTGGCCACCAATCTACTGCCATACCTGGCTCTTAACAACTCAATGGCCACCGTGTAGTTTTCGTGCGTGATTGGGAGTGATTTTATAACATTCAGCGCCTCATCCCTTAGTGATGAGTGCAAGTAGTGAAATTTTTGGATGCTGGTCAGGTCTGTTCGGACATGAACCAACTCCACAAACATATGGCAAAAATGTTGCCCGTCAATTATCTTACCTGCGAAGCAGGGTAGTTTAATTGGTTGTAATTGAATAGGAGGCGTACTGAATGTGACGACTTCGGACTGATTTAGTATTTTCTTGCTCATCTCTTCGGCATGATCTAATAAATTTTGCAACTTGCATTCTACGTATGTTGCACAAATCATCTTACGTCTGAACTCTATCACTAACGGATGCAAAATCAGAGTCCTCAGACTCAATTTGTGTTTGAATCTCGTCATATTTGGCGGATAGCTCCATCAGATGACGAAGCTTTATTTTTAGCGCATGGTGGTCATGCGTATCATGATCAAAATTATCCGCGTAGGTGTTTATGCGCGATCGTAGAGGCCTTGATCGTGCCACGCTTTTTTATCAGCGCCTTCATATCAGTCATGATTGTGTATCACTGAAGATTTGAACGATAATAAGAAAAAACTGAGTGAATGCAGAGAGATGAACAAGACAATGCAGGTTATTTAAATTATGAAGTCACGCTACAACGCGGTAACCATTGATTAACACATCTCAGACTAATTATATGTTGTAATAAATACTGATATAGACGGCATATACAATATAGCAGTATAATCCCTATTGCTATGAACACTATTTTTAAAAAAAATATGGTTTACAATTAAAAGCTTGTTAAGTTATTTAAATTTGTGATTGATTCACAGAAAAAATTTATAAGCTTGTTAAGTTCGCAAAAGATTCCAAGTTCATAGTCAAATGAAACTGAAATAAGAAAAAAGTTATATTATTATATATATATTTTTTAATACTGCTTCTTTTATTTGAATGCCCTTAAAAGATATACAAAATTATGCAAAATTAAAGGAACATAGAAAACATGAATTTATAGTCACTTGGCATGTGGTACTTATCGACATGTTCAAGAAGGTCTCAGCGCGTGTCGAATCCTTGGCAGTCCCATCCGGCACCCATGAATTGACGATGTAGACACGGTCGATGCCTGTCAGGTGATGTCTGAAGTGGTCGGATTCTGCATAGGCTGGCTGCTTTGGATTTTCCCAAAATGATGAATGCCACGTGGTGATGGTGCTCAAATGCTGAAATAATGCTTTGAACGATCCGGTCGGCGAAGTATGACGTCCCCAAAGTCATGCAATGCGTGCTCCAGATATGGTTAATAATTACAGAACTGCTGATCCAAATTATGTTGTTAAATGCTGATAGGGCCTGCTAATTAAACTGAATCCATGAAATGAATAATCCGTGGAATATATTGTATGTGGAATGAATCATCCATAAAATGAATGATCCGGCCGGCGAAGGACCAAATGTTGCATGCTCAACGGTCTCGAATATTTCTAGAGTTAGTATTGCAATGCGAAGTGCTGCTGGTATAGGAATCGGAAATGTGTTTTTTTAAATGAAGAAGTGGACTGTATGAAATCTGAGTTAAATAGCCATTTATTGAAAAATTATATAATGAAGCGCAGGCCCATGCAATTACGTGTGGCGTACATTGCCAAGATACATAACGATAGAAGAACGAAAAATTGTATAAAGAAGTTACATTATTAAAATTCACATTGCCGCGGCTAGCAAATGGAAGAGAGTAGTGAACAGATGCAAGGCTGAGTTTTAACTAACTAATTGTCGCAGCTCGCCGTAGCGACCTGTACTTTAAGCGAATGACGTAAGTGCGTGGGCTGATTGGGTGCGAGTATGTAAACAGATACAAAGGTTTAACACCTTGCTTGGAGTATTAATCATTGATTTAATAAGTTAAATTTTTTTATGAAAGTACATAAAGTAAAGTAATTGAAAAAAATCAATTAGTTTTGTTAAAATGATTATAAAGCCGTAAAAGGTATGTCAAGTAAAGAATAAGAAGGTAAATATTACCAATTATAAAGCACACATTCAGACTGAGTAGTCGAGAATTTATAATATGAATAAGAAATGTTTTATGTAGAATTGATAATATAAGACATAAAAGATAAAATATATTTTTATGATGAATGTGCGGCAATCAAAGAAACATTGAAACGATAGATAATGAATTTCTTATGGCGAAGTAAATAATTTACTATTACATTATTATTTTTATTATGTTTGTTTGATGTAATAAATGAAAACATATTACGATTCCTAAAAGGTCTACTCTTATTATAATAATTACACCTGAACTCCAATTATACATACACGTTGTTAGTAATGTTATATGAGTGTAAACACAGCACATATTTAAATTACATTAAATATCCAACTTGTTACGTTGTATAATTTTGGCGCTCCAAGATCGTGGGGCTCCAAAAAAAAAAAATTACATTATATAATTTGTGTTGTTATATAATTTTGTCGCCCGTTAACTTGGTGTCTCGACACGCCTATATTAAATAATTATATGTGTTGTTGTAATATATATATATATATATATATACTGGTTTTATATAGGATTACTAGTTATTATCTGGTGTTGTATATATCTTTCTTTTAAACGTTTTTTAGTTTGGGTAACATAAAGTTTGTTACAGTCAGGGCATTCAATACTCCATTTAAATTATGAATTAATTTATCTATTTTAGGTTTGATTCTATCAAAATCTGTTTTATTACTATTATAGGCAATTTTTATATTTTGGGTTTTAAATAATTTTGTAATTTTATGATTAATATTGCCTATGTATGTGAAAATAATATATTTAATATTTGGATTTTTCTTTGTTTTGTTACTGAAAGAATTATTTAGCATTTTTTTATTAATTTTGTTTAATTATTATTATTAATTATTTATTTAATTTGTCTAATTTACAAAAAAAAATTATTCTTGTTAAAATTTGTTTTATCATTAATAATAACATAAACACAAGAAAATTTTGAGCATAAATTATATCAATATATTTAAAACAGAGTGTAAGAAAATAAAAATAAGAATTATTTATAGTTCACGATGTACGTGAAAGGTATGTCCAAAAAAGAGCGAAGTTTTGTAAAAACGCCCCAACCAGCACACGGATTGTGTTCCAACAAGTGGCGCTGACAAACGGCAATTTTCGGAAACACAATAACCATCTAATGCGTCAAGCTCCAATCGTTCGTATTTGAGCTACAACAGCGCAATAAACGTGTATACTAACCTCTCGTCAGATTTTAAAACGGTGAAAACGAAAGATCTGAAGAAAAATGTGTTTATGTTAAATTTTGCTTCAAAGTCGGTAAAACATATACTGACAAACTGGAAATACTTCAAGAACCATATGGGGATGACTGTATGAGCCAAACGCAGTGCTACAAGTAATGATTCAATAATTTTATAGCAGGCAGAATACGTATCGATCGATAAAGATTCCAGACCTTCCACATCTTTGCCGATAAAGTAAAATAGATATTGTTTAGTTCTATATTTAAACATAACTCTAACACCTTGTTTCAATCAGGGCAGTGGAATTCTTTCCCAATAATAATATTCAATTTTAGATAACCATATGCAAATTTTTATCTTAAAGAATGCATAATTTTATAATAAAACATTATTTATATATATATATATATTTCCTTATCCCTTTAAATCTAATTAAAAGCGTTTTATAAAATATAAAAAATCAGAGATTTTTAATGAATCTTAAGATTTTAAAATAAAAAAATGATTTTGTCGCTGAAAGATTAAACAAGGAGTTTAAATTTGTATTTTAAATTTAAGTAAATTGTTTTATATTGATTTCATTAAATTCTAATACAGCATTAATTGTATTTTAATGACATTTAGTAAAAATATACAGTATTTTTTAATTAAATCAAAATAAAATATTTTAAGCCCTTTGATGATTTACGACAGTTATTATGAATTACATTTCAGGTAAAGGGTGATAATATAATTTGGGGAAGATAGTGAGAAATTTTGAGGACTGTGCCATCAGCCTTGGGGGTGATGTCACCATTGCTTGAGTCTCGCCTTCCTTATATGTTTTGAAAGTATCTGATTTCCGTCGTCGTCGTCATCCTTTACGGCTTAGGCTAGTAGACTGTTCCAGTCTCAATGGAAGTCATCCTACGATCGTTTACGGGGTCTTCCCACACTTTTCTTTCCTCTTGGATGATAGTTCTTGAAAATCTAGTTGGATCCATTCTCTCTACGTGTAACACCGCTACTCCGTTTTGTACAGGGAGATTACATCATTTAAGCTTTCAGTTATGCCTATCTCCATTCTAACATAATCATTTCTGATAAGATCTCTCATGGTACAACCATTTACAGCCCACTAGAACCTCATTTCTGCTCCTTGTATTACAGATATATCTTTGGCCTTTCTAATCCAAGTCTCACTACCATACAGTAATTGCGGTATGGTCATTACATTATAATATTTCTGTTGTGTCTCTTTCCTTGTTTTCTTCTTTAAGTGTTTAATGATACAGCCACAAACGACTGGAAGAGACTAATTTTGCTTTCAACCTCCTCATCATCTTGATATGTAATGCCACACTATAGATACTTGAAATCTGGCACGTGTTCTATTGGCGAGTCCTGTATGACAATCTGAGTATCTTATTTCCGCTAGTATTAATTGTAAATCGGTAGTTATACGAAGGTTATAGCAGGAAAAAACGGAACAGATTCCTCTGTGAATTACAAGTTTCTAGTACCTGCAGATATGGAATATGTAATTAATATTCTTGAATTTTGTCGTTTTCCTGCTTAATTTTTGTTAAATAAACTGAGCAATCGGACAGAAACGCACTCGATCGTGTTAGCATCAAACCGTTCACACGTGTACATTCGATGGTGTCTCTAACATTTGAGCTTAAACGTTTAGAGAAAATTACGTGAAAAGAAAGCGCCTCCGAGCTTGTGTCTGTACGAACGTTTCTCAGCATTTTTGCCTGCACAGCGTTCTGAAAGGATTTCCGTCACAATGTGAAACAGACTTAGTGAAAACATTATAAAGCCATTAGTGGCTGCGGGGCGTTGACGATTTCATTGCTGATGAAATATTGTGAAAGTATTCGAGAGGCAGACATTGAGAAAGATCTTTGGAGAATTGGAATCTATCAGGAATTAGATTATTCTCGGTACAGATTTAGAGTGAGTTTTAACAAAAAATATGGTTGTTTTGGCGTTATGCAAGAATGAAAGAGAGTTGAAGAAGGAAACGAATTATGCAGTGGAGGCTGTAAGAGGAAGCCCTAGTAAACAATGGGTGACTGACTTTTTTTTGAAAGAATTTAAAACTACGGAAGTGAATGATTGTATGGGAAACGCATCTAACAGGGAAAGTGGAATAGTGTTGTGAGGCAAGTCGTAGACCACGAACTACTACACGCCTGGAGGAAGAAGAAGAAGAAGAAGAAGAAGAAGAAGAAGAAGAAGAAGAAGAAGGAGGAGGAGGAGGAGGAGGAGGAGGAGGGGGGAGGAGAAAAAGGAGAAGAAGGAGAAGGAGAAGGAGGAGAATATATAGGACATCCTTTGAAATTCTTCTATACGAATGGATTGGCTTTTTCAAAAAGTTACAGATCGGCAGCCGGGATTAGGATTAAGGACGAGGTAGCTTCTTTCAAGAGATAAATGTAATGGCTTCCGCATTCCGTATCAACGCTATAAATGTTTTTTTTATTCCACTCGACTCCGTATTGCCGAAACGATCCTATCTAGGAAGAAATTGTAAGTACTGTGTAAATACATTTGTAAATTTGTAAGTACGTAAATTGTCAGGGTGCAAGTGCCATTTGATTCATTCAATACTAGTAATGGTTGTAAGAGTGAAATGGGCTGCGGTATTCCGTACATATAAATACAAATCTCAAGAAAGTTTTTATAGATGTGTTTTCTTATGTTTCAAGCGGTGGACGGAGTTGACGTTACACTATCTCCACCCTCTTAAGTTGTAGAATTTAAGCGCGTAACTTTTGAGATTCTGTCGCACTGTTCAGGTTTTGTTTTTTGAGTTGTGCACTGTAGAATTGTTTTTTTCGCTTTTAGATGAGCACATTCTTTAATTAACTTGTTTAATGAACTGGATTTTGTAAGGTAAATTTGTTTTGACAATATGTCATTTCCGTTAGTGCTGCACGTAAGCGGACGTTATAGGAAGTTCATGACAAGCAGAGGGGAACGGAACCGCCTTTCTAACTTTTATTGCGATTACCTATATCCCAATTCTATTTAGGTCTCCACTTTTCTCATACTTCTCAATTTTGGTTTCCTAAATTCGTCTTCCTGGTCTTCTCTCTTCCACACGTTGTGAACGTCCGCCCCCTAAACTAAAAATTTTATTCCACACTGGTAAGCACTGGATACTTGACAACTCATCCCCATGGGATGAAGGAAAAAATTGAATGGAAGAGTTTGTGATTGAAATATAGTAAAAATTAACCCTGAAAAATGTATAGTAAATGGGGTTTATGGTATGGTATAGTTTATGGTAAAGAAGGTTTTGGATGTGTGTGTGTGTGTGTGACCTAAGGGTCCGCGATATATTGGGAGTCCGTAGAATGAAGTTAAATTATTAATAAAAAAACTTTTAAACAATTAACAGCTTTTTAAACAATTTTTGTAATTAGCCTGTCATATTCAAAACGTTTTTTATTAACTACGTAATCCGTTAAACATATAAACAGAATGTTCATATGTATTACTTTTTCTAACTACTTACGTATTATTGTAGTTTTTAAACGTACGTGACAACATTTTTAACAGTGTTTATATCTATAAAGAATTCTACAACCATTTTTATGCAATGTTATTTTTTAACAAATGTATACTTTACTATAGAAAAACAAGCCTTACTTGTCTTGACATTACAAATATGTTAGAAATCAAAGCGTTAAGGAATTTGAAATTATTTTTATTATTATACTGTAGTCTATTAATGTATATTAGGCCTATTCATACTAGGGTAGGGTGAAAAGTTTCGGCCCTGAAACAGACATTTGTGCTCATTATTTTGACCATATTGTATGATTTCATCGTTTGTAGGTCTAGTTTCGATGATTTCAAATCAATGAGTTGTTGATGTAGAATACGTCTTACCTTTCAGGCCAGCAAAGGCACCCCCAACCAGAAAATCGAGCGTTACGTTTTCACGTCACTTTTGAAATTGAAATATTATCTAAACGACAAAAGATTCATGCTTATATGAGGTACCATTCTACAGATAAAGGAACAAAGATAATAAATAGCACAATGTAAGCGGGCTATTGCATCATCCAGCGCGCGGTGAGCGGGGGGAGAAATAGAAATGTTTTGCGCCGCTCAGCGCGCACTAAAATTAGTATTTCTTCAGTTTCCGATGCGATAGAACGTTGAGTGAGGTGTCGTTAAAATTGTCTCTTCGAGTACTATCTACATAGTGTACCGTAATAGCGGTGATATTATTAAGAGGTTTGAATAATCGTAATTCAAGTTGTAAAAATCGTGTGTTCGGACAAAATGTCGCGGTATATGGATGCTAAACGTGCTCAAAAGTATCGTAAACGCATACAGGAGAGTAGAGAAAATCATGGGGAATTCAAAAAACCCAATTTGATCAATGCCGAAACGTCAGAGGATTTACCGACAACGCTTAAAAGACAAGGAAATAAATACTGAAGTCGAGTCAACACCATGGAGACCAGAATTAATTAACGTAAATAAACAAATGATATTTATTGGCATCGGAACTATACCTTTATCCGTTCCTGCAGTTTTCAATGTTCTTACTATGCGATTGTATTGATATATTTTGTAATTTTTTATACAGATACGTCTATATATTTTGTAATTGTCTTAAGCGATTATAAAATGTATGTTTATACGTATTTCTGATGATGCCACCGACTACGCTGGGTAACACCACCATCGATTTGACTTTCACCAGAAACATCAGCGTTGATATTTTACCTTATATCAGCTACTTCTCCTATCATAGGCCCATTATAAATAAAGTCTTGCTTGAACCAACTAATTAAGTTGTGTGATGATTTTGCAAATAAAATTTTGTACTTTGTAAAACTAAATATGTGTGTGTTCATTTTATTCATAACACATTAGCAACCCTAAAGCACACAGACGTATTCTACGCTCTGAAGATTTGTGGCTCCGACACAGCCCCCGCCGATTTTATTATTAGTGTAACAGCCCACCTCTGTAAGCACCTCGAGCATCGTTGGATAGACTGGAAATTCATGCTATGATTAAATTTTGTATTCTTAGATTTAACTGCAACCGATATAAAAAAAGGAGCTGTATTTTAAGTTGGGTGATTCTTAGCCATCGAATACAACGGTTGAGCGCTGGGTTGCTGTATTTAAATTGGTCGGACAAGCACAACTGCCGACCCAGGTATTGGACGTCCAATTGAAGTGACTAGGCCAGCAAAAACAGAAAAAATCCATAAAATCGTTTTGGTAGACCGTAAAATGAAAGTGAACGAGATAGCTGAGACTGCTGGTATATCAACGGAACCTGCGCGGAATATCTTACACAAATATCTGTGAATGACAAAGCTGTGCGCTAGATGGGTGCCGCGTTTGCCGACACCTGACCAAAAAAATTGTTGAAAGGAGGTTTCAACTAATTGTTGCGATGGCTAAAATCAAAGAACTGAAGTTCGAATTGCTTCCTCAGCTACCATACTTTCCCTATTTAGGCCCGAGTGACTTCTACCTCTTTTTTTCTAACCTTAAAAATGACTTGGTGGGAAAAGATTTACTGACGGCAATCAAGTCAACGATGCTGTATTTTGAGGACCGCGACAAATCGGCTTATCGGTCTGGCATAACCGCTTTAGAACATCGTTGGAAAAAGTGTATACAGCTAAATAGAAATTATGCTTAGAAATAAATGCAGATTAATCCATAAAAGTGTTGTTTTTTATTCAGCCCGGAACTTTTCGCCCTACACTCGTATAGGTCTATATGTGTTTATATCAGTTAACTGGTATACATATAAATATAACTGTACAAACCACTAAGTATAGGGCTATATATGCTGTGTTTAAGCTTGAGTATATGTGTAAAGGAGCAAGCGGGGGTCCACGAGGAAAATACATTTTTTTCAGGGCTACTCATTACTAAGAAGGTTGAGATATACTGGTCCAGAATTTTCCTTGACGCCGGATATCAATTTCTGGTACAGGCAAAATATTTATTTGAGAAATTAAATTAGTGCTGTAATTTCCAACGTCCGTTAGATAAATTTTAACACAAACATTCCAATCACTGTTAACGTTTGAAGCGCGTAAACTACTCTGACTTCTTTCTTCTGGAAGTGAGTAGCTAGGAAGCAAGCGTGTCTTCGTACTTGAGTATCGCGTGCGTATTAAAAAACAACACGGAAAACACGTTTTTCGGCAAAGGGGGTACAGAGTCGCAGCGATCGATGTGCGATAAAATTAAACAAGGCTGTAATGGGAAGCGCATCAGTAGCCGAGCTGAGGCTATAAATCCGCTATTGGAATAGAATTGGTGAGGGTGTGGCCAGGTCAGGGCGTTGCTTTAATTTCACTAATACCCGTTGCAGATACCGACCGGCATCGACGTATTGACATCCTAACGGCTGTCCTAATTAACCGTCGTTGTTGTACAGAAACTCCGTTAACCAGACATCTTGAACGGAAACGTATAAACACAAACAACAACTGAATATGTTTGAACAATCCAATTATGTAAATACTGCACGAATTGTGGGAAAATTAATATTTTGTAAAAAAAGGTATAGAAAATGCGTATAATTTTGTATAGATTCAAGGAATGTACAAGTAGGACTGTTGAACGAAATCCGTCAAAGAGTACCTGTAAGGTCATTTATGGCAAACTTAAATTTATTCAAACATAAATTAAAATTAAGTTAAAATAAAACAAAACTGAAATTCTATTTTCCGCTTTTAGACCAGTAATTATAGACAAAAAACGGCAAAACCTTGCAAAATTTAGCACTGATTAAAATTTGGAATTACGACCTTTAAGTATGTTATTTTTATTTTAAATAATCTTTACAGTCCTGAGGCCTGACATTTTTCCACCCCTTTGAAAGAGATGAAAATCAGTTTTCCGCATTTTTTACCAATTTCCCTTAATTTTTCCGTTAAATGTTTAAAATAAAAATTTTAGCTGATAAAATTCTTTTTTTTTTATTTTTTTAAATTTTGTACGACCAAAATTTGCCGAGTTATGAAAATTTAAAGGTGTCATATTTTTAGAACATTTGCTCGTCCGGGAAATATGGGTGTAGTTTTTTGAAATTTTCAGTAATTTCCCGCATTTTTTCAAAAACGTTTTAGATAAAAGTTGTAGTTTAATTAATTCTCTACAAAATGAGCCATTAACAATGTCGATATATTTATTAATTAATTAACAAATTAAAATTAGTCCATTAATTGTCTTTTTGCTCTGAAGAAATTTTATATTTTTTGTATGCTGAATATATAAATTAAACGGTTTTTGAGTTAATATTATAACATTGCTTTTTATATATATTTTTATTGTGCAAAGTTTGGTCCGTGCTAAATTTTTTGCAAGGTGAAATCGCAGAATCACTGGTCTATTAATGTATGGTCGTAACGTTGGATTTTAACAACCGTGTAAAAAAAGAAAGCTGAAGCAGCTGAAATTAAAATTTCTATGCTGAGAGGTCAGATAAACCTTATTAATTAATAAAGATGTGTTAGTGGTTATAATCACAAACAGAAATAACACTGTTGCACACCACTATCGATTACTTTACAATTAGCGCTTTCAAGATTCACAGCTCATCATAGGATCGGAAATATGATTTGATGATGAGCTGTGAAGCTTGAAAGCGATAATCGTAAAAATGTTTTCTATAGTGGTGTGCAACACTGTTATTTCTGTTCGAGATAAATCTTATTAGCTTGAAAAAAGGTCAAAGACATTCCGGGAGGAATTAGATATATCTTCAGTTAAAAGTTAAAATGAGAATATCTTGGAATGTAGATTCAAGGGATGAACATTTGGATCGATGAATGATGACAACAGATTCCTCGATACATATAGTTTGTGAAAAGCGATGCTGGATGAACGAAAGTGGTATTCTGAGACCTGTTTTTATTGCCCATAACTGGCCTTTGGCTTAATTATTGCTGCTGACGGTGAGGTTAAAAAAATCTGTTGCGTTTTTAATTAAATTCCGCAACTTGTTCGCGAAATGTTCGTTGCCACTAACGATTTTTCATTATCGTTTTTAAGAACGATCGTATAACTTTTAGCGTCTCAATTTTTGTAAAGTCTACTTTGATTTACTGTCAATCACGGGGAAACGAACTCTGCACAAACAAGACAGTAAACTTTTGTAAGCTGTGAAAATTGTTCTCGTATAATAAAATGGAAATGAGTTTACATTTTATTTTGAACCAAACCAAAAATTGTTGAATTCGGCTCTTTGTCCACTACAACCATTCTACGGCTATAGAAGAATGGAATCAGAAAGGAGAAGAAACAAGCTCCTCATCTTGTAGAAGAATATGAAGACACAAGTACCTTGGGCAAATAAGTCGATCGAGGTGTAGAAGAATGTGTGGAATCAGGAAAGAAGAGATAGTAAACAGAGAAATTTTCAGATGGAAAAAGAAAGCAATAATAATAATAAATATTGTAACGTACCGCTTTTATGTGAGGCACTTTACCACTTACGAGTATATTGCAATTACAAGCTTTGTTAATTCCGCCCCACAGTTGTACGCCAATTCTGTAACGTACCGCTTAATGAGGTACTAGCGAAACGTACACCTTTAGTCAAGCCCCAAATGTTGGGTTCGCCAATTCTGTAACGTACCGCTTTTTTCGTGAGGTGTAGTAGAGTTATATTGTATGCCTCATGCAGTATGCGTCACTTTTGAATTATGCTAACTGACGTTTTAAACGGTATAAATAAAGGATTTTGTTTATCTTGTTTTACTCAATCTAAAAGAAATCGAGAGTGTGTGATTTGGGGTCAAGGAGGTAATTTGTTCAGCCTTATGCAGAAGAGAGAGTAAGTATCATTATTGCCCCTCTGTTGTGACGATTCCTTCTGTATGTTGTGCTGAAATTTTCATTAACTACTCACTACAATAAATTATAACACGTTATAATTCAATATTAATTTTCAATAATATGGCTTTATTGATTATTGACTTTTGTCTCCAGCCACCAAAGTATAGGTATCACAATTAATCTTTTTAAAAAGAAAACATCATCTCGACTTTACCGAGTAAACATAGATCTGTCTAAAGAACAAAACATATATGTTGTTATTTAACCAATATTACGCTATAATAAAATACATCAGTTATTACATAATTCTTATTAATTCCCCAGGGTTCAGGGTGAATTCTTTGTGTTATGAGAGTGTCAGAAATGGCTAATTGCTACGCTTTACAAATATAAAAATTAATAAATAATTTTGTTTATTTTTCACATGTTACGTAGTTTCCGGAATTGCCGTAAGAGAGCAGCATGTATTTGTTTACTTTTGAAAGAAACATATGATAAAATGAATATTTTTTGTTCTATTTCACTATTTAAAAACGAGTTTTCTTCTGGATTTATTACGAAAAATGTTTATATTACCTCGCTCCGTGTTGTCCTTACTGGATTGAAGTTTTATTCTGTAATGAGGTACGTCTTGCGTTATTATTTCCTTTTCATTTCGAGTATTTCCTGATTGTCTACTAGAAGTAGGCCGAACTATATTGGATCCTCAGAATGTTTTCATCCACTGGTTTTTAATGTATATCACCATTTAATTTGGATTCCTCAGGTATGATTAGTTAGTATTCACTTTGTTTATTACTCTTGCGTGAATTTCGCCTCCTCCAAGGTCCAAAAAAGGTAATTTTTTTATAATTTTTGTCGCATCGTTTCTTCAACAACTCTGGTTCAGGTCAAAATTTTTATATCTTATTAACTATACTTGTTATTTTTCATCACTCTTAGTAACACATAGTATTTTTATTATGTAGGCAGTTTGTGATTATTATAAATTTATATTTTATTTATGGAAAAATAATTTCCTTCCATTCCGGTTTATTTACTAATTTAATTCATATAATATGTTTTGGTTAATTTTTTTATGACATTGTATATAAATATTTTATCATTTTATTATCATTAAATAAATTTATATATTATTTATTTAGTCACGAATAGTGTTCATACCCGGTACTACTTCCTGTTGTCATTTCCTTCATAGGATTATTTTAATTTTATATTATCTTTGGTAGTTAAAATTTTTATGTCTTTTAAAATTAACCCTGGGTTTTCTTACAATCTAACACAATTATTTGAAATAATATAATATTAACTTGGGTATAACAAATTGTGGTTCATACAATATAAATTACAATAAATAATTAAAATTACAAAAATCAATTAGTATTATTACATACTACTTCCATAGTTTTATCCTATCCAAAACATACAGCACAGTTTAGTAATACATTAATTTCACTTTGGTTTTTCACCTCAATGGGTACACTAGAACTCACTTCGCACTATATACCACTCGAATTGTTTATTATGTGGAGTGATATAATTAAATTTTGAGCGAGCTTTAGTTCTACCCATTTCTGACTTTTATTCTCATGATTTACTTTATTGGGACCGGGTTATGTACCGTTACATAAAGCCCCCCCCCCACTAGAACAAATTTATTTTAGTTCAACTCGTTGATAGAAATAAATTGTTGATTTGTTCAAGTCTCCTAATGGTCTTGACTTTGTTTTCATAATAGTGTTTCATTTCTGACTGATTATACTCTCTGGTAATTCCGACTGGTGGTAATTGCTATTTTCTTACTTTACTCTCTCTCTCTCTTGGAGGCAAATTCATCAATTATTTCTCTGGGTAGTGGTACTTCCACATTTTATTTGATAAGGACTGGTCACACTAATCACCTTAAACTTGTTTTAACACTCATTTCTATTTAATTTTATATATTCGCTTTATCAATTAAGCTTCTGTCTGCTACCTTCCTTCTATTTTCTTCATTTATACTTCTGGAATCTAATATCTATCTATACAGCTATTTTATAATTATTATCCCTTAAATATTCAATTTCCCTAACATTTTTCCCTATCCTGTGCGGTGGTTCCAGTCGGGTGGCCACTCTGGGTCCATACACCGCTGTCCATCCTTACACCTTCTGAGACCAGGGGAACATCATCCCTGCTCATAAAAATTATTGCCGGAACATTTCTACGGTCAATACATAAAAATAAAAAAAATTATAAGTAGTAGTCAATTAGCGACTAGTACCAAACACTTTTGGGATTCTTCATACTGTAGCTGTTTGTATTTATTTATATATTTCTTCTTCTCCTTGATTCCTTCTTTTTTATCATTAATTAATAGCATATAACATCATTGATAGGCCTTATGTTAAAATTCTTTTGACTTTACTTCTTGTGACATATTTCTCCGTATCATTTCTTCTTAATTAATCTTCAATTCCGAGAAATTCTAATTATAGTATTAATTATCATCCTCCTTCAGTTTCATTGGAGTCATTAAATTATTCTTTATTCTTCTTATTTGACTTTCTTAACTGAGCACATTACCATCAATTGTTTATTTATATATTCTTCTTTTGTTACCATTACAAATATTACTTTTTCCTATTATTTCAGTTTAAATCAGTTATTTATAATTAAATTATATAATCTGTTCTTACATTTTCTTAGTGGTTTGTCTTTTTATTTTAAATTACAGTATATGGTTTCGAAATATCTTAAGTAATATGTTCTTACATACTTTTTATTAATTCTAATGGTTGCAAAATATCTTAAGTAAGTTGTACTTACACACTTTTTGAATTTTGGGGTTTTTTAGTTTCTTCATTTTAAATTATATTGTTCCGAAATAAATTAAATAAGTTGTCCTTACGTCTTTTGGAATTTTGGGGTTTTTTTATTTACAATGGGTTGCTTGGTCCTGTATCCATAAAATCCGTCCCTTTTTTCTGGTTTGTTTGGAGTCTGTTTAACCGTGGTCCATTATTTCAGGTACTCCATGTTCTCGGATTGCTGGGGTGTTCGTAATTAATTCTCTTCTTGATAATCTTCTTACCATCCGGCTCTCCCACTTTGCTGCTATAAAACTTTCACTTAAGTACCGGTCTTCCGTTATAATTCGTTCCTTTTTAACTAACCAGTATTGTACCTCCTCAAACATAACATAGTTGCTCATATTTAATCTCATTTCATTCCCTTTTACCTCTGAATTATTTGCCCAATATTTGCATGTTGTCTTCCGTCTTGAAGATACGGCTGATATTGTCTGATACACTTCCATCGTTGACACATTTAACTGGGATGTAAACTTAATTAACTCCCTCTGTTCGTTAATTGGAAGGTTGAATACATTAATTAATCCACCTGTAATCATCTCCCATTCTTCCTTGGTATTTATTATTTTCTTTCTACTTGTTTTTATTATTTCTTTGGTCTTCTTTTCCACGGTTTGAACATCCTTTTTGTTGTGGCTATTTTTATTTTCCGATGGCATTACACCTTGGTATTCTGTAATTTCTATTTCCTTCCTACTCTCTTCTGTATTCGGACTTACGTTAATACCTTCTGAAGTGCTGTCTGATGTTTCATCCAAATTCTTGACACTATGGTCCATTTGTTTATTTGTCTCCTCCTTGTATGTATCTGCTTTTTGGATACGCATGTTATTGATCATGTCAATCTTTGCATGAATTTGTTTTATATTTTTATTACTTTCTTCAAATTTTGCGTTCATATATTCCCTTTGTCCGTCAACCGCTTCCTTCAGTTCATGGTATCGTTCATTCATAGTTTGTTTTAAGTTTTCCTCCTGTTTCTTAAAATTCTCCTTATTTTCTTCATTGGTTTGTTTCAAGGCTTCCTCCTGTTTTCTAAAATTTTCATCTATTTTGTCAAATTTTTCCTCCTGTTTCTTAAATTTTTCGTCTATTTTATCATTGGTTTGTTTATTGCTTTCCATGATAATTCTCAACATCTCCTGCATGCTCATATCTTCTTTTTGGGTGGATTTATCTGGTTGGTCCCCTTGGGCATCCTCTTCCACTATTTCCTTTTCCGTATCCATAACTACTTCGGTTTCTTCTATATCACCTGTCTGTTGGTCCATTTCACTGTCCGTAACTAATTCTATTTCTTGTTCCTGTCCACCTTCTTCAATCTCCTTTTCTTCTGCCCTCTTCTTCGATTTTCCTCGGGTATTAGGCATTTCTTGTTTTCTCATAACTGCCAACGATAGTTAGATTTTTTGATATATCTTTTTTATTAAATATCGAAATTCTTTTCTAATTACCGCCCTTTTACGTTGAGCGCCAATTCTGTAACGTACCGCTTTTTCACGAGGCGTTATTTAACGAAACGTCAGTCTGAGTCAAGCCCCACGTTGGGCGCCAATTCTGTAACGTACCGCTTTTATGTGAGGCACTTTACCACTTACGAGTATATTGCAATTACAAGCTTTGTTAATTCCGCCCCACAGTTGTACGCCAATTCTGTAACGTACCGCTTAATGAGGTACTAGCGAAACGTACACCTTTAGTCAAGCCCCAAATATTGGGTTCGCCAATTCTGTAACGTACCGCTTTTTTCGTGAGGTGTAGTAGAGTTATATTGTATGCCTCATGCAGTATGCGTCACTTTTGAATTATACTAACTGACGTTTTAAACGGTATAAATAAAGGATTTTGTTTATCTTGTTTTACTCAATCTAAAAGAAATCGAGAGGGTGTGATTTGGGGTCAAGGAGGTAATTTGTTCAGCCTTATGCAGAAGAGAGAGTAAGTATCATTATTGCCCCTCTGTTGTGACGATTCCTTCTGTATGTTGTGCTGAAATTTTCATTAACTACCCACTACAATAAATTATAACACGTTATAATTCAATATTAATTTTCAATAATATGGCTTTATTGATTATTGACTTTTGTCTCCAGCCACCAAAGTATAGGTATCACAATTAATCTTTTTAAAAAGAAAACATCATCTCGACTTTACCGAGTAAACATAGATCTGTCTAAAGAACAAAACATATATGTTGTTATTTAACCAATATTACGCTATAATAAAATACATCAGTTATTACATAATTCTTATTAATTCCCCAGGGTTCAGGGTGAATTCTTTGTGTTATGAGAGTGTCAGAAATGGCTAATTGCTACGCTTTACAAATATAAAAATTAATAAATAATTTTGTTTATTTTTCACATGTTACGTAGTTTCCGGAATTGCCGTAAGAGAGCAGCATGCATTTGTTTACTTTTGAAAGAAACATATGATAAAATGAATATTTTTTGTGCTATTTCACTATTAAAAAACGAGTTTTCTTCTGGATTTATTACGAAAAATGTTTATATTACCTCGCTCCGTGTTGTCCTTACTGGATTAAAGTTTTATTCTGTGATGAGGTACGTCTTGCGTTATTATTTCCTTTTCACTTCGAGTATTTTCTGATTGTCTACTAGAAGTAGGCCGAACTATATTGGATCCTCAGAATGTTTTCATCCACTGGTTTTTAATGTATATCACCATTTAATTTGGATTCCTCAGGTATGATTAGTTAGTATTCACTTTGTTTATTACTCTTGCGTGAATTTCGCCTCCTCCAACGTCCAAAAAAGATTATTTTTTTATAATTTTTGTCGCATCGTTTCTTCAACAACTCTGGTTCAGGTCAAAATTTTTATATCTTATTAACAATACTTGTTATTTTTCATCACTCTTAGTAACACATAGTATTTTTATTATGTAGGCAGTTTGTGATTATTATAAATTTATATTTTATTTATGGAAAAATAATTCCCTTCCATTCCGGTTTATTTACTAATTTAATTCATATAATATGTTTTGGTTAATTTTTTTATGACATTGTATATAAATATTTTATCATTTTATTATCATTAAATAAATTTATATATTATTTATTTAGTCTCGAATAGTGTTCATACCCGGTACTACTTCCTGTTGTCATTTCCTTCATAGGATTATTTTAATTTTATATTATCTTTGGTAGTTAAAATTTTTATGTCTTTTAAAATTAACCCTGGGTTTTCTTACAATCTAACACAATTATTTGAAATAATATAATATTAACTTGGGTATAACAAATTGTGGTTCATACAATATAAATTACAATAAATAAATAAAATTACAAAAATCAATTAGTATTATTACATACTACTTCCATAGTTTTATCCTATCCAAAACATACAGCACAGTTTAGTAATACATTAATTTCACTTTGGTTTTTCACCTCAATGGGTACAATAGAACTCACTTCGCACTATATACCACTCGAATTGTTTATTATGTGGAGTGATATAATTAAATTTTGAGCGAGCTTTAGTTCTACCCATTTCTGACTTTTATTCTCATGATTTACTTTATTGGGACCTGGTTATGTACCGTTACAATATTATTTAATTAAATAATACTGAAATTTGAATTGTATTGTTTATTTGTTACACTAAATAAATTAGCTAATAAAAATAATTAAAGAAGCTTATATAGTATTGCTTATTGTGTACAGAGTAGACTATTGTTTATTTTTTATTTTTGATGATTTAGTTTTGTTTTTGCCTGAAGACGGCTATCGATTTATTGTGTAGGCGAAACGCCTGTTTTTAATAAAAAGCAGTGATGAAAAACCTCCTTCTTACTAGTAGGTCTAGAGTGACATACACTGATTTACCTGTAAAGTGTTATACATCAACTAATTGCAGCTAATCATACCAGTGTGTACATATATAAAATTAATTAATAATTTCTTTATAAGTAACTCCCATTGTTTCTTGCAGTATTCTTGATTAAATATTATCAAATTATATTACTGCTGCAAGTTATTGAGATTATTAGAATATTAGACATAATGATTCGATTTCAATATATTTGATATTATATTTCGATTATATTTTATTTTTATATAGTATCCAAGTCACTTTTTCACAATAATTTAATTACCTTGTATCCGTCAGTGACTTCGTTCTAGCGTTTTTTATATAGACGCGTTTCGTGACATGTGTCACATCATCAGTAATCCTCGTCAAATGTTAAAATTCACATAAAACACATAAAAACACATTTGCACATATTTACTAAATCACAATAACGACATACACATAACACGATGTAACTTCGGCTTCGTTGGACCGGTCCGACCGCGCGTGTAGTTGCCGAGCCACTAATTAAACTAAGTCAATCCTTATCACCAGTCATTACCGTCATGCGCGATTATATTTAGGGCTGTATCATATAGTGAGTGAGATTGAAACCTTAGTTGTTCGTTTAATATACTGTTATTGTTGATATTCTTGTCTTTAAATGATTTATAAAGCTCAAACTCCTCGAGAGCGTCCATTAACCTACCCTTACCGCATACATGGATTGCTTTGAAATTAGTATTGAAATCTGTGTAATTATGGTAATGCATCATTAGATGGCGCGCATAATTAGATTTGGTCTTGTCTAAATCATTCCTTGGTAGATGTTCTTTGTATCTTTTCAAGAAAGACCTGCCAGTTTGACCCAGATAGAAACAATCACAATCATCACATGACATCCTGTAAACACCTGTTTTCTCTTCTAACGGGAATGGTTGTTTTATGCGTAACAAATTAGAAATATTATTATTTGATTTAAACGCGACTTTTATATTAAATTTAGAAAACACATTGGATATAATGTTAGGTAAAAGGCTACCGTACACTGTCGTTATATACTTTATTTTACTAAATCACAATAACGACATACACATAACACGATGTAACTTCGGCTTCGTTGGACCGAAAAGTGTATAAAAAAACGCTAGAACGAAGTCACTGACGGATACAAGGTAATTAAATTCGATTATATGAATCATTGCGATTATTGTTAATTCATTTATAACCTCTGAAGATAGTGGTTCTATCAGTGAAAACGTGCGTCAGGATAATTATCTAATAATACCAATAACTTACAGCAGTAATATAATTTGATAATATTTAATCAAAATTATTTCATGAATGTTATTCACGTACGATCAAAAGATAGATGTTGTAACAAAAGTATATGTAAAATTTTAGTTGTTAAGAAATGAAATAGGTTAACATTAATATATGCAAACTTCTTTATCAACTACAGGCGTAATATCGGTTGTAAACTATAATAATTGCTTAGATAATATGGTAATCTTAGTTAGCGCCTATTGTTATTATTATTATTAAAAAATACTTAATCAGTAAATTTATATTGTGCGTTGCCAACTACAGACAGTTATAGTTTGACACGTAATTTATAAACTTTTTGTATATAAAAAACTTTACTCTGATGATCGGCTTAATCGTGTTTCGTGTTGATCCATTTCGTTATTATATTACTATATTTCACGGAAATAATTATTGTTGCTTTAATACGAGTAAATATTTGTGTAGTAGAGATGGTTTGATAAGTCCCATGTCACTGATTTTTTGGAACTACTGCGTATAAAGGGGGGTGGGTGGAACAGAGAGAAGAGAGGCGATCAGGAAGTTACCGTGAAGGATCGATAATAATTTCTGTTATCAGATTGAGGAGGGAAGTAAAAGAGAAAAGTTGTGAAGAGGTGTTCCGTTAGACATGGTTTATGAGGCCACCGCACGTGTTTCATCGTGTTTATTGACCTCGGAGAAATCCGGCGGGTAAACCACAAGTTGGCAATACTTCTGTGCTATGCAGTATTGAAAACAGGAGAAATGGGGTGAGAAGACTTAGGGCTGTAACCGTAGCGCGTGATTCGTTAGGTGAATTTTGTGTTAGCTCGCTGCCGTGTTTGGGGTCAAAGAAAACTTAACCTCATAAAAAATGTTGACAATAATACTTGTTTTTAGAGTTTCCATTCTAACGAAAGTTCAGTGCAGTAAATTTAGCGAAGCCTAATGGTGTGTAAACGCTTGGAAGCAAATAATGAGAAGCGAGAGGAAATACTTTTTTTTTATTTTGATCATCAGCGTAATGGTTGACACAAACCTATTAAAAATAAAATATCCAAAATCTATATATGCACTATCCGGAATGTACGTACCATGCATTATGTACAATATACTTAAAACATTTTTAATTGTTTCTTGATCCGCAAATAAAGGCAATTGTGGTATAGATACCGAAAAGTTTATCGTTGGAATAATACTAGACGATCAAGTATAAGGCTAGCCAAGTCATCACTGCTTTGCTCATTGTAACTAAGAACGGTCCATTCTTTGACGGGGCGCGCGCATGTGCGGAATATAATTTTTTTTCCTTGCGGTCTCTAGTTTCGGATGTGATAGTGTTGTTTCGCCAGAAAAGTATTGTAATCATTGGTCTCCCCACTTTTAATGATTCTCTTCCGTTTTGGTGATTTAATGCTTTTAATGCTCTGTAATCTGTAACAATTCTCTGTGTGTCTTTCGGGAGGTCCTCCATTGTTGATTACTTTCACACGATTGTCTCCCTTAAGGCAAAGTCTTAAGAAGATTACTAGTATGTAATTTGTAACCAAATAATATTTGCTGGTCCTCATTGTACCATCACAACATGACAGCCTCAATGGCAAGCCCTTTCAGATGCGGGGGGCGGCTGTACTTTCATACTAGTTGTCGTCACTTTTTGAAACACCATGCTGGCTCAGAGCGTCAACAACAAGGATCGAGTCCGGCTGCTGGCGTGGATGTCCCATGGCGGATTATCCATAACGCTTGGGTATGCTGCAGCACCGGACACCAGGGCCTCAGCTGTCAGAGGGGACACCATCCAGATGAATTGACTAAACGAATCAAAGCTTATGATCACATTACCCAATCGTTTGGTTTTCTTACGCAGTTATTACCCGTGGAGGGTGTCGAGTTGGAAAAACAAGCGAAAGCTCTTATAGAAGTTTACTCGAACCATTTGCATAACGATCTTCTTATAGAATTGAAGCACTTTGTGCCACGAGTAAAATTGCAAGAAAGAGGTTTTTTTTTAAATCGTTCGACTGAAGATGATAGATTCCATGATACTACAGTTTGTCCTTTCAAAGTATTAAACTGGATTATTCACTGCAAAATGATTGACGTATTTCCGAATATACACATTGCTTATTGTCTGCTTTTTACTATTCCAATAGCTAACTGCAATTCTAAAAGATCATTTTCTGTATGAAAACGCATTAAAGATACGTTGAGTTCAACTATAGGAGATGGGAGATTATCTTCGTTAGCAAGGTTGAATATTGAAAGCGAATACTTGAATTGCTTCCTTTAAAAGAAATTATACAAGACTTCGTTAAGGCAAAATCAAGCAAAAAATGGATCGATTAGTACTTTTTAAGCTTAAATACTATATGCTCATTGTAATCACTATTTAACTAAATATTTGTTGTTATTTGAGACTTTTATAAAATAATTGTTAACTTTCGAAACTGTGTATGCCATTTATCAGTGTAAATAATAGATAACAGTTTCAATTTTGAATCGCGGTGGGGGGGAGCCCAGTCTGATGGCAGCATAGAGCACCACGGGCTTCTAATCCGCCCCTGGTCCCATCTCTTTTCCCGTACCAAAAGCTGAGCTTAACAAAAGGCAAACGGTCCCTTCGAGGTGCGTACGTACGAAGTGTGTACGTCCGCACGACGCGACGGTGAAATGCGTTACTCAGGAGATACAACCCTGGGCCTTCCTTGATCCCTGAAAAACTACACTGGTGTTCGCTTAGATATTTCTTCTTTAGTTAGCAATTTGTTTGTAGCAGTTCTCCGCACCGGTCTTCTCTGCGCTTTCCGTTTCATCTCTTCGTAGGAACTACATCACCAATAATCTGCTTCATATATTTGAGTCTCGGTCTTCCTGTTCCCCTTTTTCCTTCAATGCAACCTCTAATTACTGTTTGTATCAAACTGTCCTGCGAATAATATGGCCAATACGTTCAACCCTTTGCTTCGCAATATTTTGCAAAACTTCTTGTTTCTCCAAATCTAGTCAGAATCTCATCATTACCTTGTCGATCAATCTTAGTTTCAGTAACTTCCTGTGACACCACATTTCCAGTGCTTCAAGTCTTCTCTTTTCCTCTGTTCCAATTGCCCATGTCTCAATTAGTATCTAGCTATGCTCCATCTGTAAATTTTCAGGAAGCTCTTTCTTGTTTTCACGGGTATTTCTTTAAAAGACGGTAAAGACAGTACAATTCTTTACCTTACAAGATATTTTTATCTTATCTTTATCTTAAAGTTCTTTTTACAAGTCATCACCACTTTAATGCACTTCTCCTCTCTTTTACTTAAGGTTTGGACCAGAACAGGGAATGACAGACAGAATCCTCACCGTCTGGATATTCTGGTTCTCCTTACCTTCATTTCACTGTCATTATTTTCTGTACTTTGCTTCTTTCTTATTAACTGTTTTCCACTTCCCGATTTATCTTATTTATGTTCAAAACAACAGAGTAATACAAATGTCAATCTATAATAACGTTGAATGCAAATTACAGTACAAATTACGCCTTCTAATGTCTCCCGTATTGTGTGCCTCAGCACTGGTACCACCGTGACATCATATTTGTCTTACGTTTTAATTAAAAAATATTCACTTGTGTATGAAACATGTGCACTGTGTTTTGGTCACTAAAAAATATGCGCGACAAACAAAACGAGCAATAAATAAGAATCACTTATTTATAAACGTATCTTATAAATAAACTATAATTATATATATATATAAAACTATTCGTTGTATGTAAATTAACCGGATCCTTCATATTCTATTCCATTTAGATAGCAAATGTTTCAGTGTTACAAGTAAGCATATTTAAGTCTATAAACGTGCAGAGAATTACACAGTCTTATGCAAAAATACAGTAGCAATATAGGTTTTGTAATGTTGAAAATTGGTTTTAAATTTGCTCCGTTTCTTAGGAAAACTTTATAGCAGTGTTAGCAGTATAATGCCGTGTAACAAATCGGATAAATTCGTTAAAAATTGTAAAATACTTATAAGTTCATGTTTGCACTTCTTATAAATTATAAAAATTATAAAATAGAATGTTTTTAAGTGACATTTTATTTTATGTATTTCTTATAATATGAACAAAAATTACAGTTTAAACTAGGCATGTACTATTATTATTATTCTCCTAAGCTGTATTATAGTAATGTGGGATCTACGCACACATACAGATATACACATGCGGCACATGGGCGTAGTTTCCTCTCTTTCCTTCTTAGAGAGGAAAGAGTGAGAGGGGGTGAGAGGGGAGAGAGAGAGAGAGAGAGAAAATCTTTTGGACGTAAGGGAAGGAAGGAAGTATATCACTTTCCCCTTATTCGCGAAAAAACGTTCAATATATTTATTCCTTTTTTCTTTTTATTTAATTAATAAAGTTGTGTTAGTGATGATAATCACAAACAGAAATGACACTGTTGCACACCACTATAAATAAAATTTCCCGGTTAGCGCTTTCAAGCTTCACAGCTCATCACAAGATCGGTAGCCTAATCTCATCATCAGATCGGATTTCCGAACTGATGATGAGCTGTGAAGCATGAAAGCGTTAATCAGGCATTTTTATTTGTAGTGTTGTGCAACAGTGTCATTTTTATTTTGTTTATTGGCATTGTTGTGTAACTATAAACGAGTAGGCCTACTTCTTCTTCTTCAACGCTGCAGCCCAACGTGAGCCCGGGCTTCCAACAACAATTTTCTCCAACATCTTCTTTACGTTGTCATCTAAGCGTAAGCGTAACCCACCATGTCCATTCTCCATGGACCTACATCTGAACTATGGCTCCATGGCTCTCTGAAGGATTCGCCGGGAGAAGCTCAGAAGAATACTGATGGTGCACAATAGGTGTCGCCGCCGTAAGGTGTCGGCCGCAGTGGTATGGTGTGGCAGCCGGCTCCGTTAATAAAACACTTGTTTAGCCGTGTGAAGACCGAGGCCGGACGACACTGGAGGTGTGACGGCTAGAGAAACCTTTACTCTTTTCTTAATGCTTAGTGAAAAAGGGACTGGGAACAGACAGATAGAAGTTACGCGGGACGTCGTATCACCACGGTGTGTGTGTTTTGTTCAGATCGCAGCCCAATGAAAGCTAGATTCTTGCTGTGCAACGGGGCCACTTGTTCGCAGCACAGGGAGGAGTTAAGGTGAGGGTCCCGTTTCACGATTGTTCGGCCTTACTAATGCCTGGCGAGCAGCTCCGTGGTTGCTTCAACGGTTCACCCGTAGGAACTTAGAGCGCGCTGACGACCGTCGGACGGATGGGCCCTGCAAGGAGGCACTTGCACATCTCGCGGTCTTGTGCCTCCTAACACGACAGAAGGGGCCGTGGAAGACGGGAAAGACCATTGTCTCGATGGTAACGAATATGGAGTCTCGAGTTGGGCTCTACCCGTCCGCCCAACAGTTGGACAAAGATGACAGGTCTTTACGGATTGGGGCGCGCACTCTTCCAATTACCAATATACACACAGCTGACATCGTAGGACACGCAGCTTATATGTTGAAACGTATTTCGCTATTTGTAAAAGTACGATTTGAACACGAGACGACGCACTCGTTAAGATAGGAGGACGATGGAAAAGCTCGTAAAAATGGAAAATTCTCAGTCTATACGTTTGTTACATTTTGTATGATGTTCATTGTGCCCGTGGGGCAGGTTTGGCGCGTGACGCTGCGAATCGCGTTTAGTTGCTTGGCAGCTTTCCACTTTGTGCTGAACTGGCAAGCATGGAATCCATTACGTGTCGGGAAAACTTTCACTGAATACTGACGTATTTACTGTTTTGCATCACTTCTGACGTCGAGTAATATATAATAATAGAAATACGTTAAATACCTTAATTTATTAGCGTAGTGCACAAGATAACGTTGGATGAGACATTAAACAGAACAACCTAGGTGCAAGTTTAATGGTAATTCAGGTTACATAAAAATTATTCATTGTTATACGAGTGAAGCGCTGAAAGAAAACATTTATTAGCATTTTAATCGAAGGTGTCGTAATTAATACAAACATTCCGCCTAGTGTAGCTTTATAAAAATGACCATAAGAGAAAGGATACAAGCAGGAAATAGAGCCTACTTTCAAATATTAACATATTTAAAAACAATCTTGCTACTAGAGGTATAAAACTCAAAGTATATTATTGTCTGGTGCGACCAGTTGTTACATATGGAATCTGAGGTGTGGACTTTAACAGAGAATGACAAAACTGCTTTAAAATCATTTGACCGCAAAATATTGCATACACTTTATGGCCCAGGAAGAGAAGAAGGCAGTTGGAGAATACCAATAACGATGAAGCACAGGCTCTCATGCATGGAAAAGGCATGATGAAACTCATCAAATCACAGAGAATGCGTTGGCTGGGACATGTGGAAAGAATGTCTGAGGAAAGAATGCCTAAAAGAATGCTGAAAGTAAGATTATATACTACTAGACGCAGAGGCAGACCAAGGGTGAGATGGTTCGATAGCGTAATAGAAGATCTTGCTAGCATGGGAATCAAAGAGTGGCGAGGAAGGGCGGTGAACAGGGAAGCATGGAGGAGTTGAGGAGGCTAAAGCCCACCAAAGGCTGTAACGCCACATAAGAAGAAGAAGAAGAATCCCTCTGTCATTGCTAGTTCTAATATCGTCATACTGCAAGGATGATGACATACGGTGTCAATCGTAAAGCGACATAATAATAAAAAACTTGTCTACTTAGAAGATAATTATTCATATCAGTGAATTCTATTAATCTCGCCACGTTATAGAGCGTTTAATGTATACGCATATTTTCTGTTTTGGTGTAAAATAATACGAACCCAGATTTCAGTTACTGATTACGTCAGGTCGTCCAGTGCCTTACATAGGTTAGTGGATACGGAAACCCAGTAATGGAAACTACAGCCAGTCCTTGCGCGCTACAGTGTGGACTGTAGCGCGCAATGTTGAATTCAATTCTGGTTCACCTCGAAGTCGAAGTAGTTAACATCTCATCTAGGACGACACAGTGGTGGGTATTGATTCTGAGGCGGGAGTACATGCAATATAATCTCCATAAAGAAAATGCCAATGCATTGTTTCTTTATTTTCCCTGCCAAAGGAAAAGTACATTCAAACCGTTGCTCTAGGTTTCCCGTCGCTACATTACCATTACCGTCAGTTTGTTGGGACTTTTCCGGGCTGTAAGTGAAAGAGCTTGATATGTTTGGTTGCAGTGTATCGTTAGGAGAATTACTAGGGTCGAAACCTTAAAACAGCGGAAAAAATTACGGATCACCACAGATATCGATATTCAGAATTTTTATTTATATTTTTTATGAAATGAAACGTTTATTCTCCTAGTGTTATAATAGTTATCAAATACACACAGTACACGAAAAATAGTAAAAGTATGCTAAATTAAAAAGACACAACGGTTTACATCAAAAATTAAATAAACAATTAAATTATTGTCATTTACAAATATACCTTTCTCTAAGTGAACACACCGTAATGGGATTGATTTCAGTATGTATTACACGTTTTTCAGCCAATTTTAAGATTGTAATATGGATTAGTCTTAAATTGTTTTTATCTTTTGTTTAAAGCCGGCTCGACCGGACCGCCTCCAAGACCAAATTTAGATACGCCACTGAGTCGAGCAGTGTATCGGAAGGCGCAGCGATAACCAGTGTCCTGAATTACGCAATCCGGCCGATTACGCAGCATACGACAAGCGCCATTCTGTCTGCACGCATATGACAACACCCTAACACTGTCTTTGTATGTTTTTGTATAACTCCAAAGGGACTGTACCGCCTCGGACAGATCTTGGTTCAGTCGACTCTTCTTATTGAATGAATCGTTTTTAAGTTACAAGTTATTTTAATAGTCTTAAAACCCCGTGAGACTGAATTATATATTTCCGGAATCCATGGACACATGGGGCCTCACACAGTAAACAGTCTATAAGTATCGCTTGAAGTTGTCATCATGATCTCTGAGATTCTCTATGTCTACATTCTACTTAAACTCTTCATAGCCGATTTTCTTCCGATTATAGTAGATGTGTACTATTGCACTTAAATCCGCTAAATACGAATCAGTCTTTTCGAATAGCTGGCATTTAAACAATAATATCACGTGCTCCTTTTTTTACAACCACTGTGTCTTCTCAATAAATAGACTACAGTATGTACAGTTCTCCTGTCTTCTTTTATTCTGTCTTGTCTCAATTTTACGAACCTGGGCACTTTCAATTGAGTGTCTCAGCTAGCAACGTATCACGAAATGAAACAAAAGGTGATACAAATTTTAAAATTAAGTTTCATTATTTCCGGACCTTACTCTTTTTGTTCTACCATTTTAATACGTTGTACTGTAAAATAATAAATAATAAACAATAACAATTTGAAATAAGTATAAGTTTTAGCGTTAAACAATTTTATAAGGCTTTAACAAATGTATGACCACAGTTATAGGGTAACGTTAGGTTTACTAGAAAGTAATACTGACTACGAGGTGCCTCTTGTTCCCCGCCCTCTCTCATCATTCGCGTACAGCAGGTAACTGACTGACCAAGGGGCTGTGCGGTACGAAGGGCAGCCCCGTCGCCCGCTCGTGTGATGCGTACCGAGCTTCAAATAGAGCTCCCGCCGCAGGGACCATAGATAGTACTGGATTTTAGGGTGTGGCCTGCTACCGGCCGTTATGAGCAGGTAAAGAGCGGAAGTGAGGTAGGGGCTTCGGAGAAAAATACGGTAAGAGCTCCATACGGCTGTACACGATGTAGCTCCAGAGCTGTCTTGTGGGCTTTCTTTTATAAACAGGATGCAAAAATTGCAAAAACGTTTTATTGTATTATTAGTGGAATCTCCTATTATGGATTGTTAATTTACTCATATAAAAATACAGCGCATACGTGGATTATTTGAAAAATTCGCTGAGTGACAAGTATACTTCAGCGGTAGAACTAAAATTTTAGTATGCGGTAAAAATCAAGGGCATATTTATGGGGGGGGGGGGCGAACGGGACCAGACCTCCCCCAGAGGGTTAAAAAAGTTGACGAATTTTGTTAATCTCTTAATGTTTAGGCTGTTTTATTATTTTTTCAGGTGTGTACGCTGATAAAATAGTGACTTTTTTTAAGCATACAAACAGGTGTATACACAGCATTTGCGTATACGTTGAAATATGAAATATAGGAAAATCAATTCAGTCAATAAGTATTTTGTTAACAATGTTTTAATAAGGCGTATTTTTATTGTGTTATTACTGTTTACTTTAATGGGACTGGTTCCAGAATGTTATTACAGTGTTCAGCTACTTTAAAGTCAGAAGTCAGTATTGTTGATTAGTCTTAATTTGTTTCTTCCTTTGTATGACGCTGACTCCAACAGAACCCCTCCCCCAAGGTCAAATTCTAGATACGCAACTGGTAAAAATCTGTTCATTGTTTACCGGCTGTTCAAAATATACGTGTCATGCGCGTTTGAACAATGGACTAAACGAAACATTGTGGTTTCTTTGTTAATAAAGTCTAGCGCCAATGGAAATTCACACAAAATGCTAAATGTGATAAAAGATCCTGCAGCGTTTCGAGTTTGGACTGGGTCGTATGAGTGTTGAAGGTTATCCCCGCAGTGGACGGCCAACAATTGCAACAAGTCAAGATATCGTTTAAAAGTTTTATACACGGCGTTGGAAGATCGACGATTGAGAACGGATGACACTGCTGAGTTCATAGCCATTTCACATGAGCCTACGTGTGTCTCACATTTTATCTCAAGAACTTGATATGAAAAACTGTGTGCAAGGTGGGTGCCGTATTTGGAATTGTTCACGCAATTGTGCCCACGCAATCGAGTGCGCATGTAGAAACCACTGTTTTTGAAAGCACAGTGTCACCTTACATACTCGTATTTAGCATTTTGTTGTGAATCTCCATTGGGGCTAGACCTAATCTAAATAAAGAATTCTGTACACTGTCCATTATTCAAAACACGGACAGTTTTTTTTTTTTTTTAATTAACGAGTGTTTACATGAAACACGAACCTTACAACACACTCAAAATTTTACGCCTACCGCTAAGTCGCTCCGCGAACATTTCGACTAAACCTCGTATTTACGACTTATCGAGTGTCATGATTTCTCTTCTCGAGAATAAGTGTGGGGCAGGCGTCGCTTACGCGCAAGCACAGACATAAATCTGAAACCGTTAGTGAAGTGTAAACATATTAATTATCGCTCGTCTCCATTCATATTTATTCCGTCTTTCGTTCGCTGTCTCACACTCTTTTGGTTTGTTTTCGACGTAATTTATCACTGCCGGCAGTTGACGGATGAAACGGCTGACTCGGAAAACATCGTTTCCAGCAGTGAGTACACAGAAAGGACGCACAAATTACTTTACAAACATCCAGTCCCCAGTAATTAGCAGCCACGATGCCGCTCTCTCAAAACGATTTGACAATTCACCACTTTTGTGTGAAGCGTACATTGTCCCAGCGTACACTACGTAACGGTTCCCAATTCTAGCGACAATTGCCTTTTAATCTACCGGCGACGCAGAACGCAACAGCAGGCAGTAGGATTGTCAATTCTCATTAATATGCGCTATTTAAGTGAAAATCATTCGATATGAAAAGACAATGGAAGGATCGATGGGGAAGTTATTAAATAATAAAATCGAAAGTAACATTGTATTACATTGTATTCGACTGCTTGGACAGCCAATCTGACACTTTACTGAGCGACAAACCTGTTTTCTGTCGCCTCCAAGATAATATTTAAAAAAATCAACAATACCAAGACAAACATTAGGCAATGAAAGATTTTTGTCTCTTGTGTTAGTTGAAAACCTTTTTAAAATCCATGTTTTAATAATATACTTTTAGTTTTCGTCTCATCCGTATATTAAGTGCATCTCTTGTAAATACTCATCCTATAATTAAACATTTTTACTTAAATGTTTAATTAGTTAAATGTCTACCATTAGAGTCAAATCTCTTAAGTTAAATTGCGTAATGATTTGTGTCCTTATATTCATAGTGTTTCTTATATTTTTACTGTTTTTTAAATTTATTGTTATATTGGAGTGTTAGTGGTCTCAAATATTTCTACTAATAATTTTATACAAACCACTATGTTATCTTTGGTACTGACGAGCGCTTTCGGCAGTCAAGCCATCTTCAGGTCATTTACCAACCTAAAGATTGGTAGATGACCTGATGACCTAGATGACCTACTACTATGACCATCTTCAGGTTGGTAAATGACCTGAAGATGGCTTGACTGCCGAAAGCGCTCGTCAATACCAAAGATAACATAGTGGTTTGCATAAAATTATTAGTAGAAATGTTTTTTAAATGTTTCTTATATTCATAATAACAAAAAAATTAATAACGATTGTCTTCTTTGTAATTCTTATTTTCCTCAAAACCTCTGTTAACTGAAGTAATGACGTGGACGTGATAATGACACTCTGAAGATACAGAGTCAGGGATAATAAAAATGGAGTAGTTTAACGACTGTCGATGGAGCTCCAAAAAATTCCGGTGGAGAATGCTCGAAATGTTTTCGTACTACAACTACTACTGCTGCTGCTGCTGCTATTACTACTACTACTACTACAACAACAACATCAACAACAACAACTACTACTACTACTACTACTACTACTACTACTACTACTACTACTACTGCTGCGCTGCTGCTGCTACTAGTACTACTACTACTACTACTACTACTACTACTACTACTACTACTACTACTACTACTACTACTTCTTCTACCACTACTTCTTCTACCACTACTACTACTACTGCTACTGGTATAACTAATGCTATATCAATATTAACAACGACAAAACAATAATAATAATAATAATAACATTTAATAATATTAAATTAAACTTTCTTAATTTGATTTTATTTAATAATAAATGTATTCGTTTAAAATAGTGGTCGAGTTCTAAATCTCAAGGAGCTTACTAGTCTTTTATTTAAATACGCAAACGACTATTTTACAAGGAACACGAAGTGGTGTCGAACATTAGGTTGAAGTTAAATCTTTTAATCACCGTTAGATCTTAACGAACCGTCATAAGCGATTGTACGATAATAACTGAGATCTAGTGATTTTAATGATTACATTTGTATTATTATCGACTGCGAATAGTACGAGTTAGATTCTTGTAGCTATAAAGAAATCTCGGTGGAGCCGAAGTGATTGTTCTACCACCTCTAGTTTCGATTCCTATTCACCACCAAAGATCCGTCGAATCACAGACGTCATCTACGTAACAATGTAACGCTGGAAACAAACGGTACAATAACATAGTGCTAAAGCATTGTTCTGTCTGTTTCGCGGTTTACGTACATACAGAGTAAGATACGTTTTAGAAACGCCGGTTTTCGTAACGATTTGGTTGTTGTCCCGGTCCGTGATGGTGCAGTACAGTCAGACACTTAACCCCGGCATGCGGTGTAAACCCCACAGCTGTGTCTCGTAAATTCGTACACTTTTGTGCAGTAAAGAGGGTAAGGGAAACACACCCTTACACGAGTACCGTCGTTGTTTTCTTTTTCTGAAACTAAAACTAACATTTATTTTCGGTTCTCTTTGTTCGCATATTCTGTCTGTTGTTACAAGATTTTTATGAGCTCTGCAAGTTAGTAACACACAATTTCAAACTGAAACTAAATATTCGTGCAATAGGTTATGGAAGTTATGAGCAAGTAATTTTTTATTCTATTAAAACAAAATCTGTCCGGCTGTGATCTTTGAAAGTTCTGATTAAATTAATTACCCTATTATAAGATACTAGCCTATAGATGGGTAGGCCTAAGTCGTGTGAAGCTCCTGCCCCCTTACGGGATATGAATTCTTGTAATTTTTATTCAGGGTTTGAATCTCTTCCCCTATCATTTGATGTCTCAGCACCCAATTGCAAGGCAGCAGCAAAATACAATCCTATAACAATAGGACACAGTATTACAGCCGACTGAATCCGACTAGATTCCCGCCTGTAATATTCCAAAGACAAGCCGGTCCCGGATTATTTCCCTTACCTCCTAACTTGGTAATGATGGCTACTGCTGCTCTCTACCAGGAATACTTATCGACCTTCCGGTGTAGATCCGTACTGTTCTCCACCAACGGGGTCACCTCTTGTACCTCTTGCATCAACAGTGTCGTCAGATTCCAGACTGGCCAAAAAAATCTGGAAATACAAACCTATAGGTGACAGGTGTGTGGGTAGACCCAGGAAAAGATAGCTGGAGGATCTTTGAAGGCGAAACAGGCAGCACCTTGGCTGTGCCGTATTGTAAAGAAGATGATGATGATGATGAAAATAAAATAATATTTTTGAAAACCTAATTCAATTTTTTTAATGCGTTTCCTACAAACATTAATATTAAAATATTGATTACGGTAAAGATTGTATTCATTTATTTTGTATTAAGTTGTCTTAGTTCTGTGATATTGTATTAATTCTTCTTATGCTGTTCAGTTTATTTTACCGTGTGAGCTACACTCCCGTTGTAGCTTCGCAGAATTTGACAGTACCTGGAGTTTCCTAGTTGTTACCAAGTTCTTATGTCGTTTGTCAAAATACATTGATACGTTTTGGGATCAAACGGTAAAATTATACCAATAGCAATGTGATAATATCCTGAAATCAGTCCCATTAAAATAAACGGTAATAACACAATAAAAATACGCGTATTGAAACACTAGTAAAAGGTACTGACTGAACTAATTTCCCTATATTTCATATTTCAAAGTATTCCCTAATGCTGTGTAATAAATCTGTTTGTATATTAGAACAGAGATAATACTATATTACTGTACGCCTCGGTAAAATCTATATTATATGATTTTTTCACGCAGCTGACAAAAAATAAATAAAACAGCCTAAAATTTAAAATATTTACAAATTCGTCCCTCGGGGGACAGGAGTCTATCCCTCCTGTAACATGCGACGAATTAAATGCAACAGGTTTGATAATAATATTAATGCAGACAGACACACAGCTTGAAAATCCTTAGAAGTGCGTCTAAACGCTTTAAAATTTAACAGAACTAGAAAAAACGTTGACACGATAAAACTGGATGTATAGAAATTAGTTGATCTGGTGTGGTCAAAACAAGATACAAATTGATGAAGTAAATAAGTTGGATTTTGTTGTCCACGGCGTGTCTGGGTATTAATGTTACCTACGCGTATTATAATTTTCTAACTAAAAACTCTAAATTTTTAGACAAATGTTTGATATTAATATTTGATATCTAAATAGAAGTTCACATCAGGGGTACATATCTTGTGGATACGGGTTTGGCAAACCCGGTGTGCCCTAGCTGGATTCTCATTGCTTCAACTTGTCTTGTGTGAGCTCCCTTTCTTTCCTGTCTGGTCTCTCTTGACCAACTCTTGTTTTTTTCTGACCCCTATGACATCAAAGTATTTGAGGGCTAGGGTGTTTTCCATTTCCGTTCCTCTTCTTTCTTCAAGGATGGGACTCCAAGCTGTGGTAAAAACAACCCATTTAGGGGAGTAAACCTGGATTATAAATACCGGCCCACCAGGACGGGGCTTGGGATAAGCTTAGCTCCCTCTCCACTATAAAAAAGGATGGCTCAAAGAACCAAGAAATTGCCTCGGATTAGGATGCACCATGCCATATAACAGATACAACGGACTAGATTCAAGAAAGCTGACAACTCCGGAATGACCATACAGATAGGATGGACGACGGCAGATGACAACCAAGACAGCCCGGGATAATCGTCCCCCCCCCCCAAAAAAAGACCACAAACGAGATGTGTCGATTGTATTGTTGTATTGACTAACAGAATTGATTATAAACAGGAGAATCTCCTAAGTAAAGAGAAGCACAAGGAAATAAAACTTGTAAATTAATATCACTGGAAGTATGACGAATTAAACACGTTATGTTACTCAAATTGAATGTTAAGATTTTAAATCTGGCAAATAACGAAATTGCACAATGAATATATTGACCATGAAGAATAATACTTGAATTTTTAGTCTGATTTATCTTATGTTAGTATTATTTTAAATGACTTATAACATTGTGCCGAATCTGAGCGAGATCGGCGCGTATACGGCATTTAACGCCAAAGGACGTAAAATACGGTACTGTATTTAGCGGTTGAGATACGCATACCATCTGCAGCTGTGATAATCAATCTGCAGCTGTGATATCAAGCTGTGCTTGATTGGTGCTGCACTCTAGTGCAGGATACTGATTGCGGGCAAACTATAGTTGGAATTACGTTCTAAACGGTTGTCTCTGGCTGGCCGACTAAGCGTTCGCTTCGCCTGCATTTTCCTCCGACAGAAAGGAGCTTTTGTTGCACCATCTACTACCTATGGCAGGCTAAACAAATACAGATCTGCGGGTCCCTCGCGGAAGACGGGGAACAGCTCCATCCTGAACCATTAACATCCAGACTCTCTCCCTCAACTTCATCTGCCGGAGGAGAATAGCGAGGACGAACCACAAACACCCTATCATGTAGACCAGGAGATCACCGCTTCACACCATGCAATATATAAGGTGACATCAATCCATATTATTTTTTTTTACACAGTGTGATGTAACCCACTAGAACCAGTGGACATAGAGTCACTCTACAACAATGACTTTAAGCTTTAAACATTTTAATTGGGTCCCCGGTTAACGGGACAGAATAGTGCGTGGACTTGGGGGGGAATCTTTTGTACATTTTGTAAATCTGTTGTATAAATTGTGAGCCCAGAGGTTGACATGTATTTGTGGCTGCTCACCATTCAGACGTGTAAATTTCCTTCTTATTTTCAGTATAAGGGTTTCCTTAGTGCTACTAATTCATTCAATCAACATGTAATTTCACTGGTTCAATTTAGTTTTTATTTTATGCTTTAATTTCTCATTTTTAAATTCGGTTTGGATCATATAGGGATAGAAGTTTCTTTGGTAGTTAAGTCGGGTCACCAGTTTAATCCTGTGTAGGTGCATTTTCATGCAGAGTTGAACATGCTCTTGGGACAGGTTGAGTTATGCACTATCTTGCCTAGGAACATGTCGGCCTTTGGGCCAAATTACTTTTAAAAAGGTTATAAGGTACATGACACGTTACTATTTTCAAGACTTAACAAAATTCATCAATATTTAAATTCTTTTAATTGATTATGATCACTTGGGTGTTTACTGTATTCTTATTATAATTACTCCAAGTCTAAGTGCTCAATGTGGCAGCACTTTATAATAGTATCAGGCACTATGCCAACTCTTGAATTTAGTATGTCCTGGGGCCACTGGTGTTACATACATAATCAGATACACATGTAATATGTTATACACATATTAAGTATTAAAACCTAATATGGATATTTATAGATTTTTAATTATGTACCTCATGGCGTGGAAAAGGGTGTGGCAAGAGATAGATGTTATAATTGTCCTGTGTTGTGGAACATGTATATGTATTGTATATTCGTGTGTATTTTTGGGGGTTATATATGTATTGTACATTCGTGTGTATTTTTGGGGTGGTTAGATATAGGGCTACAAGGAGAATATAAAACCTAGATTTTATATAAATTTATTTTCAGATAATATTTTAAAAGGGAAAATATAGATTTTATATTTATGAATTTCTAATGACAATTTTAAAAGGGAGAATATGGATTTTATAATTATTAATTTCAAAAGACATTTTTAAAAGCAGAAAATATAGATTTTATATTTATTAATTTCAATTAATATTTTTTTTTAGCGGAGAATCTAAATGTTATATTCATTGATTTTGTAAGTAACAGTTTCGAAGGAGATAATGAGTTTTGTTATAATAAAAAGATTTATTGGTCGTTAATTTTGTGAGTTTTAATTGCAAGTCCCGTCTCACTGGATCCAGCGCATTTTTGGCTTCTCTAGGCTTTGGCCTAGTTTTAATTATCTTGTGGCCCCTCTTTAGGGAAAAAAATTTCTTTTTTTTACAAGTCAAAGTTAAAGAGGGGTTACAACATGTATTGTCTCCAGAAAGCCCTTGGGGGTGTGGGACAGGTGCGGGTAGCACAAGATCCCGCGCTCAATCAGTAAGAATAGAAGAAAGAAAATAAGTGAGAGAGAGAGAGAGAGAGAGAGAGAGAGAGAGAGAGAGAGAGAGAGAGAGAGAGAGAGAGAGAGAGATTCCTTCCTCTTAAATTTGTTTAATATAGTCTGTTAAGTTTATATTTTTATATTTATTATTTCAATTATGACTGTGAATTACAACTTTATAACAAGGAATACATAAGTGTTGAACCAATCGTTTTCAAACAAGTTAAAAATAGATTAAACGATTAGACCAGCGGACAGTATGAGGCGTGAAATATATCATGATTTTGTTTGGTATCTATTGAAAATAAACTGTTGAGACCTGATTACAGAACAGACAATTTGAAAAAAAAATGATTAACGAGAGAAACATCTACGATCACATTATTAAATTTTGCACTCGTACTTATTCTTTTCCTCGATTCTCCAGGATTGTATGTATGTTAAGATAAACAGAGTAAAAAAATCATTAATGCAGTTGAAACTGTAATGATGGAAAGTTATTTTGCGTTGTACAGTGCCAGCGGTTTCAATCGGAGTTTGAATACAGGCTGTCAGTACAATGCAACCTGTCGAAATGTAGTTGCAATGTAATTACAAAAGTGCACTGTAATTACGATAACCGACAGCACTTTGCGTCCGCAGCGTGTGTTATTGGACATTTCGTGCAAAGCACAATCTTGTCACTCTTTATTTATATGTTGCACTACGTTTACGCCTGAATTAGTAAATTCCCTGTTTTTAATCTGTTATTTTGTGCATATAAACAACCAGCTGTTACCCGCGGCTTCGCACGCGAATATTTGACTTTTAATAAGTATTTTAATATAATTTTTATTGTCTATGTCTATATGGCGTTCTGTCAGCTCGTATAACAATTTTGTACTCATTAGTCAAATTCTCTCCAAAGCTGTTTTCAACACTTGTACTAAATTATTATGTTGGTGCAACAGCCTTTGGAGATTTAAAAGTAGGGTCTACCCGTTTATAAAGCCTTTGGAGATATTTATAAAGTACCTGTTAAATCAAAAAAGCTAAATTATTTATTTTAAGGGTTACTGTGTTAGAAGCATTGTGTAACACATTAAACGTTATGTTTTCCTCAACCATGGCTTTTATTTATTTCAGCAGTAAACTAAAATATCTGTATGGAGAACCATACATGACTTCCATGTTGTAAGATTTATATTTAAAATCATTTTCGAAATGAAATATTTCCACAGAAAATACTTCTTTCTTCAGAAGTAGTGTGGTCACTAACGAATAAAACCCCACGTTAGCGCACTCGATTTTCACTGATGATGACAATCGATGGCACTGTCGAAACGTCTGGTGTTGCAGAAAACATTGGACCTCGGCCAAACAGGCCGGGAAGGAATTTTAACAATAAACTACTTCTTTGTTGCCGATAACGAAGACACATATAAATAAACATGAGTAAGGCCAGAAATAACGCGAATTGTGTGTGTGTGTGTGTGTGTGTGTGTGTGTGTGTGTGTGTGTGTGTGTGTGTGTGTGTTGCCTGCCTTTTTTTGCGGTAATCATAATAATAACATGGAAACGTAAACATTACATAATTGAGATATGCTTGCCTGCCACGAACGATATATTTTCTCGTACTTTTTAAATCATACATGATTTAAATTAAAATGAAAAAATTATAATTTTATTGCCTGGCAACAAAATTATTTCATTTTTAACAATTACCAGTGTTTGAAAAGTTTAAATGAATTTTCAAGTGCGCTACTCTTCTTAAAACGTAAAAGGTTGCCGGTAAACTACCCCTTTCCCTTAACCGATCTTCACCAAAACCAACAGATCTTGAGAACTCTACAATTCAGGGCTGTATCCAAAACAATATTTGAATCTGTTTGAATTTGCGGCTGTTATCGTTTGCCATAGAAAATATCGGTATGGAGAACCATACATGACTTCCATGTTCTAAGATTTATATTTAAAATCATTTTCGAAATGTAATATTACCATAGAAACTACTTCTTTCTACTTACTGCTTCAGCCTTAACCACAGTACTGTGGTCACTAACGTATACCACCTCACGTTATCGCACTCGATTTTCACTGATGATGGAAGTAGTCGATGGCATTGCCGAAACGTCTGGCTTTGTAGAAAACATTGGACTACGGCCAAACAGCCCGGGAAGAAATTTTAACAAAAAACTACTTCTTTGTTGCCGATAACGTTGCACACGCGCACACACACAAACACACAATATGCATAAAATTAATGGCTTGTATAAGTTAATGTTTGATCTCCATTAAGTAGTGCTCAAGTTTCCAAAGTTTTAATATTATGATGTCCGTAATTAAAACATCAGAGCAGGTTTAGTGTGTATGAGGGTACACCGGGACAAAAATTTTCAACATTCCCTATTGAGCGTTGATCAGAGTAAAGTTGCGAATCTACAGTGTACGTTTCACAGAACAAACACGAGGAAAAGAAGGAGCGCTCCGAAGTCACTCATGGACCCTCAGCATCTTGCAGAGGGTTCATTCCCTACAGACGAAAAGTCTGTCTATGAACCGTTCCTCTGTAAACACGTGCAGTTACACTGCCCAGCGATCCACTGGAAGCAAATCGCTATCCAAGCTGGACACTTTTTCGGCTTGCACGCGTTATGTTGGTATGGGTTTCGGCACTTTCCATTTAAAAAGCGTGAAAATGTAAGAAAATAAACATGAGTGAGGCCTGAAATAACGCGAATTTTGTGTGTGTGTGTTTTCCCTGCCTTTTTATTGCGGTAATCATAATAATAAAATGTAAACGTAAACATTACATAATTGAGATATACTTGCCTGCCACGAACGATATATTTTCTCTCATACATGATTTACATTAAAATTAAAAAATTATAATTTTATTGCCTGGCAACAAAATTATTTTATTTTTAACAATTACCATTGTTTGAGAAAGTTTAAATGAATTTTCTAGTACTTTACTGTTGTTAAAACGTAAAAGGTCGCTGGTAAACTACCCCTTCCCCTTAACCGATCTTCATGAAAATCAAAAGACCTTGAGTTCTCTACAATGCAGGGACGTATGCAAACAATTATTTGATTCTCTTTTAATATGCGGCAGTTATCATGCGTCATAATAATAAAATTACCCTTTTAAAACATGAAACGTTGCAGGTAAACTACCCTTTTCTCTTTACCGATCTTTACCAAATTCAACAGACCTTGAATATTACATAATTCAGGAAAGTGTGCAAAAAGTATTTGATTCTGTTTGAATTTGCGGCTCTTATCGTTTGCCATAGAAAATACCCTTGTTAAAACATAAAACGTTGCTGGTAAACTACCCCTTTCCCTTAACCGATCTCCACCAAAAACAATATGTCTTCACAACTCTACAATTCAGGGGTGTATGCGAAACATTATTTGACTCTCTTTGAATTTATGCCAGTTATCGTTTGTCATAGAAAAAATTACCCTTGTTAAAACATAAAACGTTGGGGGTAATCTACCCCTTTCCCTTAACCGATCTTCACCAAAAACAACAGATCTTGAGTACTCTACAAATCAGGGCTGTATGCAAAAAATTATTTGATTCTGTTTGAATATGCGGCTCTTATCGTTTGCCATAGAAAATACCCTTTTAAAACATAAAATTTTGCGGGTAAACTACCAGTTTCCCTTAACCGATATTCACCAAATACAAAACGTCGTGAGAACTCTACAATTCAGGGCTGCGTGCAAAACATTATTTGATTCTGTTTGAATTTGCGGCTTTTATCGTTTGCCATAGAAAATACCCTTGTTAAAACATAAAACGTTGTTGGTAAACTACCCCTTTCCCTTAACCTATCTTCACCTAAAACAATAGGTCTTGACAACTCTACAATTCAGGGCTGTATGGAAAACATTATTTGATTATGTTTAAATTTGCGGCTGTTATCGTTTGCCATAGAAAATAATTACCCTTGATTAAAAAAAAACGTTGCCGGTAAAGTACCCCTCTCCCTTAACAGATCTTCACTAAAAACAATAGGTCTTGAGTACTCTACAAATCATAGCTGAATGCAAAAAGTTATTTGATTCTGTTTGAATTTGCGGCTGTTATCGTTCGCCATAAAAAAAATCTACACACACACACACACACACACACACACACACACACACACACACACACACACACACACACACACACACACACACACACACACACACACACACACACACACACACACACACACACACACACACATTTTTTCGAAAAACGACTTGTTTTCATGTTTTGAGTGTAGTAAAATCAGAATCTGCAATAATCTCGAACACGATTTTTTTTGCCATCACCATACTTCCATTTCCTTAAGGAACATGGAAGTAAATATCGGTATGGAGAACCATACATGACTTCCATGTTCTAAGATATATATTTAAAATCATTTACGAAATGAATTGTTTTTCACAGAAACTACTTCTTTCCACTTATTGCTACAGCCTTAACCACAGTACTGTGGTCACTAACGTATACAACCACAAGTTATCGCACTCGATTTTCACTGATGATGGCAGTCGACGGCACTGTCGAAACGTCTGGTTTTCCAGAAAACATTGGACTACGGCCAAACAGGCCGGGAAGGAATTTTAACAACAAACTACTACTTTGTTGCCGATTACGTAGTACACATATAAAAATTATCCCCTCCCCCTTTAACTATAATTTTCATTTATAGAATATTAACCCCACCCCGTTCAACTAACCTCTTCATTTATAGATATTTCATCTACGATTCTACAGTAGATTATTAAGATCTTTTTATCAGGATACTTTATTTATCAAAATTAAGTACTTAACACTTGTTACAACAAAAAATGTTTCTGGTAAACTGCCCTTTCCCCGTAACCGATCTTCACCAAAATCAATAGGCCTTGAGTCTTCTACAAGTAAGGCACATATGTAAAAAATATATGATTCTGTTTGAATTTACGGCAGTTATCGCACGTCATGAAAAAATTTCTCTTGTTACAACATAAAATGTTGGTTGTAAACTACCCCTTTCCCTTAACCGATCTTCACCAAAATCAACAAGCCTTGAGATCTCGACAATTTAGGGATATATGCAAAACGTATTTGATTATGTTTGAATGTGCGGCAGTTATCGTCCGTCATAGAAACAATTACTCTTGTTCAAACATTAAAGGTTGATGGTAAACTACCTCTTTCCAATAACCGATCTTCACCAATATCAACAGGCCTTCAGTTCTTCACAATTCAGGAACGTATGCAAACAATTATTTGATTCTCTTTGAATTTACGGCAGTTATCGTTCGTCATACAAAAAATTACCCTTGTTAAAACATAAAATGTTGCTGGTAAACTACCCCTTTCCCATAACCGATCTTCACCAAAATCAACAGACCTTGAGTACTTCCAACTTCAAAAATGTATGCAAAACATTATTTGTTTCTCTTTGAATATGCGGCAGTTATCATTCATCATATAAATAAAATTACCCTTTTAGAACATAAAACGTTGCTGGTAAACTACCCTTTTTTCTTAACCGATATTCACCAAAATCAAAAGACATTGAGTACTGTATAATTCAGCAAGGTGTGCAAAATATTATTTGATTCTCTTTCAATATGCGGCAGTTATCATTCGTCATTAAAAAAAATTACCCTTTTAATTATAAAATGTTGCAGGTAAACTACCCTTTCCTCTTAACCGATCTTCACCAAAATCAACAGACCTTGAGAACTCTACTATGCTGAAAGGTGTGCAAAAGAGTATTTGATTCTGTTTAAATGTGCGGGAGTTATCGTTCGGCATAGAAACAATTACTCTTGTTAAAACATAAAATGTGGCTGGTAAACTACCCCTTTCCCTTAACCGATCTTCACCAAAATAAACTGACCTTCAGTATTTTACAATTGAGGAAAGTGTACAAAACCATATTTGATTCTCTTTCAATATGCGGCAGTTATCATTCGTCATTCAAAAAAATTACCCTTTTAAAATATAAAATGTTGCAGGTAAACTACCCTTTCCTCTTAACCGATCTTCACCAAAATCAACAGACATTGAGATCTCCATAGCACAGGGAGGTGTGCAAAACATTATTTGATTCTAATTGAATTTACGGCAATCATTCGTCATAAAAAATTACCCATGTTAAAACATAAAACGTTGCTGGTAAACTACCCCTTTCCCTAACCCGATCTTCAACAAAAACAACAAATCTTGAGAACTCTACAATTCAGGGCTGTATGCAAAATATTATTTGATTCTGTTTGAATTTGCGGCTTTTATCGTTGCCATAGAAAATACCCTTGTTAAAACATAAAACGGTACCGGTAAACTACCCCTTTCCCTTAACCGATCTTAACCAAAAACAATAGGTCTTGAGAACTCTACAATTCAGGGCTGTATGCAAAACATTATTTGATTCTGTTTGAATTTGCGGCTGTTATCGTTTGCCATAGAAAAAATCCACACACACACACACACACACACACACACACACACACACACACACACACACACACACACACACACACACACACACACACACACACACACACACTTTTCGATAAACGAAATTTTTTGTTTTGAGTGTAGTACAATCAGAATCTGCAATAATCTCGAACACGATTTTTTTTGCCATCACCATACTTCCATTTCCTTAAGGAACATGGAAGTAAAAATTACCCTTGATAAAAAAAAAACGTTGCCGGTAAACTACCCCTTTCCCTCAACCGATCTTCAGCAAAAACAATAGGTCGTGAGTACTCTACAAATCAGGGCTGTATGCAAAAAATTATTTGATTCTGTTTGAATTTGCGGCTGTTTCCGTTTTCCATAGAAAAAAATTCACACACACACACACACACACACACACACACACACACACACACACACACACACACACACACACACACACACACACACACACACATTTCGAAAAATGACTTTTTTTTCATGTTTTGAGTGTAGTACAATCATAATCTGCATTAATCTCGAACACGATTTTTTTTGCCACACCATACTTCCATTTCCTTAAGGAACATGGAAGTAAAACCAAAAACCGTTGTCACCTAACCTCATAAATAAAAACAACACGTATATTCGGTTTGTATTAAGTAATAGGACAATTTACAACTGGTACAATTCTTCTTTTCCACATCGTAATATATCGATACAATCGCATATTATATATAACATCGAAAATGTACTGCAGGAATGGATAAATGTACAGTTCCGATGCCGCTAAATAGCTGTTGTTTATTTACTTGTTACTATGCAATTAATTCTGGTCTCCATGGTGTTTTTGACATCTTTAGTAGTAGTATTTAATATGTTTCATTACTTATTCATTGCATCATAAGAAATACGTATAAACATACATTTTATAATCGTTTAAGACAATTACAAAATATATAGACATACCTGTATACAAAATTACAAAATATATCGATACAATCGCATATTAAAAACATTAAAAAAACTTCAGGAACGGATAAAGGTACAGGTCTGATGCCACTAAATATCATTTGTTTATTTACTTGTTACTATGGTAATTCTGGTCTCCATGGTGTTTTGACATCTTTATACGCGTCAACGAAAAGGCATAATTAAAAGGGCCTAAATCGTGCAAACGGGGCAAAATATCAAATTACTAGTTAGACAGTATTTTTCGCCTTGTGTCAAAGGTTACCTGTGCAAAATTTGGTGACAATCGGTATAACGGAGTGGATTTGTATTCAGTACCCATAAATCATCAGACTTTGAGTTATATATGTGTGTGTGTGTGTGTGGTTACAGTGCGCGTGTGTGCTAGCAATTCCTAGAAATCAAGACAAATTATGTGAATATGTGTGGGGATTAAAAAAATAAAAATAAATAAACAAGTAAAAATATAAATAAATAATTGTCCCTCATAGCGGTGAACTAGTACTAAATGTTGAATATCTTCGGTTGGTAATAATTAAATAATAATTCAATTTTTTGTGGTAGCGCCTGCCGGCACAGAGGCAACGTTGGTGACTCTTAAATGCAACCGCTGTGCTGTGGTCGTGGTATCGAGTCAAAGATAGGATTCGGTCTACCTGCCCGACACAATCGTTGGGACAATAATACACCGTTCTTATGGGGCATGTATGTGGCCAGATCATTAACACACACACTCGCAATCACTCTCTTCATCGTCGTGCTCGCCATCGAACGTGATTAATAGCTGATTGATTTCTCTCTGCCAGTCAAATTGAGATCTCTTGAAGGGAAGGGAAGAAGAATTGTAGCAGTTACTTCAGTCCTTCTTCTTCTTTTTCTCGTGGCATCACAGTCCTTTATTAGACACTCCTTGCATGTCAACCTCTAAGCATCTTTATTCTGTGACGTTGGCTGACCATTAGTGACACCCGGTACCTCTCTAACATGTGTTCGTGGTCTTTCCTTATTATGCCTTCATAAAAATTTAGTCGCCCTTCTTGGTAATGTTCTCCTGTCCTTTTGTACGCACCCTGCCCACCTTAATCCCTCCATCTTACAAAGTTCAAGTACCAGCTTTAGCCGTATTCTTCAGCTACAATTTTTAACAATTAGCCCATATAAGAGTTCTGACCGAAAGTATCCGACCACATAGAATATTATGGAAACCGGTTGTGCAAATGTATTCTGACTTGGTAGCCAATCAGATGGGACTCTTTGACGCATGCGTGAACATTCGTGAACGTATTGGATTATTCAGTTAGCTGTGGAACTCTGTTGTGTGCAGCTGTGTTGTATGTGACTGTCGTATTCAGAATGTGTAAGCGAATGAGAAATTGTATTAAATTTTGCGTAAAACGTGAATATTTGTCCTCGTAGATTACCACAAAAATTACGAAGCCGTTCGGAGAGGCCTCAACAAATTATACACAGATATAATTATGCACAGGCCTTTAAAAATGACTGTGAATCTGTTGAAGTAACCTAGACGGATTTTAACAAGCAGAACACCCGAATATGTTCAACGCATGCGGACTTCAATAAACGAAAATCGAAGGCTAACAGAGCGAGAATTAGAAGACAATCTGGCGATTCCGCGGATTTGTAGTTACTACAATCAACTTATTTTCTTTTTTATGTATTAAACAAATAATGGCTTTTTACTTTCATTTTGTATCCTCTCAGTTCGGAGGATGGTCACTAGCGTCTGACGCAGGGCCCGCCTCTCCTCCACCTTTTATCGAATGTACGCTCAGTTACATCTTAATAAACGCAATTGAAGTTGTAACGACAGTAACTTTGTTTAAAAAAAATTGTCTGTGCAGTTAATACCTAATAAACCTTGTAATATACAAGAATACATTTTTTTTTATTGACATATAAAACAAATTTGAAAAACCTGTAGAAGGCGTTAATGTCAGAGCATGGGTGCCTTTAAGAGCAGGATCGTGAGAATTGAGCCAGCTGAGAAAAAACTCGACGCCCTAATGAGAACATGCCCTCATCTGTTGGCAGAGAAAGTAAATATGCACAAAGAAAAGTTTGGCCACACCACCTCGTCTACTGGATGTGTATCCCCCCCCCCTACCACCAAAGTGGTTTATTTAATTCATGTTCAACAAACAGTTGTATTATTTACAGTTTTGGCCGAACTTTTAGATACTGTTTTGTTTTGTTTCCTTCAGCCTCTGTTGGTCACACATGCGTCTCGCGCGCGCGCGCGCGCGCACACACACACACACACACACACACACGTGTGTGTATTATAGTTTAGTGTAAGTCGAGATTATGGAGCGTCAAAAAATCGATTTTCTGTTTTCGGTAGAAGTAAATTTTCTAGGTTCCCAAGGCCCATCTGATGGATCTTGGACTACGTGTGTGTGTGTGAACACGTTTCTCATAACCGGGGGAGGGGGGAGACACGCGGAACGTAAAAATCATATGAGCTCTTCCACGCTTAACAATGACCTCTTTACGAAGTTATAGTCTTGGTATTGTAGATTCTTCTTTCTGTCTTCTCTACCTGTCTAACAGGTGGGGAATGTTAGGTAGATATATAAAGGCGCAGTAGACAGGCTAAGATTATTTATGGCAATTGACAACGATATTTCCCGATCTGTATTAAAGTCAACCCAGAGGATAATCATTTATATTGTTTATATTGAAACACATGTGCTTTGCGAAATGCAGTGAAAAAACAAGTTTTTATAGTATCTTCATATGCCCGTTATCGTCATGTGCCTTTCAAGCGTTGGAATTAATACCTTTTGTGACTGATGGAATTGAAAATCACTTTACGTCTCTCAGAACAACTCAATAAACTAACTGGTCCCTGGCCAAACAGATCCCAATGCGAAGTCTGCCACGTATGTATAGCGCTTTGTTCTTAACTCAGGTCGATCGGCTAAACGACTTCGATGGTACATAGTGGGGTCGACTTTAAGCCGAACCCATCTACGTAGTAGACGCTGTGTCAGTCGGACTTTAACCGCTAAGTCTTTTACCAATTTAAACATATTTTTGGAATGAAATAAAGTATGACAATGTTCCATCTAGTTTCGCTGTACCGCTGATGAGAAACACTCAAGAGTTCGAAGCGCTGACTCGCTGCCTAACAAGCTCCATTTCAACTAGGCTGTAACTTACCGCAATGAGGATTTTCTCATTCCGATTTCTTTTCGTCGTTTTCACACTAAACTCAGTCCCATAGGCTTCGACACTAAATTTAATTAAAAGCGATGGCTACAAACCTAAAGGAGCATCAAGAATTGTACACAAGAATTCCAACAAAAATTTGCTAAAATACATTGTGAATGAGTAAAGCCTGAATCATCGGCAGACAAGAAACAATTGTATTTATTTAGACTCGTAACAGTAATAAAAACAGATTTGAGCGCTGATAAACACTCAGAGTTTGAAGGCTGTCTAGCTGTCTTCAGGCTCCTGTGCGACCACTGCTTACCACAATGAGATTCTGATTTCGAGTTCCGTCGTTTTTCCACTGGAACATTTGCACAGGCTTTTCGTCGTTTTCACACTAAACTCAGTCCCATAGGCTTCGACATTAAATTTAATTAAAAGCGATTGCTACAAACCTAAAGGGACATCAAGAATTGTACACAAGAATTCCAACATATATTTGTTAAAATACATTGTGAATCAGAAAAGCCTGATTCCTTGGTAGATACAAAAGAATAATGCTTAATTAATGTCGTGACATCATCATCATCATCTTCACTTCATGGCAGATGCAAGGCGCTGCCTCTTCCGCCTTCAAGGATCCTCCGGCCATCTCTTCCTTGGTCTACCTACACACCTGTGTCCTATATGGTTATATTTTCAGACTTGTTTGGCCAGTCTTGTATCTGACATTCTTTCTAAGCGTTCTTTCCACCATTGATTATAATTTTTCTAGTCTTTCATTCAAACTAAAAACTTGTAATTTTTCTCTTATGGACTCATTCTTTATACGGTCAAGTCTAGAACACCTTTTAAGTCTTATTTAGAATGCCATTTCCGATGCTGTGTCTTACTGTCTTGTTTCTTGGTTGATGTCCTTAATTCACACCCATAGGACAGTACAGGAGCCGCCTTACCTTTGTAAAATTTAAATTTTGTATCTCGACGTACATTGTTTCCAAAAATGCGGTTAATTTTTCTCAACGTCGTGACAGTAATAGTAAATACAGATTTGAAGCAAAAGGAACATAATAATAGCTTAACGTGCTCCAATCATAGTTTTCTTACCAACTAGACAGTTGTGATTTTTGTCCATAGAAAATATGTACATTTTATTTTATTCGATCTTTTACAATTATCATAAAATTCAAATGAAATCGTTTTCGAAGATTTACGAAGATTGTTTCGTCGCTGCCGAGGCAGAGGAAAGTATAAAATTTGTTGCCGTTTGTGGGTCGATAAGGCACAGCGCCGAACTCTCTTATGTAAAGCCTGCAGTCATAACGTCGAACGCAATTTACGAGCGTTTTATAGTGCCACAACTTGGCGCCAACTTGGCTCTGCTTTGTGCCCGCTTTGTTTCTTCCAGAGAATTTCTTCTTGTCGAAGTTTTTTAATATACATTGTTTGTGTGTGTGTGTGTGTGTGTTTTACGTTAACGTGACGGATCTATTACCATCGATTTACAATACGGTGGCAATGAACCCAAACTAGGGGCAACAAGGCTAAGTTTACCCTAACCAGGTTGCTTGTTCTGTACTGTGCTGAGTCAAAAGATTCAGCGCTAGTTCAGTCATTTTATTGGCAGTTTTGACGTTATTGGCAGTACGAAATTTAAGGCAGTAAGTAGTGCTGCGCTCTTGTATCGAAATAAGACAGACTTATTACTGTGCCCGATCGCTGTCGCTATCTGTCGGCTTGCGGTGGTACGAAAATTCCCGTGCTGCTCCCTGGCGTTAATTGCGGTACGCAAACGTAGACGATGCCGAATTATCTAAGTTTCGTCTAACAAAATACTTCAGGGTTGACGGACGCCTTTTCTCTTCGGTGGAGAGAAGAATTAATTTCCAACATCTTCTAACAACTATGGAAAAATAGTTTCTTAAACGACTGCGGGTTCGCCGATCAGAGACAGAGTCCTGCTACATAACTGAACAAATTCCATCTTAAAAAGCTACACACTCGCCACCGAAGAGAATTGGCTCACCACAACCACAACAACATGCCAATCATGAGATCGCCACATATTCATAAAAGAGAATACCCTTCTGGACCCAAAAAAGCAGGTGAAAAACAACCATTTATAATTAACACGTAGAATCAACATGGCACCACCAGTTATACATAACCATCAGTTTCTACCTGTCAAGTTAAACATTCATTTGGATCCCCAATTGATGGGACAGTTTAGTGTGTACACTAAGAAAAAGAATTAATTGTAAAATTTCAATATATTTATAGTAAATTGTCAGTTCAGAGACTGACATGGTTACAAGACAGCATCCAACATAGATTTCCACTCATTTCTTTATAGGGCTATCGCTACAGATTTAAAGTCAGTTTTGTTATTAGTAATTTTCTCAAGTTTAATTTACTATGCATAAAAACATATATTTTCTCTTAATTTAAAATATCAGTTTATTTCATTGTATAAAAAGATTACTGGGGAGGTAGGCGAATTTTTTTAACTAGTTTCAACCAAGCTATGCATGTCGAAACACTTTTCAACTTGTTTGTCGAGACTTTGTCGAGACTTGTTTGTTGAAACAAGCCGAAAGTTGAATGAACATGTCCGTCTCTGACCCAAGTGTATTTTTTTTATAAGGTGCTAATATTGTGCAATTTTTCTCTTTTCATTAACTGGCCCTATTTAAGTATATATAAATTCTTTATACTAATTCTGATAACTGGGGGGCGTTAATTATTTTAAACAATTTTTATTTCTCACCGGAATTAGATACTTAAGCACTTAGCCACTTAGGCACTTACTTTTGAATTTTTATTAGGTCCTGGGGACATTTGTATGCTATACATTCTCTTATACACATGACGTGCAATTAACCCACACCATGTGGGTACTATTATAAATGTAAATTTCTAATCCTAATTCGGATTATTATAAAAGGAAAAGTTAGAATTTATATACACCAGAAGGGTAATATAAAAAAGGGCGTGGCAAGAGACCTTTATGTATTTTATGTACACTGTTGTATAATGTATTTCTGTCCTGTGGAACATGTTATGTGTGTATATTTCTGTGTACATTTTGGGGGATATGTATATATATATATATATATATATATATATAAATATTATGCATTACTGTACTTTTGGTGGGAACTTGGGATATAGGGATTTATTATTCAGGGTCTTTTACAACAGAAAGTTAACACATGTAGTCATGTGGATATATCCTTTTCATTTTCTTTTTAAGGGAGGTATTCTATCTCAATAATCGTGGCTGATCATTTCTTTAAGGAAATTAATTATTTTATTTAACAAGTATAGGAATTGTCACCTTTAAAATTTATTTAATTTGTAGCGTAATTATTTTATTATTAATAGTAACAAGGAATGAAATTATTTATCTTCATTGATTCATATACAGTATTCTAAAAGGAACACATGATATAAATTTTATATTTTAGTAAATAGTTTAATGGGAGCTTTATTTTGAGGTTAATGATTATTTTAAAGTTTCAATTCATTGATGGTGTGACATAGCAATTATTTTCTTGGATTCAGTTAATATTTTTCAGGTGGCCTTGTTGAGAGTGTATAATATTTATTTAACTATGTAAAGGGGAATTATAAATCACTGTTGTTTTTTTTTTATTATTGTTGTTATGAGATAGAATAATAAAATGGGATTGTTAATTATTTAATTCTTGAGTTTTCATTGGAAGTCCCGTCATACTGGACCCGGCACAATTTTTGCTTCTCTAGGCCTTAGCCTAGTTTTAATTAACTTGTGGCCCCTCTTTACAAAAAGAAATATTCTTTTTGTTTTAACTACTCAAGATGGTAGCTGGAGGGGTTTCATTTGGTAGCAGAGCGTGGTTACGATGAGGGTCCTGTGGGTGTGACGGGGCTTGCAAACTTAGGAAATATTTTTGAACTTTCACAATGTTAAGTTCAAATAGAACTTAGAAAAATTTTAAAGGCCCTATATCCCCAGTGAAAATATTTTTTGTTCGTTTTAAGGTTTGAAATATATGTATATGTACTTGCCCGCCTTGCATAGTGAATAGTGCCACGTGGTAGGAAATATTAGAAGGGGAAATCCCTGGGCAAGACTTATCGCAGTCGGTGCTTGGTTAGTTTGAGTTACCTTGCCCATGTTTGGGGAGGTGTTGCTGTTTTTTTTGTGATTATGCGGTATGGCCCGATCGGCAGTCGGTTTCTTCCGATAAATGGTAGCCGGAGGTAACCTAAGAAATGGTTAAAATAAATTTTCGTTGGTCGGGATTTTGTTTTTCGTGTTGTGTGTGTGTCGCGTTCCTTTTGTCTGGTGTGATCGAGTGTGAGCAGTTCAGGTAGTGGGCTAGTTCTCGCATCGGTAGGTGGACCCGCAGTCTACTCTTTGGAAGTATAGTACGTGAGTTTTTCTTATTCCAATCTTATTATTGTCATTATGTTTGTAGGTGTTAGGTATTTGTAGGGTGTTGTGTTTTGTTGATAGTGTTTTGCGAATTGTGTAATTCTGGCGGCGCTATGCTTCCAGAAATTGTCGTCCCCCGACCACCGGGAGGAACAGAAATTGCCCCACCCTCTCACCCCAGTTCTCCAGAAATTTTCGGTGGTAGATGCATTTAAGGAGGACCAGCTGCTGGTTTTCTTGGACCTTGTCCTGCAGCTGGCAGCCTATCCGGGTATATCCGATGGGGAGGTCTTGTCCCTTATATACCCGTATTGCCAGGGTACGTTGGCACAGAAGGTCACCAACACTTGGCGTCGGGGCGGCACGGTCGACACTTTTCATGGGGAAGTGTTGGATTACTTCATATTTCCTCCACGACGTTCCAGCTTAGGTTGGATTTATTCTATCGTTATCAGGCCGACGGAGAGGCGCTGGGGGACTACGTGCAGGACATACGAAAAGCTGCCCGGGTATTAAGATTAGGGTTGACCGACACCGAAGTCCTAGATATAATTATAGGAGGACTGAATTCCCAAGACAGTTCCCGTTTAAGGTTTGGGAATCGTCCACGTTGTTTCGTGGAGATGGCCCGGTGTTGTGTTGCTTCAAATACTGTCCGACCAAAGGTCGCGGTAATTGTTCCGGTAAATCCATTTCTGCCCAAGGTGGATCCAGAGACGATAACATCATCATCGCCTACGCCGGAAGATGAGAAGTCACTTGATGGTGGAGCTTTACCATCGTCAGGAGAAATTAATTTAGACATTGCACATGGACCTGGACAGCTGGATTCCAGGTTGAGTACTGTTGAGGAAGTTGTAGTTGTTGAGAGTGGTGAAGAAGAGGAATCGAAGGAGGAGGCAGAAGAGTGGTCTGCACATGCTACGCAGGGGAGTATTAGTGTAAGTGTTTCGGAGGCTGCAGGTGTTTCTGAGGTTGCGGATGGACTAGGGGATGTCCAGTCTGCAAGTGTGGTAGAAGTAGATGAGGTAGAAGTTGGGGAGAAACTGGGTGGCAGCGTTGTAGAGTTTGAGAGTGAGAATGATGTAGTGTGTGAAGATGTGCAGACGCTTTCTGTAAGTATTGTTGAGGATTCCGAGGAATGGAAAGAAGTTCCAGGCGGAGTAGGGGAGCAACTAGAAGATGAAGATGTGCAGTGTCGTGATGATGATTTGGATTATGTAGAGGAAGAAATAGAAACAGGGGAAATTGTAGAAGACAAGAAGATAGAAGCAGAGGAGTTAGAGGTTGAGGATAATCCAAATCGGGGTAAACGTAGAAAGGTAAGTTACCTTGATTATAATTTACATGAAATAAATCAGTACTGCTCAACACGAGATAGTTTCTCAGAGAGTGACGTCCACAAGGAACGGCTTCCTAAAGTTCGTCATAAAAGGGTGAGACAAAGCGGTTAATGGGTAGCGGGTAGATGTTCCCCACAGTCCCAGTGGTGTTCATCTACTTCAGGGTTGCGCCCCTGCCTCCGCGAGCCTTGGTTTTCTCCACCCATCCTCATTTTCGGAGGGAACCATGTCCATTACCTTAGTCCTAGCTGTTGAACTTTCAATGATCCTTGCCCTTATCATCTTCCCAATTTTCCTACCCCTCCCCTCAGAAAACAAAGTAAAAACCAAAAAACAAATAAAATTTAGAAAGGAAAAAGCAAAAAAAATTAGAAAAGGAAAAAGAAAAAATATCCGAGAGGAGTCAGAGAGAAGTTAGTTGGAAGAGTGGTGACTACGTGGGTAGTGAGTTTAGTGTCGTTTTCATTTTTCTTTGTTGTAGTTTGTCGTTAATATTTGTAGAGTAATGGCCATGCCGCATTCCCTAGTTGATTTAAGTTGTAGTTATTTTAGATTAAGGGTAGGTTGTTCGACGTGGTCGTACTGAAGTATACCCCCTCGTTAGTTCTGCAGTATTGAAGACCAAGTGAAGGGATTGATGTTCGCGTGCCCTCTATGCGGTTTTCTCTGTCCGGCTAATAGGGGCCGTCCGCCCTAGTATAGGGATGTTTTTTTTTAACGACCAGTTAGATATGTCAAGGAGATGTGATGCCTTGTTTTAGCATATAGCTGGTCAGTCCATATGTGGACAGAAGTGTTATGGGCGCTCACATACCAAGGTATTAGTTACCTTGTTTTGGTCTTCGGACGCGTGTGTGAGTGGCAGCAGGAGGAGTAGGTGGTGGTCACCAGAGAGTGTGACGTATTGGGGCGGTCCTGTGGGGTTGGTCTGGCGGAGAGGGTCGCATGAGGATGGTTGCATTGGCGTGGTGATTTTCCAATCCAGTAAGAAAAGGGGGGGGTAGTTGTTGTCCTAAGTAGGTATCAAGTTGGGTCTCAGTCGGTGGGCGAGCCTCAGGAGGTCAGAAGACGTACGTAGGAATCTTTCTTTTGACTTTAGCTGTCTCTCTCTCTTGCGCTGTATGCGGACTCTGATCAGGTCAGCATGCAGCACCCGCACACTTACATAATACATATCTTCTTTCGTCTCTTTCATTTTCCTTTTTGATTTCTGTTCTCCTGAGAGCAAGCTCAGCTGAGCCAACCCAACCACGACGTCCACCGGTATCTTTTGGGGAGAGGTACACTGCAGGGTACCCTCCTTGCCTTTAACGTTGGGGCAACTATGTTGCCCTTTTGGGGTGAGGGTGTGCTGAGTCAAAAGATTCAGCGCTAGTTCAGTCATTTTATTGGCAGTTTTGACGTTATTGGCAGTACGAAATTTAAGGCAGTAAGTAGTGCTGCGCTCTTGTATCGAAATAAGACAGACTTATTACTGTGCCCGATCGCTGTCGCTATCTGTCGGCTTGCGGTGGTACGAAAATTCCCGTGCTGCTCCCTGGCGTTAATTGCGGTACGCAAACGTAGACGATGCCGAATTATCTAAGTTTCGTCTAACAAAATACTTCAGGGTTGACGGACGCCTTTTCTCTTCGGTGGAGAGAAGAATTAATTTCCAACATCTTCTAACAACTATGGAAAAATAGTTTCTTAAACGACTGCGGGTTCGCCGATCAGAGACAGAGTCCTGCTACATAACTGAACAAATTCCATCTTAAAAAGCTACACACTCGCCACCGAAGAGAATTGGCTCACCACAACCACAACAACATGCCAATCATGAGATCGCCACATATTCATAAAAGAGAATACCCTTCTGGACCCAAAAAAGCAGGTGAAAAACAACCATTTATAATTAACACGTAGAATCAACATGGCACCACCAGTTATACATAACCATCAGTTTCTACCTGTCAAGTTAAACATTCATTTGGATCCCCAATTGATGGGACAGTTTAGTGTGTACACTAAGAAAAAGAATTAATTGTAAAATTTCAATATATTTATAGTAAATTGTCAGTTCAGAGACTGACATGGTTACAAGACAGCATCCAACATAGATTTCCACTCATTTCTTTATAGGGCTATCGCTACAGATTTAAAGTCAGTTTTGTTATTAGTAATTTTCTCAAGTTTAATTTACTATGCATAAAAACATATATTTTCTCTTAATTTAAAATATCAGTTTATTTCATTGTATAAAAAGATTACTGGGGAGGTAGGCGAATTTTTTTAACTAGTTTCAACCAAGCTATGCATGTCGAAACACTTTTCAACTTGTTTGTCGAGACTTTGTCGAGACTTGTTTGTTGAAACAAGCCGAAAGTTGAATGAACATGTCCGTCTCTGACCCAAGTGTATTTTTTTTATAAGGTGCTAATATTGTGCAATTTTTCTCTTTTCATTAACTGGCCCTATTTAAGTATATATAAATTCTTTATACTAATTCTGATAACTGGGGGGCGTTAATTATTTTAAACAATTTTTATTTCTCACCGGAATTAGATACTTAAGCACTTAGCCACTTAGGCACTTACTTTTGAATTTTTATTAGGTCCTGGGGACATTTGTATGCTATACATTCTCTTATACACATGACGTGCAATTAACCCACACCATGTGGGTACTATTATAAATGTAAATTTCTAATCCTAATTCGGATTATTATAAAAGGAAAAGTTAGAATTTATATACACCAGAAGGGTAATATAAAAAAGGGCGTGGCAAGAGACCTTTATGTATTTTATGTACACTGTTGTATAATGTATTTCTGTCCTGTGGAACATGTTATGTGTGTATATTTCTGTGTACATTTTGGGGGATATGTATATATATATATATATATATATAAATATTATGCATTACTGTACTTTTGGTGGGAACTTGGGATATAGGGATTTATTATTCAGGGTCTTTTACAACAGAAAGTTAACACATGTAGTCATGTGGATATATCCTTTTCATTTTCTTTTTAAGGGAGGTATTCTATCTCAATAATCGTGGCTGATCATTTCTTTAAGGAAATTAATTATTTTATTTAACAAGTATAGGAATTGTCACCTTTAAAATTTATTTAATTTGTAGCGTAATTATTTTATTATTAATAGTAACAAGGAATGAAATTATTTATCTTCATTGATTCATATACAGTATTCTAAAAGGAACACATGATATAAATTTTATATTTTAGTAAATAGTTTAATGGGAGCTTTATTTTGAGGTTAATGATTATTTTAAAGTTTCAATTCATTGATGGTGTGACATAGCAATTATTTTCTTGGATTCAGTTAATATTTTTCAGGTGGCCTTGTTGAGAGTGTATAATATTTATTTAACTATGTAAAGGGGAATTATAAATCACTGTTGTTTTTTTTTTATTATTGTTGTTATGAGATAGAATAATAAAATGGGATTGTTAATTATTTAATTCTTGAGTTTTCATTGGAAGTCCCGTCATACTGGACCCGGCACAATTTTTGCTTCTCTAGGCCTTAGCCTAGTTTTAATTAACTTGTGGCCCCTCTTTACAAAAAGAAATATTCTTTTTGTTTTAACTACTCAAGATGAAGTAGGGGTTACAGTACACTGGTGAACACACAGAAATATTTGTCTACAGGACTTCGTCACTTATTGTTAACCGTATTAGTTGCCAAGCCACCCATGTATAAACGATGTTACAAATGCATTTACAGAAATTACACTGTTGCACACCACTATAGAAAAAATTTCCCAATTAGCGCTTTCAATCTTCACAGCTCATCATCAGGTCGGCAATGCACAGTAATAGAAACAAGACAATTCCTTCGTTGTTTGTTATGAGCTACGACAGGGAACTAATAAACGACCGAAGTACAGGATCGTGATGTAAATGTTACTCCGACATTGGCAGCCTCAGGGTTCGAACGGAATTCAAAATTCCCCGTGGCTAATAGACATTATACAAGTCGACGTACTCAGCGAGACTGAGAATTTGTCTTATAGTGCATTTGTGGCACGACTGCTGTTGCCGGTGACAACAACAGATTAAAAAAGAAAGCTGACACGAAACACGATTAATTATTTTAGATAAAAATTATTAAATTTTGACCTTACCGCCTTAACTAGCAATAACGAGTGAAATCTAGTTAAGTCATTAAGGTAAACATTTAATAATTTTTATCTAAAGTAATTGTGTTTCGCGTCAGAATAATTATTTTATATAGTTAGTGATAACATCGGACGCATCATGGACAACAAAATCCAAGAATTAAAAAGGATATTAGGTCTAATTAAATGAGGCTACTTGTGTGGAAACTCTTCAAATGTCAAATGTACGTCATCTGATATTTTATGTATCATTAAGTACGTTTCATGGCGTACGACACCTCCCATAAATCACACGCGTGCGCGTGCGCATATGAGTTATATTAATGTGCGTGTAACTACTAAAATATAATACTATCGACTTTTTAAAGTACGACTATGAATAATAGCGGAGTCGCATTCTTTGTCACCCACCCTTAATGGGTACCTCGTGTTATCAGTTGAAGAAGAAAAGACAGAATTAGTGATAGCTACAGTGCTTGACCCTACGACTGAAGTTGCTTGGCCACGACAAGATGTAAAATGGATGAACATTAAGTACAAGTTAGGTAACTGTAAAAGAGCTTCTTTAGGGTACTGAGGAAGTGTTTCCTGTACGACAAAATGTTTAGTTACAGCCTGCTTTTTCTTGTTCAAGCAGGAAGTAAGCAACTTCCCGTTCTGGCCCCAAAGGAGTTAAGAATTGCTTCCACATCACCAACGCTTCCTGAAATTCTTTGCCCAACATTAGAATCCATGTCTGGTGAATACGGTTTATCACGTCCTGTATACAATAGCTGGATTTATTTCTGGCTTCATATTGTCTTATGTGGGATCCCTTCTTGTTTGGTCCGTTTTGACTAACTTTGTTCGTTTCGACTCCGATGATATTAGGTTTCGAGGACTAGGAAGTCTTTGTTGCTCATATCCCATTGTTTCTCATGCGTAATTCTCATTTTCTTCTTTGTATTTTTCCCGCTAAGTGGTGAGGACCTGGCCAGTGTTGATAACTAGTCAACGGTCCTAAGGGAGGCGGTGGATGGTTTCCCAATAGCGCTAAGGGTAGAAGAACGCAGGAGGTGTGTCCCCGATTGAAACACAGAGCAGGCCGTTGTTAGAGGGATTTTTCTTACTCGCAAGCCTGAAACGGTAATTTGGGTCAGTGTAGTGTTTAACTCATAATAAGATAAGTTTTTTGTATCTAATTTGTTTGTTTGCAAATTACATATTCAGCTAATCATTTGACTACGTAAAAAAGTATCAAGAGGTGTATTATCAGTTGTAAATAGAATGTATTCTACTGTTGTATGGTTATAATATTACAGTAGAACTCCATTTATCCGAACTAATGAGTCCCAGACGTAATTCGGATATGCAGAAATTCGGATAATTGGGACACACATAAGAAAAAGGTTATGTTGTGAAAGAAAATGCGAAAATTGCTCAAAAATCACTTTTGTTTATTTTTATTACATGAATACAGTATCTTAATAAAAACCAGGTCACACGTGTTGCAAAATGTTCACTTTTACTACAAAAAAAATAAAAATAATACTCACACATAATTATAATTTTAGGCGAGTAGTAGACTAGAAAACATTGTACTGATCAGTGCGTAAACTATGATGCATAGCTAACACAGTCTTATATGTATTTCATTTGCTATGTTATTTGTTAGTACGGTAACTGCAATTTGAATAAACTTTTTTTTAGAAATTGCATTTTTTTAAATTTTGAGTTAACGATTCGGATAATTGGCGATTCGAATAACTGGAGTTCTACTGTATATAGTCTTGTTAGATTTCACTTTGATATGTTCGGTTTATAGCCTATGTGTTTTAAGCTTTTTTCACATTTGTTTAGTGCCCTGGTATAACCTTCGCAGTTCCATGTGACTTTTATCATACGATCGATAATCTCCGACAAGTCTGATTCAATCGCCGGGCAATTTACAGTTAAAAATGACAGTTAAAAATTCACACCCGACAAACAAGTATCACGCACTCACACCGCCTGACATTTCTTCCTTAGCAATCGTTGAGAGTACATTTTCTCCACCGTTGCGTTGTTGAGCTGGAAAGAGTTGTTAAGCCCTCTAAATGAGAAGTGAACAGGCAGACATTACACCCCCTTTTTCACAGCCGAGCAGAGCAACCGGCGCAATTTGTTGCTCCCACACGAGAGACATTTAAGTAGAGGACTGTGCCGCGGCGCGGTGTGGCGTGGGGGTGGGGAATCCATTACACACGCAGTGTTATTATTCAGAAGCATCCCCCGTAATGAAGACAACTCTATGAATAGACAGGAACTGCGTCTCACGCCCGCTTGTTGCCCGATGCCACTACCAGCACATGCTAATAAAAGTCGACCTGTACACCCCCGCTTGTATTTACGATGCTCAAACGTGTTCAGAACAAGCACAGATAAATCTTTCTTACGCTAGAATGAAATCTTATATTTTTCTGCAATCACTGTTTAACTATGCCTATTTAAGATTATGCCTTCTACTAAAAAAAAGTATTGCAATAGAAAATCGTATTTAATATAGTTTGTTAGGATATGTAAGGCCTCTATTACACTACGCAACTGATTGCATGCAATTGATTTCAAGCCTGCATGAAACTAGTTGCACGGTAGTAAAAACAGGCTGCAACTCCTCTGCAATCAGTTGCACGGTAGTAAACATGGCGTCTATACTACTGTTATAAAGAGGTAAAATTTGTTTGTATCCTTGTCTAGACTAACCTCAGAAACTACCGATCCGATAAAAAAATTTCTTTGACCACCGTGTCCCTTGAAGTTTGAGGATGGCTTTAGACATACATTTGAACCAATAACTTTAATACTTTTTAAGAACACAGATTTAAAACGGTCCCATGTCGTAAACGTTTTGTTAATATAAATTTGCATGTAGTGAAATTTTAGGCATGCGATAAACTTTTGTTCTATAAGAGATAGCGATATAGTGTCAATGAGTGAAATTTAGAACAATTACAAATTTTTTTTTAGTTTTTGTTTCAATAAAATCCCCCTTTTCGTTTTTGAGATATTGGCGGTTTGTAAAAAATATATATATGTTGTGTCGGTCCCATGTTCTTCTTTGTCCCTCTACAGAATGCGCGCGCAGCAGAGTTGCACGCAATCGGTTGCATAGTGTAATAGGTTACATTTGAATCAATGCCCCACAACGAGTGCGTGTAACTAAAAGTTGCAACTGTTTTGCAATCGACTGGAGACCGTGCAACCGGTCGCAGTAAGTGTAATACGCTATATTTAAATCAATACCCCACAACTTCTTTTGCAATCAGTTGCGTAGTGTAATCAAGGCGTAAGTGCTCATAATAAGCCATATTATGATAATAAGAGAACGTATTAAATACGAGGTTTGCTCAAAACGTTCATGCAGTTCTTATTTATTTTAAAAATTATTCCTGCATTCATCGACATTTATACTGCCCCGTTCAAAGTAGTCTCAGTCGGATATAACACGATTAAGCCAGCCGTTTTACAGTCTTCAAAATATTTCAAGCATGCACGTTTTGGTACTGCCTTGAGCTCGCTTAGCGATTTTCGTTTTAAGTCTTCAACGGTCGCGAAACGTTGTCCTTTCGTGGAAATCATTACTATTGGGAGGAGGAAAGATCGCATTAGAATACTGACTAGCCTGGCAAAATTCTTAACAAGCAAGGACATGCGTCCAGGCATAATACTATCAGGCTGCAATTTTCATAAATTATTCTTCCGTAAATCTGGCCGTTTTCTACGAATAGCTTCATACAAATGGCGTAAAATGTCCGAATAGTACTTTTTATTTACCACTGCGCCTAGCGATGAAACTTCGTGGAACACAAAAACGTATACTTCATCTGACAACCATGATCTTCAACTCATTTACGGCAGTGTTTGCAGCCTGTAAACCGTTTGTTCACGCACAGCAGTCTCGCCAGACGCCTTCTGGATACGTTTACCAGGACAGAGCAATTTGTCTCACTGTTTACACAAAATTTAATGCATTTTCTATAATATTATACTTTTTTAGCGTACCGTGTCACTTATTTTAAATAATTATATATTACCTTTTATCCACTCGAGTGACACAAAGTTTCGTCTAGTTATGACGCGTTTCGGGCACAAAGTCCCATCCTCAGATAACACTGATATTAATTTAAAACTAACTATAATGTAAAATTCTAACCATGATTTTGGTTACGTCATTTAAATAAAATAAAACTTTAGATCGCATGTGAAATTGTTAAATGAAGCACGGCCGGAGCCCCCGCATGCGTGTAGGCTACTCACTACCGCGATCGTCATGCGACACCTTAATCTCCTTAATCGTCATTTTCTTTAATCTTACATTCTAGAATGACAAAAAATCGCCTAACACACCTGAGGACGATTTACTAAATTAGCTGTGAAATCTAAACTATGCATAAAATGGGGCTAACATTTTAGACGATTGTTATTAACGTGTGTAGCAATATTATATAAAAAAGTTTTTAATCGGACACTTGTAGCGGTGGAAATTGCAAAATTGCACGAAAGTTTTGATCAAATCTCGTATGTAGAGTTGCATGCAGGAGGCTGTATTGTAGCTTGTGAGGAACTTTGTAATTTAGGCTTATAAGTCAGTTGGTGTACGTGCAAAAATGTACTCCTATACATGAAAATGTATGTAGCGTACGTACGTATGTAATTAACGTAAGTTCGAGTTATGATAGTTGACTGCACACGTCGTGTAGATGCTAATTGGAAAATTCATTGCAGCGTCCGTACTAATTAAGATTCTCTAAGTTGGGGCTTTGACAAGAACGCAGTTTATGTTGTAACAAGCCGTAATAAAATTTACTGATCGCAAATGTTTGGGGGTTTTTTTTTTAAATAATTTTATGAATAGCTTATACTTGAAAAGCTATAAAAAGAACACACAGTAACAGATAATTTCTCTCCAGGTGTACAAAATTCCATGACTTTCGTAAACAACTCCAGATCATATTAACCAGAGATTTACTTGATTTGCTTGCGATTCCGTTACTTAAGTTAGATTTCTGTAGACTAGTTAACAATTGATCAATCGGGGGTTTATAATTTCAGTCAAAGTCTGGAAAAGCTTGGCGCCTTTCGAGTGTCAGGATTAGTTCATCTCGGTTACTCAATCCTGACAGATTTTGTCCTCTCTAAAAATGATTTGTAGTTTGTAGGAAACGACGGCGAGTCCGCAAATTGACCACAGGACTATAACAGAAGACTAGCATCGTTCAGAATGAGAAATAATATCCGCGAGATAACTCGAACACGAATTTTTTTGCGATCACCATAGATCCATTTCTTTACGAAGCAAAGAAAGCTGTTTGTGAAGTAAAATCAGAAGTTTCTCCTTCTTTTAAAATTGCTGGAGGGTGTTGCTCGAGTTTGATTGTACCTGGAAATCTCATCCGAGTTTGGGTATAGTAACATGTCATAACTATGAAATTTAAGATATTCAAATTTTTTATAAGCGCGTAAATATTTCACGTCCCTTTTTCTTCGCCCGTAACAAAGAAGTATTTATCTTGTGGTTAGAGAAGATTTTACTGCTACAATTACAGCGTGGTACAACCGATTTAGGGCTGCACTTTTTTTATGAACACCTAAAACGGTATCGAACTAGGATTCATCCGTACGTATTCTAAGAAGTACAGTTCGACCGCATTCGAAAACCGAGTGCTTTTCCGAGTAAGTGAAAAATTGTCTGCATAGGCTTTTGGAAAGTTACTTTTGTAAAGTACCGGATCTGTTGTCAGCCTAACACACCCGCAGTAGACACACTAATCCGTATCTAGCGTAAAACTGCAAATTTTCGTACCTACTAAAAACCCGAAAGCGACTTTGAGAAGCTCTTACCATCTACATGCAACGGACTGTCACTGGTGTTAACTGTAGATCATCACGCCGACGGACTTCGTTCTTCACTCTACGTACCAAGGAAGTCCAAATCATAATGCGGTGTTACTACCATTCAATCGTAAACTTAAAAAAAGTTTTAATGAATAAAATAATTTGTAAATTGAAATTGTACACAGACAATTAATGTTACTTATCTCTCCGTTGGTTAACAGACTGTTTTCCGAATTGAATCGGGAGTAAAAAAGCTTAATTTTTACCCTTTGTTTAGTTAACTAATAACCATTTTTAATAAACCATCATTTCATATATTTATCTCGGCAATACTAATGTTTATCCAAATACCTATGTTTCTCCAAGAAATATGAATTTCATAAACCTTTATGTTTTTCCGAAGCCTATGTATTACCTATGTTTATCCAAGAAATATGTTGCACGGTTCTGGACATTATTTTACTTTATTAGTTACGAACTAGGAATTATATTATTGTCAGTTGCAGGTGTTGCGAAGACTTATTTTGGCATCATCTTCAGCGTATTTGAGTGACAGTGAAAAAGCTGAAATACACTGCAGTGTGTGTGTGTGTGTGTGTGTGTGTGTGTGTGTGTGTGTGTGTGTTCAATCTCCGGCTATTCTTATATAGTGACACAACAATTACGTAACGTTCTCGAAAAGTCGCCAGGTGCAGTTACGTAAAAGCTCTCGAAAAGTCGGCAGGTGCAGTTACGTAAAAGCTCTCGAAAAGTCGGCAGGTGCAGTTACGTAAAAGCTCTCGAAAAGTCGGCAGGTGCAGTTACGTAAAAGCTCTCGAAAAGTCGGCAGGTGCAGTTACGTAAAAGCTCTCGAAAAGTTGGCAGGTGCAGTTACGTAAAAGCTCTCGAAAAGTCGGCAGGTGCACTTACGTAAAAGCTCTCACGTTTCTTGGCTAGCCGAGCAGGAACAGTGTCTCTACGAAGGTCGTGAACTCAAGTAGCTTCGAGACTGTTCGAGCACTCTTAACTACGAGAATTATGCTGCATGCCCCCCTCCCCAAACGAAAGGAAAATTACCTTCGAGACCTATATAAACAACAGCGACCGGCTTAGAAGTTACGCTTGGCGATATTGTAGAGTGCTGATCAACTGATTGTTGCGGATTAGCGGAAAGTGATAATTGTGTTATAATTAGTGCGAAATCTAATAGTTGACATTATTATTGCGTGTGCACAAATTTAACTACAATTATTTATGAGAGTGCCTTGCTGATTACAAATCGTATTTGTGACTAATTAAATCTGGTAATTAGTGACTTCATTGGTGTCTGTATTTTCGTTTTCATTGTACAGTACGACGATACATGAGAGCATCGTAACAATAGCCACTAGTTTTCGTTAAGCCTTTCTCCCATTTTTATGTTTATTACATTCATCCAACTAGTCGTGGCTCCTCCTCGTCTTCTTCTCCCATTCGTTGTCCAGAGCAGAGTTTGCTTTGGTGATTCATGCCTTGTCCACACTTTTCACATGTCCATAACTGTACAACGGTTTTGGCCGGCTTCTGGGTCAAATCGCATATTATCTGAGTTACTCTCATTCCTCACTCTCTCGTTCAGCTCGCCTCATTTTTTTTCTATAATATTGAAGAATCGTTCCACTTTTGCATTGTTGTTTACACCTCGGGGCTGTAAATTATAATGCTTCTCATAATTGTATCGTATATCAGTCTTTTGTTGTTATTAATATTTTTTGGCCAAAAAAATTCATTTGGCTTATTTATGATGGATTCATATTTTCTTGCACTTCTCTATTAGCTTCCTAACTACGGAAGTATATATACGTACGAAGTATATATGGACGTACTATGGATGTCACCATAGTACGTCTTGTACTATTTTTATTTGTTCGTCCCCGACCAACATCGAAATAGTAAACAAATGTACGCGTCAAGAAAGCAAAATAAACAACGAAAATTATATAGGGCACAAGTTTTGTCATAAATAAGGCTTTATATGCCAAAATGAAAATTATAGGCTTTATAGACTTCTTAGTAATAATGAAATTTAAATTTATGTATAAAAACGGAAAATCGGAATACACAAGACATTTAAAAGGCTAATTGGACCCTAAGTTTGCAAAGTGTTGGTACGCTGACAAAAAAGAAAAGATGTAGGCCTACTGGCTACTTTTGAAAGTCTTATCGAAGTGTAGAAGAAGAAGAAAAAGGGAGGGACATAAGGTAAAATTACTATATAAAGGCAGCAACTTGGTAGATCATCTAAAAATGCGACTGAATTTATCAGGCAAGACGTGTTGAAAGTACAGACGAAGATGCGGTAGCGAAAATAGCTACCGAAAAAATTATTGGTATTACGGGGCGGCAAAAAAGTTACGTAACTTAAAAAGTACAACATTACATAAACAACATAAAATAAAATAAATAAAATAGTATAAGTAAAAAGTAAATAATAAGCAATCCACTTACGTTAAGATACTTGTTGTTGTTGTTCTTCTCCTTTAGCACTACAGCCTAACATGGGGCCTGGCTTCCAACGTCAATCTTCTCCAATGTCCCCTATCCATTGCCATCTAAGCGTAATACCTCACCTCTTAGATCTTCCAGCACATCAACCGACCATCTTATCCTATGTCGGTCCCTCTTTCTACTTTTATAGACTTGTGCCCTCCAGATTTTCTTTGGCATAAGGTGATCATCCATCCGCTCTAGGCGATCTAGCCATTGTATTCGTCGAGCCTTTACGAATCTTAAAATGTCCTCATGCTTCAGTACAGCTATTGAAGCACTGAAGCTACCTATCTCCTGTGTTATTTCTTATTCTCCATTCATCTTTTTTAAGCGGACTATAAACACGTCTTAAAATCTTTCTTTCAAAACTTCTTAGAGTTTCTTGTTTTTTTTTTTTTGTGTTAATGCCCATGCCTCGCCTCTATAAGTGACAACCAGTCTGATAAGTGTCTTATATATTTTTATTTTTGTATTACGACTAATATGTTTGCTTCTCAATAGTCTACTGTTGGCATAATATGCCCTATTTCCTAATTGTATCCTGTCATGTATCGTCGTGTTTATGGACCCTTCATTACTATCATATTACCCACGTATACGGCAAGAAACTGCTTAATTTTAAAACAGTTTTATATAAATTGTTGGCAATATTAAACAATAAAATAATAACTAGAAGCAACGAACTGGTAAAAACGCGTGCTACGTTAAGAAAAAGGTTCAATGATACTAACCCCAGCACTCTTAACTTTCTTAAATAATCCTGCTGCCGAGACGTGCAATTTAAATTCTAGGTTGCATGAATTTTCAGCCAGCCGTTAGAATAGAGGGTAACCTAGAACTCGCTGGCGAGGTGACATGCAGCTAAAATAATTAGACATGAAACGGGTATCTGGCTGCACTATCCCAAAAGATCTCATTGCACATGCGTAGCGTTGACGCGTTGTTTTCGGCCCAATTACTTAGTGTTCAGAACAGCAACATGGATGATGTATTTCATGGTTGTGTGCCACGGTTGGTCACCTCAAACCCCACTTCCTGGATTGCCTTCCCTGTCGCCACTACGATCTTCGCGAACCGTTTCATGTCTTTCTATTTCATCTGTACGTAAGGACGCTAATGCGATGGCTAGGGAGCTGTCTCCGTGGAGTTCATGACCCAACAGGCTATTAAACCAAGCAAGAAAAGATAAAGACTTAGCGTATTATATTTAAAACTTTGTCATACTTATAACGGTACAGGCCTGCATTTTATATCTCAGTGTCGTACCTTGATTGCGCATATACCATTAGTATATACCATCACACTTTCGAGTAATAGACATGTCTCATGTACTTACAGGATTACTTATTGTCAGTCATGCAAGTTCCATTGTCTTGTTGACGTATTAAATAGACTAATACCACGCTAGATGGAGCGAGCAACCGGAACCAGTGTATAAGGGTTGTTACGCCAGGATGTGCAACTGAATGTTAATTAAACCCCTTTGTTATAATTTGAACAGCCACCCTATCCGCCCGCGAGCAACAAGAGGTTGGCAATATAACTGCGATAGCCGCCGGGTGTACGACTGTAACAAACCCTTGAAATGAGATTAGCTCTCCCGCTTTCCTTCTCTTTCCCCCTCGCTTCCCACTCTTTATGATTCTGCAAAATAATTTTTATACGATACTTACAATGTCTGTACAAAATCGCAGTTAATTTTGGTTATTAAGCGTTGAAAGCTCTAAGCTATTTAATGATAATTATTCAAGTTTTGTGTTATTATTATTTTTAAAGAGCATACCGTTTATTTTACATTAAAGTTGATGATGATTATGACTAAAAGCGCAGTTATTTTCATGCAATTATAAAAGTAGCATTTTCGTACTAGCATATGGAAGGCAACCACATCGTGCTCATTGTTACTGCCTTTACGGGCGTGTTTCTGGATTGACTGTCACGTTCATGATTTAAGGATTAGCTTGATTTTTGATTTACATTACAGTTATGGTTACTATGGTTACCTTTTTTTTTTTTTTTTTTTTTTTTTTTTTTTTTCCTCTCTCTGGGCTTTGCGGTTGGGCGTCGCAGAGACGAACCGCTCGGTATCTGAGTTCCGAGCTGCCTTCTGGAGCTCCTGCCTCGTGGCCCTGCCTATGTAGGGCGTGTGCTCTATAGCAGGCCGATTCTCGGCTGTTGTGCTAGCCTACACTAGCGCAGTATACACCGAGGGCGTTTCCACGAATCACCTGGACGTATACGGTACCTTCCCAGCCCCCAGTCACTAGAGGATTGCCTGGGAACCTCGCCGCACGTGCATAAAATTTGCGCGTAGGTATTCTGTACGGGTGAGATTGCGGGTCCGCATCCCCCGTTCGGGCCACGTCGAGTTCCCAACAGCTACGTCGGAACGCCTTCAGACTGCCGCGCAGTCGTCCGGTGAGCCGATTGTATGCTGCCTTATCGGCCGGATCACGGGTCCTCTGCCAACGTTTCCGGAAGTAATTCCTCTCGCGAGCGAGAAGAGAGACTTCCTCAGGGATGCGTTGGTAGTCAGGCGTGAAGCCAGCTTGCGTACGTGAAGACACGCCTATAGCCGAGATGATTGCCTCTTCGATTCCCGCAACTGCTTCGTCTAGGAGGCGAACGGAATCGAGTGGGGCCGCTGGCGGCAATCTACGGCACAAGGCCGGGCCGTAGCGATCCCAATCGATAACCTTCTTCTTGTCAGAACGTGCATAGGCGTGCTGGGTAGCGACGTGGACCAAGATAGGGTTGTGGTCGGATGTCAGCTCCGTAAGTGAGAATACCTCGACCGGACAGACAACTCCTTGGGTCACCGCGATATCCAGAACATCGGGAGCCGCTTGCGTTAGGCCTTGACGGAAAGAACGTGGGTTGCGCTGGACCAAACACCATCGCCCGGCGCGATTCAACAAAACTGAGCAAGCGCCTCCCGTTCGGAGTAGTCAGGCGACTATTCCAAACGCGATGCTTGCAATTCAGATCGCCGGCCAAAATTACCCTTCGATGGCAATCGAAGATGACGTCCAGGTCGCCGACAAGGAGTTCAGCTTGTTGGGGCTTGTATGCTGAAACCACGAGGACGCCGCCAAGAGCTCCGTGGACCTCAATGGCGGTGGCCTCTAGGTTGGTAAGCTGCGGCAAAGCGACACGATGATGACCTATGGAGGTCCTCACCGCGATCGCCGTGCCGCCTTCTTGTCGGCCAACTCGGTCATCCCGATAGACCACGTAATTTGGTAATCGAAACCGGTTCGCCGGGGTCAGGTGGGTTTCCCCGAGGTTGGGGTCAGGTGGGTTACGTCGGGTTTGAACCGAGCCAGGAATTCAAGAAGGTCGGAATGGAGGTGGAGCCGGAGAGAGCGCGCGCCGTGCCGGTTGTGCCTGAGGTTGAGGCCTAGCCTGTGTTTTAGGCTGTCTCTGAGGTTGGGGCTGCATAGCTGGCTGCCTTGGCTTCGGGAGGGGCCCCTGCGGCTTTAGCTTCCGCAGGAGCTCCGCCTTGTAGACCGGGCAGTTTACGTTACTTGCTGCATGGCCTTGGCCACAATTAATGCAGCGGAACTTGGACTTGTCTGCCACAGTGCAGGCCTGAGTTGAATGTCCCAACGAACAAAGTAGACAGGCCGGGGCATTGCGGCAGACGTCGGTATGGTGGCCGAACCTCTGGCACCGGTGGCACTGCCATGCCCTGGGGACGACTGGATTCCACCCTGACGCGGAAGCCAAACAACCGCGTCAGTTGGAATATTTTGTCTGCAGCCTCGCCCTTCTCGAGCTGGAGACGGACGAGCGGGAGAGGTACTCGGGTTTCTGAGTGCGTGAACAGGCGGAAAATTGCCTGCACTGGGTACCCGAGGTCTCGGAGTTCCAAGAGGATCTCCTGTGGATCGGTGTGCGCTTCAAGCCCTCGCAAAATTACAGACAAGGGCTTGACTCGCTTAGGAGAGAAGGTATGGTATTGGAGGTTGTGCGCTTGGAGGAAGGCCTCGACCAAGCGATGGTCCTCGAGCTGGCGGACGACAATCTTGACCGTATCACCGCCAAGCAGCTTCAGGTCAAGCTTGTCGGCCGACAGGCCGTGGGCCGCGATCAGCCGTCTGTATAAGGCGGCGACATTGGACACGCTGTGGACATACAGGGGCGGCGCGCGACCAACAGCGGCAGCAGCCGGAGCTGCTGCCGAAGCAGTCGGAGCCGCGTCCTGCCGGCCCTGAGAAGATACGATGTCCATGGCCGAGGTCTGAGAGGAAGTGGATCCGGGTGTGTGGGTCCTCTTCGGCTTCTTAGCCGGACGATTACGCCGACCAACGGTCGCGAATTCGCCCGACTCGTCCGCCGGGAGAGGGGGTAGTGGGTTCGGGAGAGGATCGTCCGTCTCCATCGCCCGAGGCGATTCAGGCGAGTCGCCCAGATGGGGCAAGGCAGAACCGAGCGACTCGGCACTTGAGCCGTTGCCTGTAGAAGGCAAGCTGGCCAGGTGCGGCGGCTGCCGGGCAGAGACTGCTAGGCAGTCACTGCCAGACGCCAGGGATCTCGGGTCCGGCCGAAGCCGGATTACCCGCGCGTCTTCCCTGCTCACGACGATGCGGGAGGAGCTGGGCTAACGACCAGCTTCGTTGAATACCAGTCCTTACCAAGACTGGTGTCCACTGGCCCCTTTACCCCGGCGATATCCTAGCTCGCTTACCACTGGTGGGGGCTTGCAAGGATCGTCCGGGGCAGCGCTACCTAACAGTCGTGAGCAGGTTAGGAATTACACACTGATATACGGCACTCACCAGGTGAGCCCAGACCACTCCTCTTCTTTCCTGTCCGTCCAAGATGTTTTCCGGCGCAGGTGGTCCTTAGAAGGGCAAACTTCGGGCAGCTGCTTCTTCTACCAGCTACTAAGTTCACTGGTAACAGCTGGCTCCTGGGTCTTCTTTCCCTCGAAGAAAGCAGTGGTATTCCTCGTCCTGCGAGGTGGGCGAATGCAGCCAGAAGCTGAAGCGACGTACAGAGTAGAGAGAGCAGTCCAAGAGCGTCCTGTTCAGTCGAGATCTGGAGCAGAAGTGTGTCGTCGTCTCCTAGCCATTTTTTTTTTTTTTTTTGCTCTGGGCTTTGCGGTTGTGCGTCGCAGAGACGAACCGCACGGGAACTGAGTTCCGAGCTGCCATCTGGAGCTCCTGCCTCGTGGCCCTGCCCAAGTAGGGCGTGTGCTCTATAGCAGGCCGATTCTCGGCTGTTGTGCTAGCCTACACTAGCGCAATATACACCGAGGGCGTTTCCACGAATCACCTGGGCGTATACGGTACCTTCCCAGCCCAGTCACTAGAGGATTGTCTGGGAACCTCGCCGCACGTGCATAAAATTTGCGTGCAAGCCGCCTGAAAGTGTCGTCTAAGGAACGGACGCCAAGTCCTCTCCTTAGAAGGCGAGATGAGAAGCGACGGGGGACTTTGGCCGCTAGCCGAAGACCCCTGTCGAGGACGCTCTGCAACTTCTTTTTATGCATTGCGGCGAGGTAACCCCAGACCGGGCAGGCGTAGGTAATGACCGGCAGCAGATACGCGCCGACGATCATCCTACCCAATTTCCTGGTCATGGCTGGGCTGATCAGGAGTGGAAACAGTGCGCACAGGCGAGTGGATGCTCGCTTAAGAACTGTCTGTGCGTGGGTACGCCAGGTGAGCCGACGGTCAAGGTGTAAGCCGAGGTACTTGACCTCGTTGGACCAGCGCAAGTACGTTCTGCCGATACGTAGTTGCCTAACGGGGTTCTTCCGTCGCTTAGAGAATTCGACGGCTACACTCTTGGTGGGGTTGAGGAGCACTCTCCAATTCTCAGTCCAGTCCACGAGCGTGTCGAGCTGGCGCTGCAGTCGTAGGACGGCCCTTTCCTCATGACGATCGGCCGTAAATACGGCCGTGTCGTCAGCGAAGAGGGCCATCTGGACTCCAGGCTGTCTCGGCACGTCGTTGACGTAGATCGAGAACAGAAGGGGGCCTAGAACACTACCTTGAGGGACGCCGGCTGTGATTCGTCTCTCGGAAGAGACTGAATCGCCAACTCTCACGCAGAAGGTCCTCTCCGTCAGAAAGCTAGCAACCAGATGGAGGTAGCAGTCCGGGAGCTGGACTGCCCTAAGTTTGAATAACAAGCCATCATGCCATACGCTGTCGAAGGCTTTCTCAACATCTAAGAAACAGCCAACGGTCCGTTCTCTCCGACACCCGGCTTCCGTGATGCTTTCCACCAGTCTCATCAGTTGATGAGTGGTCGAATGCCCCACACGAAAGCCGAACTGTTCGGGGACCAGCACGTCAAAGTTGGTTAGATGTTCTCGTACACGACGCTGTACGAGGCGCTCAAAAACCTTGGACGTAGCGGAGAGTAGGCTGATAGGCCGGAGGTTTTCCGAGCGGGTGGTATCCTTTCCCGGCTTCGGGATCACGATAACCGTCGCCTTTCTCCATTTCTTGGGAAAGTAGGCCAGTCTAAGACACGCGTTGAACAAATCAGTCAAGAATTGAACTCCAGGCTCGGGAAGAAGTCGTAGAGCGGTGTTGGTAACACCGTCCGGGCCTGGAGCTTTTCTTGGCTGAAGTTCAGCGAGCCGATCTGAGACCTCTTCCAAAGAGATGGGGTCGGGCTCCGCCGTGATCGGAAGAGACAGAAAGTCTTCCACAGCCATCTCGACTTGTTCGTCGAAGTCCCAGTCCATGGGCGGGTTGGGAGCGAACTGTCGCTCGAAACACAATTGATATAATTGATACAATCCTATCTTGGTCCACGTCGCTACCCAGCACGCCTATGCACGTTCTGACCAGAAGAAGGTTATCGATTGGGATCGCTACGGCCCGGCCTTGTGCCGTAGATTGCCGCCAGCGGCCCCACTCGATTCCGTTCGCCTCCTAGACGAAGCAGTTGCGGGAATCGAAGAGGCAATCATCTCGGCTATAGGCGTGTCTTCACGTACGCAAGCTGGCTTCACGCCTGACTACCAACGCATCCCTGAGGAAGTCTCTCTTCTCGCTCGCGAGAGGAATTACTTCCGGAAACGTTGGCAGAGGACCCGTGATCCGGCCGATAAGGCAGCATACAATCGGCTCACCGGACGACTGCGCGGCAGTCTGAAGGCGTTCCGACGTAGCTGTTGGGAACTCGACGTGGCCCGAACGGGGGATGCGGACCCGCCATCTCACCTGTACAGAATACCTGCCGCATTGACGGGACGGAGGCGCCGACCTCCACTTCCCGCCATTGTTAGACCGTTCGGTCGACTCCTGGGTCGCCCGGAGGAGAAGGCCGAGTACTTGGGCTTGTGTTTCGAGCGACAGTTCGCTCCCAACCCGCCCATGGACTGGTGGAAACGTAAACATTACATAACTGAGATATGCTTACCTGCCACGAACGATATATTATTTTATACATGGAGGAGTTCAGTGACATACACACGTACAGAAGAATTATATATATAAAGATATTAACTCATACATAATTTACATTAAAAAGAAAAAAATTATAATTTTATTCCCTGGCAACAAAATTATTTTATTTTTAACAATTACCATTGTTTGAAAAAGTTTAAATGAATTTTCAAGTACTTTACTGTTGTTAAAACGTAAAAGGTTGCAGGTAAACTACCCCTTCCCCTTAACCGATCTTCACCAGAATCGAAATTCTTTGAGATCTCTACAATTCAGGGACGTATGCAAAAAATTATTTGATTCTGTTTGAATTTGCGGCTGTTATCGTTTGCCATATAAAATACGCTTGATAAAAAAAGTTGCAAGTAAACTACCCCTTCACCTTAACCGCTCTTCACCAAAAACAATAGGTATTGAGCACTCTACAAATCAGGGCTCTATGCAAAACATTATTTGATTCTGTTTGAATTTGCGGCTGTTATCGTTTGCTATAGAAAATACCCTTGTTAAAAAAACGTTACTGGTAAACTACCCCTTTCCCTTAACCGATCTTCACCAAAAACAATAGGTCGTGAGTACTCTACAAATCAGAGCTGTATGCAAAAAATTATTTGATTCTGTTTGAATTTGCGGCTGTTATCGTTTGCCATAGAAAAAAATCTACGGACACACACACACACACACACACACACAGACACTTTTCGGAAAACGACTTTTTTCATGTTTTGAGTGTAGTACAATCAGAATCTGCAATAATCTCGAACACGATGTTTTTTGCCATCACCATACTTCCATTTCCTTAAGGAATATGGAAGTAAAATATCCCCTCCCCCTTCAACTATCATTTTCATTTATAGAAAATTACCCTCCCCTTCAACTACCCTTTTCATTTATAGATATTTCACATACAAAATATCAAAAGAAATAAGTAAAAGAATCAAAATGGCATATGAAAAAGAAGAAATCCACAGCATAGAAAATAGTAAAAAGGTAATAGAAAGATTAAAAGAAATTACCATAACAAATAAGACAAAATTAATGTCATTAGATATAAAAGATATGTACACCAACATACCAATAGCAAAAATAGTAGAAATAATAAAGAAAAACAAATTAAGTAATGTAGAATGGAGAAACGAAATAATAGAAGGATTAGAATTATGCCTAAGCCAGAAGTACTTCAGATTTAATAACAAATTTTACATACAAGAAAATGGATTACCAATGGGATCACCGCTTTCACCATTAATGGCAGAGATATTCATGAATAGCTTTGAAATCAAAATTTTAAAAGATATAGATAAAGAAAGAAGAATTAAAAAATGGATCAGGTATGTAGATGACATACTAATAGTTTGGGAAGGTGAAGTAAATGAATTTAAAAAATTTACGGAAGAACTAAATAACATAGAAAAAACAATAAAATTTCAAGAAGAAATTGGAGGATTAAAAATTAATTTCCTGGATATCAATATAAAAATTGAAGATAAGGTTGTTTAAGACCTGAAGATGTCAGTGATGACGAAAAGCTTAGTCGAACAATAAAAATTATAGCAGTTAGCAAATTCATAAAAGAAATAGTAAGGATGGCTGCTAATTTAAACAATACGAAGAATAAAACCAAGTTTGTCGTGTTTGCTTGCTGAACTGCTACTTGTCTTGTTCCGGACCAGGCATTTCAGTGTTTCCTAGTGTTTAGGAAAAAGGTCGTGTTTAGGACTTGAAAATGGTAGAAACACTGAAAGGCCTCGTCCGGATTATGACAAGTAGCAGTTCAGCAAGTAAACACGACAAAGTTGGGATTACAGAGATTGCTAATTCAGACAACAAGATGAATATTGACAAAACATTCATACTGTCGCATTGTGACCAACGTTTCTACAGACAGAATAGAATAACAGAAAGACGTGGCGGGAAAATGATTACAAAAAACAACGAGATCGACGATGATCACCTTTGGAATAAAAAAAAATTTATATTCTTCAGCGATTTGTTCTCATGAAAGCGATAACTGAAACGCCGACGCCTGTAATGGAAATTACGACAGGGGATTGGCGGGCGGTGCGGTCCCCTAATTCTCACGTTTACCCTGCGTCTTGGCGACGTAATTTGCATAAGAATCACAGTATCAAGTGAGTAAATCCGCTTTAATTTACAGCGGCCAACGACGTTTCCCCGCGGAAACTCTCCGCGTGACGTGAGGAAAATCTCATCACTCACCCGCGACAACGACGTATTTTAATACGAAAATAAATATTTTAACGATGCCAGCCTTTCGTACGTACTGTACTATGCTTCCTAATAGATGTACGTTTTATTTATCCGTGTGCATTGAGTCTCATTTATTGTTTTTACTTCCATGTTCCGTAAGGAAATGGAAGTATGGTGATCACGAAAAATCATGTTCGAGATAAGGGCTGATTTTCTGATTGTACTACCCTCAGAACAAGAGGAAAAGTCACTTTGCGAAAAGTGTCTGTGTGTAGAATTTTTTCTATGGCGAACGATAACTGCCGCAAATTCAAACAGAATCAAATAAATTTTTGCATATGTACCCGAGTTGTAGATGATTCAAGGCCTATTGATTTAGGTGAAGATCGGTTAAGGGGAAGGGGTATTTTACCAGCAACGTTTTAGGTTTTAACAAGAGTAAAGTACTTAATTTTGATAAATAAAGTATCCTGTAAGGAAGGTAATAATAATCCACTGAAGAAAGGTAGATGAAATATCTATAAATGAAAAGGGTAGTTGAAGGGGAGGGTAATTTTCTATAAATGAAAATGATAGTTGAAGGGGGAGGGGATAATTTTTTATATGTGACTACGTTATCGGCATCAATGAAGTAGTTTCTATGGAAATATTTCATTTCAATTTGTCAAACATAAAACTCGATTTACAAGGAACACACCTAACTTGTTAGAAATTATCGAACCGAATTCAAGTAAATGATTTTAAATATAAATCTTAGAACATGGAAGTCATGTATCTCTCCATACCGATATTTTTATTGAAGACGCCGTGTTAATGGCGGAAACAATAATGAGCAACCTTTGTCATTCAGACATTTATAATTTTGTACAGGAGGAATAATATATAAAAGTGTAACATTTTGTGCATACTTGTAAAATGCACATATAGTCATATATAAAGTGAATGGTATGTCGATGAAATCCTGTCTATCTTTATGTATGTGGAAATTTCAGTCGAGTCTCTTCCCTAGTTTTCCTTGACAAAGCTAGCCGAATCGTTTTACTTATTGACTGAACCTTGTGCAACTTATGGCAACGTAATGACCTACGTCATAGGTGGTGATATCACAGCCAAGATAGCGCAAGCGTGACACCTGTTCTACACTCTTATTATTTTATACAATTTTAGTTTGCACGTCGTATTTGCCTGCAAAAACCATAGGTTTTGTCTTCTACACAGACATTTTCATATTGTAATTCGAACAGACTTGCTATGACTGAAAACCCGAACACTGGAGCCCACATTATTCATTATTTTTTTATTTTTATTCCCGAGTTCATTCTTAACTTCTAGTCTCTAACTATGTCATCATCAATTTCGGACGTGCTCTAATTAAGCAATGTCGGGCTTGAGCTGCAGCCTTGCTGCACTCCCTAGTTAACTTCTCAAAATTCCAGTATTGAAGACATTTAAACACTGGAAGGTGTTAAGCATCTGGCACTTAATCTACACGGAAAATACTTCTACGTGTAATTTACGTGTAGAAAATAAAATAAAAATTATTAATATTAAGACGGTACAGTCTTTTTTAAACAATATCATTACCATCATTATATCATTATACATTGTTATAGGTAGTAGTGTCCTGGAACAAGTCAGCAATTTTGACACCTGGGCTACAATGTGTTATACAATAGAAGCAACAACGTTGTGAATAATCCGGATAAGTTCAACCGTATGTGCGGGACTATCAGGCGAAATCTGAAGTCAGATAGTGAAGAAACACGCCTAAAATTCTACAACGTGATGGCCCTTCCCACATTTCTTTATTGGTCTGAGAATTGGACTTTAACGAAATGCCAGGCCAGTCGTATCCAAGTGGGTGAAATGAGATTTCTCAGGCATGTGGCAGGGTATACTCTCCGTGATCATAGAAGAAACACAGATATACGGCAGGAACTGAATATTATAAGTATACTCGACAGGATCGCCCAGTATCGGGTGAATTGGTGGGAACATCTTTGCCAAATACATGACTGCTGCATCCCAAACAACTATGGAACTACAAGCCGAAGAGACGGAGAGGTGTGGGACGTCCGAGGAAGCGCTGGAGCGACCAGCTCTAGACTTTGTCTGTTTGAGACCGGAACAAACCATCCTTGGTTTAATCCGTGCAGATAATGATGATGATGATCATTATAACCGTAATCAGGATTGCCGTCATTATCAACATTATCACCTGTCATAGTCTTCATCGTTGTTTCTGAAAGCAAATCGTCTTTTCATTCTCCATATGTTTGTAGATTGGGACAACCGTTACTAAAATCATTACTAACAGTAGTTGAAAATGCATTTGAAACTCGGCAAAGTGATGGACCAGCTTTAAGTGTTTCACCCGAGTATGAGAGCGAGTACATGTGTGTGTGTGTGTGTGTAGTACACGTAGAGTGTCAACATTGCGCCAATGGAATTGCAGCGTCACAAAAGCCGTGTTTAAATGCAACGCGCGGAGAGTGGAGTGGCTGGTCGGCTGTCGAGTATCCGCAGAGCTGTGTAGTCGAGTAATGCAGGGCTTTGTAGCTATCACTCTGGCGATGCATTTTTAAACGCTCTTAAACGCATAGACTGTGCTTTTTGTCGGCAATATACTTACTTAACGCTCACTTACATTTGTTGTGAGATTTACATACGTCAGTTGAAATTTAAAGAATAAAATCAGAATGAAAATCACGAGTAATAATAAAAATTGGCCGTTACACGTACTTTCTTGGTTTATCGGTGCAATAGAAGCTAACAAAATCTGTGTAAAATTAATTTCATGCACACGGTCGCTCTGCAATTGTTAGAACGTGTTATTATATTTAAATCTAATAAATAAACACCGTTTATGACGATGAGTTTCTTCAAGCGTCAAGGCGAGCTTGGCTACGGTCTATATAATGTGAGACGCCGGGAAATGAGGTCGATTAATTGGGAGTTGTTTTTCTACTCATGATACAGTTATGCGGAACGTGTTGGTAATTTTGTAATACACTTTTAATTGGGCTTAATAAAATTTCACGTTACAATTATTCATACTACACTTGGCCTACGAG